>CM021105.1:236372666-237063511 GCA_007115665.2 Sequoiadendron giganteum | reverse complement strand
GAAATGATAGTAAGGATTGTTTTATTGGAATAAGGCTTTCCTCCACCTATTTAACTGGGTTGTTTCACAATGTTTTTGTGCTACATAGTTTATTTTGGCTCAGTGAAGCTGGTTGAGGTTCTTTCTCTTTTTCAGTCTCTTTGTCCTAACCAAAGTTTGTGCATTTGTGTGGAGCCCGAAGCCTTGCTCGGGAACAAGAAACTCAATGGATTATCTTCCTTAAAACTTAATAATGTGGTTTCCTGTGCAAAGTTGGGAAACTCCGATTACTGGTAAGGTTGAAATGCAACATTTACAAATTGTCTTTAAATTTCACTGCCCTTGTGATTATAGATGTCTCAAATGCATCATTTGAAGCGAAGTTCTTCAGCCGAAAACTAGGAGGTTGATTTTTCCGTCAAATGTTTTCTCAATCTTTATATCTAATTTCATGGATATGCTCCAATGTCTAGATTCTGTAAATGTCATAGCAGAAAAAATGGTAAATGATATCTTTCTGCAAAATGAGGCTCTTCTTACCAGTGCTCAAAAATATGTTTTTTCATGTGGTGAAGGCTACGTGGGTGGTATCTTCCCTCCACACTTTTTACCTCACAATAAAGCATATGTCAATGTTTATGATGCTTTAAAATTGTCTTTAGAATTCTCAGATCCCAGCCACTTGAATAGAGCTCTAACAAGATACTCTCATCATTTGGGGAGAGATATGTCTGAAACTTTCAGGGAAAAATATCACTATACTTATTTTATGCTTCATCATAATTGCTATCATGCAACTCCTTTATTGCAGAGAAATGCAAGTATTCTTCAAACAAGTGTTCAACCTCCAGCTCAGGTTGTACACCAGAATGTGGTACAATCTCAGCCACAAGGTGGAAATAATAGGAGGCTAGCCATGGCACCTATTCCAGACATGAACATAGCAGTTAGTTCTCATATGGAGGAAGAGGGAAATGAAGAGCAGGGTGATGACTTGCTCAAACTCATGCAGATGGAGGAATAATTGAATATGAAAACAATGAAGGTTTTTTGCAGGTTTTGATAAAGTTGCAACAAATTACAGATGAAGTGGATTATCAGGTTTTTCTAAAATGCGTATATGCCATTTTCTAGATGTAAATGGCATCCCCGTATGCCTTGAATATTTTATGTTCAGGCCAGTAGGTTAAACAAAGTATAATCAATGTAATCTGAACAAATTTTTTGATCATAGATTGGTTTTTAATATTTATGAGCTATATCTGGAGGTTTTCTTGCTGGCTCTTTCCTCCCGGTATGCTCTTTGAGCCAGTTTCTGTATAAAATATCTTTTATTATATAATAATATATAGTGGTTCACCACTTTTGTTTTAAAAAAAAAACTTATGTATTGATATTTATGAAAGATTAAATTGGTTTATAGAATTTAAAGAGATACCATGTAGAGAGGATAAGGATATTGAAGGGGAACATTTGTAAGAAAAATACAAAATAAAAAGTGAACAATGTAAGAAAGGAATGCATGACTCAAACATGGTGTTTGAAGGTTTTTGATACAACTCCTAATATTTAAGGTTGCAAAAAAATGTGATGGCTACAAAACCATCAAAAGCATTAGATTTGTGATGTCTTACATGTTTATAATATTCTTTTTCGACCCATAACACATCGCCATGTCAACACTATGTCACCACCACATGGTTTTGGTTGAAACTGTCTTGGTCGAATAATTTCCGATTGGAAACAATTCAATAGAAACCATTTAGTTGGTTGAAAATGTGACACAACTTTGTGCTTTTACCCATAAACTTATAAACTAACTAAAAGATCTCTTCCTACTAAAACAAGAGAAATAAAAATATAAAATAATCGATTTAATATGAACATTCTAATAAACATTCTTATGAAAAATCATTGATAAAGACAAATATCTAAAAAAAATCTATAATCCTTATAAACTATTAAAAAAACCTAAGAAATCAAACAAATCTCTAAAGAAACCAAAAAAACATCCTCAAATCTTTTAATGGAATAGAACTTGCACTAGTTGTCTACCATATTGTGGGCTAAGCCAACCACATAAAGGATTTGAACATTGATCAATTTTCAAAAGGCTCATTAAGTGTGAATTTGAGTAGTTTTCAATTTGAGCTCTTCATGTGAAAGATTTGTGATCACTTTAAGTTATCTAGAAAGAATAAAAATCTAATTATCTATCTAATTCAAATCTATTGAGATAAGAAAGTTTATGAATGCAAAATGCTTCTTAAATTATTATCCAACTCTATCATGGATCACAAAGGATACTTGTCTGCCACGTGGATGGTTAGACAAAAAAATATCCATATTCTAATGGGAAGGTGTTATATAAATCTCTCTCAACTTAGTCATTTCAACTATAATATAAATATAATATTAGTGTTCGACAATGATGGAGAATAAATCATAACAAAGATTGATATCAACGCATCATAGTGCTTTATATTCCCACGTGGTATTTAAAATTTTGGTTCCATATTTTTTTGCCGTCTTATGGATATTTTGATTTATTTATAAAAATTAAAATTGGTTTTGCAATTTCAGTATAGTTTAAATATTTTTAATTAGAACTTGGATAACTATTAATAAGATATTTTTAAACTATTCGTTGGGTTGACCTAATAAAGTTCAATAAAGTAGAATTTTCTAGAATGATATGAGGTTATTGATTTGTTTTTAAACAAAAGGTTGATTTATATTTGTAATAATGAAAATCATATAGTCGTTTTTTTTTCTTATGTTTTTGATCTATTTTTATTTGATTGTTATGTAATACTAGCATTTGCATCTAAAGGAAGTTCAAGGATTATGTCGATAGAAAATTATATGTATGTTAATATGTTAGAGAGTACATGTTTGTGCATGGGTGCATATGGATGCCATGTGCTACAAATTCTAGTTGTATGTGGTTGGATTAAACAATTAATAATAAGTGTTAAATAATGAAATGAAATAAACTTAGACAAATCTAAAAAAATCCTTAAAGAAATTAAGTATTATCTGATTTTGAAATATTTTCATATAGATTTAAAACATAAAGAAATGCAAATGAAAAATAAAGTTGTCATCAAATTGACAAAAAAACATTGCAAATGGAAATAGAATGTTCCCATTTAGTTGGAAAACCAATATTTATCTAGTTTTTACTAGATAAGTGAGATTTTGGAGGCTTTCACCTGATATTTAGGAGGATTTTATCATTAAATGGCAGTTAGTTTACCATTAAATGATAGCTAAAACTTTTTTCTGATGACTCAATAGTGGTTTGCAGACGTGAGACTTGTTTTAGACTCAAATCTCAAACTATATATAGACCTATCATCTAAATATGTAAGCAACATATTTGTACATTCAAATGGCTCATGATCTCATTTTAGTTTATCCTCATCATCACTATCCTCATGTACTAGTTATAATTCCTAGATTTTATGTTCATCAACTTGGTTCAAAATTATGGGAGTGGAATTGACCTAGGGTACTTTTGTGCATAGATCTAAACCATAAACTTTTAAAATTATAAATTTTAATTGAATCTTATTTCCTTTTCTTACTAACTATTTTGAGACAACCTAATATATTTGTGTGTTAATTTGTGTGTTATGTTGTATTTAGGAACATTCCTTGTCCATTTAAAATTATGTTTAATACCCTATGAGAGAAATGCATTCACACATGAGAACATCATAGAGCATCCTAATTGTATTTGCAATTTGCATTATCATCCTAGGCATATTAGACACTTGTATGTTTTCTTCAATATATGCTCATCATCGCAAAACCAATCTACCTAGTGGCTTGACACAAGGAGAACAAATCCTTGCCTAAGGTCAGTTTGAGGACCAAATGGTCTATTGCCACCACCCTACTTCGTGTATATGTACAAAAAGTTGAGGCAAATTATTTCTAATTTATAAAGTTTAGACAATCATATTTGTAGGTTAATTTTAGATTCGACACTAAGTTCAATTTTGCAACCAATATTCAATTTTGTAGAACCATATATTGGATTTGTAAGCACAACCTTGAATCTAATATCCAACAAATAATTTTATCATCTAGAAGTCATTGCCCAACAGGTCTAGATTTCCTAGTATAATAGTGAATCAATATGTGATAGTCTTTTCTTTAATAAATTGAGAGCTAAGTACCTTTTTAACTATTTCATTTTTTTTAGAATATACATTTCAATATCCATTATTAGTCTTAGCTCTAAACCCTATATTTTTATTATTGTTTAATAGGTATTCCATTATCCAAAGGGATGGAAGTGTTAAAAAAGTGAAATAAAGGAATGGTGGAAATATGCATGAAATAAATATTGTGAAAGTATGTTTAATTTTTTGGAAGATTAGAATACATGTTGTAAAGAGGGGGGAGAGAATTCTATAGGAATGGTCATAGTAGGTGTTGGAAAATAAAATATTTAGTGGGAAATTTTAAAAGAGTGTTTTAGAAAGAGAGGGATATTGGAAAAGAAAAATTATGTGTTGTGATAGGGAAGTGGTCTTGTTTAGGAAATGATTGATCAAATAAAGTTTGATTTCATAAGATACTAGTGGTACTAGGATTAAATAAAGGAGGAGAATGGAGAATGTGTATAGATTTGAGAGCACCAAATAAGATCACAATAGGGTATATATTTGTATTACCAATGTGGGATAATTTGATGGATCATTTTGAGTGGAGAAAAGTATTTTAAAAAATAGATTTGAAGAGTTATCAGCATTAGACTAGAATAAAAGGAGGAGATGAATGTAAGACAACATTCAAGACAAAAGAAATATTATATGTGTGGTTATTTTTGCCCTTTGGGTTGACCAAAAAACTATGCGCCTTTATGAGATTGATGAATGAGGTATTGAAACCATATTTGGGTAAGTTTGTGATTCTTTCATGGATGATATGTTTTTTTTAGTACAATGAGGAAGGAAAAACTATTTCATAAAAAAATAAAAAATTAAAGTTTGTGAGAAGAAATTGTTAATCAAAATCAAGATATATGGATTCATGCAGAAGGAATTGGTATACTTGGAATTTATAAATTCAAAAAAGGATTTAAAGATGAATCTAGAAAAGGTGAAGCAATTTTTTTCACCAACACTAGAGATTATTTCAAAATATTTTTTATAAATTTGTTGGTTTCTATAGGTAGAGCATGAGAAATTTGAATGGTTTTTGTGTGCCAGTAACTTAAAAACTGAGAAGAGATAAAATGGGGTTTAAATGAACTATTTAGTAAATAAAATATGTAATTTTTTAAATTAATCTTAAATAACAAGTAGTTTTAACATTACCCATCTTTGATAAGGCATTTCACTTGTAGATTCTAATTCTAGTGGTAGCACAAGTTAAGAAGGGAGACCAATAGCATATTTCAATAAAAATTCGAATGGTGAAAAGAAAATATAAAGCATATGACCAAAAAAAATCCATAATTTAAGCATTAAAGGAGTGAATACATTACTTGTTGTCTAAATAATTTATGTTGTATAAAAATCATCAAGTGTTGTATTTGACCAATTAAGAAAAGTGGAATCAAAGATATTTAAGATGAGTTTAGTTTGCACAAAAATTTTCTTTTGTATTAAAGAATAAGATTATTAATTCAAATAGATTTGCTGATTTTTTATTTCAAAACAAAATTTGATAGCTAAAATGACAATTTAAGTATTTAGATTTGAAAAATAAAAGCATTTATATGAAGATGATATTGATTTTCTTGAAGCATGGAAGAGATGTAAGGATCCAATAAGTGTGGATATAACTAAGTGGTTGGACTATTTTATTTGTAATAATATATTGTTCAAAATAAATTAATTATGTATTCCCAAAAGTTTATTGAGAGGGAACTTGATAAAATAGAACCATAGTGTTGGACTAGTTGGACATTTTGGTTTCGAGAAGTTAGTAACATTGTTAAGTAACTAGAAATGTATAAGGATGTGAAAGGTTATGTCCAAAATTGTAGAATTTGTCAAGGTAAAAAAGGTAGTAGTCAAAATTTTGGATTATATATCAATACCAATTCTAAAGAAGCCTTGGGAAGATATTGGTATGAATTTGTGTTTTGATTGCCAATAACAATAAGAGTCATGATTCAATATTTGTGGTAGTTAAAATATTTTATTAGATGACAAATTCATAACATGCAATAAAAATAATGATGATGTACATGTAGGTGATATATTTTTAAAAGAGTTTGTTAGATTACATGGTTTTCAAGAAGTACAATTTCCAATAGGGATAGTAATTTTGTTGGTTATTTCTAAAATATATTATGGAAGAAGAAAAAGATAGAGTTTAAATTTATTTATACATATCACCACAAATGCATGGACAATAAATAAAAGTGGTGAAAAAAAGCTTTGGGATTTTTTTGAGGTGTTTAACAAGTGAAAGGATAGGAAATTGGGATATAGTATTAGCACAAGAAATGTTTAAATATAATAATTTAGTAAATAGGAATGAAAGAACACCAATTGAGATAGTATATAGAAACAATTTTGAAATATATTCTAACTAAGATCTATATAAAAATTGAAGATAAGAGTGTTGAGGAAGAATAATTTATATAACATATGAAGGTATTGCAAGAATAGGTAAGAAAATAGTTGAAGAATATGCATAGTAAATACAAGGAGAAGGTTAGCATGAAGAGGAAACATAAGGAATTTGAAATTAGATATGGGGTAATGGTATAAATCTAAGAAAATAAATACTTCCTCAAGATGCATAAAATAAGATGAAGATGATAAAGTTCAAGGACCTTACAAGATCATAAATAAGTTTGATTTTAGTAATTTGTATGAAGTAGAATTTTCTAAGGGTATTAGAATATCATGAGTATTTATTATTGTATATTTTTATGAATATCATGAAGGAGAGTTCAAAGAATAAATCATGAGAATGAATTGGATAAAATTGATGTCAAGGTGAATAAATTCAATAAATATTGGATAATAGAGTTGGAAAGACTAAAAGGAGCAAAAAATATGAAGACTACTTGGTGAAATGGAAAGAACAGATGATTAAAAATTCAACATGGATTTCCATAGTATGAGTGAACCATTATGGATTTCCTTTAGCTTCTTAAAATTTAAACTCACTTTTTAGCTACTTAAGGTATTTGATGCAAGAACATTAAGGGTGTAAGAGAAATCTTGCATCAACCAAAAATATTTTATTTTAAGTTTATTTTTATTTTGCAAGTGACTAGAATTATTGTAGTCATTTTTCTCTTATCATAAAGCTTATATATTTCTACATTCAAATTAACACATTAGCTTATCAATGGCTAGATAATATTCTTACTATGTGATAACACATATTAATCATAAAGGTTTTGAATTAATATCAAGGTTTCAATGTCATTTTCCATCATATCACATCATTGCCAAGTATTTTAGAGCATTGATTAATAAAATGACTCATCAAATTTCTTAAAGGATACCTAGTTTAGTTATAGACCAATATATATCACAACTAATATACATACATACATACATACATATATACATACATAAATACATAAATGCATACATACATACATACATACATACATACATACATACATACATATATATCAAAATTGAAGATAGGAGTGTTGAGGAAGAATAATTTATATAATATATAAATGTATTGCATGAAGATGTAAGAAAAAAATTGCATAAGATGAATAGTAAGTACAAGGAGAAGGATAACATAAAGAGGAAACACAAGGAATGTGAATTTGGAGATGAGGTCATGGTATATCTAAGAAAATAATTATTTCCTCAAGGTGCATACAATAAGTTGAAGATGAAGAAGTTTTAGCTTTGAAAGATCATAAAGAAGTTTGATTTTAGTAATGCATATGAAGTAAAACTATGAGGCACATAAATCGGTGAAAGATAAGTAACCAATAATGACACCCACTTATTTTCTAATGAAAAAAATATTGTTCATGTCTCCCCCTTCCATTTCAAACATGGTCAAGATTGTCAAGGAATTGGAAGAAGAAAAATTAGCAAAAGGTGAAGTAAGTAGTAACAAAAGAGAAGAGTCTTTGGTGTTACAATAAATTATTCAAGAAGCTCCAATTAGAGGAGTCAAAGAACCTAACGGTAGATTATTTGAATCCCAACAAGAGTTCGAGGAAGGGCAACAAGATATTATTTCCCCTCAACATATTGCTGGGGAAAATAAGAAAGGTCCTAACAATAGTATTGATACCATTTGTGCCAATAACCATCCAATATATTAATTTAAAGGAACCTAAGGATCCTAATGAAGAAGGATATGTTCTTATGGACATAAGTGAAACAATTAAAGGGCCTAATACAAAAGTTAAAATTGAACAACAACTAGATTAGTAAGAGACAAGGATCTCCTCAAGTGAACAAGAAGAAATAATAAAGGAAGTTCATTGGGAAAAAGGTGTAGATACAAGAGAAGTATGTGCAAATTAAAGAGTTTATTAGCATAGGTCACCTAAGAGATAACAAGGTCAAGAAAAAATGGATCTAAGCTTACTACTTCGGCATGATTAGTAGTAAAAATCTAGAAGAAGGATCAAGTAGAAGAGGTTTTAATTGATTTAAAGAGCTTCATAAAATAGATTGATACACCTAACCCCAAAAGGAAGGATAATGTTATATCATCAATAACTAGGGATGCTTCGGGATCTAGAATATCCCAAGTTGCCACCCCCACTATGTCAAAGGATTGACATAAGATAACTCCTAGTGAATACCAAATTTCTACCATCAATTTTGGATATTCTACTAGAGGTGAGTACTAGATTTATACCATCAATTTAGCATATTCTACTAGAGAACAAGAGATAGCCAAACTTTGAGCCAATGTTGATGCTATAAATTATAGGTCATAAAGGGAAAACAAAAGAAGAAAGAACTTAAGAAATAAATTATAGAATTACAAGTTTATTTGAAGTAATTAACAAGTTCTGTGCAATCCATGAAAAAAATTCCCACAACTCTAGTCCCCCTTTCCCAAGAGGAAGTCTCTTAGACAAAATAAAGGAATTAGTGCAGTAATGAAAGAACAGATGAAGAAAATGATACTAAAATTAGAATAAAATCTTTAAAATGCTACAATAAAAAGGACTTGAAGCAATTATTTGGGAGGATAGGATAACTACTTGTTAATAAAATATTGTGAGCAAATATTAGAGCAAAATGAGATAAAACTTCCAATATTTTTAGGAATTGAAAGTCTAAGAGGCCAATTTCTCATAAGGGAGGACATATTGACCAATGAAGCTATCTTGCATATAAATAAAATGGATAGAATAGTTGAAGTTGGAAGAGTGGCTCCTCAAAGGGTACACTGACAAGATAAAAGAACTAAGGCATACAACTATTGATCTAAAGTTTTAAAAGTTGAATATTATTGATAATTTAACAAGATTATGTTGTAATCCAAATGATGTTGTATATGAAAATATTATTTTAGCATAATTCAAGAAGGTACTTAGCAATATTGGTGCAGGAGCACCTCAAGGTCTTTTGGGGAGATCTTGGCAATTTTGGCTTGTAGGTGGTTCTAGCCAACCACCAAGGTAATAAGGACTAAATAATAAAGTCCCAAGGTTGAATTGATGTTATGTAGTGGAAAGATAGGTTAGATTAGAGCCTTTAAGTTTGGTAAAGTCTCAATGAGGAGTTTAGGCAAATCTAGACAAGGTTGTCTTGACAATTTGGCCTAAAAGTTGGAAAATAGCATTAATAATGTTCTAAGCCCGACCTAAGGGTCCTAAAATGTGGGAATAAGGTATATAAGGTTATCAAAACCCTAATATGGCAGGTGGGAAAGCTATTGTATGGATTGAGTTTTAGAAACAAGAGATTGTGACTTGAAAGAGAGCAAATTTCATTGATTTTTTGTGTTTGAGCCTTCATCCAGTCAAGAATGGATTGAAAGGACTAATTTGATGCTTTGATTCTTTCATTTGTGTCATTTTATTACCTTTTTCAGCATTAGATTAGTCATTTAATTCGACTGCTTATCTTTTTGCAAGTGTTTGGTGTTCTTGGTCTCATTGCCGGTTCAGGCTAGTTTTGTAAATAATGATCCCCACTTGAATTCCCGTGGAAAAGCTACCATGGCCACTTGGAATCAAGTAGGGAACTGTATTTATAGTGTAAATATGGTGTTTGGAGTCTTGGTTTGAAGGGGAGGTGATGAAATCATCAAGCACTAGGCAAGTGCAAGTGCATTCTGGCTAGTAGCTTGAAGAGGACAGTAGCAAGGAGAGTTGCTGAATGGATTGGTTTGTGCCAATAAGGAGTATGGTCATGTAGGGGCATGTTTCCTAGACATTTTTATGTAAGGAGGAGTGCAGGGGAGGCCATTAGAGCCCTCAATTAAACTAAAGAAACCGGACTATGACACTTGCCCTAGAAACCCTTGAAAATAGGGGTTTGATGAAAGTCATGTGTACGGATGCCAAGGGAATCCAAGACCTAGAAAATCTTGAAGCCTAGGAGGCCTAGAGAGAGAATACATGAAGTTTTTGGGGGTTTGTTAGTGAAGTTTGGGAGTTATTCCAAGAACACCGGGTTTTGGAGGCCTAATTGGGGAAAAAAGGCTACAAGGCCTAAAACAAGGTTTTGAAGAATCTGATAGGAAGGTGAAGAAAGAATCCTACGAGAAGGATCAGAGTGAAGTAGGAACACCCTAGGAATAGTTGGAAGAACCATTCCCAGTCCCAAGAATGGCTTGGGAAGCTTTGAGGCAAGTTGAGCTCAAAGGTGCTTGGTAGGGGTGTGAGAGTAATGGTGAAGAATTTGAAACTGGTGGAGAGTTCTATGAGGAGATAGGGGTTTAGGAGTGATCCCTGAGTAGGGTAGAGAGGAATACCCTAGGAAGACTAGAGAATAGGTCTTGGGAAGAGCAAGAGTGCTCTTGGAAGATAGGACTCCCCATCAAATTGGTATTAGAGCCATTAATAGGCTTGGGAATTGAGAAGTGAATGTTAGAGGGAAGTGAATCCATAGGAGAAAGCACCATGGTGACCAATGCAGAATTGGCAAGAGATCTGACAGAGCAACAAGAAAAGAATAGACAACTTGAAGAATTTGTGGAAGAGATGAAGCAAAAACTAGAAGAGGTAGTAGAGGTTGCAGACAAGATGAAAGTGCAATTAGTAGTGGTTAGAGACAAGGGTAAGGACCAAGTTGAGGAAGACATAGAACTAGACCATGACCCTCCATTAAAAGAGGAACCCTTCCTCAAAGCATTGAAGGCATAAAGTGGCAAGGCACTAGAAGGCATAAAGTGGCAAGGCACTAGAAGGCATCCCCATTTTCACAGGAAAAATGGATGCAGAGTTAGTTATGGAATGGATTGAGGGAATGGGGAATCACTTTGAGTGTGATGGTGTTATAGAGGCACAAAAGGTGAAGATAGCCAAATCAAGGTTAAGAGGACAAGCATTAACTTGGTGGAAGTTTCTGCAAGAAGAAAGAGAGAATGAAGGCAAGAAACCCATAGGAAGTTGGAAAACTATGGTAGCTAAAGTGACGGAGAACTATCTACCCGAGGACTATGAGATCCAATTGCACAAGAAAAGGCAAAATCTCAGACAAAGAGACCTAGATGTAGCTGCCTATACAGAGGAGTTCCAAAAACTAAGCCTTAGGTCTAGAGTGCAAGAAATTGAAAGCATTAAGGTGGCTAGGTATCTAAATGGCCTTAGGTGGAACATACAAGAGGATTTGAGTCTCTTTACACTTACTAACCTCCATAGCTGTTATCAAATGGCTATTAAAGTGGAAGAGAAATCGAAAAAGAAACAAGATTCTAATACCAGGGGTAAAGGAAGAGGTAGAGACCCTAGAGGTGGACATAGAGGAGGTTATGGTGGAAGGAGCAATGAGAACAGAAGCCAAGGTGATGCTAAAGTTGGAGAACAATCCCATGAGTCAAATAGTAGAGGGGCATACAAAGGTAGAAGCTCTAACAATGGTGGAAGAGGCAGATCAAGGGCCTTTGGAAGAAGTTCTCATTTTGCTTCAATGAAGTGTTACAACTGTGGACAGTTGGGTCATCCGGCTTATAGGTGTCCTGACAAGCCAACATCTTCACAAGGTGAGAGGAAGATTACTTATGTCTAAGAAGAGGACTGTTCTAAACACTCAGATGTGAGCTTAGATTCAGAGAAAGGAGAGAGTCACATGTTGAGAAGGATCTTGATCAAAGCACCTACTGAGGATGAACACAAACAGAGGAGAGCTCTTTTTAGAGTCAAGTGCAAGATACTAGGAAAGGTTTGCAAGGTCATCATTGACTCAAGATCTACTGATAATGTCATATCAGAAGAGGCAGTACATAAGTTGAATCTCATCAAGATACCCCATGTGTGTCCTTACAAGGTTACTTGGTTGAACAAAGGGCAAAATATACTGGTCAATGAACAAGTGTGGGTTGAGTTTGGCATAGGAAAGTATCAAGACAAGATACTATGTGATGTGTTACCAATGGATGCATGCCATTTGTTGCTTGGCAGACCATGGCAATATGACAGGGAGGCAGTACACCATGGCAAGGAGAATAAGTACTCATTCAAGAAGGATGGAGTGACTTACAAAATTCAGTCTCTAATAGAGGAAACCACAGTGGAAAAGGCATAATCTAGTGCACTTTTGATGAGTGGAAAGTAATTCGTAAAGGAAATGAAGGAGGAAGGAGTGGCCTATGCAATCATGTTGAAGCCAAAGGAAGAGGAGTTACGTAATCATTTACCTATGACAACAGAAGTGAAGCGACTGTTAGATCAGTTTACGGACATCATTTGTGAAGGTACACCAGCTACATGACCACCTAAGAGAGCAATCAGTCATCATATAGACTTTATACCAGGAGCAACACTACCTAACAAGGTTGCATACAAGATGACACCAGAGCAGAATAAGGAGATAGCAAGGCAAGTTCAAGAACTTTTGGACCAGGGTTGATCAGAAAGAGCATAAGTCCATGTATTGTTCCAGTGGTGTTGGCACCTAAGAAGGAGATAAGTGGAGGATGTGTATTGATTCTAGGGCCATAAATAGGATAACCATTAGATATAGGTTTCCTATTCCTAGGATAGAAGATCTAATGGATTGTCTAGGGGGTGCCAAGTACTATTCCAAAATTGATTTGAAAAGTGGCTATTATCAAATTAGGATGAAAGAGGGAGATGAATGGAAGTCAGCATTTAAAACCACAGAAGGGTTGTATGTATAGTTAGTAATGCCATTTGGGCTTACAAACACACCTAACACTTTTATGAGGGTGATGAATGAGGTCTTGAAGGACTTTATAGGAGTCTTTGTGGTAGTCTACTTAGATGATATCCTCATCTTTAGCAAAACAAAAGAAGAACATATGAAGCACCTAGAACTTGTGTTGAATAAACTTCAAGAGGAGAAGCTCACCATAAATCTTGAAAAGAGTGAGTTCATGAAGCAAGAATTGGTCTATCTAGGATTTGTAGTATCCCAAGGGAACTTGAAGATGGACAAAGGCAAGGTGGAAGCCATTCTTAGTTTTCCTACTCCCAAGACAAGGACATAAGTTAGGAGTTTCCATGGATTAGCTAATGTTCTATAGGAAATTTGTGAGAAGGTTTAGTGAAATCTATGCACCGGTTCTTGACACCATTAAAGGAGGACTGAAAAAAAAGTTTGTGTGGACCAAAGAAGCCAATGAAGGATTTGAAAGATTGAAGAGGGAGATAGCTACCCAACCTATCCTAGTTTTACCAAGTTTTGAAAAACCATTCATAGTGGAATGTGATGCAAGTAACATAGCAGTAGGTGTTGTCCTAAGCCAAGAAGGCAGGCGAGTGGCATTCTTTAGTGAAAGGTTGAATGAAGCCAATTCTAGGTACTCATCCTATGAATTAGAGTTGTATGATTTAGTACAAGATCTTAAAAAGTGGAGGCACTACTTGTTGCCCAAAGAATTTGTGGTATACACTGACAATCAGGCCTTAAGCTACATCAACACTCAAGAGAAGCTCAGTTTGAGGCATATCAAATGGATGGAGTTTTTACAATCATACACCTTCACCATCAAGCATAAGAAGGGGGTTAACAACAAGGTTGCTGATGATATTAGTAGGAGGTTGCTTACTATCCAAGAGATATAGCTACAAAGTACAGGGGTTGAAGGATTCAAAGAACTATATGAAGGAGATTTTGATTTCTCAGTGATCTACAAGGTATGTATTGATTTTGAAAACCATTTTCACAGTGAATATGAAAATTATACTTTGCAGAATGGACTATTGTTTAGAGGGAAAAAATTATGTGTTCCAAGGGGTTCCATAAGGGAGAATCTAATCCAAGAAAAGCATAATGGTAGTTTGAGTGGTCACTTTGGTTTGAACAAGACACTAGACTTAGTGGAGAGGTTCTATTGGTGGCCTAAGATGCAAAGAGATGTAAGAAGGTATGTGGAGCAATGTGGAGTGTGTCAAAAGGAAAAGGGAACATCAACAAATGTAGGTCTTTATCAGAAATTACCCATCCCAAATTGACCATGGGAATGCATAAGCATGGACTTCATAGTAGGACTACCTAGGACACCGATTGGTTTGGACAGTGTGTTTGTTGTAGTGGACAGATTCAGCAAGATGAGCCATTTCATACCATGCAAAACAACACATGATGCTAGTCACATTGCACACCTATTCTTCAAAGAGATAGTGAGGATGCATGGGTTTCCAAAGAGCATACTTGCAGACAGAGATGTGAAGTTTATGGGACATTTTTGGAAAACACTTTGGAGGAGGTTAGGAACCAACTTGTCTCATATCTTAGCATATCATCCTCAAACGGATGGACAAACAGAGGTGATAAATAGGGTACTTGGTAACTTTTTGAGGTGTCTAACTAAGGAGTATGGACAAGGATGGGAACAAGTGATTCCACAAGCAAAATTTGCTTACAATGATAGCACAAAAAGGTCTACTGGTAAGAGTCCATTTGAGATAGTATATGGCTTACATCCAAGGGGTGTACTTGAGCTTAGAGATCTAAAAGGTTATGAAGGGATTAGTAGTCATGCTAATGATTTTGCTCAGTCAATGAGAGAGGTTCATGAGCAAGTAAAGAAGACATTGATAGAAGCTAATCAAAAGTTGAAGGCTAAGAGAGATGAAGGGAGAAGAGAATTACAATTTGAGATAGGTGACTTGGTGATGGTATACTTGAACAAGGAAAGACTACAAAAATGAATACCAAGCAAGCTGTAGATGAAAATGATAGGGCCATGTAAAGTGTTGGCTAAGTATGGTTCAAATGCATACAAGGTGGATTTACCCAAGGAGATGTATATTTCGTCTATCTTCAATGTGAAGGATTTGGTGAAGTATAAAGGACCAGAAATGGATAAGGAATAGTATAATGCTGAGGTGAGTAAGGATGTGGAAGGACTCAAGGTACCTGATTAGATCAGACCACAGGTTGACAAGATTCTGGATTCAAGGGTGAAGAAGAAGATTAGGCACAAGTCATACATGGAGCACCTAGTGAAGTGGAGACATCAACCAGAGTCAGAGGCTACTTGGATAGCAAAAAGTGAATTTAAGAAGCATGGAATCAGTGAGGAGCTCTTGACACCACAGGTTCCTTAACTTCTTTGTTGCAGGGGGAGAATGGTGCAGGAGCACCTCAAGGTCTTTTGGGGAGATCTTGGCAATTTTGGCTTGTAGGTGGTTCTAGCCAACCACCAAGGTAATAAGGACTAAATGATAAATTACCAAGGTTGAATTGATGTTGTGTAGTGGAAATCTAGGTTATTTTAGAGCCTTGAAGTTTGGGAAAGTCTCAATGAGGAGTTTAGGCAAATCTAGACAAGGTTGTCTTGACAATTTGGCCTAAAAGTTGGAAAATAGCATTAATAATGTTCTAAGCCCGACCTAAGGGTCCTAAAATGTGGGCATAAAGTATATAAGGTTATAAAAACTCTATTATGGCAGGTGGGAAAGCTATTGTAAGGATTAAGTTTTAGAAACAAGAGATTGTGACTTGGAAGAGAGCAAATTTCATTGATTTTCTGTGTTTGAGCCTTCATCCAATCAAGAATGGATTGAACGGACTGATTTGATGCTTTGTGTATTTCATTTGTGTCATTTTATTACCTTGTGCAGAATTATATTAGTCATTTAATTCGACTGGTTATCTTTTTGCAAGTGTTTGGTGTTCTTGGTCTCATTGGCAGTTCAGGCCAATTTTGTAAATAATGGTCCCCACTTGAATTCCCGTGGCAAAGCTACCATGGCCACTTGGAATCAAGTAGGGAACTGTATGTATAGTGTAAATATGGTGTTTGGAGTCTTGGTTTGAAGGGGAGGTGATGAAATCATCAAACACTAGGCGAGTGCAAGTGCATTTTGGCTAGTAGCTTGAAGAGGACAGCAACAAGGAGAGTTGCTAAATGGATTGGTTTGTGCCAATCAAGAGTATGGGCGTGTAGGGGCATGTGTCCTAGACATGCGTATGCAAGGAGGAGTGCAGGGGAGGCCATTAGATCCCTCAATTAAACTAAAGAAATCGGACTATGACACTTGCCCTAGAAACCCTTGAAAATAGGGGTTTGGTGAAAGTCCTATGTATGGATGCCAAGGGAATCCAAGACCTAGAAAATCTTGAAGCCTAGGAGGCCTAGAGAGAGAATTCATGAAGTTTTTGTGGGTTTGTTAGTGAATTTTGGGAGTTATTCCAAGAACACCGGGTTTTGGAGGCCTAATTGGGGCAAAAAGGCTACAAGGCCTAAAACAAGGTTTTGAAGAATCCGATAGGAAGGTGAAGAAAGAATCCTGCAATAAGGATCAGAGTGGAGTAGGAACACCCTAGGAATAGTTGGAAGAACCATTCCTAGTCCCAAGAATGGCTTGGGAAGCGTTGAGGCAAGCTGAGCTCAAAGGTGCTTGGTAGGGGTGTGAGAGTAATGGTGAAGAATTTGAAATTGGTGGAGAGTTCGATGAGGAGATAGGGGTTTAGGAGTGATCCCTGAGTAGGGTAGAGAGGAATACCCTAGGAAGACTAGAGAATAGGTCTTGGGAAGAGCAAGAGTACTCTTGGAAGATATGACTCCCCATCAAATATCCTTAAAGATAATGCTACAAATTTTGGTGAAGAAGTGATGAATAGTGATATAGAGGCCATGGATTTCATGAATAAGTACAAAAGGAAAATATGGTTAAGAAATGTAGAATTATCCACAAAGATTTCTTGTACATATAAAACATATGGGTATAGATGGAAGTTTATGCAAGATTGGGATATAAATGAAATGAATAAATACCTAATTTATTTTGGATATTATAGAAGAAGGGCAGATATAAAATAAGGATAAATCTTCATCAAAATAGATAGTGAAGAGGAAAAGTAAGCTTCAATAAAAATATTTTATTTGCGATATTTGATCTTTGTCCAATTTTACAAAGTTTTGGCTTCTGACTATCCCTATAGGATTCTTATTTCCAACTTCCTTTGTGAAAAGTATTTGTGGAGTATTTGCTTTCATTAGATATTTGTGTATTATTTGCATCAAATAAGACTTTGTCAACTGAAAATTAAGGATGTTGACACTCTTGGAATATTCTCTTATATTTTGAATTGTAATTTTTATTCTTGAGATTTAATCTCAATCATTTATTTGTAACTATTACATCTTCTCTCTTAAAAGGGACATCATTTATTTATTTATTTTAGGGATCAAGAATTGTTGGTAACCATGGGGAAATTAATGAATAATTGTCATTAAGTTTGCTTCTTTCATGTTTTCCATTCAACTATATAAGTATTTATGTTTTTCATGTCTACTTGTAGATCGCGATTATAATGCCAATCAGGTCATATCTTGTAGAACTCAAATGACTTGTAAATCTTGATTTTTAATATTAAGAAATCTCATGAATTTGTGCCATTGTTTGGGTACGTCGTGATCCCTTTCATGATTTAAATTTTCATTTCAAGTTTGCGCTATTTATGTGTAATTGTGAATAATTTTAGTGAAGCATAACCTAGTTATGGCATCCCTTTGTGATTTTGAAGTATATTTGTGAAATCATTGTGAGAATTTAGATTCTTAACCTTTCTTTCCCCCCCTTTCCTTTTCCATTTTCTTTAATCTTTCAAAGCTTGATTAAAACATTAATAGTATTTTCATTTTTTTTAAATAGTGTTTTATCCATTTTTTCGGATGTAATTTCGTTAAATATTTTTAAATATTTCATAAATTGGTTGTACTCTTATGACTTCTAAACCATAAATTCCCTTTGTAAAATAGTACATAACAAACCTCTGAGTAACCTAGTGAGTCAAGACCTAACAATCAAAACCTTGGGATAATTAAATTCTATTTTATGTAAATTCTTCTTTCAAGAGAGGTAAAATCATTATGAATTTTATCTAAGTTGCACTTGACTATAAAACATGTCAATAGGAGGGAGGGGGCATACACACAAATCAAAGGACTTGAGGATATTATCTCTTCTCCTATACAGTTTAGCACTTCCAAGCTATATTTTTATTAGCTAACAAAGTGTGGGGCATCTCAACCAATGTAGAAAGATTAGCATAACCAAAAAATTTACAACTAAGAAAAAATATGTGATAAAATCTATATCATGCTTATCCTTTTTTCCAACACAAGCATCATTATCAAATTCCTTCTTCCCTAGTAAGATAATTAATACCATGCATACTTTCAATCATACTATCTTAAACGTGACTCATAACCATTCTAAAATTCAACCTAGGAATCTTTAGTTTGAAACAAGGAGGTCAATGAGACTTTGGCACAAACACACAACCTAATAAAGTAATAAGAATTAATACAAGGTTCAAGTTTGATTTTTTAATTGTTTACCATTTATAATTATTTTTATCATATGAGCATCAATGTGAGACCAATTTTAAGCTCTTGCAAGAACAACCATGAGACAAATATCAACTCTTTATTATCAACCACACTAGAAACCACCTATGGAAGACCAAGAATCACAACCTAGAATTCCATATCAAATGTCTCTTTGCGATTTGAACTTAAGTCTCCACAATAAGAAATCAATGCTTTAACAATTTAAGCTAAACCCCTTGAACTTTTGAATTTGATTTTAAAATAAAAAAATAGTTATATCTGAAATCCAAAATTAGAGGTCAAATCTTAAAGGTCCAACCTTAGGGTATGTAACATCAACCAATTTTACCAAAATGAAAAGAGAAAATGGGCTCAAAAAATAAATGCAAACAAGTGCTAGCAATTAAATTACCCTAGACAAGGGAGATGAGTCAAAAATGCTCACAAAAACTCTTTTCAGATTTAAAAAAATAATGTGGATGTACTTAACTATGTTTGCATGTGGATATATATTCTATTATATTTCATTTTTAGTCGCCTATTTTCGGTTTTTTCTCACATATGAGACAACAAAGGTTCAAAAAGCTCTACAATGACCTAAACACTATGCTAGTTCACTCTTACACCTAGAAAGTGACCCATGCACTTTTGGTTTTGACCCAATATTTGTAGTTCTAAACTTTTTACATGTCCTTGGTATTTTTTCTTTTGGTCTTCAAAAATAGGTTCTTCTCTATTATTTGAACTTGGTGATGTCTAAGGCATCATTAGAACTCGGTGAGTCCAAAATGAATGATGAAAAGTGTTAAGGATTCACTTTTCATCATTACAAATTTTATTTAATGTTAAATTATACATAGAAAAAGGCCCACATACTTGAAAATGAGAAGACAAAATAAAGTGTATTTTTAACTCTTTTTTATTTAACTTAAAAAATATATTATATATATGGATAGATAAAAACACACTTTGATTTATTTATCTAAACATAATTAAATAAAAAGTCAAAACATTATGAATCGAAATTAGATAAACATGAGTTGAGATTGTACTTGATAAAGTAATGGAGAAGATTAGGAGTGCTTAAATTTGTTTAGAGATAAAAGGTTGGTAGAAATGTTTTTTTTATTGTAATTGACATGTATGATGATCAAATTCAATATTTTGATATTAGAGACCTCCAATGTAGATATTGTCATAGATATGCCTCTAAAATCTACCACATGTTTGGTTGGCAACAAATACATAATTTTTTCCTTAGTGGTGCACAATCATATCCTTTTAATCATGATGTCATATTTTTTAGTTATGTTAATTTCAATAACCAATACACTTGTAACGATACTTGCTTAAGGGCCTTGGTGGTACTAAGAAGCACATTAAAGATCTTATTATTGGTCAATGACAATAATTTTTCCTTGATGTCAATCAAGCCCCTATTATGGATTGTATAATTTTGAAGACAAAAAAAAAATGGTATGCAAAATGTGTACATGATGAAGCACCTATCAATGATGATACAATCCTAAGATCTCTATTTAACAATATCTTTTGAGTGATCAAAAAGATAATCCAATAATCTATTGATAACTATTGACTTAAATTTTTTCCTTAAATACACAATTTATAGATGATCAACATGAATTATTTGGCACATAATCTAGTAGACAATAATCAAAATTATCAAAAGGAATGACTTGTGAAGGTGAAAAAAATATTTGAATTTGGAGGCTAGAGGAAGAGGTTAAATTAAATAATAAGTGTAACAAGAGATGTATTGCATCTAATTTCTATCAATGAATAATTGAAATTATATTTAGTGGAGGTTAGTGGCTATTGGAAATTACATAAATATAACACTCTTATAGTTATAATAATTTTGATTCATTAATCATAGACAACTTGAATTATTTCTAGTCACTTATATTTTTTTGATAAATGGTTAAAAAATAGGTTTTTGAAAAGGCCCCAACCTTGTACAAGTAAACAAAGTAGTTACAACAACATAACAAAAAAATTGTACAGCTAGGTAACATTAAGGTTGCCACAAAAAGATAGCAAACCAAACATCAAAAGGTGATCTTAAAAAAGAAACCCAATAGAATAGAAGCAAAAGACAAGCCAAAACCATAGAAGTTAAAAATGGTTCATAGCCACAATTGCTTCCCAATGTTCTTGCAAGAAATTCAGATGTTGCTTCATAAAAGCCTCCTTTTAATTTTCTTTTGTCTCTCTCTTCTTATTACTTCCAGTTCTTGCATTGGTCCTAGCATTATCAAGAGAAAACTTCATATTTTCATTCAATAGCTTGATACTTTTAATACCATTCTTAATTGTGCTCTTACTTATTTCCTTGCCAGTTTCTTAAGGTTAGCTCTAATGCCTTCCAAATCCTTTTCCAAAGAACAAATCACATCCTCTTATTTAGTTGTTTCATCAACTTCTTCCCCACAAGTAAAAACTCATCACCATTAAACTTCTTTACCATAAAAAAAGTTGAAGTTCAAACTATTAATTTCAATGAAGAATCATTTTGAAATTTTGTCATGGTTCGCAACTTCCTCACTCAATCCAACCATTCTATTCACTAACATGCTAACCATTGAAGCAACATCACTAATAGAGAAAAAAGAACATGAGACACTTGCAGGTTCAGATGATGAGCCAAGACACAAATTTATCCCCACCCCTATATCAATCATGTCTAGTCCCTTTCTCTTGCCTTTGAGTTAAGAACTTAAGCTCCGACCCTACAAAATCTTTTAACATCCTTAGAAAAGGAGAGGACCTAAGAGTACCCTCACAACTACCAATTTTCTCACTACTCTAAACATTCAAAGAATCCCAAACAAAGGAGCTCTTCTTCTTGAGTGTCATCTTAACAAAGAAAATGGTAAGCTAAAAGATAATGTAAGAAAATAGTCGTCTATTATCTTAAAGTTAGATTTGAAAGCATTCCATTTTCCACCACAAAGCCATTTTTCATGATTCCAAAATTTGATTAGACGTGAAAATGAGGTGGTGGAAATCCAATTTTAGCAACAT
Source organism: Sequoiadendron giganteum (assembly GCA_007115665.2). Lineage (NCBI taxonomy): Eukaryota > Viridiplantae > Streptophyta > Pinopsida > Cupressales > Cupressaceae > Sequoiadendron > Sequoiadendron giganteum. Next base: position 237,041,593 of record CM021105.1, on the reverse strand, counting down.
TTTAAATGCCACGCACAACTTGATGTAATGAAATGACACATGATGGCGCACCCACAAAGTTACACCTGCCAACTCACTGCAAAACGTGGCCACCATTACCATCTAAGCTACTGCCAACATGTCTACAGGGCGGTTCAGTGTAATGGGCTGCAATGAACACATTCTTATTTAATATTTTTTTACGTCAAAGATTTGTAATTCATAGAAACAATCTAATTGACTATTCAAAACATTACTGTTGTATGTCTAGTTATTGGATTTGCTGTAATTCTTGTTGTTGTAGCAGTACGTTTTGTTATTGTAGAATTGTTGTTATTGTTGTTGTTGTAGTAGCATGTTTTGCTTTCTTTATACTATATAATGATGGTTTGGAACTGCTGTTTTCATTGATGTTGTAGCAGCATGTTTTGCTGGCTATAATAGTGACCTGTTTGACACCAATGCCTTCTGTTTATGTTTTCTTGTTGATGTGATATGATTTATTCTTCTTTATCCAATTAAAAAAAACACTACTGTTTAGCATAATTGATATAAAGATTAGTGTCATACAGTGTGTTGTGGCAGAAGTTTATTATTGATGCTGATGTCAATTGAACTCCCAAATGTAATGTTCAAAATTTGTATACTTATATTTAGAAGTACTCTTAATTAATTATAATAGATTGTGAAAAAATTGATACTGATACTGTATATCATTTAGGGGTTCAAATCCTGCCACATCTTATTCAAAAGTTGAGAATCTCTTCCACAATTAGAGCCAACTGCCAACTAGCGTCATCTAAATTCTGCCTATTCAACAGGTTCACAACAACCTGGGAATCAGATTCACAAATGAACTTGCGCCACCCCAATTGACTTCTACGCTTCACCGCCACAAGGATTGCCTGAGCCTCCATAAGATTATTAGAATGAAAACCCTTATACACCGAGAAGATAAACTGAACATCTCCAAAGCTATCCCGACCAACCCCACCAATACCAGCATGACCAGGGTTTCCACGAGAAGAGCCATCAGTATTAAGCTTGAGGACCCCCTGAGAAGGAGGGGACCATCTTCCCTCCCTATTCACAATTATTATTTCAATTAAATTTAATTAAAACAATTTCTTTTAAATTTTAAATCTTTCATCATATTTTATTTCTATTAATGTCTCTTTTCGAAAATAAAACAATGAAAAGCTCAATTTTTAAAATACCAATAAAAGAGTCGACTCTTAAGAAACTAGTATATTTCTAGAACACTCTACCATTCCATTTCCTAGTGTAAAAAATTCATATCTTCTTGACTTTAATGTTATATGTCATTCTTTACATGTGAATATTTGTGTGAAGGAAAGGACAACCAAACATCCTTCCAAGAATCAATGTGAAACTCTCCTTACCCATGTCATATCATAGCTTTGTCTTATAGCCTTGATACCTACCCACTAAGTGTTTAATCAAGATTCGACCTCTTTATATGATATGACTTATTTGAGGCGTATTAAACATAATAAATATTAAAGCGATATTAAGAATGGGACATTTTCTATGGTGTCAATATTGGAGTTAACATTTAGATTGAATGTTATGTTTTATAAAGTTTTGTGAACATTTTTTTTTATGTATTGCTAGTTAGTTTGACTAAGCTTGTCTTTAATATAAAGAGTTATTTTAATGAGGAAGAGGTTGATGGCATTATATGTAATAACATATTTTCATTTTTTTAATTAATATTTAGTCAAAAAAACTTTTTTCATAGGATCTGAGGAATATTGGGCATCGAGAAGTAGCATAGTCCCACCAATAAAACTAGCTTCTTTGAAGAAGGATTTCAACTCAATAAACTAGGTAGCAATAAGGGTATTTATGAAATTAATATTAATCATGTAAGAAGCATTGAGTTTGAATGGAAGAGAAAAAAGTTGACATGGATTATCAGAAGTATTGAGAATAATATTGATTGGTAATAATAAGAGAAGGTGGTAGCTAAATCTAATCAGACCAAAAGGTCTTGTTGTGAATGAAGGATGGATATTTACGAAAAATGTAGAAATAGCCAAGCTTGCTAATCTTCTAGTTAGCACCATTTTTTTTTGTTGCTCCAAGAAAACTAATGACAGGCATGAGTTGCTATTTTGATGTGAATAAGGTCTAAATTCCCAAGGAGTATCTACAAAGTCTCCAAACATCAAAATATTTTTGAAAAAACTTAGTGGGATTCCCCTAGTTATTATTCTACCACATTGAAGTTTCCCTCTCACCTTCCAATTAATTATGGGATGATTTTCCTCCATCTGATTCCATGGTGTTTCACTCTTTGCATTTATTTGGGGTGTGAATAGAGCAAAAACTAAGCATAAAATTATGGATAGAGAGTAACACCTAGGCATAGTTATGTGATGGGTCTTTACCTTGATGAATTTAGTATTTAGAGACGTGAGTGGTGATCCCTAAAACAACACCTTCACTACCTAAGTTATTATACTTAGAATGGAGGAAGAGGGACACTTTCCATCATTTAGATCTAGCATAATCAATATGAGTGTTACTGACCTTAAATTATTTTAAGAAAGATAGGATACCACCACCACATGGAAACAACTTTCTTGACTTGACACTTATGAGTAGGGATGGACACATTCCTCACATTACAATAAAAAAATTTGTGCATTATTAAGTAGCTATAATTATACACCATCCTCATTTTGAAAGAAAGGAATCAATTGTTGATAACAACTAGTTGGTTGTCTATATCATTGCTAGATGAGTGTCTTCGATGGGGAACCAAGGAAAATGTTTGGTATACACAACCAAATCACCTATGAAGAATCCCAAAATGTAGAGAATTATGATCACCAATGGCCTTGGGTTTATTTATCCTACCTAAAAAAATAGAAGGATCAAGATGAAGACTTGTAGCATAAATCAATTCCTTTTATTTTCTTGGTCACGTGTCATGTGTATTTGAGAATAGTGTCCAAATAAGAAATAATAGGTTCCAAAATGAGTAGTTAGGGTACTAAGGTGATAATATGATGAATAATAAGCAAATGGAGAGTGGTGAGGAGAGTTACTACTAGTAGACTTAAGAGCACAAGGGTTTTATCAAGTTGAAGCAAGGTGCAAAGTAACTAGTTGAAGGGCATGTTGAGTATAGGTGAGGGGCATATTGGTTGAATCAAAATGGTATAGATCTATATGATGAGTGAAAGGTGGTTTGGGTTTAAAGGATTGATTTGATTGGAAAATTTTAGGCTTTAAAATAGGACACTCCCTAATGAGATGCTCTTCTTTCACATAGAAATATATGTGTTGGATTTGTTAAGATAGGTAATGGTTTGGTCCGCACTTCAAATTGAGGACCAAGGAGATTAATAAAGGTGGGGAGGGATTGGGTGAGATCCAACTCAATGTACAATTGTGATTTGACTCCTAGGTATTTGAAATGGGGGCTCCTTTAAGGTAAAACTCAAATTCATAAACTTGGAGTTAGCTAATTTAGAATAATAATTATAAAGATAATTTATTTATTGCATGTAAAAAAATTAGATATGATTTCTAAAACTATTGTTTGAAAAAAGATGTCTATTGCATGATATATTATATCATAAAATAATAGATCAAGAAGGGTCACATATATGCGAAAAGCCATAAGTTGATATATAAGTTAAAATCCTAGCTAACTTTGTTTCTATTTAAAAATTCCTTATAAATAATTTAAAAAATATATTTCCACTTATTTAAAAGCATCACTAAGAATATGAATTTTAATACACAATAGTAGTGTTATAGAGTTAAAAAAAAGTTGCTTCATTATTTTCAATTAGAGAAAAAAATCTATTAACATTTAATGTATAATATTATCTTTTATGCAAAAACTATGGTAATTTGTCACTGCATCATGTATTCATATTCTAGTTCTTTCAAATTTTGGGTGAAATCCCTTAACCTTTTTTTTTTATGAATACAAAAAATACTAGAATTCTAACTATAATTAGAAATATAGACAAATACAAAAATTGCAGTGTATATTTGAAAAAAAAAAAAACTAAAAAAGTCTATAACACCACTAAACTAAGATATTTGAATAAAAGGAAATCTTACATATTCTCAATTATGTCTCATTTGATTCAGAAAGAGATTATCTCTTACACAATATTACATCTCTATATCTTTTGAATTATGTAACCTCAAAATTATGAATGTCAAGGATGCACAAGATACTTGTTATTTAGCTCAACAAAAAGACACTTTATCATTATATAGATCTAGAATCATTTTCTAATAATAATATATGAGCTCGAATCTAGAATGTTACCTCTTCTACGGATAGCCAACGACTGAGGGTATCAATTCCATCAAAGTTATCTGAAGCACGAAGCACGATCTGATCTCATCTCTTATGACATTGGAGCCTTGAACTCAACAAAACGTCAATCTATGATAGACTTGTTCAAAACCATTCAATTTCACCAAAACTAAAGACCTTTTACCCATCACAAGTTTCATAAAGAAACCCATTACAAATAGATAATATTTACACAATTTTTAAATTGCATATACTTGTTGATCATATTATAATCCACTTAAATCATGAAATCATCAATATCTATAAAGTCAATTCTATTTATTAAAAAATTTGCCACTTATGTTAAAGATGTCAATTTCATATTGAGGCCACGTTTTGTTTTTGGTAAAGATAGACTCCAAATGTAATGGAACTCAAATTCCTTTTCCCATCATTAACATGATAACATCTTATCTTTTCCATATCTAACCCTCCAAATTCCAATCATTTTTGTGAGGTTGACAAGGATTAAAAAGCCACATAATTTTCAGCTCGTGTAAAAATATGTCATGTCAACATCACATCCGTAAAACTCGGAGTTGAGTGACATTTGTATTCTATCCTAAAATTATTACGAGTTTAAATTCGAAAAAGAAGTGTGAAAGTAACGTAAGAGTATAATGGTCGTTTACTTTTCTTAAATAGTGACACCAAAAAATAAAATTAAACCATCATTGCGACACTCCAATTAACTTTATCTATTCATAAAGTCTACTATTACAACATCTAAAGTGAATTTTCTAAATGAATTTATCGATTTAGATTAACTAACTTAATTTTCAGATTTATCTCTTCCTATCATAAAGTTTTGATCTCTTAAAGCTTAGGGATCCATCAAATACGGAAATGTCTTTTTTACATTTATTTTTGAAATCTACTTATTCTTACTCAAAAGTTATCCTTTCAAATTTATCAACCATGTCTTATACTCACCACAACTAGTTTATTTTATCTTATTGTATAGCACAATATTAATTTTCATCTCTTCTTTCTTCGTAGGTGAAAAATCATCTATGGATGGCAAGAGAATGTCGTCTTCATCCAAAAATGATGGCTCAAACAAACACAACTTGTCAACATTGGCAAGTGAGAATCGCTTTATGTGTTCAAGCAAGTCCAACCTAAAGAGGTTTTAACCCACCTTTTCTATAATCTCAAAAGGTCCATATCTTAGTGTCTTAAGCTTCCTCGAAGCTCCTTGAAGCCTCTCTTTTTCAAAGCAAACCCACACCTTGTCACTAGCATGGAACATATGCTCCACTCTATGTTGATGATATGGATACTTATACTTGGCTTGAGACTCCTTGATTTTTCTTGTGATTGGAGGTGTATTTGCCCAACTGTGTCGATGAATTTGGTTTGTTTCACCTTTTGAATCCCATTTTTCTAGTCCTTCTCTTGACTATCACAAACATGCATTTGATGAACTAGGTGCTAGTAGCCAAAACATGCCTCAAAAGGAGATATATTTATAAATGAGTGATGGTGCTATGACAAGATTTTTGTATGTATGTCAAATAGTCATCTCCCTCCATATGATTATTGTATCCATGAAACAATTGTACTAGTTTTCTATTCACTACATATGTTTTTCCATCCATTTGGAGATGGAAAGTCATTGACTTCTTCAACTTTGTATCCATTCTACTATAAATAATGCTTTGTCCCCCTTCAAAAAGATTTGTCCTTAAGGATTGAGATGAGGAAACTGGGAGAGAATGCTAGTAAGTTTGCATGCGACATCTTCAAATACAAACCCTTTCATTGGACTAAGAACTCCTCAATATAATAATATTGAAAGTGTTTGGTGTGTTTGTCCAATATTACTATAGGTTCTAAACATATGGAGCCTTCCTCAACTAACACTAGTAGATCTATTGGAATGCAAGTAGTAATCCTAATCACTTTCTTAAGATAAGAGACATAAACATTGGGTGGATCTTAAAATAAGGTGGGAGTACCAATTTGTATACCACATCATTATGATTTGGAGCACTTAGGATAAGAACCATAGAATTTGGGAGCCAACCTATGACCACACATGTCCCATAATGAAGGTTTCTTATAGAGATTAAGGCATAAAAAACCAAATCACTGATGCCAAAGGTATGCTCTTATCCACTTGTTATTTCATGTAATTTTGAGTGAGGTTAGATTAGCCTTAAGGAGTTGACAAATGTCCTCACAGTTTGCTAGAGTATTATCAATTGTCACTTGGTAGAACCTAAAAAATAAGTACACAAGGAGGGTGGGGAGTACCATAGAGGGCCTCATAAGAGGTTATTTTGGTAGTGCTATGGTAAGTGGTATTATACTACAAGTTAGCTAGAGATAACCATTTGGATCATTGTCCATGTTACTTCAACATAAAAAAATACACATAAATCCTAAAATTTATTAATAGTCTTAGTTTGACCATTAGTTTGAGGATGATAAGTTAAAATCGTGTTCAAGGTAGTTCTCTACAACTCAAAAAACTCTTGATAGAATTTGTTGTCAAAATATAGATCAGAATCCCTAACAATAGGGTAGACCCACAATAGTGAGCCCTAAACTTGGGACACTAGTTTTTCAATTCAAATGGGAAAAAGTTGAAAACACCTTCATTTGAGGGAGTCAAAAAGAACCTCCACTTGAAGGTGAATCAAAAAGTACCTTCATTTGAAGGTGTAAAACATTAAAGAAACTTTGAACTGAGGTAATTTCTAAAAATGGAAAAAAGGACCTTCATTTTTTGTTCCTTTTATGGAAATTACCATAGTCCCTTTTTATTCCTTTGATAGAAATTACCATAGTTTGAAGGTCCCTTTTTTTCATTTTTTGAAATTACCTTCATTCAAATGTGTTTTTTATATTTTTGGTGGAAATAACATACCTTCAAATGAAGACCCTTGAATACCTTCGAATGAAGGCCTTAAAAGTGACCTTTCCACCTTAATCCTAAGATTTTTCTCAAAATTTTATGTTTCCAACCTTGGGTTGGTCTAGAAAATGGAATGAATATGACAAGATAATTTGTAAGATCCTAGCACTCAAAATAAGCTTTCCAACAAGTATAATTTTGAATATATTTAGTTTGAATATTATATTTATTTTCTATTTTCCAATGAACATAGGTTTTCAATAATCGTCAAGATCTTTGTTCCATACACGTGGAAAATAGTAAAATAGATTGATATTTTTTTGGAAAATATCTATGCATTAGGTATTGATGTTCTTATTTCAAAAAAAGAAGAAGTTCATTCGGATGCATACAAAAAAAATTGTGTTATCAAAGTAACCTATATCTGAATTATAGTTAATATCACTTCAAAAGCCTATGAAAAAATTATGTAGCAAAAAATTATGAAAAAATATCTATGCACTAGATATTGCTGTTATGAATCTAGGTTTAAAAAATTATAATTTAATCTTTTCTACAAATAAAGTTATGCTTTATCGAAGTAACATCACTTTTTAAAAATATTGTTAACTGTAAAAAATAAGTTATTAAAAGTTACATTTAAAAAAGCTCAATTTTTTTTTTTTTTTTAAAAATATATTTAAAATCTATACACAAAATGTAAAAAATCACTAGTTCCATCATCTCAAATTCTTAACAGTTTAGTTTCTATAGGCGTTAAAAAGTGAAATTTTGGTAAAAAATGTTGATTTCAATGTCCCACTTTGACCAAAAAGTGGGACACACTATTGTGGGGTCACCTAATAGAGCGAGGCATCCCATGTTAGGGTTAGAATGAAAATATCTAACAAGTTAAAATGCATATTTGATCAATAAAATAGAGAAATAAAAGACACATTAAATTATAGTAAAAACAAAACTGCAACCATCTAATGATTTTATTATCCAGTGCAAAACATATTACAATGTCATGAACAATGCCATACTACAAATCCCCATCCCAACTGCTTATAACAAGCTTTTATAAGCTTCCAGAAATTAGGGTTTTACAAAGTCGGCTTTTTCCCTTTTCGGTGACGAAGCGAAAAAAGGTGATTTTTTTTTTCTCGGGGGCTACCGCCCCTGAACCCCCACCCAAGGCCCAGCTCGGCCCTGAACCCTGACGAGGATACTGCATGAAGACTGTATAACATAGCATGATCAGTCGCCACATACCAATATCCCATAGATCTTGAAGATAGAATCTAAGAAGTGTTGGACATGATAGCCATAGTGCAAGGGTGAGGTAGTGCATATAAACGGTTATATTTGGGTATGTGGTCAACACCACTACAACAAAAAATTTACCTCATGATAGTGGAATCCCCATAATGAAACCCATATAAATCTCAACTCATCATATCTAGAATAAGAAGTGGCTAAAAAAATCTTGGGGCTTTACAAGTTTTCCCTTTATTCCTTTGGCACCCATCACATGTTCAACTACAAATACCTTAACATCTTGCTTCACTTACTCATAGTTATTCAAAAAATTGGAGTGCCTTGTAGGAAAAGGATTAAAATTCCATTAGTACCTAAGGCTTGAGCAGAGAGTTGGGAAAAAAATAGATTTGGTCTAAATAGGTGAGCAATTAGCCCATCTAATGAAACCTTGGTGCAAATCATGGATCAGTTTTCAACTACCTAATGAAACCTTGAACTATAGGGTTAGCAACCCATTCACTCCTAATCCCATCCATCCAATTAGATACTAAAATAGAAAGATAAAAAATTGACCCTTCCTCTTCATACTAGTGTGAGAGAGTATACGGTCCACATTTTCTTCACCTTTCTTTTCTAGAAAATCTTATAGCCATATGCTACATTTTTGTCACAATTTTTTTTATTCTTGGGATGCCACCCTTTTTTACAAAAAAAATTCAAGCTTTGATGATTTGTTTTTATTTAAAAAATATGGCCCAAGAGCTAAGGACACCATTATTGAACATGGAGGATAACTATCATTTCTTTTTTATAAGTAGATCTAGCTAGATTGTGCCCTATGAGTTTCTTTCTTATGAAGGTGAGGGGCCAACATGCTTACATCAAAACCAAATCCATGCTGATTTCTAAGGCATCACATTCGAGAATGAAGAGTTTGTGAAAATTTGGTAGAGACAAAGCTAGAGTGGAACACAAGGTAGTTTTGGGAGCAATAAAGGCCACCTCAACTACTTTGGTCCAATGAAGTAGTTTTGTCTAAGAAAATAAATTATTCCCATTAATTTTACCATAATTATGCACAAACTTGTGATAATACCATATCAAGCCTAAGAATATTTATAGGCTTTTGAAGGGCAGTTCATGGCCACTCTTGTATTGTTGCAATTTTCTTGGGGTCCAATTGGACACCAACTTGTGAAACAATATGGCCTAAATACTCCACTTTTTGGACTATGAAGGAAAATTTTTTAAAAATAGTAAAAAGAGAATGCCCCTTTAAAAGCCTAAAGGTGATTTCCACATGGCGAAGATGATCAATTTGGTCTAGTTGTATATGAGAATATCATCAAAGAAGGCCAATATAAATTTACACAAGGACCCATAGAACACTATATATTCATGAGGCTTTAAAAAGTAGGAGAACTATCTAAACCAAAGAGAACCAACAAAAAATCATAATGGAATTTATGGGGCTCGAAGAAAGTTGTAGGGATATTATCTCTTTTACTAGAGTTTGGTGATAGCTTGAATACAAATCTAGTTTAGTAAAAAAAATAGCCCCTAAAAGCTCATCCAAAAAATCATTGATGATAGGGATAGGCATTTATCCTTTATGGTTAATTTATTGAGTTCATAAGAATTAGGCTACATTTTCCATCCCTCATATTTCTTAGGAACTATAACTAGAGGAGAGGAGTAAGGACTAGTATTAGGGAAAATAACCCCTACCTCATAAATTGCTTTAACCATCTTTTCAATTTTATTATTTTTCTCAAAGGGATATCAATAGGGCCGAATATTTTGAGGTGACTACTAAGAATGAGGGGAATTTCATGGTCATAGGAACTTAGAGGGGATAACCTTTGGGTTCCTTAAATACTTGTTGATAAGGAGAAGAGGAAAAATACTATTGAACCTCTAAATAGTGGAACTATGCCAAAATACTAGAACACCCCTACAACAATATAGAAATATTATGGGAGCTAACCATCTTAACCTCACCCAACTTCAATCCTTTTGTAGAGAAGGGGGATTCACTAACCTCAAGAGTCCTAGGTCATAGAAGAGCCTAATGGAGTGAACTGCACTAAACTACCTCAAACTATCTAATAAGTTTAGAAGGAAGGGACATGCTAAAAATGAAGGGAAAATAGGACTTTATTTCCCTTATGTTTATGACAAATGTTTTCTAAAATCGAGTGAATCGACCACAGAGGTATTAGATTGTAGACCAGATGGCTCTCTATCAGGGAAAAACAACATGGGGGTCAAACTTCAATGCACCACACTAGCGTCTTGTACGAACATAGGGTCAAACAATAACAAAAAACACACAGAGTCTATTGACAACCCAAATGTTTTGGTTTTACAATTTGACAAAAAACATACAAAAATGCAAAGTACAACAAAAATAATACTATGAAAGCTATTCTAATAGCAAAATGACAAAGAAAGAAGAAGAATGCCAACTTACTCAAGGTCTAGTTCTCCATCTAACTCCAAGAAAATGAATAACACCTACACACACAGTGACAAGAAAAATGTTGGGGTTGTGTTTTGGAAATTTCCTCAATCAAGTCCTTGTTTCAGTGTTTCCACCCCCACAAACAACTAATAGACAAGAAGATATTGAAAAGTGATAAATAAGTAGATAGAATAGATGCAAAGAAGTAGATAGAAACAACAATCTAAATGCTACTCTACAAGTAAGATAATGCAAATAAGAAAATAAACACAATATCACCTCCCTTTCTATGAGTGATCAAGGCTGAGAGAGGAAGGAGAAGAGCTAGGCCACCATGCCAATGGAGAAGATCTTTAAAAACCTGCAATAACAATGGTGTAGGAGTAAGAAGATGGTGTAGAAATGAAGAGCAAGAGCAAGAGAGTGAAGTATGAAGTGTTAGAGAGTATAGAGAGCTTGGGAATGAGATATTATTGAGAGAGAGGTTGAGAGAGTGAAAGAAGTGAGTTAAAATGGCTAATTTAGAGGAAAATAGTCATTCTCAATGGTAAAGATTCGGTACGGGAACACTATGCTGATAGGTGATAGAGAATCATAACGTCTTTATCATTTCCTGATGCAAGAATCTTGTCAGGACATTTGCACGCCACACAAATTTTTGTGTGGTGTGCACATGTCCTAGACAAAATTCCCTTCACCAACATCGTGCAAAGTAGAATATAAGTGGTAGGTTTTTGCATCATTGGACTTGTAAGGCTAAAATGAGGGTAAATTAATGGTAAATTTGCACAAGGTGCAAATTTACGCCATTACAACTTTTAATGTGTATTATTTTCTATCACAGTATAATGTGAACCATAGCTAGGAGTAGTCAAAAGTTATCCACCCTAAGGTTTGCAACCACTTGACATTGAACACCACATTTTCTTTACTTAAGGAAAGAGCTAACATATCCATGGTCAATTAATAATCTCCTAAAATAAGCTTTACTTTATGATACTTTCCCCATAGGACATATACCATTGGCCACCATAATTTAAAAATTATTGTAAGCATGGGCATAACATTGTAGCTAATCATGTAGTGTCCCTCTAGTTGCTACTATTTGTCTCAGTTTGTTTATGTTCGGTTGTTAGTCGTTTTAGTTGTTTTTGGATACTATGCTACTTTATTTTAGTTATAACACAAATACTATGTTAGTTTTATACTTTGTTGATGATACATTGTGATCATCTGATTATGTTTGTGTGGTGACATTATGATAGACATTATGTGTGTTATGCTTTCATGTTGTTTATGAGCTTTAGTGTGTTTATGTTGATATATCTGATGTTATCTATGATGTATTATTGTATGCCAGTCTTGGTGAAGGATACAGTGTAGCATTACTCACTCGTGAGTACCCTGCTACACTGTGACTCTCTTTCATGGTGTGATTATCGTTTTATACAAATATGTTTGACAGTTTTATTTTATGTAGTTTGCAGGAACGAACATTGATTCCACCCGCTTTGTCAGGTTTGAGTGTGTCATGACCCCATGGAAACATGTTGTTTCAAAGATAATGTCAAGTCTTTCTTTAGCCATCGTTCCTTTATAGGAAAAGTATCCGTTTGTCACTTGTTGTTGTTCATCGTTCGTTTTTGTTGTGTTGTTTATGTTTTCATCCTGATTAGAAATTGCTTAATTAGTTAAATGGTGTTTTGATAAGTTATCTGATTTATTGTAATTTAATTATAATGTTAAATTAAAATATTTACGTTTAAATAATTTTATAATTAAGATTTGATTGTTGTTTTAAAAGGTTTGATTAAATTAAATTAATTAAATGGGGTATTTAATTAAAGGTGATTATTGAATTTAATGTGCAAACTTAAATGTTTGAAAATAGATAATATCAAATAGTTGTTTTCAATAGATTATGATAAATATCTGAAATCTTGATTCGAAATGAGAAAGTGTTATCTTGAGTAATTATTTAATTAAAACTATCCGTTCAATTTTTTTTTCATGCTGACAGTTAGTTAAGTTTTGTAATTGTGAGTTAGTTGAAAATCAATTAAAAGCATTGTTTAGGAAAATTGATGACAATAATTGGTTTTAATTTTTTGGAAAATCTTTTTCACTTTTTCTCTGTGTTTTGGTTGAACGTTTTGGAGACAGTGAATCAAAAGGTTTTGCACGTGTCGGAAAGTTTATAGTTTCATATTCCCTGTGTCTTGCTTCGATCTATGTTGGAATTCAAGAAAGTAATCTAGGTTTTCTTCTTTGTTTTGTATCTTTATTGAATAATAGTTTTGAATGTCGTTTATAGTATTCGTTCTTTCTTGCGATTGAATCCATTTGTTGAATCTTCTACACAAACATCAGAAAAATAAATAAATTATTGATTAGTAACGGAATATATTGAAGAATTTTTTTAGAGAAACAAAATTTTATAAAAACCTAGCTATAATAAATTTGTGTTATAATGGTTGTTTACTCTTCTTGAAGAAATTTCTCGTAATCTTCTGGGTAATAAATCGTTTTCCTTGAGCTTTTGGGTGGATTGGTAATCTTGTTTACAATCGATTCTTCTCGCTTTTCAATCAATTCCTGTCGTTTGGGATTAGTGTATTTCTGTGGGAATATTCTAGGATTTCTTGGTCATTCCCGCATGGCTATGCTTCTTGCAGACTCCTCATTCCATGTTGACGACAGTCAAACTTCACATTGTTTCCTCTTTTCTCTATTTTGAAAGCCCGCACAACAATACTCTTGTCGTCCCTTCATTTATTTTGCAAGACTTGTGTGCAACAAACTTTTAGCAGTCTCCTTACTCTTTTGTCTTTGAATTTCAAATTGGTTGAAGTCATCGCTTCTCTTCTTACTTTTGCCTGATATTTCTTAGCAACCATTCTTTATGAATCTTGGTCTATATGATGGCATTTTTCAGTTATCTCCATTCCCGAATCATAGTTTGTTTATGGAGACGTCTATTCTCCCAGTTATTTACCTCGGATTTGGATATTGTTCTTCCAGATTTAGTCGATGGAAACCTCTATACCTGCATTCAGTTATTTTGTTTATACCAGCGAACTTTATTGATGACTATCCGTTAACTATCACTCGCTTCATGAATTTACCTTGCTTGATAATTTATGGTGTTTGAATCGGTCTTGTATGCTTTATCATTTCTCCTGTAGCTTGCTTTATTATCAATCTTTGCATCTCTTTGTTGGGCGCCATGCATATTGATAGCTGATATCACCGCACTTATCTAGAGTTTTGTTTATCTTATGCCTAATTTAATCTGTGGTCTCCATAGTGATGCATACCTTTAAAACAATATGTTATTATATTTTATTGTTGCATAAATAAATTAGTTTTAGGATTTTTATAATTTAATATTTTAATTGTGAAAATTCTAAATAGATAACTATGAGGATATTATGAGATCTTTTAGTTATTGTAATTTATTTGTTCTAAGAGATGAATAATACAATTTGAGCTTATTGTTATTGTTATAAATATATATATACAAGTATATATATAAATATTTTTTTATATATATATAATAGAATTGAATGACATGTATATGTATGGTTGATTATTTATTGAAATGAATTTATATTATCCTTAATAAAGTGATTATTGATTTATTTGTTAAAACATAACAAAATAAATAAGACATTTAAGTTATGTCAATGTATTATTTTTTTATGAACTTTTAGTTCACAAAGACTTGATGAACGTATTTAATGGGAAATAGTATATTGTCATTAATTTAAGTGTGTACCTCTATGTTTATGAGTTTTCTTTTAAAATCTTCCTGAGGCTAGGAAAATAACTTGTATGGTAAATATTTTAATACTTGTACTTCATTGTTCTATTGTAATGATTTAATTGGGACTTAGCCATGCACGATATGATAATAAATTGGAGGTATTTTGAAAGTTAAATGGTCTACGTCAAGTTTATGATGTGTAAATTATGGTTTTGCTTCATTGCATGATGGCTATCCTATGTACTTGTCAATAAGTTAAGTTATTGTATGTGGGGAGAGTGGCTTGAGATAGGGTTCAGAACCCTAAGAGGTAACTAGGGTAACCTATTGAAAGTTGTTAATTCAGTGAAAACCTTAATTAAATGTACTAGGGGTTGGGTAGTGCTCACTTAATAACTTAGATAATTGGATTACCTTGCTTTATACCTTAGTGCTTGTATAGATTAAGGGTAGGTTGAGATGGTCTGGAATGGCATGATCATCTACTTTGTCTCCTCGAAAGGTAGTTTGATTCCACATGAGTTTGTTTAGGGGTCGAGAATCGGTAGAGATTGCTAGGGTAACTTGGTATTAGGGTCAGTAATCTATGAAGATTTGCCAGGGTAACCTAACGTAACTATGTGATGACACTCTTATCCTAATACATGTTATGTGGTCTCTTGTGTAGAGTTACCATTTGTTATGATGTTTCCTCTGGGAGCTTGTTTGTAATCATGTGGTTTAGATATCGTTATGTCATTATGTGTACGTCAAGCCATGTGATGTTATGTTATGTCTTCATGTTGTTTATCTTTGTGGACCTGATATTATCTCCTAGCACGGGGAGTGGAATTTTGAGTACCACATGGTTGGGAGGAACATGCTCTATCCTCCATTGGGTCCCCTTGCAGGTGATGCGGTATGTGATAATCTTGTTCTTATGATAGGTTCCTAATTTTATATTGTTCGTGGAGTTGGACGTTGAGTGTGCTCATGAACATGATTGAAAGATGTCATGACCATCATCTATGTTGTATACATTCCTGATGGTTATGAGAGACCTTATTGTAATATTACTATGATGTAATGATATTTGTCACAATCTCACTTGGTGTAACTTGTATATGTAACTTAAATTCATTATGAGTATGTAAATGGATTATTCATCATTAATATGATTTATCTATATGTTTTATCTCTATGGTTTAATTTTGAGATGTTTTTACTTGTGTATGTTTAAGTAGCATTGTCACGAAACCTTGAGAATATTTGTATAGATGTTTAATTTGTACTTGTGTTGTAACCAAATGTTTTAAATACAAAAAAATGTTCAGTTAATTAGTTATTTTGTATGTTGTTCTCTGGGTTTCATGGCGGGGCATTATAGCTTGGTATTAGAGCACAAGATTCTAACACTGGGTACTCTGGTTATTGTGAGCCCATTAGGTTGTCATAGGATGTTAGACTTTGTAGTGTTTGTTTCTTGTGTATTTTGCATCTTGAAACTAAGACTTGTCTTTAGTTTTGTGTAGGACCATGCCTAGATGTCATGATAGGGGTTGTGGTCGAGGCCAAGGTGGTGTTTATATGGCTAATCACCAGGATACTCCTCCTTAGAGTTCTCATGAGAGTGAACATGTAGAGTAGAAAGATCCTCAGGTGGATGAGGAGCACAATCTGATTCAGCTACAATCAGAGGGAGCTCTATTGCATCCCTTGCTTGAGCAGGTTCTTGCTCGCCTTGGTCCTAGATAGGAGGCTGATCAGGAAGTGGCTAGAGAACGAGACAAATCACCTAGGAGAGTTATTGAGACTATGGATTAGTATGTCATTATTGCAAGGCATATGAGAGACTTATTGAGGGCACGCCCTCCCACGTTTGACGGTACTAGTGGTGGTCTAGAGGCAAAAAATTGGTTGTTAGACTCGGGATGGTGTTTTTCTATGCATCCATATGGTAACAACATTAGAGCTAGATGTGCCATTATGCATCTTAGAGGATTTTCCTCTACATGGTGGTGATTGGAGGAGTAGAAGTTGTGGCTAGACATTGGTTCAGTGTCATGGGATATGTTCTTGGAGTGATTTAGAGCATGGTTCCTATTAGAGCATTGGAGATAGCATCGTGCAAATGAGTTCCATGATCTGCGTTAGATGGCTATGTTAGTTGAGCAGTTTGAGCATAGGTTCTACAACTTCAAACTTTATGCTAGAATTGTGGACGATGAGGCTATGTTGGTACAACACTTCATCAGGGGCTTGAACGCTCGTATCAGCGGAGGAGTCTGAGTCTTCGAGCCAAAGACTATAGAGGTAACCGTGGAGAAGGCACAAATTATGGAGGAGAATTTGACCATAGAATTGGGTGGTAATACTGGTGTTTAGATAGGGAGTGCACCTACTATAGACTTTGGTCCGCGAGATGATCCAACTCAGACAGGGAGTTCCTCTTGGAACCAACAGGCACCCGCTAAGGGTGGTCAACAGCAACAACATTACCCATTGAAGAATAAGAAATCTCACTTTCATTCAGGTAATGGTTCATAGTCTGGGAAGAACCGTAACTGGTGGCATAATAAGCGCAACCTTCAGGATCAACCAACATAGAGTGCACAGTCTATGATTAGTAGAGGTAGTTTTCAGCAGTCGAATGCACCCTCGAGTGGTAGAGGTTTTGGCAGATGTATTGGTTTTTTTTCATGTAGTTAGCAGGGTCACATTGTGAGGCAATGTCCTATGAGAGGTACATCAGGATTTGGCCAACAATCGGTAGCTTCGAAGCCAACAATTGGAGATGCAAGCCATTCTCACAGAGTTTTTGCTACTATAGATAACTGTCAAGCAGATCATTAGAACACTATGGTTAAGACTTCAGGTCAGTTGCAGGGTAGTAATGTTTCTATCCTTTTTGATTCTGAAGTTTTTGATTCGTTTATTTCTCCATCTATTATTGAGCGATGTGGACTCATGGCAGTAAAGCAAGGCATTAGGTGGCAGGTTGAATTGGCCTATGGGGCGAAGGTAGCAGTAGAATCCCTTGTTCGCAATTGTGGACTACAGATTGGATCGCTATCTACCTCAGCAGATCTTCATGTTACACCTCTTGGTTCTTATGACATTGTTTTGGGTATGGACTAGTTGGAATCCCATCGTGCAATGATTGATTGTCAACAAAAGATAGTACGTTTATTATATGATTCTGGTGCAGAAGTTGAAATAATTGGTGTGTAGAGACCCATCTCCTTGCGGATTATATCTGCTATGTAGCTAAGGAGATGCATGCGTTAGGGTTGTTAGCTGTTTGCAGCAACAGTTAATGAATTGGAGGTAGGGGGAGTTGAGAGGTATCTCTTGATGATTACCCTATTCTTGGGGAATTTGCAGATGTCTTTCCCAGTGATATTTCTGGTATGCCACTGAAACATGACATAGATTTCAGAATCGACCTGGTTCTTGGAGCATAGCCAATATCTCGAGCTCCATATAGAATTACCACACAGGAACTGGAAGAGCTTTTTTTGTAGTTGGATGAACTTTTGGCTAAGGGTTTTAAATGTCTGAGTGTTTCTCCTTGGGGAGCACTTGTCATATTTGTGAAGAAGAAGGATGAATCTCTTAGGTTGTGCATCAATTATCATCAAGTGAACAAAGTGACGATTAAGAATCAATATCCTTTGCCCAAAATCAATGATCTCTTTGATCAGATTAAGGGAGCTAATGTGTTTTCTAAAATGGATCTGAAATCGGGTTACCATCAGTTTGCTCTTTTCAAAAGTGAACATTCATAAAATGACATTTTGAACTCGTTATGGGCACTATTAGTTCACAGTGGTACCGTTCGGGTTAATGGATGCACCATCCGTTTTCATGAGTTTTATGAATGGTGTTTTTCACACATACCTTGATCATTTTGTTCTTGTGTTTCTCGATGATATTTTGATCTATTCGAGAGATATGAAGGAGAACGAAGAGCATATGAGACAAGTATTGTAGTGCTTGAGAGAGAATCAATTGTTTGCAAATTTGGCGAAGTGTGAGTTATTCCAGATCGAGGTGAAATACCTTGGTCATGTTATCTCTGGAGAGGGTATTGATGTGGATCCTTCGAAGATCCAAGCCATCATTGATTGGCCTGTGCCTACCAATGTACCCGAGGTTCATAGTTTTATGGGTCTTTCCGAGTATTACAAATGGTTTGTTCAGGTTTTTTCAAGGATTGCTCATCGCATTACTTCTCTTCAGAGGAAATAAAATAAATTTATTTGGTCATATCAGTGTCAGTCATCTTTTTAGACACTCAAGGAAAAGTTTATGAGTGTGCCTATCTTAGTCATTCTTGATCCTACTAAGGACTTTGTCATTTGCACTAATGCGTCTTTGGATGGATTAGGAGCCATTCTAATGCAGGAAATTCGTGTGATCGTATATGAGTCTCGCAAGCTCAAGAATCATGAATTGAACTATCCTACTCATGATTTGGAACTATATGTAGTTGTTCATGCTCTGGTTTGGTGGAGGTATTTCTTGTTGGAGCACCGTTTTGAACTTCATAGTGATCATCATAGTCTGCAGTATATTTTCACGCAACATAATTTGAATGCTAGGCAAAGACGGTGGATGGAGTTCTTATGTGAGTATGACTTTGAGGTGAAATTTATCCAGGGGAAGGAGAAAGTAGTGGTTGATGCTCTTAGTTGGCGAAGGAATGAGCTTTCTACTGTGACTCTTGGAGTTGATTTGAGGAGCCAAATTTTAGTAGCACTTCCTATAGATAGACTGTATCAAGAGGTGAAGACGGAGTTGGGATCAGGTAGACCCTTGGAGGGTAGATTCACAAGATATACTCTTGAGTTAGATGGATTATTGTGACATTTGGGTTGTATCAATGTACTCATCTTGGTGTTAAGAAGATGCATACAGACCTTCAATAATTGTACTTTTGGCTTGGGATGAAGCGTGATATCACTGATTTTTTTTTGAGATGTCTTCAGTGCCAAAGAGTTAACGCTGAGCACCAACATCCCGTAGGACTGTTGCAACCACATCTTGTCCTTGAATGGAAGTGGTATATCATATCGATGGATTTCATTGTTGGTTTACCTATGTCATCTCGTTGACATGATGCTATTATGGTTACTGTTGACAAGTTGACTAAGGTAGCACATTTTTCTCTGGTTCATTCATCCTATAATGCCTCTTCTGTGGCAAAGATATTCACGGAGGATATTGTTTGGTTGCATGAAATTCCTTGTAGAATTATTTCAGATAGAGATCTTGTGTTTACATCAACATTATGGACATCCTTGAAGCATGCCTTAGGTACTCAATTCAACTTCAGTTCAACTTATACCAAGAGAACAATAGACAGGTCGAGAGGGTCAATCAGGTTCTTGAGGATATGCTTAGGATGTATGTTATGGATTAGTATCCACGTTGGGAAGATTATCTTTACTTAGTGGAGTTCGCCTATAATAAAGGGTATCATAGTTCCATAGGTATGCCTCCTTTTTAGGCATTGTATGGATGTCCTTGCCAGACTCTGTTGAGTTGGGATTGACTTGAAGATAGAGTTCTCCTTGGACCTAAGATTCTTCAGGATATGGAGCAATAGGTTGATCACATCAGAGAGCACTTGGTGGCAACACAAGACATGCAAAAGAAGTATGTTGATGTGCATAGAGTGGATAGTCAGTTTTTAGTTGGAGATAGGGTATTTCTTTGGGTACGTCCACCTAATATTTTGATCCATTATGGAAAAGACTCTAAGCTTGCACCTCATTTCGTTGGACCGTTCAAGATTTTGGAGAGGATTGGTCCTATAGCCTGTCATCTTTCTTTACCATCTACTTTGTCATGCATTCATGATACATTCCATGTATCTGTTCTTAGGTCTTATCATCCTGATATTTCACATGTGCTCAATTGGAATGTATTACAGCTAGAGGACGAGCAGCTAGATTTGGAGCTCATGGATGCTCTTTAGCATAGGGGGCTCGCTCTTAGGGATCGAGACGTTGATTAGGTGAGGGTCCAGTGGGATCCTAGTGACGAGGCATCAACTACTTGGGAGGATGAGACATGCATGAGAGAGATTTATCCATATTTTTTTGCAAGATTCCAGGAGTAAGCCTTATCTTAGGGGGGGAGGATGTAGTGTCCCTCCAGTTGCTACTGTTTGTTTCAGTTTGTTTATATTTGGTTGCTAGTCATTTTATTTGTTTTTGGATACTATGCTACTTTATTTTAGTTATGGCATAGATACTATGTTAGTTTTATACTTTGCTGATGATACATTAGATACATTGTGATCATCTAATTATGTTCGTGTGGCGATGTTATGATAGTTATTATGTGTGTTATGCTTTCATGCTTCTTTTTGAGCTTTAGTGTGTTTATGTTAATGTATCTGATGTTATCTATGATGTATTGTTGTATGCCAGTATTGGTGAAGGATACATTGTAGCATTACTCACTCGTGAGTACCCTGCTATGTTACGACTCTCTTTCACGGTGTGATTGTTGTTTTATACAAATATGTTTGATAGTGTTTTTTATGCAGTTTGCATGTACGGGCATCAAATCCACCTGCTTTGTTAGGTTTGAGCATGCCATGACCCAATGTTAACATGTTGTTTAAGAGATAATGCCATGTCTTTCTTTAGCCATCATTCCTTTACAGGACAAGTATCCATTTGTCACTAGTTGTTCGTCGTTCATTTTTGTTGTGTCATTTATGTTTTCGTCCTGATTGGAAATTGATTAATTAGTTAAATGGTGTTTTGATAAGTTATCTGATTTATTGTAATTTAATTTTAATGTTAAATTAAAATATTTACATTTAGATAATTTTATAATTAAGATTTGATTGATTTTGAAATGTTAAGCAGCATTTACAGGGCATCGTACCCTTCACAACAAGCCACAAGGGCCAAAAAGGAGCAAGACTAAAGAGAAAAAATTAAGTAAAAAAAAAGTAGAGACAACCCATAGGCAACAGAAAGACCACAGAGAGGTAGCTGATAGATAGGACACCGACACAGGTAGTAGCTAACTGGCGTTGTCCCAGTTTTTGATCAAGAGGTCCACAACCTCATCACCCACCCATTCTTTGTTCTCTTGACTGTTATTTCCCTCTAGCTCCTCCTTTATAGCATTAGATAGGGTTCTAGTGACAAAATGGCCCAACTTGATGGTGAAGCGGCTCAACCCATGGAACCTTTTGTCGAGCATGTCCATTCTCTTCACCAATCACATGGCTCCTCCCCAATGTCCATGGTCCCCGGGACCTCTCCAGGCTCTTCAACTAGGGGATGCGGAGAGTGAGAGGCAGAGCCATATTTAGGAACCTTGCTATCCTCAAGAGTAAACTGGGGCCCTTCCACATTTTCGTCCTCATCGTCTTCAGTTTCCTCTTTCTTATACCCTTTGCTGTCAGACCACTCCTCCTTCAAATCCTCAATAATTAGCCTCTTTTTTTTGTTCTTTGCAAGCCTCCTGGATCTCCTTCTGGAATTTTCCCCACAAGTCATATCAGTGGTCCCCACAACAGTGTCACCTTTGGAGTCTTTCCTTGTTATGTTCTTGCCCTTTCCTTCCCTAGCAATCGAGTCCGACATGCCTTTCTCCTTCCCTTTTTTAGCAGTGGTAGCCTTGTAGGCTAAATCCGCTTGAGTGGATTTCAATTCATAGAGACCTTCTACCGCGCAGGCATGAGTCTTACCCATATCGCCCTTAAGCTTCATGGTGGTTATCTTGGCTTTGGGATTCCCCGCAGTGCCCGTATTGGATTTCCAGGGAGGGCTTTTAGACTCGATCGGGGAAATATTCACAGTCAACAGGGGTTCAATATCCTCAATGTGAACAACTGTAATAGCTTTAGGAGGACAGAGGGCTAGGTGGAAGTGATAAAGTCTCAGAATGAGCCCCTGATGGAGCAGGAGCGATGGGAGATCACTGGGGTTAATGTTGACTGACTCTTTGCATTTTTTGATCGAGTTTTCCAAATCCATTAGAAGAAAGAACAGAAAACTAAGCAACATATTGTGTCTTAAATGATTTAATAGGGGGAAGTGATAATAAAATAGGTTTTAAACCTACCTTCCAAGGTGACATACTTCATCAGTGCCAGGCACACCTGATCCTAGGGCTTTAGGAGAGCTTCTCTCTCAAAACCCGACTGATTCCACACCAGAGCCTCATCACCTCTGAAAAAAGTTTTCAAGCTTTCATGATCCGGTTTCTTGGTGTGTTTGGGGTATTTTTTCCCAGTACACTGTAATCTTGTGGCTTGCGCTATGACTTCTTCACTGATTTCAAACAAGATTTCCTTTGATGGAGACCCTACGGTCCTTCCACAAGTTGGCAAACTGACTCGACAAGTTAGGATCATGACCAGCCAAAATCTCCATAAGCGGAGCAATGCCACCTTCCACATAGATGTGCCAAACTAAAGGATTATTCTGAAACTCATTGTAGTTATCTGGCTCAATCCTCACCCGCTCGCCACCTATTTTACCAACCTACACAGGAAGCCCAAGAGTTTGCAAAAGATACCAAATGCAGAAGCCACATATAATTATCACATTGTGTTCGTTAAGGCAAGGTATACAACAAAGGTTAATTACACCCACGTACAGGTCGCATGCACGAAAGGGAAAATCACCATAGGGTGACTTGAAAATGAAATTAATGAAGTTCTTGGGATGATTGCGGTCAGCAAGGCAAGAATTGGTGGACATGTAGGCTTCCTTCTTCTTGGAGAAAATGCGTAAAAAACAAGGCAGAAAGGCCGTATGACTAAAAATAGATACCATCCTAAAGGTTCCATTAGAGACTCATGCTAAACTAGCTAGCTCGAAGATACTAGGAGGAGGCAAACTTTCATAATGAAGAGTCAAATCATTATAAAAACTCTCACACAAACTGATGCAAGGATGACATAAAATAAGATATCTCATGATCCCCAAGAGAAGAGATCGCACAGTACGACTCCTCAGATTCATTGAAGTGACGTCCTTCCGTCTTTCCTTCATCAAGCCGCAAATTTTAATCATGTTACCATCCTTCAAATTTAAACCCTACCACCTTTCCGTCACCTTAGCACTCAAACCCATCCACTAGGTCGAAAGGATAGACACGTGGATCCTCCAATCTATGCCCCACACACAAAAATCTCTAATCTTATAGTGGGTCAAAAATTCAGAGTCCCTCCACCTGTACGCCATCTCAGTGTTGACACTCATCGACTAGACCCCCAATAAAATCAGGTGGACCCCCCATTCAGCTCCTGTCATCCAAAGATTTAAAGTCATTGCAAAACTTGGTTGCTTTGTTCCCGTGCGATGAAAGCTTGATTTTTTGGCTGTAACATTTCCATTTTCCTCCAACATTTAGTGGAATCCCAACAAGAGCCAAGATTAGCCAAGGAATCCGCCACTTGATTGCCTTCTCTAAAAATAAGTCACCTTTTTATCCGTAAATTTGGATAAAAGGAATCTGGCATCCAACAATATATCCTTAGTATTCCAGCCAATTAGTTTGTCTTTATTCACAACATCCGTAATAGACTTGGAGTCTCCTTCGATGTGGAGATTAGCAATCCCCAAAGAGACAACAATTTTGAGGTCCATTAGTAGTTTACGAGCTTCTGCCACTAATGAAGACTTAAACCCAATACCTCCAACAAATCCCGCCACCAAACGCCCCACGCGATCTCTAATAACTCCACCAATACTTGCCCTTCCTGGGTTGCCCTTAGCAGCCCCGTTAAAATTGAGTTTAAACCATCCTCTATCTAGAGGCTCCCATTTAGTATTTTTCCTAGCTAAGAGTTTCGAATTATCTAAAGAGTTAGCCTCTAAATCCCGGTGCCACGCCTTGGCCATTTTTATTTCAAAATCCAACGGCCCTGTCTCCAGGAGTTTCCCATTAAAGAGCAGGATATTCTCCTCAATGAACCAAGCACCAATGCCAAAAACATCCTTAGGGCTCCTCTCAACATTCCTAAAAAACCCTATTATTCCTCTTCTTCCACAAACACCAACCTAAAATAAGAGGGACCTGATTCTAGATTTCACCAGGCAGAGGGTGGGAATAGGGACCATACCAACCAAGAATGAATGATAAGAGATCCTTGCTCATAACCCAAGGGACATCAAATTTCTCAAAATCCAACCCCCAAACTTTGGCAGCAAATGGGCAGTGTAACAAAAGGTGACTGATAGTTTCCTCCCCATTCTTGTAAAGAAAACATCTATTGGGAATACAAAAACCTCATTTCCTCAAATTGTCCTGGGTAAGAATCCTGTTATGACAGGCCGTCCACTAGAAGAAATTAATTTTAGGGATCATGTGGCGATTCCAAACCTTCTTCTAGGGTTCCTTAGCAGAATTTTGGTTTGTCAACAGTCTGTAAGCCGACCGCACAGAGAGATACCCCTGTTTGTCAAAGGTCCAAAAAAACTCATCCTCTCTATCATAGGATGAAAACCTGGTGCTAGAGAGAATCACCTAAAGGGACTGAGCCAGACAACAAAGGTCATGAGAATGGGGGTAGAAGAGGGTAAGGTCTCTCCAAATCCTAGCTCCAGGGGGTCCAGAAACATAATCACTGATATGGATGCCAAAGAATTTTTGGGTTGAACCCATCATAGCCCTAAAGTCAGAGCAAGCCAAAGGGGAGTCAATTAGCCAAGTATCTTCCCATAATATGATTCCATTTCCATTGCCCATTTTCCACTTAATCCCTTTCCTTAACAGGCCTTGTGTGCTACAAATGCTCCTCTAGACAACTGAGCCCTGGGGGTGAGACTCTGAGAGACAATTGATCAATGGCCTATCCTGAAGATATTTGGAATTCAAAATTTTACACTAGTTCTTAGTGTCCCTTAACTGATCCCAACCAACCTTGGCCATTAGAACCCTGTTAGAGTTGAAAATTGTCCTGATTCCTAGTTTGCCACAATTTTTGGCCTGGCAGACCCTTTCCCATTTCACCAAAGCAAGTTTCTTCTTTTCCTCAGTCCCAGACTAGAGGAAATTCCTTTGAATTTTTTCAAATTTATCAGCAATGTACTTAAGCATCTTAAAAATGGAGAGGAAGTAAGTGGAGATACCTTAGAGAGCCGCTGTGAGCAGTTGGATTTTTCCAGCATGGCTTAGGATAGAGCCCTTCCACCCAACCAATTTCCTCTGGATCCTTTCTAGAACCGAGTTCCAAAAATCAGTGGGAACCTCCTTAACCGTGAGGGGGAGCCCAAGGTAAACCGACAAGAGAGATCCACTGACACATCCCAGGACCGCAGTCACCCTATTTTGCAAATTAGGCATGCAGTTAAAGAAATAAATCATGCTTTTATTGTAATTGATTCTTTGACTAGAACAAGAGGCATAGTTTTTAAGGAAAGCTTTCCATTTCCTGGCTTCCACCACAGAGGCTTTCCCAAAGAGAAAAGTGTCATCCAAAAATTGTTGCACAATAATCAGATCTAGGGAGGAAGCCACTCTAATGCCCATAATGGAGCCCTCTGACAACAAACCAGTGAAGTTCCTGCTGAGCACATCTGCAATCATTATGAAAAGATAGGGAAATAGGGGTTCTCCTTGTCTGATCCCTCTTCTAGTAGAGAAGAACCCAAAGGGGGATCCATTAATAATAATAGAGTACTTTACAGTATTAACACACTCCATAATGAGTTTGATGACCAAAATGTTGAATCCAAACTTAGCCAAGACCTTTGGGATGAAGTCCCATAACACTTTTTCATAAGCTTTGGATATGTCAAGCTTGGGAGCCATCCCCGCATAGTTACATCTATCCATTGAGTGGATTAGTTCATGGGTGGTCAAAGTAGCATCAAGAATATGTTGCTCAGGGACAAACCCCTTTTGAGTAGGACTAATGATTTTATCCATAAGAGGTTTGATACGGTTTACTAGGATCTTAGAAATGATCTTATAGAAAGTGTTACAAAGGCTAATAGGTCGAAAATCAGTCATGGATTGAGGCTCACTAATCTTGGAGATAAGAGCGATGAAAGTGTGGTTCAATTATTTGAGGATCTTGCCCGATTTGAAAAAATCCCTAGCCGCAAGAACTAGATCCCCACCTACAGTATCCCATAAAATCTGAAAAAAATCAAGAGGAAAACCATCAGGCCCCAGGGCTTTGAAATCCCCCATGCTAAAGGTAGCCAGGAAAACTTCTTCCATAGAAACAGTACTCAGAATCCCCATATTATCTTCCTGAGAAATGCAGGTAGGAAGATGATTGAGAATCACACTGTCCAAGGCCAAATTAGGCGCCTCAGCTGGGGCCAAATAAGCCTCCTGAAAATAGTTAACAACACAGAGGTCAATCAGAGCATGATTCGAAATCAGCTCCCCAGTAGCATTAGTCAGTTTAGAAATTTGATTCCTTTTCCTATGCTTGATGGATGAAACATGAAAGAAGGAGGTATTCCTATCTCCTTCCTTCAACCATTGGACTCTTGATTTTTGTTCCAAAAGACTTCCTCATTTTTTAGAACCCGTTCGCATTCCATCCTGATTTCCCATTCCTGGTTGTGAGTCCGCTGACTGTCATCTCTCTCCTCCATTTTCTTTTGTAAAGTCCTCAAATCTCCTTCTAACACTTTTTTTTTGAAACATATCCCCGAACACATTCTTGTTCCACCCTTTTACCATTTTTTTAATATGTTTAAGTTTGAAGAAAATCCTATACATGGGGGAGCCTTGGACAAGAATATTCCACCATTCAACAATTTTATTTTTGAAATCAGGATGAGAGTTCCACATTATCTCAAAGCGGAAGGGAAAGGGACCAACAATAAGGCGAATATTAGTGGTCAGCAAAAGGGGGTTATGGTCAGAGACCATCCTGGGCAAGGTTATTAGATTGAAATCTAAGACATTAGTCCAATGATGAGAGCAGAGGAAGCGGTCAAGCCAGACCTAAATCAGGTTACCACCAGCCTGTCTATTAGACCAAGTGAATTTATGGCCCAAGAGCTCAATATCAACCAAACTCGAAGAATTCAAAAAATTAGCCAGGTCAAGCATGCTGTCAGAGTAATCTAGTTTTTCTGACAGAAAGAGGGGATAGTTAAAATCTCCAGCAACAAGCCAACGACCTCCCCTATTCAGATTAATTTGAGCTACCATGTTATTCCACAAAATAAGTAAGTAAGTGGAGCATATATTGATTATAGACCAGGATTCACCAAAGTAAGTGGACGAGACCCCCACACTATTTTTTCCAGTGGAATATTTCAGAGCCCCGAAAATTAGATTGGTTCCAAA
This sequence comes from Sequoiadendron giganteum, assembly GCA_007115665.2. NCBI lineage: Eukaryota > Viridiplantae > Streptophyta > Pinopsida > Cupressales > Cupressaceae > Sequoiadendron > Sequoiadendron giganteum. The sequence goes on along the minus strand of CM021105.1, from coordinate 237,013,650 downwards.
GCACAACTTAACCCCCCGAAGCACCCTCAACATCACTATAGACATAAGAAGCATTAGGCCAAAAAAATTAGCAATTTTATCAAAATTAACCCTCATCATTTTGGTTTCTTGAAGTAGGCAAACATCAATCTTATGTTCCACTATATAGTCCTTCAGAGCACATTGTTTGTGGGAGCTATTGAGCTCATGAACATTCCATGGCATAATTCTCATTTTTGACCTTTTTTTGAGGACACATTCAATGTCCTCTGCTTTCCCAGGGCAATCTCATTTGTCGTTTCTCTCATCCTAGTGTGCCTCTGAGAAGGTCTCCCTGGCTTGGAGTCACCTCCTACATCTTCCTTCTTTTTCCTTCCTTTTTTCTTTGGCGTTGTCCATATCCCTTCTTCCCCAGCTTTCTCAAGCTTCAAACTCCCCATACTTTTAGTAGATTCATCAATCATACCAAAGCTCTCTTCCTCCCAGATTTCACCATCCTTAATCAATGCCTCACAGGTCCCCATAGAGAAAACCTTAAACAGAGGATCAACAATCGAAGAGCTAGGGTCTTGAGTCCCCACAGAGACCACCGCAAAGAGGGGATCAACAACCGAAGAGCCAGGGTCCTGAGTCATATGGATAGACACGGGTTTCACAATAGACTCCAATAAAGCACTAGGGTCAGATAGTTCAGAAGGTGGATCGACAGAGGTGGGTGAAGGCAGTGGATCCTCATGCGAATGAGCAGCACTCGGGGGAACAATCCCAGAGTCATTCGACAGACGAGGAACATTTCCAGACGGAGTAGTGGGATTTTCCACAATACAATTATCCTTAACCTCCTGACTGACTGCAGATTTACAATCAAAAATTAGATGCCCAACTTTGGCACACTTTTGACAGTATAACACAACATTTTCATAACACACTGGTTGTATCCAACTACTGAAATTAGAACACAACTTGACACAGTTCGGTAGGACTTTATTAACACAAATATTGACATAGAATCTCACAAAGACTAACCTGGATTTTGACTTTGTAACAAAATCCGTGGCCATGAATTGACCCAACGAATCCCCAATACCTTTGAAGATGGCTTCAAACCAATACTCCAGAGGTAAGCCTGACAACCACACCCAAATTGAAGCCAACTTATTCAGATCTGTAGCAGGGTCGAAACCAGGTTTCCAACGACACATAGCCAGGATGTGTTTCCCATATACCCACGAACCCGACGACAGAGTCACCACCAAGTCCCCCGCAGCTGTGAATCTAAACAAGAAAAGACCACCAACCATTGCGCAGATCTCCACACTACCCTGAAAGTGCTATTTTTCTGCAACCTATTTTCGAACCATATCCACCATTGGACGGTAAGAAAGAAATCTACCCACTACGACATTCTCCATGGAGGAGAGAATTATGTCACAAATCGAATTAGGAATGTCAAACTCCATTCCAGAAGTCGTGAAAATATCAGGTAAAGAAGGAAACAAGGAGGAGACTTGTTTTCCATTAGATAACACATCCTTCCAATCGACAATCAAAGAGATCTCCACCGCCGGCATAGAATATTCACCCGTAGTCGCCAAAATCTTTGAAAAGCCCATAGGTGAAAGCACTGTCCCCGCAAGGCTGGTACCCGACAGACATGGGCCCAAAAGAGAGGAGCACGGGTCAAGCGGTGGGCAAAGGGGGACCATTGGGTACCCCCAAAACAGAGTATACCATGCACACAGGAAGTTGAAACGCAGAGGAGTGGGAAGTTCAAAACAAGATTTGATTATTGTTTTAAAAGGTTTGATTAAATTAAATTAATTAAATGGGATATTTAATTAAAGGTGATTATTGAATTTATGTGCAAGCTTAAATGTTTAAAAATAGATAATATTAAATAGTTGTTTTCAATAGATTATGATAAATATCTGAAATCTTGATTCGAAATGAGAAATTGTTATCTTGAGTAATTATTTAATTAGAACTGTTCATTCAATTTTGTTTGCATGTTGACAGTTAGTTAAGTTTTGTGATTGTGAGTTAATTGAAAATCAATTAAAAGGATTGTTTAGGAAAATTGTTGACGACAATTGGTTTTGGTTTTTCTGGAAAAGTTTTCACGACAGTTTTTTTTGGGAAAAATATTTTGCTTCTTCTCTGTGTTTTGGTTGAACATTTTGGAGACAGTGAATTTGAAAGTTTTGAGCATGTCAAAAAGTTTATAGTTTCAAATTCCCTGTGTCTCGCTTCAATCTACGTCGAAATTCGAGAAAGTAATCTAGGTTTTCTTCTTTGTTTTGTATCTTTCTTGAATAATAGTTTTGAATTCTATTTATAGTATATGTTATTTCTTGCGATTAAATTCATTTGCTAAATCTTCTACATAAACATCAGAAAATAAAATTGTTATTGATTAGTAACAAAATAAATTGAAGATTTTTTTAGGGAAACGGAAGTTTATGAAAACCTAGCTATAATAAATTTGTGTTATTATGGTTGTTTGCTCTTCTTGAAGAAATTGCTTGTAATCTTTTGGGTAATAAATCAATTTCCTTGAAGTTTTGGGTAGATTGGTAATCTTGTTTGCAATTGATTCTTCTTTCTTTTCAATCAATTCGTGCCATTTGGGATTGGTGTATTTCTGTGGGAATATTCTTGGATTTCTTGGTCATGCCCGCACAACTATGCTTCTTACAAACTCCTCATTCCTTTGTTTTGCATGTTGACGACAGTCAAACTTCACATTGCTTCCTCTTTTCTTTGTTCCTGAAAGCCCACACAACAATAATCTTGTCGTCCCTTCAATTATTTTGCAATACTTGTGCGCAACAAACTTTTAGCAGTCTCCTTACTCTTTTTTCTTTGAAGTTCAGATTGGTTGAAGCTGTCATTGCTCTTCTTACCTCTGCCTGATATTTCTTAGCAGCTATTCTTTATGAATCTTGGTCTGTATGATGGTGTTTTTTGGTTATCTCCATTCCTGAATCGTAGGTTGTTTATGGAGACGTCTATTCTCCTAGTTATTTACCTCATATTTGGATATTGTTCTTCTAGATTTAGTCGTTGGAAACCTCTATACTTGCATTCAGTTATTTTGTTTATACCACTGAACTTTATTGATGACTATCCATTAACTATCAATTGCTTCACGACTTTACCTTGCTTGATAATTTACGGTGTTTGAACCGATCTTTTATGCTTTATCATTTCTCCTATAGCTTGCTTTATTATCAATCTCTGCATCTCTTTGGTGGGCATCATGCATATTGATAGCTAATATCACCACACTTATTTGTAGTTTTATTTATCTTATGTCTAATTTAATCTGTAGTGTCCATAGTTTTAGGATTTTTATAGTTTAATATTTTAATTGTGAAAATTCTAAATAGATAACTATGAGGATATTCTGAGATATTTTAGTTATTGCAATTTATTTGTTTTAAGAGATGAATAATACAATTTGAGTTTATCGTTATTGTGATAAATATATATATACAAGTATATATATAAAGATTTCTATATATATATAATAGAATTGAATGGCACATATATGTATGGTTGATTATTGAATGAAATGAATTTATATTATCCTAAATAAAGAATGATTATTGATTTATTTGTTAAAATAGAACAAAATAAATAAGATATTTAAGTTATGTCGATGTATTATCTTTTTATGAACTTTTATTTCATAAAGACTTGATGAACGTATTTGATGGGCAATCGTATATTGTCATTAATTTAAGTGTGTACCTCTATGTTTATGAGTTTGCTTTTAAAATATTCCAAAGGATAGGAAAATAATTTGTATGGTAAAGCTTTTAATGCTTGTACTTTATTGTTCTATTGTAATGATTTAATTGGGACTTAGCCATGCACGATATGATAATACATTGGAGGTATTTTGAAAGTTAAATGGTCTAAATCAAGTTTATGATGTGTATATCATGGTTTTGATTCATGTGCATGATGGCTATCCTATGTATTTTCCAATAAGTTATGTTATTGTATATGGGAAGAGTGGCTTGTGATAGGGGTCGAAACCTTAAGAGGTAACTAGGGTAACCTATCAAAAGTTGTTAATTCAGTGAAAACTTTAATTAAATGTACTAGGGGTTGGGTAGTGTTCACTAAATAACTTAGATAAATGGATTGCCTCACCTTGTACCTTAGTGCTTATATAGATTAAGGGTAGGTTGAGATGGCCTAGAATTGAATGATAGTCTACTTTGTCTCCACAAAAGGTAGTTTGATTCCACATGAGTTTGTTTAGGGGCCGAGAATTGGTAGAGATTGCCAAGGTAATTCGGTATGAGGGCCGATAGTCTATGAAGACTCACTAGGGTAACCTAAAGTAACTATGTGATGACACTCTTATACTAATACATGTTATGTGGTCTCTTGTGTAGAGTTACCATTTGTTATGATGTTACCTCTGGGAGCTTGCTTGTAATCATGTGGTTTAGATATCGTTATATTGTTATGTGTACGTCAAGCCATGTGATGTTATGTTTTGTCTTCATGTTGTTTATCTCTATGGACCTGATATTATCTCCTAGCATGAGGGGTGGAATTTAGAGTACCACATGGTTGGGAGGAACATTCTCTATCCTCCATTGGGTCCCCTTGCAAGTGATGCAGTATGTGATAATCTTGCTCTTATGATAGTTTCTTGATTTTACATTGTTCGTGGAGTTGGACGTTGAGCGTTCTCATGAACATTTTTGACAGATGTGTCATGACCGTCATCTATATTGTATACATTCCTGATGGTTATGAGAGACCTTATTGTAATATTACTATGATGTAATGAGATTTGTCACAATCTCGCTTGGTGTAACTTGTATATGTAACTTAGATTCGTTATGAATATGTAAATGGATTATTCATCATTAATATGATTTATCCTTATGTTTTATGTCTATGGTTTAATTTTGAGATGTTTTTACTTGTGTATGTTTAATTAGTATTGTCACGAAACCTTGAGAATGTTTGTATAGATGTTTACTTTGTACTTGTGTTGTAATCGAATGTTTTTTAAAAAAAAAAATTGTTCGGTGAATTAGTTACTTTGTGTGTTGTTCTTTGGGTTCCATGGCGTGGCGTTACAAATCAACAAGTTTTTTGCTGATAAAGTTATGAGTGCTACCACCACATGTCAAGACAATTACCTTTTCTATTGATGTAGCCAATGATCTTAAGTTTTTGGAGGGAATAAAATCCTACCAAAGCATGAATAGAAATGAGCATTAGGAGTGGAGTCTTGTTCTAGGTTATCCAACTCATATTCTACATGTAAAAATTCCTCTATATCATTAGACAAAAATTTAGAGTTAGTGAGATATAAGCACTAGTCTCAAAATTTGTGAATTTTTTTCCTATTTTTCATCACAATTAAAAAATATCCAAATTTCCTTTCTCTTTGTTATCTCGTCTCATGATAGTGAATACAGGTGGTTTTAATGCCTTTATTTGAAATATTTTTTGTATTTTAAATAGGAAAACCTAGTAGCGTTTTGCTATGGTACAATTTTATCCTCCAAAAGTCAAGCCAAAGTTAGAAAATCATATTTAGAGCCTAGTTTAAACAAAAGAACGTTTTCCTAAAGATCCTCTTTCAGACCACTTATGAAAAAAATTAAAAAATGATTCATCAAGGCCATAGGTATATTTCACCAATTTCTCAAACTCACCTTGATATTCTTATACTAGAACTATGTCCTGCATAATTTAGTGAGGGCACTAGTGAAGTCTTCATAGGCACTAGGTCCAAGGTGGATCAGGGATTCCTTGGGAAATTTTATCCATGTGAGAAATAGACTTTTCCTATCCAACCATTGAAACCTTTGAATAGATTCTTTTTCCAAGTGAAAAGATGTAATTTATAACTTTTTATCCTAGAGAATTTTATTTATTATAAAATATTTGTTAGCCTTGTATAACCAACTTGTAGGATCTATACCATGAAATTTTGGGAACCCTAGTTTAGGTTGGGTGTGGAGGTCTACCCTAATTATGGGAGGGAGATATTTTTGTGGTAGTAGAGGATTGACCCCTATCTAAACTAGAAATGAGCATTGCCAATAGTCTATTAGAAAGGAGAGCTTGTCATTCGTGTTCTTAAGCTCTGCATTGGTTTCCTTGATCTTTTTAGTGGAGTCTAATTATATTTCATCAATTAACTCTTTAAGAGAGTTAAAATTAAGTTGTGGTGGGTCTTGAGAATAGTGACTTATATCCATAGTGATGAGCTAGAGGTACTAGAAAAAGGTGACTAGAGATATAGAAAAAATAACTATTAGGAAAATCTGGTGCAATCATGGAGATACTTGAATGATAAAAAAATATGAGCTCACTCAAAAAGGTTATCAAGATTTATATGATAATTTTATTTCTCTAAGAGATGATCATAATAGGACAATCAATTAGAAGAGGTAAAAGTGGTATAAAACCCACTCTATCATCTCTAAGGTATAAGATGAGTAACTTCCCAGGGTTAACCATTTAATAGTGCACCATAGGATTGAAAGGACCAAAGGTTACCTAGGGCTAGGTTGCAAAAAACTCCTAGGGGTTATTTTGATATACCTGAAGTAATGTGGAAGTGTATGGACATATATAGAGGATGTCTAAGGCCTAGATATTAGAGCCATAACAATAATCACTCCACTAGATCATTTATTGGGAATTTATCTTAGCCAAGAATGATGATTCTTATAAGGATATTAAAAAACCCCTAACACTAGATTTTTAACTTAAAAATAAAAAGAAACTACTAGCTAGGATTTTTTGGAAAAACTTAAGTAACATATGTTGGTGTGAACGTGGTATATTACCTAACTAGTTTCATAAATTAGATCCTATTCACACTTAAATAATTAAGCTTACTTAGGTCATTTAATTTTTGTGTCTCATATCATATCTTACAATAAATTTAGTGTTATTGTAGTTGTAACCACTTTTTCATCACCGAGATACCTTTACGATGAGGTGAAAGCATGAAATGGATAGTTATAGATGACTCTAAATTGGTAAATTTTATTGCAAAAATGGTTGTAGAAATAGCTATGATAGCACTTATAATGAACCTATAATACACAATAAATTAAACAAACAAAAATATGTGATAATGAGAGAAACATATAATACTTTTATTATCTTCACAATATCACTTTGAGGTGGAAACCTCCCAATAGATGATATAATCCAGTTACAAATATCTAAAATACCTTTGATATGGTAAGTTACTACAATATATAATATTCCCAAAGATAACACCTACCATCCCATGAATGTGGGATAATTAATTTATTCCAATTAACTAGTGAAATGACTTACAAAGCATATGAATCCACCTTTATTTAACATAGCCTATGAAAAACTTAGAAATCATATATCCCCTTCTAGTACTAAATATCACATAGTAATATGGGGTTCATAACAACTTGTATATGTTTATACTTTAAATGGTTGTTGCAGGTTGGGGAGTATTAGAGACAATATCATTGTAATTGTGTGTTTAAGATCCTCAAAATAATGTTATCAATTTTTCCCTAATGAGAATTATTACGATTCCTCATAATTGAATGCACCAACACAACAACATAAGAAAATATTTGATAAAATTATGAAGGTATTGTAAATCTCCAATGACGCTCCCTATCTTTGAAATAATGTGACTTATCCAATTCAATATTACTTCAATATTGGAGGGATCTATCTCTATCTCTCCATTTCCCACAATGTGACCAAGATACACCAATGAAGTCTTTGTAATTTCACACTTATTAGTATTAAAAAAAATTCTTCTCCTTAAGAGTTTGAAACACTTTTTCAATACAATAAATATGCTCTTCATACAACCTACTAAATACTAAGATATCATCCAAGTAAATTATGACAAATGAATCAATAAGACGCCTTAATAACTCATTCACCAAGTGCACAAAGGTGGATACATAATTACTCAAGATAAAAGGTAGAACCAACCATTCCAAAAGACATTTATTAGATGTAAACACCATATTTTATATTCCTTCCTTGAATCTAACTTGGCGATGACTTGATTTAAGGTCTAATCTTGTCAAGAACTTGGTGTGTTGGATTTGATCTAGAAAATCATAAATTAAAGCAACACATATATTTTTAATTATAATTTTATTTAAGCCTTGTGAGTCCATACACATGTGTCATGGTCCATCCTTTCCCAAAATTATTATTATTGGATAATTGTAAGGGGATGTGCTTGGGATTATCACCCCTTATTCCAACAAATTTTTTAGTTGATCTTTCACCTCATTGGCCTTTACCATGCTTTTAAAGTGCATCCCAATATTGGGAAAAGAATAATTTGTTAAAAAATAAATTTCATGTTCTATTACACACTATGGGGAAACTCCTTTGGCTCCAAGAACAATTATGAAAACCTCTTTAAAAACTCACCTATTTTATGCTAGTTATGATGAGTATGTAGCCCATGAAGCCTCATAAATTCTACCCCTTCATGCTTTCCCTTTCTTCTAGTCAACAAAGGACAAAATTTTCTACTAGTATTGATTAAGTTCATATCTTGTGATACATTCACTATTGTAAATTTTGATCAAGCACTTAACTTGTGGTGCATAGGGGTCGTGTTTTGTTTATAATTTGCCTCTATTGGGGGTAACATTATTTCTTAATATTAATTTATTCTATGATGATACATATTTACATGATATACATCTTATTAGCTTACATATTATTTGATTGCCTTATTTTTACTGTTATCATTATCACGTATCATTTTCCCTCTCCTTCAATTCCTTGGATTTATTGGATGCAACTCGTTGAAGAGGAGGATATTGTTGCTAACACTTCACAATCAAAATTTTAGATAGTAATTTACACTCAATGAAAACTCATCACAATATCTACATGGAACTTGATCATTTTAAACATTTGCATTGTGTAAATATCAATTACATTGCCACATCATGTGGAGGTCTATAAAATACACGCCCATATCACACATAATATTTTGCATCATTCCTATATAGGTGAGATTTCAATCCATTCTTTCTTCTCATTTTTATAGATAGTTAAAATAATGTATAATTGACACTTATTTTGGTTATGTGACAAACTACATATTGTATGTTTCTTTTATTTTGTAGATTTTGGTGGAGCACTCATACCAAGGAGAGAAAAAAAAATAGAATGATTTGTTACTTTATATGAATCAATATCCTTTTATGAATTTTTAAATATTTAGTTTTCATCTTAGTGAAGAATATACATCTACTTTAAAATGAATGCTCATATTCAATTCACATGCACATAAATCAAGGATAAAATGAAATGGTGAAATAGCATACCCATTATATTTTCCATTTAGTTATATACCCACATTGGTGGAATGCCTCAATACACTTACATATTGACAAGTGGCATACTCGTGTGCTTGGTTTGGTTTGTGGTTTGATCCTATCCACTTTCATTTTATTCTTGTTCATACTTATTTCCATACATTTTCCCTTACCAAGTGAGGTAATCACCTTATCCCTTTGGTTAATTTTTGAGTTGCCTAAGATCAACCTAGTTCAATCTTGAGGAGTATTGGAATGATCCCAAAATTTAATCCCTTTCTACTAGTTGTTATGAGTTGACTTGTCAGACATTTGTGCAACATAGTATTATGTCATGGTATTTAAAGATATTCAATGTGCAATTAATTTATCATTTAAAAAATAAAGGATCAAGAAACGATTATTAGAGAAGACTTCAATTTATTAAGGATAAACAAATCACATTCGTATATAGGTGAATGGTACCTTCAATATTGCACATCAACATTAATATGTCCAACCAAGGTGCATGACATAAGAGAATATGCTCGCCTATTGATTTGGAAATCTTCTTAAATATGTTCTTCAAATCCACCTTGACAAATTCAACCATATGAAAGGTGAAAGTGAACAAAAATTCACACACATTTTGTCCATTCAAATTTACACAACACAAATCAAATATGTGTGTTCGATAAAAATCATAATGATTGAGATTAAACACATCACATTTGGGATCAACTTGCAACATTTTCAATACTAATTCAAATTCTCAAACAATCATCATATCAAGACAAATAAATTTATATCAATAAAAAACCAATTCCAAACATTATCAACATCATTCTTCCATACCCATTTTAAAATTAAATATTCCTCAATAATCCTCAATTATTTATATAATGTAATATGAAGCATATTTTATAGACATTGCACAACAAATTTATCTAGAAATTTCCTCTAGAAAAGGCCTTCAATCTTATGCCCACCATACAATGTGAACCATATTTTATAGAAACCCATCAATGAGCATGTGCCCTAAAGATAACGTAGAGGCCAGCTTGGGGCAAGTGGGGGAACACAGAAGGCATGTGATGGTGGATGCATGGCTCCAGCATATGACCCCATGTGGATGCATGATTCCAAGCATGCTTCCACTATATGACCTTACGAATCCTCAAGTTCCATACTTCCTTTTATTAAATCACCAAAGTACTTTGCCAAATATGTACTAATAAAGTCAAATCCAACTAAAGCTTAGATGTGAGTCAAATCTAATTAAAGAGGTTGACTTTTGCCACTACACTAATAAATGCAACAATGTTTTTCTTAATTAATCATGGGTTAAATTAGCATTAGATGTATCAAGATGAAACTTAAGCACTTTAAATAATGTGGGAGATTTCTTCCCTATTCTAGCAATAAATAAGAAAGAATATCATATCTTAATGCGGTCAATTTGGTGGACATATATAAAAGAATATCATATCATATTTAAATTCTTCTCTTAAAAGAATATCATATCACATATTTGAATTATTCTCTTTGAATTAAACAAGGGTTGAATGGAGGCAAATGATATTTCTTATCTTAGAATAAAGCATTTCTAAAGAAAAGTGACAACTTAGGGATTTTTAACATAAATAAATTATAATAAAAATTATTTAGGGATTTTTAACATAAATAAATTATAATAAAAATTAAGAATTAAAATAAAATAGATTATTTTTAACTTTCTCATCTTTACAAAGATGCTAGAGTTTGTTTTTTTTTTTTTCTAAAACTTTATTTTGTTTTTAGAGGAAAATAATTTTTTTCCTAAATGATATATTATAAAAATCATTCAATAAAATGTATATTTATAAAAAAATATTAAATTCAAATTAAGTATTTGATTAGATAAAAATAATTTAAAATAAATGTTAAGTTAGACATTAAATGTAGTGGACAATGATATTTAATTTTAGGAATGATGTGGATAGATAAAGTTGATGTAATGCTAATTTTGATAATTTGGTGTAGAAAATATATACTTTGGATGTATCTTCTATTTGGAGTTTTGTACAAATCTATGTCGAATCTTTGGTCAAATATGTGGATTTGGGCCATTTCCACAAGAATGGATCTTTTTTGTGGCTCATGGATCTAATATTGCTCTTTTATCTTTTGATTTGCCTAATTCTCTATTATTTTTTGAATCGTGGTGTGTTGGCCAAGATTTGAATTTATTTTTTTAAAATTTGGGGGTTAGATCCATGGGTATGGGATTAATCAGGTACCCATGAGACTAACTCGATATAGAAATGGTAGGGTCAAGGTGGGTAATGAATTCTTCATGATGCAAGATGTAATAAAAGCTAGGTGCATGGTAATGTGTAGATAAGAACAAACAATGCATGGTTAGACCTATGTGGGAATGTGTGTGTGTATAGGGGTAGGTGATGGATTGAGGAATGTTGTCAGCTTCACACAAGGTCATGGAATTTGTCTGTATGTAATTGCATTAAGCCATGAACTCTAAAAGTGGGTCTAAAACTAAATAGGAATTGGTATGGGTATACAAATCTTACCTTTACAATTTTATTTCACTTTGAGGTGCATGTGATTCCTAAATGATCATGTATCCCTATGTATGTAGTAACTCACAAACATGCATAAAATTGAATACTCAAACATAAAAAAAAAATTGCTAGATAAACACATCTTAGGCCCACAATAATATCTAAGATATAGAGATACAATTTTAGACCAAGATTATCCAAAATCATGTTCAAGGTTAACCCATAAAAGATCATACATAACAATGCCTTAAGAAATGTCTTCTACACTCATTATTTTAAATTAACACAAACAAGGTAACATTCACTAGAAAGTGAAAGTGTTTCTTCATGTGAAAGTACCATGATACTAGTCTATATTAATGGAAATGTACAACATGAATGATTTAATATATTTCTCAAACTAGTTTTCATATCCTTTTAAGATGATATGAACACATTAAATGTATTATACTAATGTAAAGAAATCCTAACATCATTTATAGTTTTGAAAAGATCAACCATACCCTTTCAAGTCAATAAGGTGCAATTATTATAGACTATTAAATTGTACCACAACAATGATTTCAAAATAATATTTTAATAATATAGAGATGAAACATAATTGTTATTATAATCAATATATAAAACTCTAAAATAGTCAATGTTTAATGCATGTAGTAGAAGATCAAAACCCTCACATTTTTGTTAAAAATCAAAGACATGAGGACTATTCAACATAATTTATTGCTATAGTATGGCCATCCCAACATACCCAATATGTCAATGTAGAGACTCAAATCCTAAATAAATTTATATCCTATTTGATACACATTTTATCAAAGGAAAGATAAAGGGATATTTTCATCTATTCTAACAAACCATAAACCATACATTCTAGCTACCATTTTTTTTATTATAATAAATACATGATACCATTTATAACTAGTCCAAAATGAGCACAAAGAGATAAACCAAAGATAATGATTTTCTTATAATCCTCATGATCTCCATATATCTATATTGTAGTTGAGTTAAATAAAATTGGTTAAGGTACAATGGTGCAATCCCCCATCTTGGTAATGCATGAGAGTTCCTCAAAGCACGACATAAGTGTGACCAAAATTAGATAAGAAAAATAATATTAAAAAATTCTCAAGCCCTCTTAGGGTTTTATTTGTCCTGCAACCATAAAAATACATATGTTTTCATTCTTTTTTAAATTAAATGAGAAAAAATACTTTCACACTTGTTAAGCTTTAAAACATTAAAATAAAATGTGTATTTTGTTGTAAACAAAACCTAACATCTAGGTTTAAAATATTTTAATAAGATCATCATAACACTTCCTAAAGAATAAAAAGGGTAAGTAATATTCAAATAAAAATAAAACAATTTTTTTTAATAATATAAGAAACAACTCTATAAATAACCTCTAATTCTAAAGCTAACACAACCCTAAGATAGTGACTATGCCACTCATTGAAGAACTCAAACCTAACAAAAACCAAAATTTTCAAAGGAAATTAAACATAGTCATAAAGTAAGTATGGCCTCCTTGAACCACTACTAATAATAAAATTATATCCCAATCCATAATAAATGAGCACAAGCCAAAAACCTCATCTAAAATATATTAGAACCCACAAGAGCAACTTTGGAGGCCTTCTCCAATAAATATCTTTTTATAGCTTTGTATTAAGCTTGACCACTCTTAGAGTTGCCTCAACATTAGAGTATCAAGAGAACAAAAACTCTTTGTAGTCTCATGCACAAGAATGTTTATTATCTTTACTTTTAGATATATCTTCCTATAGATTTTGTATTTAGTTATCCTTTGATTTCCTTCTCCAAAACAAAGTCCACGTATTTTTCTTCCTCCTTCCTCTTTGACAAATTCCTCTTTTTATTACCCCCATTTCACAATAAAAAAGCTTGAATTCAAGCATGGTGGTGTCATAAAAGTAGGAATTTAATCCTAAAAACTAATTAGCTAATGAACTACTTGTTGTCACTCTATGCCCCACAATTAAGGAAAAGGTGAAAGAAATGAAGCAGAAGGAGCTAGCCCACGGGAAAAAATTAGCAATAACTAAAGGTAAAGAAGGTGGTCAGTGATTTTGGAGGTTCCTAAAACCATCAGAACCCTCTATATGTTACTTGGAACCATTGGCTCCTACTCACCTCATAACCCCCGATAAGGAAAAGCTAAGGCAAAAAGAAACTAGGGAAAGGTCAAACACAAAGTGAAGTTAAAGTCAAAATTGACTATTGCAAAGGCAAGAAAAATGCTAGGCTAGAGTGTGCAAAGAAAGAATAGAGGAAAAATGACAACATAATTTTCTTGGTGTTTAATTCCTTAACAGAGTCATGAATGTTTCAATGATCCTCCCAACTACCTAATCTCGATCCATTGAGCTAAAAAGATAAGTTTAAATGAATTCCCATATATTTCAAGGAGAAAAAGGTAGTGCCCATGTCTCCTTTGTAATTTGTAGTCCTCTTTTTGGTTCCTCAAGTTTAGTTTTCAAAGTGTAAGAGTGATACAATTGGTTATGGATACTTAATCTTCATCGGAAGCAATGTTTGAATACTTGTGTCAGCAAAAGGTTGTAAAGTTCAATTGTATGATATTGTGTGGACACTGCATGTGTCTCATAGTGTCTAAGGTATGAAGTGCATGAAGATATTTCCTGCTTCAAAGTACTGCAAATGTGTTTCAAGTTATTTTGTGAAGTTATGCTTTTTGTTGAGGCCGACTAAGGTATGTTGATGGTGTGCACCACTAGTTTAAGATTGAGTAGAACTTAAGGAGTGATTGAAGGTGTTGTATGGGTCATGCTGACTCATAGAGAGAAATAAAAATAATATTTTATCACTCTTGTGTATGAGTGATCCCACAATACTGGTTTACAATTTTTTTCCAAACTAGACATTGAATTGATTTTTTCCAACTAAATCTTCACTTTTGGGCACCCATAGCGGCTAAACTGTGAGGAATTTGAAGATGATGCAAACTACTAATTTGTGACATTTTATCTGAAGATTTATTATATTTTTTTCAATTTTTTATTAATCAGATTGCACTTCTTTTTCCATCTCCTTCGAAAACTAGTTTTTATTAGTAAACATCATTTTTAAGGAGTGATGCTCACCGTGTACAACATAACTTTTCTTCTATGAATGATAAAATTCTATTTTTTTCGAATTTAGATTTGTAACTACAATATCTAACCCTTTCATTTGGTTTCATAGTGTTTTATTGAATATTTTTTTCTTAATCAAGTTTCGAAGTCAAACCAATTACAATTTTGACAAAGGAAAATCGTATACAACATAACTTTTTTTGTATGTATCGAAATTCATTTTTTTTTTTTACTAGATCAAGGACATCAATACCTAACTTGCACATATTTTTTAGAATTTTATTCTGATAATATTCTATTTTTCCACATGTGCGGAACATAGAGCCTGATTTTCAGTGAAAACCTATGTTTAATCAAACTAAAGAAACATACATAATAAAACCAAAATATATTAAAAATTATATTCAATGGATAGCTCATTCCGAGGACTACCATCATCTAGTTGGGTCTTTGAAGTCCCCTCCATTTTCATCCTCAACTCGAGCTTCAAAGGGAAAAATTCTGGAGATTTTTGGTGTCAGAGGGGGAGAAGGGGAGAAAAGGGGGGTTCGAATGAACCCAGTTCGAGCGAATCCAGGTTCGAGCGAACCCCCCTTTCTACAAAGTTTCTCTTTATTTTTTATTTTGGGAAATGTGAAAATATGTGGGACCCAACATTTAATAGGTTTCGCTTGAAGGGGGGTTCGAGTGAACCCTTATTGGGTTTGTTCGGACCCTAAGTTCGTTCGAACCCCCCAAAACTCAAAAAAATTTCATGGGGGCATTTTTGGCAGTTTTGCTTCCTCAACGGAATTGTAAACCAGTTTTGTGGGATCACCCATACTGCAAATGGATATGAAGGTCAACATGCTACAAGTTACATATTTTCTTATTTATGGCTGACTTAATTTGTATTTTCAAAGCATGTGGATGATACATATAGAAGATCAAAGATGAGAAGAGAAGTAAGTAGATGTGTGAGGATATGTAAGTATATGGGAAGATTGTGGTAAGGTCCACCACATTCCTAATGTGCAAAATTGACGACTATAAGTGGGTTGAATCCATAAAGCCAATCATATTTCAGTTATTTTAATTAAGGAGTTGTAGCTTCCTTGGGTTGTAGCCCTAAATCAAATTAAGTTCTAATTGTTGTTTATTTGTGAGGCTAGATTTGGATAGTAGATCCAGGCAAATTTTCTCACCATGGTTTTGTTCCTTGAGGGGTTGTCCATGTATATTTGGCATCAACTGTGTTCTTGTGTGGATTCTTATCTTCTTTCCTATTTTGATTAAGTAGATGAATTATTTAATGGTATAACTTAGCTTCAACAGTTAAGGATTGAAATTAAAATTTATGTATACAAATTCACCCCCCTCCCCTCTCAGCATTTTAGTGTGTTCAAAATTTGGTATCAAAGTTGAGGTTCCTTGATACAACCTAACAGATGAGGTAGATCATGTCTTTGGAGCACATGGGAATGACACAGTGCCTAAGAAGAAGTGATCTCAAGAAGAAGAGGATATACTCCTGAAATATAGGAAAAGGGGATCACCAAAATGAAATGGTGGAAAAGGGGGAGATCTTAGAGTTCACCAAAATGGGACACCTCAAACACACCTTTTCCCTAATTTCATTATAAAAAAGAGATCTCCCAAGGATAGTATTGGCTTTCAACCTTGAGGTGAGTCAATCCTATTATAGAGGTCCATTGTTTTATTATGACAAAAATTATTGATTGGTTGTTTTGGGAGACAAATTTAAATGCATTAACAAACTCAATTGTATGACCTAATACTTGAAATGTAGATAATTATGATAACAAAGATGGAAACATCAAGTTATAAGCAGATCTGAGAAGGGAAGGGTGGTATGTACCTAGGACCAAAAGTGTTTTGAATTCTGTTGAAGGATAGATTCGCCCTAGGGCGAATGGGTCTCTATACAAGGGTCTAAAATATGATTTTGCAATCCTCAGATCCTAGATCTAAGCTTCTAATTTCTCCAGGTTTGATTGTCATAAAGCCAAAAATAAAATTTGTAGGTGAGTTTTCATGGATTGAAAACAATGTTGACAACTTTACAAAATTTCTCTTTTGAATGATTTTTAGTCCTTCTTCACTTTAAATATACACATACAAAGAGAGAAGAAAAATGTTTGTTTTTTGGTGAATGGGAGTTTTCCTTAGTCAAACCTTGGTTTGGTAATTAAACCTTAATGATAGAACAATGATAAATGGAAGAAATTGATGAAAGAACAATGCTATGTCACAACTCACCAAACCCCTAATGGTTGCCCTTAGAGGACTGAAGTCTAATACATTACTCTCAGGCTTGGATCTTGCATGAATTGGCTTGATTGATTGCTTGGCTTGATGCTTGAAACCTACATCACAATGCTAGCTCCAAAACATGTCATGAACATGCATGAAATTTGACATGATGATATGATCTTGATTGTTGTTGTAGATGACTGATAAATTTTCTCTTCAATGCTCTTGACAATAATTTTTGCTCTTGAAAAGTTCATAGGTCTAGCTTCTTAGATTTGAATTGCTAAAAAGACTGTATTTATAGGTGTTTATCTAATTTCTTGAAAATTAGATCCCACAAGTTGACATTTGAAATTTGAATTTGAATCATTAAAATTCCACCAAAAACATATTAAAAATTGGGTCTTGACACTTAAGGGGGGCCCATTCACCCTTGGGAAAATGGGTCTTGGGACTGGATCTTGGACTGATTGATGAATTTCCTATACTGACCTTATAGTGGGGTTTTTCATATCAACCAGATTGAGGCTCATTATTTGGAATAAAAATTATTCAAGATTATCCTTGATTCTAAAAATCTCATCTTTTTCCTTTGGGATCTTATGCAAATAACATACTAATACATCCTTTTTTAAATAAATTTCCTGATAGTATTTTTAACAAAATATTTATTGTTAGCTTACAATATGCTATTATCTACCAAAACTTTGAAAGAGAGTTTACTCATTTCCTGAAGTAATGGAAACTCATTCTCATACATGTCATCTCCAGGTCGCATTATTTCTACAAATTTATGCATTATTTGTATTAAATAAATTATCTTCTAATAGAATTTACACCCATAATATAGCTACTTACTACTCTTATATATCAAAACATCAATCCAGTTATTGAGTGCTTGAGCCTTCTATTTCATGCATGTAGATTGTTTACCTCACTTTTTTCCATCAAAATTAGGATATCTATAGAAAATATCAGAATTGAAGTCACTAGAGTTATTAAAACTTTTACAAAATTTTGGAGTTTTTGTAGTTATTATTTAAATTATTTCTTGGTGGCTTGATATTTTTCCATATATAGTTTCAAAGTCTACAATTCTATCCAATTAAAATACCTCCTCTTCTCTTGTCTTATTTCCCAAATTAATTTGTGTAACCTAAAAGTCTTGGGGAGTCATGTTAGTAGCATCCTTATCAACAATAGGAGTTGCAATTTTTACAATCTTTTCTCTATTTTGATTCATCCTCATTGCTAACAAGACCCAAGATTTTTTTTGAGCTTTTTCTTGACAAATCATTGCTTGTACCACTACCAAGTCTAAGGGTTGTAGTTTTTCAGCTCTCCACCAATAAATTATGCAATATTGTATATGTGGTACCTTGTTGTGATTGTGAAAAAGTAGGAGGTTGTACAAAATAAATTATTTTGTATAAAGAGGAGGAGATGATATTGGAAAATATTGAGGGGATTGTTGTAGGGGTGGAGAAATTGGAGGGGAAAGTACATTAGTATACTATGGAGGACTCCTTTATGGATTTTGTAAAGGGGTTTTGATTGTTTCCCCTTACTCCACTTCACCTTCTATATCCTCTTTAGATTCAAGATAATTTTTCCCCTCTTGAGACCCAATCATTATCTAATTAGGAGATGAGGGAGATTAAAAAATTCCCTCTCCAAGATGAATTTGTTCCTCTAATTTTTCTTTTCCTTGATCCCTTGAAGTGCTAGGAACAATGATAGCAGGTATACCAGAAGATGAAAATATAGGAGGGAGTGAAGGAGTTCTTTTTGGAGAGGATGTGATATCAAATTTTGCTCTCCCTATTTGATTTGTAGATAGAGAGGGAACATGCATGAAAACTTAAAGTTGATTTGGAAGATATTATCATAAAGGCTCTACCCCAAAACTTTCCATCACCCCAACATTCATTATTTTCTTTGTTTTCTTCTCAAATTCTTTATCAAATTTATATATGATCTTCTCTATTGACTCAACCTTCTTCTTCTTGTATGTAGAAGGATTTCCACTCTTCTTCTTCCTCTTTGTACCTTTCTCTTTGTATTCCTTTCCCTTATGAAACTATATCAAACCAAGGGTATAGTTTTCCACATTTTTACCAATTTTTTCCACGTTAGTTTCCTTTGAAATTACCTAGTTGACTAATCGAGGTGACACTGTCAATATTATGTAGGTCATAAGTGCGACTAAGGATGTTCCCATCATCAACTATGCCTTTAAGGAGATATTTTACCATCCCTATGTATTTTATCTATTTAAGGTTGATTCTAAAAAAACCCCTCTTTCTGACCTCAAATTCATTAATACAATCAACCCAAAAATCTTCCATAGTAGCTAGTGTCTATGTTCTGGCCTATAAAGTTTCTTAATTTTTCCATTAGGGTCAACCCCATTCATTTTTTGTATAATATGAAGTTCACAAAGGAAATATCCTCTTCGTATGCTTTGCCATAGACTATATTTGGGCATGTGTAAAATCCCAATACAAAAGGAAACTATGCTCCAGGCTTAAATTTTTATCTAAACTCCTTATGAATATCTATAATCTACCTATGAATTCTAATAGTATGACCTTGTTACTAAAAAATATCAGAAGTAAAAATGGGGCCCTTGAAAAACCACTAATCCTAATGTAAGTAGAAATTGGGAACAAAATGAACCAGTGTTCCCACCCTAATATCAGTTATTTTTCTTCATCATAGATTCTTACAGAATAATCTCTTGATAATTTATTGATAATTTAGTAGATGAAAGCATCATTTAACCTTTTGAATATTACCTTAAAATCCTTGAGTTTTAATTATGTATAATGTTCCCATACTCTTTTCTCTCCATCAAATTACCTTATAATACCATCTATTATCAAGCTTAGGAAGGTTTTCCAATAGATATACAACATAGGATATAATATAAAATTTCTTAGTTGTATGAACTTTGATGAGCTACTCATGAATATTGTTGCTGACTATTTGGTCCCAATAAAAATACTCTTAATATTTCAAGATGACGTAGATATATTTGTACATCCAAGTGTGATATTCTTGAGAATATAGCTTCCCCATAAATTTTCTTAGGAGAGTAATGATATCTCCAATCTCCCCATGAAAATATGTTCTAGTGAGGATTTTGGGCACTTTGATAAAGGATTTCCTTGGTTTTCCAATCCAATATTTATTAAGGTTCCTTACACTCTTATCTTATTTTTCTTTAAATTCCATGAGAAATTGTTCCTTGGTCAAGGTTTCTAGCAAGGCCTTGAAAGTCAAGCCAAAGATGTGTACTACAAAGTTTGGGTTTATGCCCAGTATAATGTTTCCATTATGGTCTCTTGAAGTTTTAGTATTTAGGTTTTATTGAGTTTCACATTCCAAAATCAACTTTGGGCATTAGAGAGTACTTGGGAATCCTAGTATGTGGGCCAAACTAGAGTTAGTGATGATACTATATTTGGAAGTAGTTTTCTCCTCAAAATTCCTTTTGTTGAAATCTTTTGTCATTATAACTTGGGTCTGTGTCTAAAATATCATGGACAATAGAGGCAATCTTTGACACCTTAGGGTCCCCTTGAAGCTATTACTTCATTGTGGTGGGAATTTCATTGAAATTCTCAACAATTCTATCCATAGCCTTATCAGTAGCCTCTTCTATAATCTTACATAAGGCAAGAGAGCCTAATAAATTTCCATGTTTAAAAATTCTATAATTTTTTCTAGGTTTTCAAGCATGTTATATTTTAAAAGGGATGTTTTGAATCTTAGAAAATATATCAAAAGTTCCTTAAAAGGTCAAAGGAGTTAGTTCTTTTCACCAGAAAATTCTGGTATTTTTTCATATAGACTAGGTTTTGGGAGTCGGGTTGGAATTGAAACTTGGAACCTAATAGTCAAGGATAACAAGTTTCTTGTGCCTAATAGGAAATACAATAGGAAGTTATCAATTCATAGGTCCAATTTTTCAAAAGGAAGAATGAACTAAAACTTAATCAAAAATAGTAGACAGATAAAGGGGAAGCTCTATTACAAGTAGGTTGTGGGAATGGGAACTTGGAATGTTGCTTCTAAGTTATAGGTTTCATTCAATACCTAAGACCCAAAATGGTCACAAGAATGTTTTATTATGCTTGGGCCATAGGATTTGGGTAGAATTTTAGACTTGGAACTTTAGTTCCACTCGATTTTTGAGACCTAGTGCATGAAGGAGAAAATATTTGTAAAATTAGACATGGGAATGAGATGGGAATGAGGACATGGAATGATGGTTCCAAGTCCTTAATTATACCTTATAATTAATGCATGAAGTGAAATGTGAGATAGGTTAGAAGTCATTAGTGGAATGGGTCAACGAGAGATGGGAACCAGATGGAAGTGGTGACTTGGAACTAAGTTCCAAGTTTTGAAACCAACTTGAACCTCACAATTTGAGGTGAATAAGTGGAGGTCACTAGATTAAATTCGAGTGACGTGAGGATAGAAAAGAATGCCCTAAATATTTCCAAAACCCTAAATTACCTTAAAAAACTAAGACAACCAAAAATATATGAAAACCAAAAATAAACATAAAAAAATACACCCACAAGAACAAAAACCCTAAGTTCATGATCATCCCTTAGGGCACGATGTGCAATTAAGGCTTTTGGAATAAAATGAACAAAGAAAAACCTAAATTAACCCTACTAACAAGGAAAGAAAACTAGACAAAACAACATAGAAATGAAAGTGAAGGAAAGAGAGATCTAATTTGAAAATGGAAACCTACCTCACAGGTAATGTTTAGTCAAGTTAAGAAGGTCTTTGACAAGAGAATAAACCTTGAGTGTGTCAAATCCAATAAATTTATCTCAAGTGACAAGGGATGACACATAATGAATTTCAAGGAGGCTCAACGGATCATCAAACTAAGGAAACATAAAAATGTAAGGTGAGGGGTGAATGGAGGGATTTGAGGATATAAAATAATGACAAAAGCACCCATAATCACCATAAATGTACATAGGAGAGAAATGAAGGGAAATAGGGTTTAATGGATATGAAATGGGGGTATGCACCTATCTTCCCTATTCCATTAGGAAAAAGAGACCCCCTAGGACAAGATTGACTTTCAACCCTTAGGTGAGTCAACCTTAATGGAGATATTTTTATTTTCCTTATGATTGGGGATGTGGTAAATATTATTGAAATGCACTTTTAGGAGATAAATTGTAATGCCCCCACCACGAAGCCCTAGAGGACTACACATTAACACCTAATTTTTTTAATTTTTTTTTCAAGTGCAATAAACACACTAATGCAAATGAATCATTAACACATATCTAACCTAAGTCCTCTAAGGCCTGTGACTACACTACATAATTCCCATTAGATAAATGAGTAAGAACAAAAAGTCATTGCATTAATTAGATTCCATCTAAACTAAGGAGGTACATTAACCATTACATTAACAAGATCAATATGATACAACCATAACATATATTCCATAGAGAAAAATTGAACCAATCCATTTAAATTTCATATACAATTACATTTGATACACAATTCGTTGCATAAGAGGGTTCAAAATTAGTTTACATCGATTTCCATCATTACATCGATACAAATGAATAACAATGTTTCCTCGAATACAAGTGAGAAGTGTACATCCAAGTGTTGGAGGTTTAAAATAATAACCTAGCTAGAGTTTGAAACTCTCTAAGAGGTAGCCAACCTCTATATTAAAGAACAACAAAGGCTAGTGGCCAACTGACAAGATTCAGTCAAAAACTGACATCTCCTACACTTCTGGCTCTGCAGGACCAAGGTGGGTAAACCTATACAATGTTTAAAACTTAATTCAACCATACACACTAACATTGATTTTTATAGCAGATAATTCCCAATGAAACAACACTAAGGGAAGCATTGACAACTTTAAATTTGGCTAAATTCTCAGCAGCTCAACCCTCTCTCAGCCATTGGAAAGCAGGACACACAATAACATAGTAAGATTAAGAATGATTTTGCATTTAAATTTGTTTCTAAGATGCACAAACTGAAAAATAGATCAGTGCCAGTTCTGGTCCATGGAGTCAAACACATAAAATGAATCTCCAACAAATAGTCTTCAACCAGTGGATTTAAATTGCTAATGCTTTGTATTAACTATTAGTGCCTTACACCAACAATCCTTCTCTTGATATCAATTAGATTCTTCTTATCAAATCCCATTTGCACACCTGAAATCACAATCACCTGCTCAAAGCATTTTAACTATTTCCTTGAAATAGAATAATGAACAGACAAAACAGTCTCATGAAACTTGAGATGATAAATTCAAAGACACTTTGTATTATTGAATTTACATGACTGAAAGTGTACAAATGTGGAGACAATCTGATGACATTCATGAATGTGGAAACACTTCATGATGTTAATTACATAAACCGGTTGTATTTACTTTTGAATTCATAAAATTACAGCTTACAGACTCAAACAATGACTCAGAAAATACAAATCTCTATCTACCCAGCCCAATACCAAAACTCAGAACCCTTTACCATGAGATAAAAATAGAAGTTATAGAAGAAGGGAGGCAAGTAGGAGCAGCCCTAAATTCAATCTGGAAATGGCATTTGGAAGCTCCATTCACCGTTGATCATCAACTGAAAAGAATATCTCTTCCTTCCTCTGCAGCAACAAACTTATTCCCTCAAAAACAACACTTGCTCATCATTGCCCAGCAACAGAAAACATGCCCATGTGGAGATTCTTCAAATTCACCCCAGCTGCAAAATATCTCCTTTCCCGTGCAAATTATGTTTCTGCCTTTTTTCACAATGCTGTACTTTATTTTAAAACCAAACATTAAAGTTTCATAACTTTAATATTTCTGCCTTTTATTTGCTGCAGTTTAATTCCCAACACATATTCTCCCTTATAAAATGACTAAAATCGCTTTATAAAACATCACCAGTGAATATTTAATTCACTATCCATTTAAACAATTCTACCCTGTGGATAAAAATACTCCACCTTGAAGAATTTCCATTTTACCTAAGTGCTGGAAAATACCCATGTGCCCATGAAAATTCACATTTACTCATTAGAGAATGTATTTCACTAATAAAAATTATTCACAACCCATCTTATCTTCAGAAATTCACCAGGCCCCGTGAATACCCATGTTACCATAATTCACTTTTCACCAAATACTCAAATATTGTCCTTTGATCGTGAAGCCATTTAATCAATTTATTGGGAAATTTTAACAAATTACCCGCATCCCCACCTATACATCTTTAAAATATTTCACTTCATTATTTAGTATATTTGTGCTTTTCAAACACCTGCCCATGCGTTAAAAAATGAAGGAAATTTGGGGCCCACCTCAATTTTAGTCAAAACTATGCAACCTTTTGAATTTTTTTAATAAAAATCCCCCTATGCATTCTCACACACCTCACGGGCTTTTGGCCAACATCACACATTATTGTGCAAGGTGTGCGAGCAAGGGTGAGACTGCCCTAAATTTGTTTTCTGGAGCTCCCGTGCTCTGGCGTGGGTTTCCCTCTCATGGTGGCCTCTCTCATCTGCTCCTGCTACACGCACCATTCCTTGCACTGGTGCGGGCCTCCCTACTCCTCTTTCAAACGTGAGGGGCCTCACTGGTTCCCTGCAATGTGCACACCTGCGCACTCCCTCACCCTTCTTCCTACTTCCAGGCGCGGGCTTCCTACCAATTCTTCTTGCTGCGCGGGGGTGTCTTCACTGTATGGCGCAGGGGTCCTCCCTTGGTCTTCCCATTACTGGCGCCTCACACATTCTATGGTCTGAGCCCACTCCACACGCTTCCTGTTTGGTTGGTGTGCAGGCAACATCCTTGATGCGAAGGAAAAAAACACAAGACAACATAAGTAAAATGAGTTTCTAAGCTCATTCACCCTTCTCACTCCTTAATCTACTAGTCACTACTGATCACTCCTGATCAAGACATGTTCTTAAGCATCGACACATTCTCTCAATTCTCACTAAACAAGACAACTATTGTTCAAAGGTCAAGTCACCCATACTGCTCAAACACAATGGTCGAGTGATGTAATGGATTCTTTGAAAACCATTATACATTTAAAACCATACAAGAATTTCACACTCGGTTGTATTACGTATCTTCCCTGTCAACTGAAACTGTTTCTTCCATTCCATTCGAGACTATCATAAAGAAACCCGAAAAAAAGACATCCATGACATTCAAAACAATAGCGAATCCCTCAAAACTAATCTGCATTCACAATTTGCAAAACAATAAACCAGAAGAGATAGAGACATGACAGGAATGGAAACTCCTCTTAATCACATTCCAAATACTAATGCTGTAAAAACATTCACCGATTTCTTCTCCCTCTTGTTACTCTCAGTATTTTTCCCATAGTTCCACTCTCTATTCCCTCTATCTCCCTGTATTCGGTTACATGTTGTCTCTTTATAGAGATTCTAGGGTAGTTAGAAAAACTGTTCATCTACCCAATATTCCCATTCGGTTACAACTGTCATTTAAGTTTTTTTTGAATACATCATTACAATTTTAAACACTTAAACCATTTCTTAACATGGTTTGTCATAAATTTCAAGAGTTGAGGTGTCCCCGCACCAATCCTCTCCAAACTAGCCTTGGTCTCTCCTCTCACTGGCTGGCTGTGTCCCTCACACAATGTGTGAGCCCCTCTACATGGAATTCCATCTTCTTCCAAGCTCGCGCACCTACTACTTTATGCCTTGTTCAAAACATACCATGCTCTCCTATCTTCACAGTTTGTTGCAGGCTGCACCCCAGTTAGCACTTTACCCTCTGTTCATGGATGGTGTGAGCCCTCCATCACATTGGATCAGATTTACCTCAAACGGCCTTACTGAAAATTTATTGTTGAAGACCAAAAAAATGCCATCCTTTGACCTATATAGTAAAATCTTTGATCACTTTGGTGATTGTCCACATCCCTCAAGCCGAACAGAGCCAATTCATGTATCAAACCTACATTTACCTAATAGTTTCATTTCTTTGTCACTCTATTACATATTATTAGAAAAAGAGAGAATTCCCTCACACAATTTTGCTACGTTTTCACTGTAGGCTTGAGTCCTTGTGTATCAAAGATTCCTTGCAATGTTGAATCGGTCATGTTTCCTCATTTGTCCTTTCTAAGTCTCCACTTTATGTTTGGTAAGCCTTAAGAGAGCTAAGTTTACCATTGAGCCCTTCTCATTGGATTCTCTAGCTAAGAATGCAAAGTACCTCACAATATCACAATATTTGGAAATAGATATGTCCAAAATAAAAAACCTTATTAAGAGGGCTATCCAGAAAGTCTTCTTGTACTAATGTCAAATTGCCATTTTAAAGCTTGAACAATGCTTAGTTATTTTTCCATGTATTTGAAAACACGAAGACAATGCTACATTTACATTTCTCTTTATTTACCATCTCGGAAACAATTACCTAATTGGTTGTAGCACTGTAACAAATACAAGCTCAAGACAATGCAAAGCATGTCGAGCCCCATATGGGTCCGACTAAAAAAAATTCCGTTTTCAAACAAGTTTTACCCTCAAACGGTCTGCTACTACCTTTTGAATACTTCTGAAGTTGAAAAACGAACTGGGTCTACATCAAAATCAGGTTTCTGACACTTTTGGAAAATGGGCAAAACTGATCCAGTTGCCTCAGGAATCAATCTAGGAAACTGGTCAAACGACCTCTAAGAGACATCAAAACTTGCAAGCATATAGTCATTTTACCCAAAAGTACAGTACAAAAGACGACTTAGAGAAATAGATCACAAGGAATCGGATATTAATCGCCAAAGTTGCCCAGTCAGGCTTTTCTGAAACAACAGCCGTTTTGCACCAATTAAAATTGATCCAACTGCCAATTTGTAAAAATAGTGCATCAACTCCTAGCGAGCTTCCATCCGACATAGTGGAACATTTAATTGCCCTAAGCACGTGTGCAAAATGAAATTGCTTGAATCATCATTGATCAAAAGATATTAACGATCGAAATTGACCATTCAGAAAAGCTATCAGGAATGCAGCTGCAAAACAGAACAAACTGCATTTGGTTTCGATTTGCTAAAAATAGCAAATCAGATCATGAGGTTTTGAAAATTGACACTCGAGATCATTTTGATATGGGAAATATGGAACAACATGAATTTTGTCATGACAGTGAACTGGTTGCGAAAACCAAGCTCAAACAGGAAGCAACTTTGCAAAACAAACAGTCTGCAAACAACAAAATAGTGTCAAAACCCTCCAGCTCCACTTTTCGAGACTATGTGAAAAATTATCACTAGAAGCTGAAAATTGACATGCATTCTCACATAGGTCAACTGAATATGTCTACAAATGGGTTTTGCATGAAAATCAACATGCCTTAAATTATAAGCCTCCAAAGTGGGTTACTCGGGACTGATTCTTCAGGTGCACTTCTGAAAGTGCAGAAGCAAAATTTTGAAATGGGCATCTCAAATTTGCAAAATTTGAGAGTGCCATCAGTGGCTTCGACTGGGGATGTATGCCCCTTGTGGGCATAGCAAGATTCCAAATCTCTAGAGATTAGACCAAAAACTGAGTCCATTAGGTGTCCTCAAACTGTTCCTTTATTCAACCTTTATTTTCAACTTCATCTGATGACCCCAGGTCACCAAATGAAAAACGGGAATCAACATCTACCTCTGTCAAACACAATTCTGTAGAAAGAGCCGATCTCCCTCAACATATGCTTGCCTCTATCAAACCACAACAACACTGGTGACTGCATCTTTGCAAACAATAATACAAAACTACCCTTGTGCAAATGTGAACTTGCTCTCTGTTCAACTCTGTCATCAAGTGTCAACCAAATCAGATATGTCACATCACTATTACTTTCTTCATTCTCTAATTTAGTATTAAGTGGCAGTATTTTAAAATGGGGATCAAGACCATTTGAAAGCATAGCTTGATCACAACCATCCGCCTGATGAAACATGTCGGTACCCCATATTAGGTAATCATTCACAACATCATCAACATGTTCACAATCACTATGCATTTGAAAGTTAGACATACTTTCAAAATGTTGATTATCATGTGGCAACAACTGATTATATCCATCATTTAAATCATTCTCAAGCTGAAAACAACTTGCTTCAATGTTTTTCACATTGCCACATTCTATGCAAACCTCTTCCAGTTGACAAAAATAACACTCACATTCTGCCTTGTGGCTGGAACTGTTAAATTCAAACTGATTACTAGTTTGCATATCAGAATTAAAACTATCATAAGAACTTACCAAAAGATCTTGCTCATCATGCAAACCGTCTCTAAGTGTACGCAAACAAATACACTCATGTATTAGCACATTTTGTGACTGTTCTTCATCATGTTGGTATTGAGAGTCATCATAGATTTCTGACTCATCATCATCTGTAATCATATAGTCATCCTTTGAACATAAGGTATCAACCTCTTCAATATTGCAAGTTTTCTCAACAACGAGCAATTTTGGTTCAAAAGAACAATTTGATTTCTCATCGAAATCAACCTCTTCATTCTCACTCAAAGACTCATGACTAGGCTCATTCAAATAATCAAACAGAGACTTATCCAAATCTGCATTACAAACCTCAAGATTTGACTCATTGGATATGTAAACCTCATGGTTATTTGCTGCTTCAAACTCATCAAAAGAGATTTCTGAACTTACATCAATGTCCATATCTTCATACTCATCATACAGTGCATCATCACAATCAAATTGTTGTTTGTCTTCATCCATATTATCATCATACTGATCAGCTAGTTCATCATTGGAAAGAAAATCAGAGTCACTTGCATCTTGAAGGTTATCACCACTATCAAAGTCAATAGGGGCCACACACAACAACTGAGAGTTGTCCTCATGTGCACATTTTTGATATCCTGTGGTCAACATATCTGAAATTTGTTCACAAGTCAATAGATCATTGTTTTGGTCTGTTGTTTCAACCACTTCCTCTTCTTTACCTTCACTTGAATTGGATGCAATATCAAATTGCAAATTAGGGCATATCAAAGGATTCTCATCTTCAAACTTTGAGAATTCAATGGGTTGATCATAAATTGGATCTCCCCAACCATAGGAGGCAGAATTGCTGACAACATTATCACAAGAAAAGTCATAACCACTCCTAGTGAATAAATTGTCCACTTCTCCCTTCTTACTTTCTTCTGGGTTGTCATAATAGCGATCCACATCACTTTGCATTTCAACATCAGATTGGGTATCATCACTGAACTTGTCTCTTGCATCTTCTTGAGGATAATCATAAACATCTTCTTTATCAAGCTGAAAACCAGAAATGGTCTCTTGATTGCAGCTACTTGTGGCTTGTCTTTCAAAATGAAATTCATCACACACTCTGTCACTTGCAGCTGACACACTAATGTTCTCAAGAGTATTTCCTAAATCAGCAAACCCTCTTGTCTCACTATGCAGACTTGTGTCAAAGCTACACTCAACACTTGTAGGCTTGACATAATCACTTGTATCATCATATTGCTGATCACCTATCTCTTCTTCAAAGAGTAAATCCAACTCATATTCTTCTTTAGGTTCTTGGCTCGGAAGACTCAACTGCTGATTTGCAGTTGGGTACATTTCTTCTATAAGTTGTTCATTAACAACTTCCTCATCATATGATGATGCATTCTTCTCATCTTCTACCTTCTCAAGTATGCACTTGTCTGGAAACATCTGATCATTTTCATTCACACCACTACTGCTTTCATCAGCAGGTTTTCCCATAACTGAAGACAACAATCTCTGCACATACTCATTCCTCTGTTTCTCCAAATTATCCAAAACTGTGTATGCCATTTGCATGCTCAGTATTTCAAAATATTTTAACAATATACTAGATCCTTCTTCATAAGCTTCAAAATACATATGGATACAATCAAAAGTGCTAGATCTGAAATTTTTTGGGATTAGTGAAAGAGCAACAACAAATCGATGACTGAAATCAACACTTGACTCTTCATTTTGTTTCTTGATCTGCTTTAACCTCATGGCAAGGTCTGAGGGATCTCTTGCAAATTATTCTCTGTAAGCACCCACTAATTCATCCCAACAAGGAAATGACTTCTCAGGAAAACTTAGATACCAATCCCGAGCTCGTGCTTCAAGAGATCTGACAAAAAATATCATCCGCATATCCTGATCTCTGAATGAATGTTTCTCCATGAAGCTGGAAAAACTTTGAACATGTGCATCTCCTTCACATACGGTATACCCATCAAATGTAGGCATCTCCTTATAAACTTGAGCTGACATACTTTCAGTTTCATAATCAACCGATGACAAATCTAACTGAGCATACAATGGATAAAAGGAATTGACAACGGGTGCAATGAATTCACAAGTAGACACAGTTTGATGGTCTCTTGACTGGGCTTGTTGAAACGACTGGTGTCTTTCATTCATTTATTTAAGTCCTTTTTCAAATACATCATTCCATTCTGGCCTGAACCTAGGCTTATTAACTCTTGGGTTCTTACACTTTGGGGTATTAGATGCTTGAAGATTATTATACTCTTGACACTTCTTAACAAGCTGAATCAAAGTATTCACTGGTATAGCTACTTTACGTTGGTGATCCATGGATATTACAAATTAAGGCTAACTAATTGTGCATAATTACAAGCTTGACCACATGATGGACAACAGGGATAACTACTAACATAATGACAACCTGGGCTTGAAAGTTATGATAATACAAATGGATGGAAACCCCTAAGATACACAAATGCATTCTAACAATCCAAACTAGTAGATATTTGAGCACTAAACATAATCTTTCAATGGAACTGCAATTACATTCAACAGATCCAACAAATAAAAGTGTGCAAACTTAATTTACTGCTCTTTCCCTTTGTCAATGCTAACTCACTCAATAGGGAAACAAAGTTTCTTCTAAGAAGTTCAAATATCGTCTTCATACACAAGTTCTTGAAAACCAAAAGTGAAGAATACCTGGAAACTTTTAAACTGCTCCAAATTATCTTCCTGACTGGTAATATTTGTAGATCTAGAACTTTCTTCAAATTTTTAACAGGTTCTATCAAACAGAGTCGCCACCTCTTTTCATAGAGGACTGAACTTCAAGCAGTATGAAGTTTTATTACATATAAAATTTTCTCTGAGTTCCTTTCCACCAGCAGAGCACCACAAATTACAAAACTGTTCAGGTTCACTGCAACACTTTCTTCTCCAGTGTTGAAATCCTACAAACTTTGAACTAAATCAGAATGGTAAATCATTTGACTCTATGCAATGACTCTTAAGGCTAGATTCTGCAATTAGAATTTTATCAAATTCTCCCCAGTAGAGTCACCATTTTGTTGGTGACTCGGATGGGAAAATAATTCAATAATGTGCAACCTCTGGTTACAAAAATAATTCAACACTTTAATGACTCTATAACAACACTGTCTGCAACCAAAACTTATGAGTTCATCCCCAGTAGAGTCGCCATTCTGTTGGAGGTTTAAATTAACAACCCAACTAGAATTTGAAACTCTCTAAGAGGTAGCCAACCTCTATATTAAAGAACAACAAAGGCTAGTGGCCAATTGACAAGATTCAGTCAAAAACTAACATCTCCTACACTTCTAGCTCTGCAGGACCAAGGTGGGTAAACCTATACAATGTTTAAAACTTAATTCAACCATACACACTGACATTGCTTTTTATAGCAGATAATTCCCAATAAAACAACACTAAGGGAAGCATTGACAACTTTAAATTTGGCTAAATTCTCAGCAGCTCAACCCTCTCTCAGCCATTGGAAAGCAAGACACACAATAACACACTAAGATTAATAATGATTTTGCATTTAAATTTGTTTCTGAGATGCACAAACTGAAAAATAGATCAGTGCCAGTTCTGGTCCATGGAGTCAAACACATAAAATGAATCTCCAGCAAACAGTCTTCAACCAGTGGATTTAACTTGCTAATGCTTTGCATTAACTGTTAGTGCCTTGCACCAACAATCCTTCTCTTGATATCAATCAGATTCTTCTTATCAAATCCCATCTGCACACTTGAAATAACAATCATCTCCTCAAAGCATTTTAACTATTTCCTTGAAACAGAACAATGAACAAACAAAACAGTCTCATAAAACTTGAGATGATAAATTCAAAGACACTTTGTATTATTGAATTTACATGACTGAAAGTGTACAAATGTGGAGACAATCTGATGGAATTCATGAATGTGGAAACACTTCATGATGTTAATTGCATAAACTGGTTGTATTTACTTTTGAATTCATAAAATTACAGCTTACAGACTCAAACAATGACTCAGAAAATACAAATATCTATCTACCCAGCCCAATACCAAAACTCAGAACCCTTTACCATGAGATAAAAATAGAAGATATAGAAGAAGAGAGGCAAGCAAGAGCAGCCCTAAATTCGATTTGGAAATGCCATCTGGAAGCTCCATTCACCGTTGATCATCAACTGAAAAGAATATCTCTTCCTTCCTCTACAACAACAAACTTATTCCCTCAAAAACAACACCTGCTCATCATTGCCCAGTAGCAAAAAACATGCCCATGTGGAGATTCTTCAAATTCACCCCAATTGCAAAATATCTCCTTTCCCATGCAAATTTTGTTTCTGCCTTTTTTCACAATGCTGCACTTTATTTAAAAACCAAACATTAAAGTTTCATAACTTTAATATTTATGCCTTTTATTTGTTGCAGTTTAATTCCCAACACATATTCTCCCTTATAAAATGACTAAAATCACTTTATAAAACATCACCAGTGAATATTTAATTCACTATCCATTTAAACAATTCTACCCCATGGATAAAAATACTCCACCTTGAAGAATTTCCATTTTAACTAAGTGCTGGAAAATACCCGTGTGCCCATGAAAATTCACATTTACTCATTAGTGAATTTATTTCACTAATAAAAATTATTCACAACCCATCTTATCTTCAGAAATTCACCAGGCCCCGTGAATACC
This sequence comes from Sequoiadendron giganteum, assembly GCA_007115665.2. Classification (NCBI taxonomy): domain Eukaryota; kingdom Viridiplantae; phylum Streptophyta; class Pinopsida; order Cupressales; family Cupressaceae; genus Sequoiadendron; species Sequoiadendron giganteum. The sequence continues at coordinate 236,980,352 of CM021105.1, read as the reverse complement.
CATGTTACCGTAATTCACTTTTCACCAAATACTCAAATATTGTCCTTTGATCGTGGAGCCATTTAATCAATTTATTGGGAAATTTTAACAAATTACCCGCATCCCCACCTATACATCTTTAAAATATTTCATTCCATTATTTAGTATATTTGTGCTTTTCAAACACCTACCCATGCATTAAAAAATGAAGGAAATTTGGGGCCCACCTCAATCTTAGTAAAAACTATGCAACCTTTTGAATTTTTTTAATAAAAATTCCCCTCGTGCATTCTCGCACACCTCGTGGGCTTTTCGCCAACGCCACACGTTGTTGTGCGAGGTGTGCGAGCAAGGGTGAGACAGCCCTAAATTCATTTTCTAGAGCTCCTGTGCTCTGGCGTGGGTTTCCCTCTCATGGTGGCCTCTCTCATCTACTCCTGCTACACATGCCATTCCTTGCACTTGTGTGGGCCTCCCTACTCCTCTTTCAAATGTGAGGGTCCTCACTAGTTCCCTGCAGTGTGCACACCTGCGCACTCCCTCACCCTTCTTCCTACTTCCATGTGTGGGCTTCCTACCAATTCTTCCTGCTGCGTGGGGGTGTCTTCACTGTATGGCGTAGGGGTCCTCCCTTGGTCTTCCCATTACTGGCGCCTCACACATTCTCTGGTCCGAGCCTACTCCACACACTTCTTGTTTGGTTGGTGCGCAGGAAATATCCTCTCCAAATTGGCCTCGATCTCTCCTCTCACTGGCTGGCTGTGTCCCTCACACAATGCACAAGCCCCTTTGCATGGCATTCCATTCTCTTCCAAGCTCGCGCACCTGCTACTTTATGCCTTGTTCAAAACATACCATGCTCTCCTGTCTTCACACTTTATTGTAGGCCGCGCCCCAGTTAGCACTTTACCCTGTGTTCATGGATGGTGCGAGCCCTCCATCACATCAGATTAGATTTACCTCAATCGACCTTACTGAAAATTTATTGTTGAAGACCAAAACAATGCCATCCTCTAACTTGTATAATAAAATCTTTGATCACTTTGGTGATTGTCCACATCCCTCAGGCCGAATAGAGCCAATTCATGTATCAAACCTACATTTACCTAACAGTTTCATTTCTTTGTCACTCTATTACATATTATTAGAAAAAGAGAGAATTCCCTCACACAATTTTGCTACATTTTCACTGTAGGCTTGAGTCCCTGTGTATCAAAGATTCCTTGCAATGTTGAATCGGTCATGTTTCCTCATTTGTCCTTTCTAAGTCTCCACTTTATGTTTGGTAAGCCTTAAGAGAGCTAAGTTTACCATTGAGCCCTTCTCATTGGATTCTCTGGCTAAGAATGCAGAGTACCTCACAATATCACAATATTTGGAAATAGATATGTCCAAAATAAAAAAACCTTATTAAGAGGGCTATCCAGAAAGTCTTCTTGCACTAATGTCAAATTGCCATTTTAAAGCTTGAACAATGCTTAGTTATTTTTCCATGTGTTTGAAAACATGAAGACAATGCTACGTTTACATTTCTCTTTATTTACCATCTCGAAAACAATTACTTGATTGGTTGTAGCACTGTAACAAATACAAGCTCAAGACAGTGCAAAGCATGTCGGGCCCCATATGGGTCCGACTAAAAAAAAAAATTGTTTTCAAACAAGTTTTACCCTCAAATGGTCTAATACTGCCTTTTGAACACTTCTAAAGTTGAAAAACGAACTGGGTCTACATCAAAATCAGGTTTCTGACACTTTTGGAAAATGGGCAAAACTGATCCAGTTGCCTCAGGAATCAATCTAGGAAACTGGTCAAACGACCTCTAGGAGACATCAAAACTTGCAAGCATATAGTCATTCGTCCCAAAAGTACAGTACAAAAGATGACTCAGAGAAACAGATCACAAGGAACCGGATATTAATAGGCAAAGTTTCCCAGTCAGGCTTTTCTGAAACAACACCCGTTCTGCACCAATTAAAACTAATCCAACTGCCAATTTGTAAAAATAGTGAATCAACTCTTGGAGAGTTGCCATCTGAAATAGTGGAACATTTAATTGCCCTAAGCACATGTGAAAAGTGAAATTTATTGAATCATCATTGATCAAAAGATATTAACGATCGAAATTGACCATTCAGAAAGGCTATCAGGAATGCAGCTGCAAAACAGAACAAATTGCATTTGGTTTCGATCTGCTAAAAATAGCAAATCAGATCATGAGGTTTTGAAAACTGACATCCGAGATCATTTTGATATGGGAAATATGGAACAACATGAGTTTTGTCATGACAGTGAACTGGTTGCGAAAACCAAGCTCAAACAGAAAGCAACTTTGCAAAACAAACAATCTGCAAACAACAAAATAGTGTCAAAACCCTCCAGCTCCACTTTTCGAAACTATGTCAAAACTTATCACTGGAAGCTGAAAATTGACATGCATTCTCACATAGGTCAACTGAATATGTCTGCAAATGGGTTTTGCACAACAATCAACATGCCTTAAATTATAAGCCTCCAAAGTGGGTTACTCGGGATTGATTCTTCAGGTGCACTTCTAAAAGTGCAGAAGCAAAATTTTGAAATGGGCATCTCAAATTTGCAAAATTTGAGAGTGCCATCACCAAGTATGATACATGATACATCAAATATATGGATAAATACAAGCACATAAATAAAATACACAAGAGCTGGTACAAATGCAAAAGTCTACAATCCAAGAGAAGTCACCACAATTACGAACAAGGAGAGGGAACCCAATTGAGAACAATGCACTTTCCGCCCAACCATGTGGAATCCAAATGTCCACTCCTCGTGCTAGTAGATAGAAAAGGGTCCCACCATCACAATCAGGTAAAGACAAAAGACCACACAAGGTTAACAAGACATCAATGAACAAGTAAAGATCAACATCAAATGATAGTAGCATCACTTCCAGAGGCACATAAACATCCAAGGGAAACAAGAGACAAGGGAATACTAGCTTGTCATAGGAGGAGAGCCATCACATAGTTTGCTATGGGTTACCCTGGCCACCTCTTTTGTCTGTCAGACCCCATACAAACACATGCGGGATCAACGTACCTCCCAAGAGGGAAAGGCAACTGATCTTTCCATTCTAGGCCTTCTCAACTCATCTCAACCCTAAAAAAGCACTTGAGCCATGAGTGAGGCATTCACTTATCATGATTAGTGTGATTACTACCCAACCCCCCTAGTTCATTTTAGATTATCACTTAATTACAAAAATTCCACATGGGTTACCCAGGTGCCACTTTGTGCGCTGGACCCCCATTGAGAGCCACTCCCCTACTAACAACTACGAGACCCCAATGAAATCTAGAGTGAGACCACTTGCACAATCACAAGAATTCATAACAATAAAACATGGCAAGGCATAACCCTTCTCGCTCACAAATTCAAAGGCTCAAATACATAGATGGATACACTGTGCAAGGTTGATAAATTTCACTTACTAGCTTAATACAAAACATTCATCTCAAGGAGATAACAAAGATAACATCCAAAAAGATAACTTCCCCTAGCCTCTGGAATACAAACTATTCATTTACACAATTACTGTCACATGAGCAATAACCACGAGTATCCACATTCAATTAATAAAAGAAACTTCAACTAACAATGAATCTACAACAAACTAATTATTATTTAATCATAAGTAATCTAATCATTTAATTTAATGGTAGAAATAAAACACATTCAAATAATTCATTTATCTAACAATGTGTTTCATATACGAGAATACCCCATCGAAGAGATATATATATATATATTCATATTATTGTTTCTATAATAAAGTAAATATAAAGATATAAATGTAATTATCTGAAGGTATAGCTATGTACATTTATGTATAGATATACATATATATATATCTGCACAAGTTATAATCGAATATATACAAACTGCGGTTTGAAATATATTAGTTATAAACTAGATAACCGAATATACACGCACTTCAATTCACACAGTTAACATAAGAAATACACCTTACATTACACCCAGAATAGAAACATAAACTCACGATTTCATTACCAATGTTACCAACCACATATTGGCTTACATTTTAAGCAAAGATAGTAATTTTGTTGACAAGAAGTCCTAGTTTCAAGCCTCCATTAAGGGGATCACATTCTATCTAAAACATACTTCCATGCGCATCCAAGGAAAGATGACGAATTACCACATGTTACTTAGCAACTACTAGCACATAAAAGCATTAAATGCGTCTATCTCCACCGAATGCAGAGAAACGACTATTTTAAGTGCCACACACAATGCATAGCAAGACAAAGTGATGGAATTCAGAATAGCTTGTAAGACACCTATTGCGCGCTAAACAGAAGGAGCGTTGTTTGGAGAGAATATAAGAATTTTATAGAACAAGATTAAATGCCCAACCAATGAGATTCCGGTTAAGAACGAAGAATACGATTTAAGAAATTCTACTATAACATCTTGATACTGGAGATTACCAATCTTTATCATAATCGGACAAATGAAAGGTGGACTTAATGTCAATAGAATACATGTCTCAGAAGTAGAGTTTCTACACACAATACGCTCTAGGAAAACCACTGGAAGGAATGGGCTAGAACATGCACGTGCTATGAGGCATCAAAAAGAAGAGGAATAAATATAAATTTCAACCTAGAATCATGATTCGAGCCACAAGAACTCAATAATACATTTAGACTTATAGGGCCAACATATGGTGTGCTAGAAAGAACTACAAGATGGTCAAAGATTCGAACTGCCAAGTTTACAGACTGAGTGGAAATTCCATGGTAGAGAAAATCAATACACTAACATGCCACATTAACAATTATGATTAAGCAGGATAAATTCAAAAGCAATAGAAAGAAGAGGTAGAGGCTTGCAAGAGCAGATTTTATCATTGATGTAGTTGGAATATATAAAAAGATTCAAGCGAAATTGGGAAACATGTTGAACAATAAAATTTAAAAAGTACCTCCAATTCTAATTCAATAATTATTTTGCATCGGTAACACAACCATGTGACAATCTTTTCTGAACAAACATTAAATTAAGGGAAAATTATGGAACCTAGAATAGTTTCGAATTCATTGATTTGGGTGTCGTAGCCGGCTTGAAATCCAGTTGCAACTCTAATTTCCTCCAAAGCTTCGATTTGCAAGTTTGCAACTCCAAGCTCTTCTTTATTCAACAACTACTGTAAAAATCCCCAAATTCAAGCTCCCAAAACCCCAAAATAACTTTCCAAAACCATAAACAAGCTCCAAGAACTAGAACAAGAAACTCCTGTACAACAAAATGCCAAAAATTAGTTTTCTCCTCCCCAAAAAAATCCAAAAGCCCCTCTTCAGTTAACTTCCACTACTTTTTTTTTTATTATCCTCCACCATACTATCTATAACTGCATCCACTCCCTTAAATTCATTAATTTATTTCTTTTATAATTCCCCACAATTCACAACTTCTTGAATTTGTTTTTATTTTATAATTGTTTAACCAAGTCTTATAAATTTACATAAAAAAAATCAAACCATTAAAATATTTGGTTGATTAATTTAATCTTGCATGTAATTTATTTGAACAATCTCTTCAATTTAATATATTTATTTAAATATTTCATTTTAAACCATAAAGTTTAATCTGTTAAAATCGAATAAATACTTTAATAATAATTTATTTAATCAATACATCGATTATATATAAGCTTTTATTCAATTATTCCAAAGCCTTTTAAAATCCGGTAATCTCTATTTTCACAAAATAATGAAACAAGGGCACAATCAATAATTAACTCGAATGAACAAATATCCAAGCAACCCCTATCCTCGAAGTAAAATGAATGACAAAACATAACGACAACATTGACAGAGGGGCATTACATCCTCCCCCCCTAAGATTCGACTTATTCCTGGAAGTCGCAAGATTGAAACAACATACGCAAATATGAGCACATCAATAATCAAGCAAATAAAATGTCAAAACAAAGGCACCATCATGTACATTACTCAAATGAACTTACAGTCACACAATACTTGAACGCAAAGTGAAACAAAAGGCAAAACGACATCAACATTGACAAGACGACTCAAACTGACCACACAATAGGGAATGGCAAATGAACACTCATCCTCATCAAGGATGATGGCTCAACGTGGGGAACTTGATGATATCTACGAATCAACAACCTCCATTGGGTATAAGGCATGCTCAAACCTAAAAATTCAGGTGGAGTTGATTCCTGGCACCTGCAACCTGCAGCAAACCACATGGTCGAACAAGTACATAGATAAACAAGCAATCACACCATGAAGGGAAAGTCACAGTCGCAAGGCACTTGCAAGAGAGTGATGCGACCATGTTCCCCTTCACCAATACATAAACACACAATAATCAGACACCAATTCATGATAAGAACATACATCCAACAATCTCATAATACTCATACCAATACTAACCCATATAATCAATTAAATTGATCTACTAAGCATGGTATAAGCATAAACATCAGATATAAAAGTTTCATCAAGTATCATCATAATTGTGCATCAAAGTATTCTAATATCCAAGTATCATCAAATAAAATATCATGATGTCTAAATACGACCAAGTAACTGTCAGAAGCAAAAAAAAAAATCGAATTGCACTACACTTAGGATCAGGCTTACTCTTGAAAGCCTGCAAACAAAAATGGGCCAAAACTCACACAACCGGAATACATCCTCCCAAGAAGTGAAATACTTGACACTAGGATCCCACTGGACCCTCACCTGGACCAAGACTCACCCCTTGAGGGTCAATCCCAATGTTGCAAGATGTGAATGGTTTCCAAAGAACGTTGCTCATCCTCTACCCGAAGTCTCTCGAACTGAACCTTGGTGCTCAGTTTGGCGGTTATCCATCACTGCAAACACCCTGTGTGATCTACCTGCATCGCCTACTGTTGGCTCTAAAGTGTCCGACCTCTGACTATATCCAGATGTACCCTTCTGAGGACACTGTCTAGCAATGTGGCCCTGTTGACCATAAGAGAAACATCTCGTGCCTCTACCATAACCCCAACCACCCGAGGGTGCAATAGTTTGCGTAAAATTTCCTCCACTAACCACAGATGGTGAGCTCTGTGCTGGCTGATCAAAACGATCACATTGAGCTCACCGCCAACTTTGATCTTTCTTTTTCTAGAACCACTTACTGTCATGCCGAGACTGAGAGTTCCCCAATTTTGACTAGGAGTGTTGCTACTGATTCTCACCCTTAGCAGGTGCTAGATGTTCTTGGGAGGAACCTGCAGCCTAAGATGGACCACCCTGTGATCCGACACCAACTGGAGGTACACTACCAATATGAAACCCCATCTGACCACCCAAAGCCATAGCTAAATTTTCCTCAACTATCTAAGCTTTCTCCATAGCCATCTCCATAGTTTTTAGCTCAAATACTCAAACACCCCCACTGATACAGGCATTCAAACCCCTTATAAAGTGTTGTACTAACATTCCCTCATCATCACCTATGCCAACATATTGCTTAAGCTCATAAATTCTCCACTTGTACTGGTCAACTGGCATCGCCATCTACCTCAGTTCATGGAACTCATCCGCATAACATTGTCACCAATGATCAAACAAGAACTGAGCTCTGAATCTCTTTAAGAACATCTCCCATGAGACAGAGTCTATATCCAAATGGAGCTTCTACTCCTCCAAACGTCACCATGTGGAAGCAAAACCTCAGAGATGCATGATAGCACACCTAGCCTTGGTATTGCTACCATATGGATGCATAGTGAAACACCTGTTCAGATCAATTAACCATGTATCAACCTCCAAACCACTACCAGTCCCATCAAATGTAGGAGGATGAGCTCTCAATAGATCCCTCATATGTCTAGCTAAAACTGCATCTTACTCTATAGTAACCTCCTTTCTCCTGGGAGACCTCTCCCTCTCCCTAACTATCAACTGCTCTCCCTTCGGTCTCAGACCAATACGACCAAGAATCTCCTCAATTAAGTGATGCAACTGTGCGCCCTCCAATCCCGACTGATCTGGATTTTGATCTCCCCATCCTTGATTATTCTAGAAACTTTGTTGTTCCTCACAATCAGATTCATGGGAACTTTGAGGGGGAGAGTCCTCGAAATTATCCCCACAACCACCACCATGACCTCTACCATTTCCTCAACCTTGACCCCTACCTCTAGGCATTATTCTACATAGACACCACCGAGGACAACGGTGTTAAACGAGGCCAACAAGGGAAAACGTAAACTTCAAAATCTATGCAACTAATACAACTTAATGGGCTCTTGTATATAACCAGAGTACCCAGTGTTTGAACTTGGGCTCTGATACCACGTGTTACACCCCCACCACGAAGCTCTAGAGGACTATACACTAACACGTAAAATGAAATTTATTTATTTATGAAGTGCAATAAACACACTAATGCAAATGAATCATTAACACATATCTAACCTAAGCTCTCTAAGGCCCATGAATACACTACATAATTCCCATTAGATAAACAAGTAAGAACAAAAATTCATTGCATTAATTAGATTCCATCTAAACTAAGGAGGTTCATTAACCATTACATTAACAAGATCAATATGATACAACCATAACATATATTCCATAGAGAATAATTAAACCAATCCATTTAAATTTCATATACAATTACATCTGATACATAGCTAATTGCATAAGAGGGTTCAACATCAGTTTAAATTGATTTCCATCATTACACCGATACAAATGAATAGCAATGTCTCCTCGAATACAAGTGAGGAGTGTACATCCAAGTATGATACATGATACATTAGATATATGGATAATTACAAGCACATGAATAAAATCCACAGGAGCTAGTACAAATGTAGAAGTCTACAATCTAGGAGAAGTCATCACAATCACAAACAAGGATAGGGAACCCAATGGAGAAAAATGCACTTTTCGCCTAGCCATGTGGAATCCAAAGGTCCACTCCCTATGCTAGGAGATAACAAAGGGTCTCACCATCACAATAGAGGTAAAGACAAAAGACCACATAAGGTTAACAAGACATCAATGAACAAGTAAAGATCAACATCAAATGATAGTAGCATCACTTCTAGAGGAACATAAACATCCAAGGGAAACAAGAGACAAGGGAATACCAGCTTGTCATAGGAGGAGTGTCATCACATAGTTTTCTATGGAACCTTACCCTAGCGTAACCTTCCTAGGCTATCATACCCTCATTTTGGGTTACCCTGGCCACCTTTATCGACTGTCGGACCCCCATACAAACACATGTGGGATCAACATACCTCCCAAGAGGGAAAGACAACCGATCTTGCCATTCTAGGCCTTCTCAAATCATCTCAAGCCTAAACAAGCACTTGAGCCATGAGTGAGGCATTCACTTATCATGATTAGTGTGATTACTACCCAACCCCCCCTAGTTCATTTTAGATTATCACTTAATTACAAAACTTCCACATGGGTTAGCTGGGCACCACTTCATGCGCCAAACCCCCATCGAGAGCCACTCCCCTACTGACAACTAGGAGACCCCAATAAAATCTAGAGCGAGACCACTTGCACAATCACAATAATTCATAACAATATAACATGGCGAGACATAACCCTTCCTGCTCACAAATTCAAAGGCTTAAACACATAGGGGTGATCCCACAATACTGGTTTACAATTTTTGGGCAAACAGGACACTGAACTATTTTTTTTAACTAAATCTTCACTTTCGGGCTCCTATAGTGGCTAAATCGTGAGGAATTTGAAGATGATGAAAACTAGTGATTTTTGACATTTTTTCTATAGATTCTAAATATGTTTTTTTCAATTTTTTTGGAATCAAATTGCACTTTATTTTCTATCTCCTTCAAAAACTAGTTTTGTTTAAAAAAATCATTTTTAAAGAGTGATGCTCACTATATACAACATAACTTTTTTTGTATGAAGGATAAAATTCTATTTTTTTCGAATTTAGATTTGTAACTATGATATCTAACACTTTCATTTGGTTTTATAGTGTTTTATTGAATATTTTTTCCTTAATCAAGTTTCAAAGTCAAACCAATTATAATTCAGACATAGGCGAACCGTATACAACATAATTTTTTCTGTATGTATTGAAATTCAATTTGTTTTTTTAATGGATCAAGGACATCAATACCCAGCCTAAACATATTTTTCAAATTTTATTTTGATAATTTTCTATTTTTCCACATGTGCAAAACAAAGAGCTTGATTTTCAGTGAAAAACTTATGTTTAATAAAACTAAAAAATTACATACATAATAAAACCAAAACATATTCAAATTGTATTCATTAGATAGCTCGTTCCAAGGACTACCATGATCATTTCAAATAAATTTTAAATGAATTCATTTGATCCACCAAAAGGTAAATCAAAAGTGATTTTGTATCAGCATTTTGATGGGTGTAAAGGAGACTTCGTTGTAGGTATGGTTTAAAACTAACAGGGTTCTATCCAAGGGGGCTTGATCTTAGGTGGTTTGATCAAATCCTCTTCAATTGTAATCCTTAAAATAATTTTTTTTAAGGCTTAAATCATTATATTTTCTAAAAATCTGTGATTTCAGCAAAAATCAGAATCTCTCAGAAATTGTAAACCAGCTTTGTGGGATCACCCATAGGTGGATACACTCTGCAAGGCTGATACCTTTCACATAGTAACTTAATACAAAACATTTATCTCAAGGAGATAACAAAGATAACATCCAAAAAGACAACTTCCCCTAGCCTCCGGAAGACAAACTATTCATTTACACAATTACTCTCACATGAGCAATAACCACGAGTATCCACATTCAATTAATCAAATAAAACTTCAACTAACAATGAATCTATAAAAAACTAATTATTATTTAATGGTAAGTAATCTAATCATTTAATTTAATGGTAGAAATAAAACACATTCAAATAATTCATTTATCTAACAATTTCTTTCATTTACGAGAACACCCATCAAAGATATATATATATATATATATATATATAAGAATATTCATATTGTTGTTTCTATAATAAAGTAAATATAAAAATATAAACGTAATTATCTAAAGATATAACTATGTATATTTTTGTATGTAAATATATATATATATATCTGCACAACTTATAATCGAATATATACAAACTATGGTTTGAAATACAGTAGTTATAAACTAGATAACCGAATATACATACACTTCGGTTCACATAGTTAACATAAGAAATACATCTTACATTACGCTCAGAGCAGAAACATAAACTCACGATTTCATTACCAGCGTTACCAACCACATATTGGCTTATATTTCAAGCAAAGATAGTAATTTTGTTGACAAGAAGTCCCGGTTTCGAGCCTTCATTGAGGGGATCACATTCTATTTAAAACATACTTCCATGTGCGTCCAAGGAAAGATAACGAATTACCACATGCTAATTAGCAACTACTAGCACATAAAAGCATTAAATGGGTCTATCTACACCAAATGTAGAGAAAGGACTATTTTAAGTGTTGCGCACAATGCATAGCAAAACAAAGTGACAAAATTCAGAATAGCCTGTAAGAAATCTATCACACGCTAAACATAAGGAGCGTTGTTTGCAGAGAATATAATAATTTTATAGAACAAGATTATATGTCCAACCAATGAGATTTCGGTTAAGAACGAAGAATATGATTTAAGAAATTCTACTATCACAGCTTGATACTAGAGAGTATCATTCTTTATCATAATCTGATGAATATCGAAAGGTGGGTTGAAGAGTTAAAACCTTAATGTCAATAGAATACATGTCTCAGAAGTAGAGTTTCTACGGACAATATGCTCTAGGAAAACCACCAAGCAACGAGCTATAACATGCACGTGCTATGAGGCATCAAAAAGAAGAGGAATAAATGTAAAGTTCGGCCTAGAATCACAATTCGAGCCACAAGAACTCAATAATACATTTAGACTTACAAGGCCAACGTATGGTGCGCTAGAAAGAACTACAAGATGGACAAAGATTCAAACTGCCAATTTTACAGACTGAGTGGAAATTCCATGGCAGAGCAAATAAATACACTAACATGCCACATTAATAATTATGATTAAGTAGGATAAATTCAAAAGCAATAGAAAGAAGAGGCAAAGGCTTGCAAGAGTAGATTTTATCTTTGATGTAGCTAGAATATATAAAAAGATTCAAGTGAAATTGGAAACATGTTAAACAAGAAAATTTACAGAGTACCTCCAATTTTAATTCAATAATTATTTTGCATCGATAACACAACCATGTGACAATCTTTTCTAAACAAACATTAAATTAAGGGAAAATTATGGAACCTAGAATAGTTTTGAATTCATTGATTTGGGTGTCATAGCCGGCTTGAAATCCAATTGCAACTCTAATTTCCTCCAAAGCTTCGATTTGCAAGTTTTCAACTCCAAGCTCTTCTTTATTCAACAACTACTGTAAAAATCCCCAAATTCAAGCTCCCAAAACCCCAAAATAACTTTCCAAAACCATAAACAAGCTCCAAGAACTAGAACAAGAAACTCCTGTACAACAAAATGCCAAAAATTAGTTTTCTCCTCCCCAAAAAAATCCAAAAGCTCCTCTTCAGTTAACTTCCACTACTTTTTTTTATTATCCTCCACCGTATTATCTGTAACTGCATCCACTCCCTTCAATTCATTAATTTATTTCTTTTATAATTCCCCACACTTCACAACTTCTTGAATTTGTTTCTATTTTATAATTGTTTAACCAAGTCTTATAAATTTACATACAAAAAATCAAACCATTAAAATATTTGGTTTATTAATTTAATCTTGCATGTAATTTATTTGAACAATCTCTTCAATTTAATATATTTATTTAAATATTTCATTTTAAACCATAAAGTTTAATCTATTAAAATCAAATAAATACTTTAATAATAATTTATTTAATCAATACATCCATTATATATAAGCTTTTATTCAATTATTCCAAAGCCTTTTAAAATATGGTAATCTCTATTTTCACAAAATAATCAAACAAGGGCACAATCAATAATTAACTCGAAGGAACACATATCCAAGCAGTACTTGTCCTCGAAGTAAAATGAATGACAAAACACAATGACAACATTGATGGAGGGGCATTACATAAATGAAAAATATAATGAATCCAATTATGCAATGTGAAACTTGAATCATCAATTTAAAGCATAATAGAAACAAAAACAATTAACTTTCGACAGATCTGAGAAGGGTAAGATTTTATGCACCTGTCACCAAAAGATTTTGCTGAGTGTCCTCCTGGGACAGATTCACCCTAGGGCGAATGAGTCTTGCTATAAAGATCCAAAATCTATTTTCACAATCCTCTACTCTTGGATCTGTACTCCCGATTCTTTCAAATCTCACAATCGAAAAGTCAGAAATAAATTTTGCAAGTGAGTTTCCGTGGATTGACAACTTTGATGACAACTTTGAAAACTTTGAAAAATTGCACTTTTGATCAATCTTCAATCCTTCTTCACCTACAAATTTTCAAACACAAAGAGAGGGATTTTTTATATTTATTGTGAATGGGGGTTTGCCTTGGTCAATTCTCATTTTGGTAATTAAATCTTGAAATGAGACACAAATGGGAGGAATGATGAATGAACAATGCTATGTTGCAACTCACCAAACCCTTGAATCAAGATCCTTAGAGGACTGAAGTATAATAAATCTCTCTAAAGTCTTGATCTTGCATGAAATGGCTTGATTGATGATAGATCTTGATGCTTGAATTTTGACTTGAATGCTTGAAACCTACATCACAATGTTAGCTCCAAAAACATGCATGAATGAAGATAACTTTGAAATGATACTTGAGATCTTGAATGCTACAACAAATGACTGAGAAATCTACTCTTGAATGCTCTTGACAAAATCTTATCTCTTGTGAAGTCTCAAAAATTTCTAGCTTGCTTCTAGATATTGAATTGATAAGAATACCTTGTATTTATAGGTAATTTTCTAATTTCTTGACAATTAAACATCAAAGGCCAACAATTGAAAATTGAATTTGAATCATAAAAATAACACCAAAAACATATTAAAAATTGGGTTCTAGAATCTAAAGGGGACCCATTTGCCCTTGGGCAAATGGGTCTTAGGGCCTAAATCCAGGACACAATTTTCAAGGCAATTTAATTAATGTTTGCAGTTGTTTAATACAAGTTTCCCTTTCAAAAAATGGGATTAATTAGGCTTTTAAATACATAATTGGGCCAATTAGAGGCTTAATTAATTCCAATTAATTAGTGTACCCAAACATAGAGTGAAAATGTAAATGTGTACATTTTCTGACACTACAAGGAGGTAGATGAAGGAGTGTCAAGAGCTAAATATTAGGAAAAACTTGGAACTAAGTTCCAAGTTTTGACTGGGACCCGACACTCAATTGGAAATCACAAGGAAAAAAAATAAGGAAGAGCAAGGATCAAGTCACAAGGAGAAACTAGGACTCAAAACTAGTTTCTAATTCCATCTAGAGACCCATTATCCAATCAAAGATAACAAATATACAAGGCGAAGAGGGGCAAGACTTAGGTTACAAGAGGAACTTGGAACCAAGGTTCCAAGTTCCAAGTGGGTTTTGTGGCTTGACAAGAACCAAAAGAATTCCAAACACTTTGAGAGTTTGAGATCTTAAGAAAATGATAACAAACTTTGAGAAGGACTAAAAATTGTGGGCACAAATAACTAAAACAAAAAATAAAAGGAAAAAAAGAAAAGAAAAGGAAACTAAAAAACGGGGTCCCTTGATGTTTGTAGGAAAAAAGGTGGGGTATGTATGCAAGGCATAACATCTACCTCCTTGTAATAAGATTATGCATCACTAACATAGTCACTTGGACATGCTTCTACTTCAAATGGTTGTTGTAGGTTGGGGATTACTAGAACTAGTGGTGTACCAATCTTGTGCTCTAGATCCTCAAAAGCACATATTTTAAAACTAAATTCTTATCTTTAACAACATAAGAGAATATGTGACAAATTTATGAAGGTATTGTGTAGCTCCAATAAATATCCTTATCTTTGAAATCATGTTGGGATTTATCCAGTTTAATATTATTTAAATATTGGAGTGATCTATCCCTTTCTCCCATTTCCCACAACATAGCTAAGATATGCTCATGGTTTTTTTCAAAATCACTTATTAGAATTCAAAAGCAACTTCTTCTACTCAAGAATTTGAAACACCTTTTTAAGATGAGCAATATGTTCTTCATAAGACCTATTAAATATTAGATATCATCCAAGAAAATTGGTACACGAATCTATACGATGCATCAAGACATCATTCATCAACTGCATAAAGGTGGTTAGATAGTTACTTGAGCTAAAAGGGAGATCCATCCATTCAAAAATACCTTGCTTATTTTTTAACATGATCTTCCATATGTCTTCTTGAATCTAACTTGATGCTACCCTAATTTGAGGTCTAATTTTTTGAACAACTTGGTGTGTTGAATTTTATCCTACAAATCATCATTTTTGGTAGCAAATACTTTTTTATTGTAGTTTTCTTCTAGCCATGATAGTTACCACACATGTACCAAGCCCCATCCAGTTTTGAAACTATGACTATTGGTTAACTATAAGGGGGCATGCCTGGCCTTATCACCCCTTATTACAAAAATAAATAAATCTAATATTACACCTAATTAGAATCTATCATGCTTGGAAAGTACAACCCAATATTGAGCAAAGGACAATCTAGTAATAATTAAATTTGATCCTCTGTTGCACGCTTGGGAGGAAACCCCTATGGCTCTAAGAACAAATATGAAAACCTCTTTACTAAATAACCCATTCCTCATTAACCATGATGAATATGCAACCCATGAAGTTTCTTAACTTCTACACCTTCATGTTGTCCCTTTCCTCTTATTGAAAAATATCACATTTGTCACTAGAATTGATCACATGCTTAGCTTTTGATACACTCACCATGGGAAATTTTGATCAAGAACTTAATTTTTTATGCTATGGGGCCATATTTATTTTATGATTTTCCTATATTGGGGAAAACATTATTCATTAATTCTAAGATCTTCAATTTAAGATCTTGTATGCTTATTATATGATTATATATTTATGCGCTATATGTGCTTACATGTTTACCTTGTCTTTTCAATGTCATTTTCATTTATTATTTTCCCTCTCTTCTACTTCCTTTAATTTATTGGATGCAACCAATGAAGAGAAATATATTATTGCTATCACTTTTTGTGATGAGATTCTAGATAGTGACTTATGTTGGACATAGACTCATCATTATATCTAGATGGAGTTTGATCATATTACATATTTGCATCATGTTGAGATCTATTATATTACATCACATGTCATTTCAGTATAATACATTCATGCATCACATAAAATATTTAATCACTTTCTTTATAGGTGTAATTTCCTATCCCTTCTTTCTTCTCATTTTTGTAGATAATTTAAACAACTTGTAATTGGTACTTATTTTGATCATTTGACAAGGTACTCAATGCATGTTTTCTCTATTTTGCATATTTTTATGGAGAACTCATACCAAGGAGAATACACAAATTCAAGAATAATTTGTCACTTTATATGGATCAATATCCTTTTATGAGTGTCTAAACATTTAATTTTCATGTTAGTTGGGAATGCCCATATACTTTGAAATGCATTGTCATTTTAGATTCACATTCACATCAAAGTGGGGGTAAAATGTGATGGTGAATTAGCATACTCATGCCATTTTATATTTAGTTTTGTGACAACTTTGGTGGAATGGATTAATACAATAAAATATCTATGAGTGGCATACTCTTGTGATTTATTTGGCTTGTGGTATGATGCTTATCGACTTTCATTTTACTTTTGCTCACACTTATTTCTATATAGTTTCTCCTTACCTCGAGATCATTACATTATCCCTTTGTTTCATTTTTAAGTGACTTGATATTGACCTAGTTATCTTGATGAGTAATGGAATGAATCCAAAATTTAAATGTTGAAATTCAAATTCTAACTTTTTCATCCCTTTCACTAATCATTATGAGTTGACTTGGCACATGTTATGTCACAAAATTTGAAAACATTCAATGTGCAATTGATTTATCATCTAGAAAATAGAGTATCAAGTGAAAATCATTAAAGAAAATAATAATTATAAAGTAAAAAATAATCACACCTACGTATTGGTGAATGGTGTATTAAATATCACTCATCACCATTAATTTGGCCTATCAAGATGGATGACCTAGGAGAACACATGCACCTATTGATTTGACAATCTCCCTAAAGGTATTCTTAAACACCTCCTTGTCCATCACTATAACTATATGAGTTACCCTTTTTTAACTAAGGATGGAAATTTCACTCACTAGAGCTTGTTGTGAGGATGTGGATAGTATAGTTAATATAGTATTTAAATACAATACTATATATACATCATCAATAATATACAATTACGTTTTAAGTGCTAGTGCTACTTAACCATTGCTAGTACTAAATACAATACTATAGTACTAGATAGTATACTATATTATATTAATATAGTAACTAAGGGTTAGTGGAGCTTCAAGCACACATTTTGTTAGTTTATATTTGCACACCAGATCAAGATCATGAGATGGTCAACATCAACTCATGACACTTGGGATCAACTTGCATCATTTTTTGTAATGGTTTATATTTTAAGATGGTCATCATACTGAGATGAATAATTTTGTGATATGATAAATTAATTTTGAGCATCATCAATATCCCATAATCAATTTTAGAGATAAGTACTCCTATCCTTCACATTTAATTTTTATGTATTTTTCAACATTAATAGATGAATTTGTATCTTGGTTTGAGTTGGGTGAGACCACAAACAAGAGACCTCAACCTTGACATGAACACATTGCATTAACATAAATAGTCCAAAATTGCAAGCAAAACAACCCAATAGGGGCACAAAGACCATGAGCACATCAACCAAGTGAGGGTTTGGAGTGCACGAAGTCACTCACAAGAATGCCAATAGCTTCAATGCGAAGGTTCAAATGTTCAAACAAAGCACAATACTTGTGATCACACTGAACCAGTGAATATTTGAATCTTGATAAATACAATAATAATACCACAATTTAATCATTACACTATACCATGAACAACACTTTTCATATATTTAATACAATTATCATGATTTATTAATCTAAATTAATTATATTCATTTGATTAACCTACATAAAACATTGCACAACAAATTTAACTTAAGATTCCCCTTATAAAAACTTTCTAAATTGTGTCCACCCTATAATATAAAGCCATATATTATAGATAGTCCTCCATGAGCATGTGCCCTAAGATTATTTAGAGGCCACCTTGGGGCAAACGGTTGGTGATGGATTAATGACTCCATTATATGACCCCATGTGTATTCATCACTCCATGCATGCTTCTTTTATATGACCTTTGGGAATGGCAAGGTGTAGGAAGCCTCAAATTTCATTAGTTTTTTTGGCCCTTCCCTTTATTTAATTATAAAAGTAATTTGCTAGATCTCTACTTCTTTCACCTCATATTGTATAACTTTCAAAGTCAAATCCAACCAACTCAAATATCTACCAAAAATGAATGAGTCGAATATTATTAAGGAAAATATCCACCAAAAATGAATGAGTCAAATATTATGAAGGAGGTTGACTTGGGCTACCCAATCAATAAATGCAGCCAACGCTTTTCTTAATTAAAAAAGGGTTAAATGTTTTTTCTTAATTAAAAAATCAAATTAGCATTATATGTGATTCAATAAAGTCCAAGCACTTAAATTAATATGTGGGAGATTGCTTTCCTATTATGGTAATGAATAGGAAAAATATCTTTCTCTTAATGTGGTCAGATTTAGAGAAATAAAATCATATCACGTTTGTGGATTCTCATTTAATTTAAAAGGTACATGGTACCATTTTTTCTTCCCATCTTTAAATATTGTTGATGAGATATTTAAGGAAATATGTAAAATAATGAATTTTTAAAGAAAGTTTCTTTAAATTTTAAATTTGTACTATTGGATGGATTTATTAAAATTAAAAATTAACAAGTGTGTGGTTAATACTTGTCTTTATAGTATTATAGTTATTGTTTTTTAGATTTGAATAAAAATAAATGTAAGTTTTATTAATGTGAATAAAAATAAATGTAAGTTTTGTTCGTTGTAGTGTTTTAGTATTGTTAATTAGATTTTTGCAATGTCAAATAGTTTAAGATTTAATTTCTATTTTTATTTTAATTACGTAAAATCAAATCTCTAGGAAGATTATCTTTATATGCTAATTTATGGATGTGCATTAATTTAAGTTTTATTTTATTATTTCAATAGTGTAAATCCAAATCTTTATAAAATAATTAATTGATTTTTGTGATTTTTTTTAATAAAAAAAATAACAATTACATACATTAAAAAATCATTCTTAAAAAAAGTAAAAGTAAGTAAGATTTAATGAAATGATTTTATAAAACAAAAAACAAAAAATCATTTAAAAAAAATGTTAAAAAAATAGTTTACTTTGCTTTCATTTGTCCATAACACCTCAAACTTCTTAGCCAATTATGTTCAAGAAAAATATTTTTTGCAATTTTTAAAATTAAATATTTAACATGTTCACTTAAAAAAAAATATATTTGAAGAGAATAAAATTCTAATTTTTAATTGGTTCAAAACCATTAATAACTACTTAACAAAATGAGTTATTAATGGTTTTAACAAATACTAATAACAACATTTTTAAGAATTAAATTGGAACATAGTTTTAACAAATTTATATTTACAAAGATATTACAATTTAATTTTCTCTAAAGTCTTATTTTATTTTTGGAAGAAAATAATATTTCCTTTGATCTAATAAGATGTATACATATAAATATAAATGAATATAGATTAGTTATTTGATGGTTATGGATGTACATGATTTATAATTAAATATTAAGATATGAAATTAAATGTAAAGAAAATTGATATTTAATTTTAAAAATCATGTGGATGGATAAATATGATGTGACACTACTTTTTTTTTATGAATAGGCATCTAATTCTATATCAATAAAAGATAAAATTACACATATTCAGAAAAAAAGTTTGGGTGGTAAAAAGGCACACCTCGAGAGTCACATGGGCAGAGCCCAAAAAGCATAAAGTCACATGGGCCACACTCGGAAAGCAAGAAATATTACAAAAATAACATAAAGAGCCACTAGGTGGCCATGATAGTGCCAACAAAGGGAGGAAGATCCTTGTCATATGGCTTACCCATACAATAGTGGGGTCTAGAGTGACATCAAGAGGATCACAGCTATCATCATCCTTGTCTTATCTTCTCGCCTAGGAGAAATCACCAAACCCAACTACGAGAGCCATTTAGTAGAATCAATAGGGCAACCAAAAAAGTTGCAAAAAGCTTTGTTAGAAGGCCACCTAGAAGCACAACTGCCACCTCCAGACACTCCTCCAAAAGGCCAACCTAGGTTAGCTTGAGGAGGAGAGGGTGAACACTTGCGAGGAGCTTGAGAATGGGGGCAAGCCTAAAAAATCCTTGGTAGAACCACTCCTCCACCATCGTCTGCACGAAGGCGAATGACCCCAAGATAAAGTGGGAGATGGAGGCACACAAGAAATAGTGTAGGGGGGCATTCCCCTAGTGGTCCAAGAGCTCCTGAAGGTGATCCACCTTAAGCACAACTTTTTATATCTTGAGCTTAAATCTGTAATAGCACATTAGAAAATTTAATGGATTTAGAATAAAGCAAAACATGTGTATCAATCTGGCTATGAAAAAAATCCAAGAATTTCTTTTGAAATACTAAAGAGGATTTCCACCCTAAAAGTATGCCAAATCTAGGTATACTTATTAGGAAGTTGGGGAGAGTCTCCTAGCAACACCATATGCCAAGAGAAAGGCTCCAGATAGAAGGGTTGAAATAAATCATGAATCCAATTCCACAACTACTGAGCTCTAGAGAAAAACCAAAAGAGGTGCTTAAAAGACTTAGACTGCCCACAAAAAGGGCAACGAGGGTCCTAAACCCCCATATGGGAAAGCCGAAACCCCATTGGTAAGCCTTGGAAAAGAATACACCAAGTGAAGTGGGAATCTTGGGCTCAATAATGACGAACCACACATAAGAAAACCTTTGGTGCCAAATAGACACCGAGGAATGAAGATGCCACCTCTGGTTCAAGTTGTTAATCATCAGATAATGAAGCAAAAGCCAATGGTAACCAAGCTGGGGCTTGCATTTTCTGAATGGGGTGTTAGGAACCAACTTTCAATCTTTCCACTAAGGCTTGGTGGAGTTAATACCAACTTTGTGAAGCATATCAACCAGAATGACACTAACTAGACCTTCAAAAGTCTCTTGGTCATGATTATGAAAGCTAAACTAGATTTAAAAGCTCCCCACACCATAATGCTCATTATGGATTTGCAAAACAAGTCTTGAGCGGACTAGATACCCTTTTGTGGAATCTGAGAGCCTTAAGCTAGGTTAACTTGGCCAGAGGCCGACCCAGATTGGAGAAAAGAGGAGACCACCAAATATTTTGTTGATTGAAAGAAAGCCCATCTCTGAATCCAGAGCCATTCCACTAGAGCCAAGGCTTGATAGCCTCCCTGGCATGCCTGATGCTTTTGGAAACAAAAGTGCCCATAATCTGAACAAGCTCCTTCATAATGAGAAGGGTGTGAAATCTAATGCCTTTCTAGGAAGGTCTGTGAGTGGGATATCCCATAGAAATGCAATTTGTGAGAAGAATTTTCTAGGCCTCATTACTAGTGAGGGCACAAATGATCCATTTGAAACATAAAGGAATCCATTTCCTTTGAGTGGAAAGAAGACCAAGCCCATCAGAATCTCTGGGGAGACAATAGAACTCTTAGGCAACATGATGAAAGCCTCTATAAGACTCAAAATAGGCCCAAAGAAAATCTTTGAACCTCTCCAGCTTCACATAAGAAGCCTTGGAAGGGGACCAACATGAAGAATAATACACATGAGTCACTGCCAAAATTTTAGAACACACCTGGAATTTACTAGCTAGAGAGAGTGGCTTGGTGATCTAGAAAGACAAATTCTGCTTGATCTAAGAAAGAACTACTTACCATAAATCAACAAAGGAAGCCTAAAAAGTTAAATGGATACCAATTAAATTTGAAGATTTTCCCTTAAGCAATCCACTTCCAGCCATACTGCTCAATCTAGAGAGGATTGATGGTAGCATTGAGTCTTATTCCACTAGATAGCAGAGCTAGAGGCAAAGAAAAAGGTCTCAAGACAGTCGAGGACATCTTTGATATTATCCTCTTCTTTAGACAAAGTAAGGAAGGAATCATCAACAAAGTGGCCATTAACAAGCTAGGTCGATGAATTGGGAAAATGAATTCCTTGAACCATCCCACGAGAGATGAAATGGGGAAGAAGATAGTCAAAACCTTCAGCAAAAAGAACACATAAAGAAGGATCAAGTAGACAACCCTGGTGAATCGAACAAAACAAACTGAAGGATTGATATTTGCGGTCATTAATGGTGATGCAAGTAGAAGTATTAGAAAAAACAATTTTCATAGATTGTAGGAAATTAGAAGCAAAGCCCAAAGAAAAAAGCATAGCCAGAATGAAGGGCCACTCAATTCAATTATAAGCCTTATGCAAATCAATCTTCAAAAAAAATTCTTTTTGATTAGAGCATCTAGCCCACTCCATACCTTCCCAAACAAAAATTATGTTATCAAGAATAAATCCAGAGTTAATGAAACTAGTCCGCTCAAGGAAAAAAAATGAGGAAGAAGGCTACATATATTTAAAGCAAGGGATTTCAAAATAATTTTGTAAGAAACATTGAGTGTAGTGGGCCTCCAGTTACAAATATCCCCAGGATCACCAATTTTAGGTATGAAATTTATGTTTCCTTTGTTGATGATATGACTTAAGGAATTAGAATGAAAAGATTCTAAATAAATTTTATGCATATCTTCTCCCACACAATCTCAAAGGGATTTGTAAAACTTGCATGGGAATCCATCAATTCCTAGAACTTTGTCATCATCCGTAGTTCTCACAACTTCCTTGAGGTCTTCAATCATGAGTAATTGCTCACAAAAATCTTTTTGGGTAGGAAAAAGCCTATTTGGCACAACAATAAGGCAATCCTAGAGCGCATTGGTATGCTTCGGTGTGTACTCTTGGGTAGTGAAAACTTGCTCATAGTGCCTAACAAATTCCTAGAGAATTTCAGGTAGCTCAGTGAGCACATT
This sequence comes from Sequoiadendron giganteum, assembly GCA_007115665.2. NCBI lineage: Eukaryota > Viridiplantae > Streptophyta > Pinopsida > Cupressales > Cupressaceae > Sequoiadendron > Sequoiadendron giganteum. The sequence continues at coordinate 236,957,042 of CM021105.1, read as the reverse complement.
ATTGGCATCTCTAATCCAAAGTGGCATATGAAAAAGACGGTGTTTGGCAGTTGAAACTTTCACCTGACGAGGATTTTTAGCATCCCATGGTGGAGATTGAGTATGAGGAACCGCAAGAGGGTAATATTTGATCTTGTGATCAACAAATTGACACCAATAACAAATGTTGGGAAGATTAAAATATGTGACCTTTTGGGTATGCTGAAAATTACCAATTTGAATATCAATAGACTCTTTCAAATCTTGTGGAAGGTTGACTTTGACACAAACTCGCTTTTGAGGGAAAGCTTGAAAAAACTTGGTAGGTTTGACATAAATGAATTTCCCTAGGGAAGAGGCTATATGGTGTAGAAAATGCAAGCATGGAAAGGGTAATCCAAGAAATTCAATCCAAACTAGAACCCATAACTTTTTGTCCTCAAAAATAGAAAAAAATGATAGGTCCAAGGTTGGAAATCCAAGAAAGAGGATCAAACATACCAAGAACTATGGTTTGAGATTTCTTGAACATGACTAACCTTCGCAAAATGAAAAAGAAAAATCCTTTGGTCAAATTCTAGACCATATCAAGGTGGACCCCATGAGGGACTCAAGCCTTTTGGATCCATTCATTTAGCACATTTTCTAGGGGAGACCTCCCAACAAAATAACCAACAAGAGTATATTGTTCTAACCATTGACATGCAAATTCAAAATCTAGGATGGGTAAAACCACATACACCAGAGAATCAAAAGACTTACCTCATGGAACACTTTTGGAACGAATTTCAGAGGTTGCTTGTTTGGAGGAGGAGCCATTGTGTATAGTCGTCAAACCATCAACACCAACAAGAACTGTTGGGTTGGAGTTAGTTGTAGGCATAAATATAACAACAAAAAAACCACAGTAAATGTGGTCACACAACACATAGTAAATAAAAATATTGTGCCTAAGGTGCAGTATAATGCAAGAGAGTCCAAGGGTGACCACAAAAACAAGAAACCCTAGCAGAGCTCATATACACCTTAAATTCTAGTGAGACACTACTTTTGATAATTCAGTGTAGAAAAATAGGTATTCTAGATCTATCATCTATTTGGAATTCTATGTATTAGTATGACTATTTGCTAGTTAAATTTATGGGTGTGGTCATTGAATCTTGCAAGCACAAATCTCTTATATGGTTTACAATTTTTTTATTTTTATTTTTTGATGTAAGGCCATCATAGGACCCTACTACTTTACATTAATCATAGGCTAGTTTGGTGCTTTAAATCATTAAATTTTACATTTATCCTCTATTTTTCTACCACTTTCTTGTTTCTAATCCCTCCAAGAATATATAATTGCTTAGAATCATGATTCAAAATTTTAATCTTGTTTGCTTATCTTTAGAATATTCAATTTATTCACCTCTACAATTAATACCTAACCAATAAGATTTGAGAGAGTGTTGGAGTTTGATATTTTAAATTTCCTTGGGATTACACTCATGAATTAATGCAACCATTTTGGTGTTGGAATCAATATTTTGGGTAGGAATTTGGATGAGTTTTAAAAGGGAGAAACATGCACACTAAAGGTGAGGCTAGCTAACGGAGCCCAAAATTTCAAGGAGGTCACCATTCCAAAAGAAATCTAGGTTTTATCTTCATATTGTAGGGGAAAGTAGTGAAGGAGCACGAGGGGGGAGGAAAATATCCCAAAACAAAATTAAGGCACTCAACATAGAGGGATGCAACAAAATATGCAAGGAAATATTCTCAAAGATGATAGGCTTGATTGAAATTCAATAAATTATTTCCTTTCCATGATGTGTTTAGGATATAAAAAAGTTGTGCTAATGGATAAAACAATAGAATAATCAAGGGAAAGTGCTAGATAATTTTTCAAAAAAGAAAGGATGTTTTTTTTTTGTGAAAAGTTATATTTTATCTCACTTAAATATTTTCTAGGTGGAACTTGAGGAAGGGAGAAGTAAATATATTCATTAGGAGTTTGGACATGTATAAAAGAGAGAAACATAAAAATTGGCTCATTTGAAATGGAATTTGGTTCTAAAAGTAAGGGAAGTTTAATCATGAATATGTAGTATTTATGCTCAATATGACAATATTGAAGATTTGTAATTCTCTTGCCAAGTTAATTAAAATTAGATATCTTATTCCTATTGAAGTTTCTTGTTTACTTGGGTCTCCTAACATACCTATTTCCATGAGCATGGTATTAGAGTGGGTTACAACTTTGGGAAGGAGTCCATTGTCCTTGGTATAGAGTTAGCTATAGTCTAAAAAGGTAGATTTTATGTTTGGTTGTGTGTTCCTATGTATGATTATAGCTATGGTATTTATAGTAGTAGACATGAGAGTTAAAAGAAAACATAATACCTTTGATAAAAAAGAGTGGCAATTGTTACCACAACAAAAGTTATGCAAAGCAAGGATGAGGTATTGTAAGCCATAAGGGGGTTACATGCTAGAGTAGAAGCACTTGAGGAAAATAGGAGGGGAGGTCAAGTATAGGATTGAGATAATAGTGAAAGTGAATAACAAGGAGATAAGGTATTGGACCAAGAGGATGAGGATGAAGTTGATTTTAAGTGTTGGTGTAGAACTCTCTAATACCAAGTAAGATTTGGGTATGGAGATAGCCACCCAAGATCAAGGAGCTTCAACAAAAGAACAAGAGTGGCCTAATATAACATAATAATTGCATTCTATCAAAGGATACAAATATATAATTAAAATACATTTCAATGATAAATCATTGGATATATAGGAAAGGGTGAGACATAAGACAACATAAGATAAACAACAAAAAATAAATAAACTAATTAAACTAAGTAACTAGGTGTGAAAAATACCTTAAAAAAGAGAATTAGTTAGATAATATACCCCATTCACACTAACACTACCCCTTAATTGCAACATTGGGAGAATGAAAAAAAGGGTGGTTCCTAGAAATAAGGCTTTATGAGGTACCCATGTACAAAACAATATCTCAAAATGGAGAAAAGGAGAAAAACCCATAGGAAAAAAATACTTTTCAAAAAAGAAAAAATAAGACAAAGAAAACATGTACAAGTGAATGAAGGAAGGAATGAAGGAGGAATATGACCTCATAATAACTATTTCCATCAATAGTGTACAATATATGTTCCCCCATAATAGAGGAAAAAAGAGACAATATAACCCCCCAATTTGAAATCTCTTACATTGATGGTAGATGCTTGATAATGAATGTTCAAGATGATCCAAGAACATTGAACATACATGGCACCCCATGGGAAGGAGGAATATGACCTTCCACGAACTATTTCCATCAATAGTACATAATAGATGTTCCCTCACTAGGAATGAGGAATATGATATCCTAGGCACTAATTCTATCAATAGTGTGCACTATGTGCTCCCCCATAGGAGATAAAAAGAGAGACCATATAACCCACCAAATTTGAAATATTTTACATTGATGTTAGATAATTGATAATGAATGTTGTAGATGATCCAAGAACACCAAATAATATTACTCCCTTAAGAATAAGTAAAATAAAAGATATATTTAGGATAACTTACCATTCTTGAATGGACTACCAAGATGTATTATGTCTCTTGAAACTCTTCAAGTGTTTCCATGTTGGTCCAAAAGATGTCATAGTTAAATTAGGATTCCTAAGCCTAATTGAAGAAAATGATAATTCAAAACCTTGTGGAAACAAATATCTAATATGATCCAAATATAATGATGACTCCTCTAAATATTGATCAAAGGTCTACAAGCCAATGCCAAACTATGGAAAATAAAAATGCGGAGAAAGAATAAGAGGTGTGAATGTACCCTCATAAAATCTAAAGAAGATGAAGAAAATCCATAAGGTCTAACATCAAAGAGTAGATGAATATCATAAATAGTGTCCTCCAAATATACAATATGATACTCAAAAAACGAATTGTCAAGTACTCAACCCAAGGATATGTGTCTATTTAATATGTATATGGTTCTCATATAAAGGATCATTAAAAGTCATGGATATAGAAACACCAGTCTCATCATAAGCAATAAGAGATGGAGGAGATATAATACCAACACATGTATTTAGAACCTCAATTGATAAAAGGATTTCAAGATTTAGATGACCATACTATATCTCCCCAAAAGTGTCCACACTAGATGCTTGAGTGTTTGAGTGTGAACATTCACAAAAGGAACATTAAAAGAAAAGTGTGAGAAGGTGTATAATCATGACCAATCATCTCCCTCCCCAACTATAACAATATCTCTACTATGTAAATATTATATAACCACATAATATGGTGTGAATTCAACACTCTTCATTGACCCACTATGTGTGATCTAATAGATAGAAAGGATATTGGATGATAATAAACGAGCACAAAGGATATCATTAAAGGATACCTCACCCATGTCAATAGATACTCTCCCATAAAAATGCATGTATGTGTTGTTACCCATTAAGATATGTGGTGTAGAAATAGTCTTGAATAAAGAAAATATACTCTATGATGAAGCCATATGATGCGAAGATCTAGAATCAAGGATTAATCTCACTAACTTAGAATATAAAACAACAACTAGTACCTGTAGCTTTTGTCTGTCTGACTTTAAAAATGAGGAATATGATGAACCCCTTGAAGGTAAATTTTGTAAAAAATTCTTCAACCCATCAACTTTTTATATACAATATTTATATCTATCATGTCCTAATTTCTTTTAATATACACATTTGGGATTCTTCATATTAGATGATTCCCCTTTGGAAGAGGTTTTTTTATATTATTTTATAGAATTGGATGTGGATTGTTGTTGTGTGTTCTTCTTAGGCTTGTTATTTTATTCTCTTTTCGACTAGAAGCATTCTCATCCTTTATAATCAAGGATTATGATTTTGAAGACTTCAAGGTGCTACTTTTCATAAAATTATCTTTCTCCCTAGTGTGTGACATAATAAAAACCTCAAATTTAAACTCTTTCTAGCATAGAAGGTAAACAAAAACATTGAATAGTTAGGTCCTACCTTAGAGAGAATATTTAGTATAAATTATATATCAAAAATTTAAATTTTATAACCCTTAAATTATAATCTAATTGAGTTTAATTTGGTGATTAAGTTTTGTATATTGTCGGATTGCATGGATTAAGACTTATTAGTTTATTTTCAAATAAGTATCCTTAAAACTCATCTATTTTTCAAAATAATATTGATGATGTATTCCACATAGCCATATGTGCATATAGGTGATCAAATAAATGAAAAACTAAAGAGATACATACAAGAACAAATATCCAATGGCTTCTTCACAGCTATTTAACCACTTATTATTTTTAAATTCATCATTAGCTATTTCAACATCAAGCCCATGAGCTATCACATACAACCTCTTAAATATTAGTAATGTTCTCATTTTAAATTTCCATTGAGGCTAATTGTAAGGTGTTATAGGTGGAATTAAATATTTCTCCATGATGAGGTAAGAAAGAGAAAAAAATAAGAGGAATTCAAACATAACCACAAGAATATCCCCTCTAATTCACTAAATCAATGTTCCCCTTGGTACAATATGATCCAAAAAATTTATATTTAATGCAAGTATAATTTACACTAGTAAATATCATAAAATAGTCCTAATCTCAATGATTTATACCTGGAACATAGAAAAAGGGAGAGGTTATGATATCTATCCCCCTTTTTCTAGTTAGGGTTTCATTCAAAAGATGAGATCCAAGAATCTTGAAGTAATTGTCAACCCAAGAGGTGAATTAAGTCAATATTTAGGGATCTTTCAATCTTTCCTTTACACAAGGATGGGGTGGTGAGCTAAATCACAATTTGGGGAGAAGAAATTGAACCAAAAAGTAAATTCTAATTCTAGGTCTAACACATATAATGCATGAATCAAACACAAAACAAAAAGAAACTGTAACTTTTCTGAAAAAACAAGGAGTAGATAATGTTGTACACCTGGTCAAATCCAGATTTTATGAAGTGCTAACAAGGACTCATTCACCACCAAATTCAAATGGGTCCTGGTAGGCCTGTTTGAGGAACTCTAAATCTGAAACAAAAGCTTGTATAGTGTAGAAACTGCTGCCCTTCAAGCCCTAACAAGGAATCATTCACCACTAAAGGTGAATGGGTTCTGCTAGGTCCTTCCAGAAATCTCTGAATTTAATCTTCAATTTCCAGGTTCGCACTCCTTCTTTACACTATGGAAGTCCTACTTGTGGATCTGAATCTACTAATAACCCTTAAGACAAATTTTAAAGCTTGTTGGTGGATAGGGGTTTGCCTCAGTCAAGCCCCTTGTTGGTAATTAAACCTTTGATGATGAATGAATATGAAACATGTAATTGTGTGTGAAATCCTAATCTTAAGTGTGTCTAAGATTAAGATCTATAAGAGTGTAAAGGAAATTCTATTCAATTGTGTTAGAATATAATCCTAAAATGAAACATAAACAATGCAAGTGACTCACTAAAGAAGATATCAAATCCCCTTAATAAGCCACAAATCTGAATATACCTCTCTTTAGGTTGCAAATAGGATGATCATAGAAAATAGAATAATTTAGGAAACAAGTCCTTAGGCTTGGTTGTATGTCTTGTGCATCTCCTAACACCTAGAATCCCTAATGATTCTCCATAGGAATCTATCATCAACCTTCACTAATGCTTGATCTTTAACATACAATGAGCTTGAAGACCTACAAATGTTGCTCCAAATGTCACTCGTGCTTGCGTCTTGACAATGAATGCTTGATCACATGAAAATTCCTTTGTCTCTTAGCTTGCTTAAAATATTCTAGGTGAAATTATGTAAAATAACCTTATATTTATACATGATTTGAGAAGTAACGTTGAAATTAAAACAATTCAAGCCAACACCAGATCTAGAATAGAAAATCATTAAAATCCTGCCAAAATTAAATTCAAAAATGGGTGTCCTACTCAAGGAGGACCCATTCACCACTAAAGGCGAATGGGTCTTGGCAGAAGTTTCTAGGACATGGCTTTGGGATGGTGAAAGAACATCAAAAACCCATGTCAAATATGAATAGAAAGAGGGTCCTATGTGGAGATGACCCATTCGCCACTAAAGGTGAATGGGTCATGGCAACATTTTATAGGACCTTAATTTTTCCAAATTTAATGTTATGCAATCTGAATACTGGGTGTCGGGATAGATCCTTGGGAGGTGTCATAAATAAGGCTTAAAATTGAATTAAATGGGCTAATTAAGCTCAATTATCCACAATTAATTAATGAGACCCCAAATAAGTGTGAAAGTGTGTTACAACACTTTACAACACCTAAAATAAGTAACAAATTAGGTAAATTTCATTAAAAAGGGCCCAAGATTAATGTGAATATGTACAACACATTACAAAACTAAACCTAAGTAGAAATTAGGTTAATATTATATCAATTGTTCCTAGATTAAGTGTGAAAAAGGGTTATTTTTGTCTACACTACATTTAGCCCCCACTTTAGCTGCCATATGATACTATGTGAATATGCAAGCTAAAGGAAATAATTACTACCAAAAGGATACTCATATGGATTCAGTAGGAATAATGAAGCCCCCACTGTAGTTACCTTGTTGCAAATTACCTTGGTGCAGAGTGAGTGAAGATGCCCAACTGAAGAGTCTACAGGTCCTCGAGATTGGACAAGGTTCATAGTGATGCAACATAGGGTATTCTTTGAGACATAGTGAGTCGATTATGCTCCACTTTTTCATCGTTTTCATGCATTTACTGTACTTTTTATGTAATTATAGTAAATTTAGAACCCTAGAAAATATTGGCGCAAAGCATCCCACTTTGGTGCAAAGCATCCCACTTTGGCACAAAGCATCCCATTTTGGCGTAAAGTGTCCCACTTTGGCGTAAAGTGTCCCACTTTGGCGTAAAGTGTCCTAGAATAGCTAAAGTGTCCAAGACCCCCCGTCCAACAATGGCCTAGGTGTCCATATTGTCCAAAAAGCATCTTAGAACAACTTTAAGAGTTTTGATTGCTTAATTGAGGACTTATTCATGTGATTTTCCTATTAGGTTCCTCCCTAAGCTAGACAACACTTAGGAGGGAGATAGTTATGTTTCCTTTGTGAGTCCATTACATGGATATTAGAAGAGGATATCAAGTTACTCTAGGAGGTTGGATTATTTTGGGTGTACCTCATGCCATCCATGAGGTGTCATGATGGTATGCTATCGGCCCTGGTGGAGAGATGGGACTTAGATTCGTGTATCTTCTATCTTCATGTTGGGTTCACCAAAATGAAACATAGAAAAAGGGAGAGGTTATGATATCTAACCCCCTTTTTCTAGTTAGGGCTTCATTCAAAAGATGAGATCCAAGAATCTTGTTCAAAATAATTGTCAACCCAACAGGTGAATTAAGTCAAGATTTAGGGATCTTGCAATCTTTCCTTTACACAAGGATGGGGTGGTGAGCTAAATCACAATTTGGGGAGAAGAAATTGAACCAACAAGTAAATTCTTATTCTAGGTCTAAGACATATAATGCATGAATCTAACACAAACCAAAAAGAAACTATATTTTTTTTGGAAAAACAATTTTTGGAAAAACAAGGAGTAGATAATATTGTGCACTTGGTCAAATCCAAATTTTATGAAGTGCTAACAGGGACTCATTCGCCGCCAAAGGTGAATGGATCTTGGTAGGCCTGTTTGAGGAACTTAAATCTAAAACAAAAGCTTGTATAGTGTAGAACCTTCTACCCTTCAAGCCCTAACAAGGAATCATTCACCACTAAAGGAAAATGGGTCCTACTAGGTCCTTTTGGAAATTTTTGAATCTGATCTTCAATTTCCAGGTGTGCACTCCTTTACGCTGTGAAATTCCTGCTTGCAGATCTAGATCTGTTAATAACTTGTAAGAAATTTTTTAAAGCTTGTTGGTTGATAGGGGTTTTCCTCAGTCAAACCCCTTGTTGGTAATTAAACCTTTGATGATAAATGAAAATATGAAACATGTAATTGTGTGTGCAATCCTAATCTTAAGTGTGTCTAAGATTAAGATTTATAAGAGTGTAAAGGAAATTCTATTCAATTGTGTTAGAATAGAACCCTAAAATGAAACATGAACAATGCAAGTGTCTCACTAAATAATATCTCAAATCCCCTTAATAAGCCACAAATCTAAATATACCTCTCTTTAGGCTGCAAATAGGATGATCATAAAAAGGATTGGTTGCATGTCTTGTGCATCTCCTAACACCTAGAATCCCTCATGATTCTCCATAGGCATCTATCATCAACCTTCACTAATGCTTGATCTTTGACACAAAATGAGCTTGAAGACATGTAAATGCTGCTCCAAACTTCACTCTCGCTTGCTTCTTGACAATGAATGCCGATCTCATGAAAAATCCTTTGTCTCTTAGCTTGCTTAAAATATTCTAGGTGAAATTATGTAAAATAACCTTATATTTATATGTGATTTTAGAATTAACCCCAAAATTCAAACAATTCAAGTCGACACTTGATCTAGAATAGAAAATCATTAAAATCCTACCAAAATTAAATTCAAAAATGGGTATCCTACTCAAGGAGGACCCATTCACAACTAAAGGCGAATGGGTCCTGGTACAGGTTTCTAGGACCTTGCTTCGGGGGGTGAAAGAACATCAAAAGCCCATGTCAAATATGCATAGAAAGGGGGGTCCTATGTGGAGAGGAACCATTCACCACTAAAGGTGAATGGGTCCTGGCACCATTTTCCAAGACCTTAATTCTTCCAAATTTAACGTTATACAATTTGAATACTGGGTGTCAGGATAGATCCTCGAGAGGTGTCATAAATAAGGCTTAAATTTGAATTAAAGGGGATAATTAAGCTCAATTATCCATAATTAGTTAATGAGACCCTAGATAAGTGGGAAAGTGTGTTACAATTCTTTACAACACCTAAAATAAGATACAAATTAAGTACATTTTGTAGACACCTAAATTTGGACACTTCATTTGTCCAAATTTACCCCTTTTTCGTCTAAATATCCTTTTATTTGCATTAATTAAGTAATATCGCTATTATTTAATTATTACCCTTAATTCTTCTAAATACCTAAGGTATTTAATTAATAATTAAATACCTTACCCTTTTCACTAAATGAATTAAATAAATATGACATTTATTTAATTCTTGACATGTCACATCCTTTTCTTAATTTTAATCAACCTCTTAATTTCTTCATTAGAGATGTGCACATGCCCAATCCTTGATTATGATGTGTCACATCCTCCAAATTTTTCAAGTTGGCTTCTAATCCTTATTAACCACTAATTATCTTCTAATAACTGATCAGTTAAGCCTAATCAGTACCTTGGTCAACTCTCCCCATCCCCCAAGGAACTTTTAATTCATTTTTATTCATCCAAGGCTCCTCTCTTCCCCATGTGAATTTTTAATTCACTTTTATTCCTCCAAGGAATATTTTCTTCCCCATGCAAATTCTAGAACCTTTGACTTGTCACTTCACATGTGCCAAAGTCTTCTAGAATCTTTGACTTGTCACATCACTCACATGTGGCAAGTTACCACCTTTTTGGGAACCTTGTCTTATCCACTAGATTCTTCCAATCATGTGAATTTTTAATTCACTTTCATTCACCCAAGATTCTCCTCTTCCCTATGTGATCATTGAGAGGTCACATCATCCCTTTTCCAAGGTACTTGTCCTTCCTCCACATCATGTACCTTCCTTCCACCTCACTTCCACATCATCTCATCCTAAGCCATCTCAGATTCCACATGTCAAAATGTGAGGGCTTGTGAGTCCTCAACTCACCATAGCTCTCCATCTTGGCCTTGTTGGTTTAATCTCAACCGTTGAATTCTCTAGAGAATTCAAATTTCTCTATAAATACCGCCCTCTCTTCTCTCATTTTACAACACTTAGTCATTTTTCACCCTTATGCTACCAAATTTCTTACTCAATTTGCAAGCACCATTAAAAACATTTAGCTAAGCTATTTAGCCATTATCATACTTTCAATAATCTTTCATCCTATCTTGCATCTTTAATCTCATTTGTCATCTAAGGAGCATACAAAGCATACAATATCAAGGGCCAACCAAGGGATTTCTACAACAAAGAAGGTATAATCATTTGTCTTATTTGTTATCTTATTTCTTTGCATTGTCATTCCTTAGGCTAGTCTTGAGGTGTACCTTTTGTGTTCTTCCTTTAGTGCATTAATATTTATTTTGCATCTTTAGAATAGGAAAGACATTTAAGGGATCACAAATTTCATTAAAAAGGGCCCAAGATTAATGTGAATATGTACAACACATTACAACACTAAACCTAGGTAGAAATTAGGTTAATATTATATCATCTATTCCCAGATTAAGTGTGAAAAGGGGTTACTTTTGTCTACGCTACAATACTATAAAGAGCGAAACTCTTTAATTCAAAACATCGACAATACTTTAAATAAATTCATTTATATTCAAAAGAAAGTCGACACTTCATTCATTAGACATCATAAAATCCAAATGATTCCAAAACAATGACTTAAAGTTTATAAATAGATTCAATATACTTCCAGTTAAATTCATACACGTGTCATATTACACAACATTGATAATAATACAAAAGTATTTGTAACATAAGTTTACGTTTCGACACTTAGGCATTCTGTCGCCTTAAGCTCTACAATACATAATTTAAAGAATACAATAATACATAAATGAAGAAAACATCCTTTGATCTTCAATCCATATCTTATCTTCAATAATGAAGACGAGAACAAGAATCAGGCACTTTTTCTGCCCAACCTCAAAGTTTACACTTCCCCAGAATTCCTTAGTCATTCAAAGAATACCCAACCCTGCACGAATCGCTTAGCAAAAAGAAGTCGAGAAGCAAGATGGAATCTGGTGTGTGCCTAGTATAACTAGTAAAACCACAAGCATTTTCATTTTTTCAATTCATTTGAGAAAGAAGCAAGTTCGATACTAGGATATGGTAGAGAGCTAATTCATTCCATCTATTTCAATGGTCCTTAAGTTACTTGGCCAAGTAAAATGTCATGCATGACAAATAAAAGCAGTTTTGGAAAAGAAAAACTACACTCTCTAATAACCCATATTCGACACCTGTCTCGGAAGGTAACTTTCCAAACACATGACATGCACATTCATTTATCAAGAATGCATGGTTCCATTCAAATAAATATAATCTTTCACAACGTTTTTAACTGCAATCTTGTTTCAAGAAAAAATGGTTCTAATGCAGTATTTTCATCGTTTTAAATCATAAACAACATTAAATTAATATTTAATCAATAATAAAATAATAAAAGAAGGTGTATCTCAAGTATGTAAATCAAGTACATATTTAAATAGGCATAAATGAGCACACATTCTTTTGGTTTGTTTACTCATTTAAATTATTTTCACTTTGAAATAATCCCGTTCTAATTCGTTTTGTTTCCAAATATTTCATATTTTAATTTACTTGATTTATTTTCTATTTTTTCACATTTCCAGAAAATAAAATAATTACTTTTTCAAAAAAACGTTTAATAACTCATTTTTTAATTCTGTTTTGTAATAATTTGAGTTTTATTCACGGAAATCACTGATTTTAACTTTTATTTTGCAAACACATTTAATATACAAAAAGTATTTTATCATAATCTTTATCTTTTTTGTTTCATTTGTTGTGAAATTCAAATCTATCTATTGTTGTTTGTTTTTTCTTAAGCTTTTCTAAATCTAAATGAAATAAACATTTTTCTATGTGAATATTTTCTAAATCAAAATAGTAATCAACTATCTTTGATTATTTTCTATTCAAATCTATTCTACAATTTTTTGTTTCTAATTGTTCAATGGTTTTCTGGTAAAATCACAGTTTGATGTTTAAAATTTCATTAGAATACAATGGAAATAGTGATAATTTTTAATAGATAATATAAAGATAAATTTTGGTGTTTGATCTTTTCCTAAATTGATTAAAAAAAAAGTGATCTTCTTTCTTGTTCAAAACTAAAATGCATGAATTGGAAAAGAATTTTAACTTGTTATTAAACTGATTGTGAATTTGTTTTCATAGATCCTACCTGGTAATTTCCTTGTAATTTTCTCTTCCTATTGCTGATTGTGATTTCTTCATTCTCTTTCATGTTTGCTAGGTGAGATGAAGTTAACACTCCTTGGAAATTTCTTTTTTTCTTTTTTTCTTTCCTAACTCTCACCTTCTCCCTGCTGCCTCCCTAAGACATCTCTCCACCTATCTTCTTCCTTCCCCCTTCCACCCTGTTGTTCTCCTTACTATCCCTTGCACACTTTACTTCTTCTAACCTGCACACTTCTCTTTACCCTGGCCGCCCCTTCACCTGTCCCTCTTCTTCCATGCACGCCCAAGACTTCTCTCCCTCTGCTGGCTACGTGGGGAGTAGGGAGTGTGGAAGGTCTCTTTTTCTTTTAAGAAGAATTATGCTCTCCTTCTAGCCATGTGTGGGGAGTGTTAGCAACTCCACAGTAAACAAATTACCAGACTCCTCTGGCCACGTGTGGAGCAGTAATAAAATTCCAAAGGGAAACTAAATCCCTCTGCCTCCCAAAATGAAATGAATTCCCTGCCAACTATCCAAAATACTATGTCTCTCTTTTTGTTCAAATATCAAAAATGGATTTTCACTTTGTTCCCCTCAAATTCAAATTTCTTGATTGATTTATCTCATGCAATTTGATGGAGTTATTTACAAAGCCAGATCCACTTTTCGTGTTTGATCTCCAGTCAATTTAGCCATGACTCCAAGTTTAAAATTTTGATTTCATTCATATTAATTGAAAGATATTTTCTTCAATTTGATATCTGCTGTTTGAATTCCATTTCAAATTTGAACGTATTTGTTTTTCCAATTTGTTTTCAATAACTTAGTTTTGATATTTGATTATTTAAACTTTTATATTTATTTTTCTTATTTATCAAATGAGAAAAATAACAATTACATCAAATAACACTATTTTACCTCTTTTATAATTCTGAAATTAAAAGTTTATTCCAAGAATAAATAATAGAAACATTATTATTTTTAACTATTAATAAAATATTGACACAAGGAATTCAATTTATTTAAATAAAAAACAATTTCCTCAAAAATTAATCAAATCGCTATTTTAAGCAACATATACTGTATCACATATATTTGAGAAATCAATTAAATTTAATTAAAAATTTCCCATAATAATCATCACGAAAATACATTAAAATAATAACTAAGTGTGTGTGTGAGATTCTATCATCCTCATAAACGTCTAATGGCTAAAATGACTCTACCTGATCGATGTTCTCGCCTTCATTCATGTTCACCTGTTCCTGTGTTCACTTGCACTCAAATTTTCATCAGCAATGACAAACCCCAAATTTAATAAAAAATGTATTTCAAATCATTTCATTTGCATTTAAATTTCAATTTCAATTTAAATTCCACTTTCAATTTCAATTTATATAATCATTTAACATAATAATTAACAATCTCATGATTAATAATTGCATTTAAATAATCAACAAAATCAGTACGTGACATCCTTCCCCTCTTGGAAGAGACATCGTCTCGATGTCTTATTAATCATTCAATAAGCATCTAGCATCTCAATCAATAAAACATACTATCCCAATCAGTAAAACATAGTATCTCAATAAGTAAAACATAGTATCTCCATCATAATGAAATAGTAACTAACAACATAGTTCTCAAAAACATAAGCTTAAACAAATCACAGTAGCATCCACGCTATCAAATTTCACAACATGTGAATCAAAAACTAGAGTATCAAGTATCTCCGCACAAAGCAAATACTAATCTATGAAAGCAAATGAGGAAAATGATGGTCAATCATCTCAGAATCCTCCCATGTAGCACTATCTTCAGTATACTAGTCCCATTCGACCTTGTATTGAGTACTATCCCTATTATGCAGCTTAATGCTACGCCTGTCTAGGATTCAGATGGGCTCCACTAGCACCACCCCTGGATCCTGTACCTGTAATGAGTACCAATCAAGAATATGAGATGCATCACGATGGTATGGTTTCAACAAAGAAACATGGAATACATTACGGAGTTGAGCTAGAGCAGGTGGTAATGCTAGTCTATAAGAAACTAGATTAATAACTTCCAGTATATCAAAGGTTCCGACAAATCTCAGAGTCAACTTTGATAATTTCCCAAATGAGATAGAGCTCTTATGAGGCTTAACCCTCAAAAAGACTTTATCTCCCGTAGCAAACTGTCTGAAAGTCATGTTCCTATTAGCATAGCTCTTTTGTCTATCGTCTACTTCCTTCAACCTACCCTTGATCAACTTCATTTTCTCATCCATTTCCTTGAGCATATCCAGACCAATGATGATCCTATCTTCCATCCTATCCCAGCTAATCGGTGTGCGATATTTTCATCCATAAAGTACCTCAAAAGGTGCCATACCCAAAGATGCATTAAATGAGTTGTTGTAGGAAAACTCAACCAATGGAAAATATTCCTCCCACTTATACTTCTAATCCATGCAGTACATCCTTAGTAAGTCCTCAACAACCTGATTGACCCTTTCAATTTGGCCATCAGTTTGTGGGTGATATGCAAAACTAAAATTCAATTTAGTTCCCAAAGTTGCATTCAGTATAGTCCAAAACATAGATGTCATCCTGGTATCCCTATCAAAAATTATGGTCTCTGGTACACCATGCAATCAAAATATCTCTTGCACAAATTTCTTCGCAAGAGTCAATGATCCATCCTTCAGATTCCCAGGTATGAAATGTGAAACCTTCATTTGCTTATCAACAACTACTAAGATGGTATCATGCCTATTCTTGCTCAAAGGTAATCCTTGGATAAAATCCATACTGATTACTTTCCACTTATACTCAGGTATATCATGGGGATACAAAAGTCCTGCTAGATGCACATGCTTAGCTTTGACCCACTGGCATTCCAAACATCTAGCCAGAAACTCCATAACATCTTTCTTGAGCTTAGGCCAAAAATACAAAGTCTTCAACTCCGATACCATCTTCGTAACTCCCAGATGCCCTGAGTAAGGTGTATCATGTACTTCCTCTAGAGTCAACTTCCTCAAGTCTCCACCCTTAGGGATATACATCCTTCCCTAATATCTCACAATACCATCATACTCCATCACATATCCATCAAATCTATGATCTGAAGGATCTATCTCTAAGGCTTGCTTGACCCTGTCATAATACTCATCTATTGGAAGATACTGCAACACTTGTTGTCTCAAATTTGACCTTATGGTCAACATAGTAGAGAGATGTCTTCTCCTACTAAGAGCATCTACAACTCTATTTTCCTTACCCTTGATATACTCAATACCACAATCATACTCACTTAGGAACTCAAGCCACCTCCTCTATCTCACATTGAGGTTAGGCTGTGTAAAGATGTACTTAAGTCCTAAATGATCTATCTTAAGCTCAAATGGTTTCCCTCAGAGATAATGTCTCCACATCTGCAATGCATGAACAATAGCTACAAGCTCAAGATCATGTGGTACATAATTCAATTCATATTGTTTTAGTTTCCTGGACTCATATGCAACCACTTTCCCTTCCTGCATCAACACAACTGCTACACCTTCACCTGAAGCATCTGTAATCACAATGAAGTGCCCATTAGGATCTAGTATAGTCAACATTGGTGCCGATGTCAACTTATGTTTAAGAATTTGAAATGCTTCCTCGCACTTCTTAGTCCACTCATATTTCCTTCCCTTCTTCTAAAGAGAAGTTATAGGTGTTGCTATCCTGGAAAATCCTTCCGCATATTTCATGTAGTATCCTGCAAGTCCCATGAAACTACAAACTTCAGTAACACTCTACAGTGTTGGCCAATCTACAATTGCCTCTATCTTCATAGGAACAACTGAGATTCCCTTAGCAGATATGACATGTCCCAAATAGTGAACCTTCTTCTGAAAGAAAGTACACTTCGAAAACTTACCAAAAATATTTCAGTCTCTTAGTCGTTGCAAGACTATTCTCAAGTGATTCTCATGCTCCTCTTCTATCTTAGAGTAAATCAAAATATCATTAATGAATATAAGCACAAAATCATCTAAACAATCTCTAAATATGTTGTTCATAAGATTCATGAATGCCACTGGAGCATTCGTTAGGCCAAAAGGTACCACTGTGAACTCGTAATGTCCATACCGAGTTCGAAAGGTTATCTTTGGAATATCCTCATCCTTAATCCTTAGCTGGTGGTAACCTGATCTAAGATCAATCTTAGAAAACACTGTGGCCCCTTTCATCTGATCAAACAACTCATCTATCCTAGGTAAAGGATACCTATTCTTAATGGTAACCTTGTTCAGCATCCTGTAATCAATACACAATCTCAAGGTCCCATCCTTCTTCTTAACGAAAATTACCGGTGCATCCCATGGGGATACACTTTTTAATAAATCCCTACTTTAGTAACTCCTGCAATTGAACCTTTAGTTCATATAACTCTATAGTAGTCATTCTATATGGAGCCTTGGATTGAGACTCCGTTCTAGGTAAAAAGTCCAATCAAGAAATCAAATTCTCTCTTCGGTGGTAACTCAGTAAATTCTTCAGGAAAGATATCCAAGAACTCCCTGAGAACTGGATAGCCCTCTGGACTTTGTTGGACATTATCCAAGTCACTCACCAATATAACATATATGGAACATCCTTTCTGATGTGATTTCTTTAGCTGCATGGCTGAGATATGTCTCAATTCTAGAGGCTCTCAAGATCTTAAAATATCAACTAGATGTCCAAATTCATCCAAATAACTCACAACCTTATCCTCACAGTTCACTATGACTTTATGCTCAGTTAACCAATTGATCCCTAGGATCACATCATAAGAACCCAACGGTGCTACATATAGGTTAACTTGGGTTTGGAAATTAGGTATCTCTAAATCGTTGCATGATAGACATGAATCTACCCTCTTCTCTGCTCGATTTCCATACTGAACCATCCATGAATGTGACATATAACTAGGTCTAATAGGTAATTTAACAACTAATTTAGGATCAATAAAGCATTTAGTAGCTCCTGTAGCTATCAAAATAGAAACTGTTTGACCAAAAAGCTTACCTGACATTTGAATAGGTGAAGCCTGAAAGTCTGCTTGACAGTTATCAACCACTGCATGAATCTAGTGTTGCGGTGCTCGCCAATCATTACCTCCTCGCTGACCTCCTGTACGATAAGTGCAATTAGAGGCATAGTGATCTCCTCCATAATTATGACATCCACCTCATGGCCTTGGATGACCACCTGTCTTGTTCCTAATATTGGAGAAGTTGGTGTTATTATTATTCACTTTCTTGTTTCCACCAAAGCTTCCTTCTCCTTTATCCTGAGTGTTTGTTCCTCTCTTCAGGTTCCTTATTTGTTGATTTTTGTTACCCCTTTGGTTATTACTGTTATTATTTTGGGACTTTTTATTTCCAAATCCAAGTTTAGAATTTACACTCTTCCTGTAGTTTTCCACCTATTGCAACTTTTGTTCCTATTTTATGGCCTTCTCAAAGACCTCATCCATAGTCAATGGATTATGAATATCCACATTAGCTCCAATCTGTGCTTCAATCCTAAGATGAATTTTTGAATATAGAACCGTTCATCCATCTGATACTATGGTACGTACTTCAGGAGATTAGTGAACCTCTCCCAGTACTAAGTAACTGTCAAACCACCCTGAGTTAGATTCTAAAACTTTGTCATGTTCCTATCAAAGAACAGCTGTGGAAGCCATCTCTTCCTGAAAAGTTGCAAGAACACTTCCCAAGTAGTCCCACTTGGTAGTAACTTCTTCTCAGTCTTCTCATTATCCCACCAAGTAGCAGCTTCTCCAGTAAGCTGATATGCAACCCAAACTACCTTGGTCTCATTGGACATATTCCTGAGCTCAAAATATTTTTCCATTTCAATAACCTAGGCTTCAGCTCCATCACCGATGGTCTTACCATAAAACTTGGGCGATGCTACCCTTTTTAAGTCTTTCGCCAACTCCCCTTCAATCCTTGCTTGAGGATTTGGTGGTTCTTCAACCCTTGGATTCTCATTATTGGGTTGCTCCTGATTTTGGGGAATTTCGACTCGAGGGTTTTATCGTTCTCTGACTCCTCGAACTTCCTATTCCAAGTTATCCATTCTTGAACCCTGCTGATTCAAAAGATTGAGAATCTGATCCACCTGTCATTCTCATTACTTGCAGCAAATCCTTTTCCTCTTGTACCCATTATGTATCAACAATTCCTGCATCAAGGAATGTTTCTTTAGCATAATGGACAAAGGACCCTAGTGTTCAAACCTAGGGCTCTGATACCAGATGTAAAGAGTGAAACTCTTTAATTCAAAACATCGACAATACTTTAAATAAATTCATTTATATTCAAAAGAAAGTCGACACTTCATTCATTAGACATCATAAAATCCAAATGATTCCAAAACAACGACTTAAAGTCGATAAATAGATTCAATATACTTCTAGTTAAATTCATACATGTGTCATATTACATGAGATTGATAATAATACAAAAGTATTTGTAACATAAATTTACATTTTGAGACTTAGGCATTCTGTCGCCTTAAGCTCTACAATACATAATTTAAAGAATACAATAATACATAAATGAAGAAAACATCCTTTGATCTTCAATCCATAGCTTCTCTTCAATAATGAAGACGAGAACAAGAATCAGACACTTTTTCTGCCCAACCTCAAAGTTTACACTTCCCCAGAATTCCTTAGTCATTCAAAGAATACCTAAGCTTGCATGAATCACTTAGCAAAAAGCAGTCAACAAGCAAGATGGAATATGGTGTGTGCCTAGTAAAACTAGTAAAACCACAAGCATTTTCATTTTTCTAATTCATTTAAGAAACAAGCAAGTTCGATACTAAGATATGGTAGAGATATAATTCATTCCATCTATTTCAATGGTCCTTAAGTTACTTGGCCAAATAAAATGTCATACACGACAAATAAAAATAGTTTTGGAAAAGAAAAACTACACTCTCTAATAACCCATATTCGGCACCCGTCTTGGAAGGTAACTTTCCAAACACATGACATGCACATTCATTTATAAAGCATGCATGGTTCCATTCAAATAAATATAATCTTTCACAACATTTTTAACTACAATCTTGTTTCAAGAAAAAATGGTTCTAATGCAGTATTTTCATCGTTTTAAATCATAAACAACATTAAATTAATATTAAATCAAAAATAAAATAATAAAAGAAGGTGTATCTCAAGTATGTAAATCAAGTACATATTTAAACAGGCATAAATGAGCACACATTCTTTTGGTTTGTTTACTCATTTAAATTATTTTCACTTTGAAATAATCTTGTTCTAATTTGTTTTGTTTCCAAATATTTTATATTTTAATTTACTTGATTTATTTTCTTGTTTTCACGTTTCCAAAAAGTAAAATAATTACTTTTTCAAAAACACGTTTAGTAACTCATTTTTTTTTTATTATGTTTCGTAATAATTTGAGTTTTATTCACGGAAATCACTGATTTTAACTTTTATTTTGCAAACACATTTAATATACAAAAAGTCTTTTATCATAATCTTTATCTTTTCTGTTTCATTCGTTGTGAAATTTAAATCTATCTATTGTTGTTTGGTTTTTTTAAAGCTTTTCTAAATTTAAATGAAATATACATTTTTCTGTGTGAATCTTTTCTAAATTAGAATAATAATCAACTGTCTTGATTGTTTTCTATTCAAATTTATTCTACAATTTTATGTTTCTAATTTGTTCAATGGTTTTATGGTAAAATCACAGTTTTATGTTTGAAAGTTCATCAAAATTTAATGGAAATAGTGATAATTTTATAATAGATAGTATAAAAATAAAATCTGGTGTTTGATCTTTTCCTAAATTAATAGAAACGGTGATTTTCTTTCCAATTCAAACTAAAATACAAGAATTAGAAAATAATTTTAACTTCTTATTAAACTGACTGTGAATTTGTTTTCATAGATCCTACCTGGTAATTTCCTAAATTTGGAAATAATTATTTGTTTTCCCTGTAATTTTCTCTTCTTGTTGCTGATTGTGATTTCTTCGTTCTCTTTCCTGTTTGCTGGGTGAGATGAAGTTAACACTCCTTGGAAATTTTTTTTCTTTTTTTTCTTTCCTAACTCTCACCTTCTCCCTGCACACTCTACTTCTCCCTACTACCTCCCTAAGACTTCTCTCCACCTGTCTTCTTCCTTCCCCCTTGCACGCTTTACTTCTTCTAACCTACACACTTCTCTTTAGCCTGGCCACCCCTTCACCTGTCCCTCTTCTTCCATACGCACCCAAGACTTCTCTCCCTCTGCTGGCTGCGTTGGGAGTAGGGAGTGTGGAAGGTCTCTTTTTCTTTTAAGAAGAATTCTTCTCTCCTTCTAGCCACACATGGGGAGTGTTAGCAACTCCACAGTAAACAAATTACTAGACTCCTCTGGCTGGGCATGGAGCAGTAAACAAATTCCAAAGGGAAACTAACTCCCTCTGCCTCCAAAAATCAAATGAATTCCATGCCAAATATCCAAAATACTGTGTCTCTCTTTCTGTTCAAATATCAAAAATGGATTTTCACTTTGTTCCCCTCAAATTCGAATTTCTTGACTGATTTATCTCATGCAATTTGATAGAGTTATTTACAAAGCCAAATCCACTTTTTGTGTTTGATCTCTAGTCAATTTAGCCATGACTTCAAGTTTAAAATTTTGATTGCATTCACATTAATTGAAAGATATTTTCTTCAATTTGATATTTGTTGTTTGAATTCCATTTCAAATTTGAATGTATTTGTTTTTCTAGTTTGTTCTTAATAACATAGTTTTGATATTTGATTATTTAAACATTTATATTTATTTTTCTTATTTATCAAATGATAAAAATAACAATTACATCAAATAACACTATTTTACCTCTTTTATAATTCTGAAATTAAAATTTTATTCCAAGAATAAATAATAGAAACATTATTATTTTTAACTATTAATAAATATTGACACAAGGAATTCAATTTATTTAAATAAAAAACAATTTCCTCAAAAATTAATCAAATCGCTATTTTAAGCAACATATACTCTTTCTGAGTTTGAATTTTCTGCATGCATGGTGGACTCTACCTGGGGGGTATCCAATGGTCCCCTTCTGCCCCTTCCTGACCCGTACTCCCCTCCTTTGGGCCCGTATCTGACGGGTCCCCCCCTGTGGGGTCAGTGCTTTGACCTTCGGGCTTTTCGAAGTCTTTGGCGTCTCTGGGCGTATCTTCTGTGTCGACGGTGAAGATCCCACCGACTGTCGACTGGAAGGATGTGCTTTCCAATGGGAATCAAGTCTTGTCCTTGTTTCCGTCTTCTCTTTAGATTGTTTCATCCTCAGGTATTGTGTTTGACATTCTTGATTCGATCAGTGACAGAATCCTCTCCTCCATGGAGAATGCTGTTGTGGGAAGATTTCTCTCTTACCGTCCAACGATGGATTTGGTTCGAAAATGGGTTGCGGCGAAGTGGTGCCTTAAGGGTAGTGTGGAGATTTGTGCAATGGATGGTTGTCTTTTCCTGTTTAGATTCACTATTGCGGAGGACTTAGTGGCGACTCTATTATCGGGTCTGTGGGTTTTTTGAAAGCATAGTCTGGCTTTGTGCAAATGGAAACCTAGTTTTGACCCTGCTACTGATCTAAATAAGTCAGCTCCTATTTGGGTTAGGCTACCGGGGTTGCCTTTGGAGTTTTGGGACGATGCCATCTTCAAAGCTATTGGGGACTCGCTGGGCCAATTTGTTACCAGAGATATTATCACAAAATTGAAATCAAGGTTAGTCTTTGCGAGATTCTGTGTCAATATTTGTGTTGATAAAATTCTTCCAAATTCTATCAAGCTGTGTTCTAAGTTGGGCAGCTAGTCTCAACCTGTGTGTTACGAAAACGCTGTGGTATACTATCAAAAGTGTGCTAAAGCAGGGCATCTTATTTCTGACTACAAATCCACTTTCAATCAAGAGATTAAGGATAATGTGTTAATTCCTACTACTCTGTCTGAGAACATTCCGAGACCGCCATGTGATGCTGGGTTAGTTCCCCCGGGTGCTGACCATTCACCGGTGATTCCTCCTCACCCTCCCTCCCCGGTTGGTCCTCCTCCTGAATTTTCTGATCTTGGTGACGCTTTGGAGTCGGCTGCTAAACCCCTATCCCTGTCTCGGGACTCGGGCTCTTCAGCTGTTGATCCCA
Source organism: Sequoiadendron giganteum (assembly GCA_007115665.2). Classification (NCBI taxonomy): domain Eukaryota; kingdom Viridiplantae; phylum Streptophyta; class Pinopsida; order Cupressales; family Cupressaceae; genus Sequoiadendron; species Sequoiadendron giganteum. The sequence continues at coordinate 236,933,746 of CM021105.1, read as the reverse complement.
TGCTTGTGGGGGTCCCTAATGGGTTTTTTGTTCCTGGTGCTTTAGCTAGTGACCCTTTGGTTTTGGCTGTTGCTTCGGAGACTCGTGGGGCTTTTATTGAGGATGGTGAAATTTGGGAGGAAGAGAGCTCTAGTATGATTGAAGAGTCTACTGAAAGTTTGGGGAGTTTGAAGCTTGAGAAAGGTGAGGATGAAGGGATATGGACTATGCCCAAGAAGAAAGGAAGAAAGAAGAAGGTAGATGTAGGAGGTGAATCTAAGCCTGGGAGACCTTCTCAAAGATCCACTAGAATGAGAGAGACAACAAATGAGATTGCTTTGGGAAAACATAGGACAATGGATGTGTCCTCAAAAAAAGGTCAGAAATGAGGGTTATGTCTTGGAACATTCATGGACTTAATAGTTCACACAAACAACGTGCCCTAAAGAACTATATTGTAGAACATAAGATTGAATTCTGCCTTCTTCAAGAAACCAAAATGTTGATGGTGAATTTTGACAAAATAGCTAACTTTTTTTGGCCTAATGCTTCCTATGTCTATAGTGATGCCGAGGGAGCTTTGGGGGGTTTGGTTGTGCTTTGGAACCCTTCTTGTCTGCAGGGTTCTGAATTATTTCATTGTAAAAATAGTGTTGGGGTCTCGTTCTCTTATCTTGGAGAAGCATGGTCTATAATTAATATTTATGCTCCTAATCGAAAGAACTTGAGGAGTACTTTATGCGATAACATGGTGAATAGGATCAATTTGAACAAAGGAGGTCGTTGGCTTGTTGCTAGAGATTTTAACTCTCCCCTGTTTCCATCGGAGAAAAGTGGTGGCCTTCTGGATTACACTGACAACATGTTGGATCTAGCTAATTTTTTGAATTCTTCGAGTTTAGTTGATATTGAGCTTCTGGGCCAAAATTTCACTTGGTCTAACAGACGGGCTGGCGGTGACCTGATTCAAGTCCGGCTTGACTGCTTCCTCTACTCTCTTCATTGGACTAATGTCTTAGATGCCAACCTTATAACCTTTCCCAGGACGGTGTCTAACCATAATCCTCTTCTGCTGACCACTAACATCTGTCCTGCTGTGGACCCCTATCCTTTCCACTTTGAAATAATGTGGAATGCTCATCCTGATTTCAAAAAAATAAATTGCTGAATGGTAGAATATCCCTGAGCAAGGATCCCCTATGTTTAGGATCTGATTTAAACTTAAACATATTAAACTGATGGTAAAAGGATGGAACAAAAATGTGTTTGGGGATGTGTTTCAAAAGAAAAAATTGCTTGAAGGAAAGTTGAGGACCTTACAGAAAAACCTGGATGAGGGTGATGACAGTAAATGGAATCACATCTAAGAATGAGAAGCTAGAATGGAATGGGAACGCGTCCTAAAAAATGAGGAGGTATTCTGGAAACAAAAATCAAGGGTCCAATGGCTGAAGGAAGGAGATAGAAATACCTCCTTTTTTCATGTTTCTGCCATCAAGCACAAGAAAAGGAACCAAATTTCTAAATTGACTAATACCAATGGGGAGGTGTTTTCTAATCAAGCTCAAATTGGGATCTGTGCTGTGAACTACTTCAAGGAGGCTTTTTCGGCTTTGGTTGAAGTGCCCAACCTGGCTTTGGATGACGCAATTCTTCAACATCTCCCTGCCTCCATCTCTTAGGAAGATAACTTGGGAATCCTCAGGCCTGTTTCCATGGAAGAAGTTCATCTAGCTACCTTTAGCATGGGGGCTTTCAAAGCCCCAGGGCCTGATGGATTTCCTCTTGCTTTTTTTTTAGATTTTCTAGGATACTGTGGGCAGGGACCTTGTTCTTGTGGCTAGGGACTTCTTCAAATCTGGTAGGATCCTTAAACAATTAAACCACACTTTCATTGCTCTTATCCCCAAGATTAGTGAACCTCTTTCTATGACTGACTTCCGACCTATTAGTCTTTGTAACACATTTTATAAGATCCATTCCAAGATCTTGGTTAACCATATCAAACCGCTCTTGGATAAAATCATTAGCCACACTCAAAAGGGGTTTATCCCTAGGCGACATATTCTTGATGCCACTTTGACAACCCATGAACTGCTCCACTCTATGGATAGATGTAACAATGTGGGGATGACCCTCAAGCTTGACTTTTCTAAAGCTTATGATAAAGTGTTGTGGGACTTTATCCCGAAGGTCTTGGCCAAGTTTGGCTTTAACAGTTTGGTCGTCAAACTCATTATGGAATGTGTTAGTACTGTTAAGTTCTCGGTTATGATTAATGGATCCCCCTGTGGGTTCTTCTCTACTGGTAGAGGACTCAGACAAGGAGACCCTCTGTCTCCCTATCTTTTCATTATGATTGCTGAGGTGCTCAGTAGGAATTTTACAGGTCTGTTGTCAGAGGGCTCCATTTCAGGTGTTAGAGCGGCGTCCTCTCTAAATCTGATTGTTGTGCAACAATTTTTGGATGACACCTTTCTATTTGGGAAGGCCTCTGTGGTGGAAGCTAGGAAATGAAAAGCTTGTCTTAACAACTATGCCTCGTGCTCTAGTCAATGCATCAATTACAATAAAAGCAAGATTTATTTTTTCAATTGCATGCCTAATTTGAAAAATAAGGTGACTGCGGTTCTGGGATGTGTTGGTGATTCTCTTCCACCGATGTATCTTGGGCTCCCCCTCACAGTTAAGGAGGTACCCACGGAGTTCTAGAAATCAGTTCTAGAAAGGATTGAAAGGAAGTTGGCTAGGTGGAAGGGCTCTTTGCTAAGTCATGCTGGAAAACTCCAATTGCTCACTGTGGCTATCCAAGGTATCTCCACTTATTTTCTATCCATTTTCAAGATTCCTAAGTATATTGTTGATAAATTTGAAAGAATTCAAAGGAATTTCTTATGGTCTGGTACTGAGAAAAAAAAAACTCGCTTTGGTGAAATGGGATAGGGTCTGCCAGGCTAAAAATTGTGGTGGGTTTGGAATAAGGAAGATGGTCAACTCTAACACGGCTATGATGACCAAGGTTGGTTGGGACCAGCCAAGGAACACTAAGGATTGGTGTAAAATTCTGAATGCCAAATACCTCTAAAACAGGACCTTGATTGATTGTCTTTCGGAACCTCACTCCCAGGGCTCTATTGTTTGGAGGAGCATTTGTTGCATACAAGGCCTGCTAAAAAAATGAATTAAATGAAAAATGGGAAATGGGATTAAAATCAGGTTCTAGGAAGATACTTGGCTTATTGACTTCGCTCTGGCTTCCTTTGGCTTTGGGGCGGTGATGGGAGCAACTCAGAGATTCTTTGGCATACATATATGTGACTATGTTTTTGGACCCCTGGGAGATAGGATTTGGAAGGATCTTACCCTTTGTTGCCCCCATTCTCTTGACCTTTGTTGCCTTGCTTGATCCCTTCAGGTGATTTTCTCTAGCATCAGGTTTCCTTCCTATGACAGGGAGGATGAGTTTTTTTGGACTTTTGATAAACAAGGGGATCTCTCTGTGCGGTCAACTTACAGTCTGCTGACCAATGAAACTTCTGCTGTGGAACCCTAGAAGAAGGTTTGGAATTGGAATATGATCCCTAAAATTATTTTTTTCTAGTGGATGGCCTATCATAATAGGATTCTAACCTAAGACAATCTGAGGACTCGGGGGTTTTGTTTTCCCAATAGATGTTTCCTTTGCAAGAAAGGGGAGGAATCTGTCAATCACCTATTATTACATTGCCCATTTGCTGTTGAAGTTTGGGGGCTGGCTTTGAGAAACTTGATGTCTCTTGGGTGATGAGTAATGACCTTTTTTCACTTATTCTGGGTTGGTATGGCCCGTTTTTCCACCCTTTGCCTGGCGAAATTTGGAAGCAGGTCCCCCCTATTTTAGGTTGGTGTTTATGAAAGGAGAGGAATAACAAGGTTTTGAGGAATACTGAGAGGAGCCCCAAGGAGGTTTTTGGCATTGGAGTTAGGCTCATTGAGGAGAATATCTCCCTGTTTAATGGGAAACTCCTGGAGAGGGGGCCAATGGTTTATGAGATAAAAATGGCTGAAGAATGGCACCAAGACTTAAAGACTAACTCCTTTGATAATGCGAAACTTTTAGCTAGAGAAAATAGTAAATGGGAGCCTCCAGATAGAGGATGGTTTAAACTTAATTTTGATGGGGCTGCTAAGGGCAACCCAGGTAGGGCAAGCATTGGTGGAGTTATTAGAGATTCTATGGGAGCTCTGGTGGCGGGATTTGCTAGAGGTATTGGGTTTTAGTCGGCTTTAGTGGCAGAGGCTTGTGCGCTGCTGATGGGCATCAAAATTGCTTTTTCTCTGGGGATTGCTTATCTCCACATTGAGGGAGATTCCGGGTCAATTACGGATGTTGTGAATAAAGACAGTTTAATGGGTTGGAATACTAAGGACATTTTGTTGGAGGTCAGCTTCCTCCTATCCAAATTTAGTGATAAAAAGGTGACCCATATCTTTAGAGAAGGCAACCAGATGGTGGATTCCTTGGCTAATCTTGGCTCGGGCTGGGACTCGGCTAAATGTTGGAGGAAAATGGAAAGGCTTTCACCAAATATTCAAGCGTTAATCACGCAGGAACAGGGCTACCATGGTTTGCAATGAGTTTTAATCTTTGGATGACGGGAGCTGACTGGGGGACCCACTGGATTTTTTTGGGAATCTGGTGGATGAGCGTTATCTTTGAAATGAAGTATAGGTGGACGTTTCTTGGGAAAGATCTGCGTGTGTGGAGCACAAAAAGGAGGATCCACATGTCTTTCCTTTGGAATTGGTGGATGGGGTCGAGTTCTAAGGTTATGGTAAGGTGGCGGGGATGGAAATTAAATGATGGGTTCAAATTTAAGTATGGTGGCTTGATGATGGTTAGGTGGAAGGACGTGACTTCATATCTGCGAAGCCATACTGTGCGATCTATTCCCTTGGGGATTGTTGGATTTCTTTTTTTATCTCCTTCGTGCCTCTGGGGGAGTGAATGTATTCATAATGATGTGACTATTTATGTTGGGAGATGGCTTTCTAGGGGCTTTGGGCCGGTTAGTTTAGCGCAGGATTTTTTTGGCTTGTTTTGGATGCTTACCAATTTTAGTTATCCAGCCTTCCCACTTGGGTTTTTGTGCATCCCCTACTTGTCCGTCAATTCTTGCCTTCTTGGCTGTAATCATAAATTCTTTATTTTTTGTGTCAAATCACCCTGTGGTGATTTCCCCCTCCACTTGTGTGTCCTTTATGCGGGTTTAATTATCTTTCACTATATTTCTTGTCTTAACTATCACTTTGTTATTATCATTCGCTGCTGCTGCAATTGGCATTTTTTGCATTTTGAGCTCTCTGTGTAGGTTGGAAGTATGGGTGGTGAGTGGGTCAAGATTGAACTTGACAACTGCGAGGAGTTTCGAAATAACCCTTTGGTCTTGCACATTTGCATGGAGAGTGACATTGCTCTGCTTATGGAGTGCTTGGTTGGTCATGATCCTATCCTTTCGGGCCAGTTTGCCAATTCATGGAAGGACAGACTGGTCTCCATTGGTGGTATATCGTTCGAGATCAGTGAAAAAGTTATTGCACAGGCTATGAGTTTTCTGTGTTCTGGGAAAAAGTATCCAAAACACACCAAAAAACCTGACCATGAAAGCTTAAAGACCTTCTTCAGAGGTGAGGAGACTCCAGTGTGGAATCAAGCGGGGTTTGAGAGGGATGCGCTCCCAAAGCCCTGGGACCAGGTGTGTATGGCACTGATGAAGTATGTAACTATAGAAGGTAGATTTAAAACCTATTTCTTCTACCATTTTCCTCTATTAAATCACCTTAGACATAAGATACTGCTCAGTTTTCCATTTTTTCTTTTAATGGACCTTGAAAGCTCTGTCGACAAGTGTAAAGAGTTGGCCAGCCGTAACCCCTGTGATCCCCCGCCACTCCCGCTCCATCAGGGGCTTATCCTGAGACTGTATCACTTTCATCTTACCCTCTGTCTATCCAAAGCCATCACGACGGTCCACATTGAGAACATTGAACCCCTTTCAACTATGCACATTTCCCCAACTGAGTCTAAGAGCCCTCCTGAGAAACCTAATTCAGGCAATGTGGGGAATCCTAAAGCCAAAATTACCACCAAAAAACTTAAGGCTAGGCTGGGCAAGGCCCATTCTAGTGCAGTGGAAGGTGTAACACCCCGCGACAGAACCTTGGAGGAAGTTGCATTTAACTACTTAAACGGAATAATTTTTTTTTTTTAAAGTATAATTAATAAGCAAGTTTGCTAACTAATGCCAACAACCTCTAAGGTTACGGGACAGAGGTTAAAAAGAACCTAAACAAAAAACATGATTTAAACCATGTCATTTAATTACTAAATAAATTAATTACATACATTCCAATAAGGTAATTTACAACAAGCATAAAGATAACTTTCCATTTCAATAAACCATTCATTAAACAATAAGGTTACAATTCTCATTCCTCGAATGAGGCAAGATCGATAATCATAATTACAATTACAACTTCCACCTCAATAACAACTGAGGGGTGAAATAAATTACAAGAACATCTGAAATGAAATAAAACAAGAATTGATACTGAAACCGACGAGCTCTCCAACTGGAAGTCTCATCCACACGAACATGAAGAAATAACCCAATGGAGTTAGGTGCACGCCACCCAACCAAGTGGAACCCAAAGGCCCACCCCCCATGCTAGGAGATAGTAACAAGGAATCCTAGTCAAGACAATCTACCTCTAGACACAGGTTAACACAAACTGAACCACACTGAAACAACCAATCACATGAACCTCACAAGTACATCCCACAAGGTACAACTCAAATACCATGCAAGTACAACTCTACAAGGTCACATTGCTTCCACAAAAAAAGCAGGACAAGAATGTTATGAGAACAATACACATAATAATTGAACACCAACCATGGTCACATCAGGTATGTTAAGGAAACCATACCCACAATAAACAAGAACCAACTGTTGTCCTAGACAGAGTGTCATCACACAGCTCGTCATGGGTTATCCTTTGGATTCTTCCTAGGCTCCGGCCCCCACAAGAAAAGGTTATCCTGGTGACCTTTACCGAATCCCGACCCCCATACTCACTCATGCGGAGCCAAATACCTTTCGTATAGACAAGATAGATGACCTTGCGATTCCAAGCCTTCCCATGTCATCTCGAGCCTAACCGAGCACTTGGGTCCATGAGTGAGGCATTAATGTCTTGATTAGTGAGAAGTTAGTCCTAAGCTTCTAAGTATTTTTTTAGTTATCACTTGATTAAATAACTTGCATCGAGTTATCCTAGCACCACTTCGTGTGCTGGCCCCCATTACAAGCCACTCTTCTACGACGACACACAAACACCATCCAAACATCAATGGAACCAAGGTGCAACAAACAAGACATCATGACCTCTCCTTTCTTAGGAGGTGACAAAGATAAAACCACTCCAAACACTGGTGGTAACAACAATAACAAAACCACTCCTGACCGCTCCTAACAAGGAGGCACACATTACAAAATCCACTCCTTTCTCAGGAGGCACAAAATATTCTCATTTGTGGAAACCGGGTACTAACATAGACACAATCCTCATGCACTATCCAAGAGGATTCACCATAGGTTGACATCACAAACGACAACCCACATAATCAACAGACCATCTAGAAGACTTACAAATTTACAACACATTTAACCCACTTCCCTAACCCTGAACACGAAAGACATAATCACTGAAGGCAAATAAAAGAACTACTTTTGGATATTTTAAGTCCATTTTCCACATAATCATTCCATAGTTTATTGCATTAAATACACTGAATTTAAAGTACGTCTTTTCCAGACAAGGGAGAAATTAAAAATCAATATATCATTCCCTACATGTAATTAAATAATAATAAGATATTCAGTTATTTCTACTAATCAAAATGTGTTGAAAGTAAATATAACTTCGTCTTTTCCCTATAACCATTTAAATATAATTAATCTTGTCTTCAAGCATATTAATTTAAAACAAGCTACTTCTTTTCCAAAAAGAATAATATTTAAAATTAAAACCAATGATTTAATTAATATTACCACGTTTTCATTTCTTCAATTTAACTTAATTCACGCCATAAGAAAATCAAAATTCCCCACATATATTAAATATGCCAGCAATAATTATATAAATTATTAAAATACATATAATAATGTTTTAATATTATCAATTATAATATAAAATATTATTTAAAATATTTTAATATTACAAATATAATATTAATATTATTATATTTATATATTCTTTTTATTTTAATCTCAAATATTTTAATATTTAAATACTATGAAAATATACTAATTAAATATGAAAATATATTTTATTCAAAAATCTATATTTATTTATTTAATTTATTTTTCCTAAACAAACTACCCAAACCGTGCCTCGGGTCGCGCACCAACCATTAAGGTTGGGCCACGATTGTCTTGGGCCATGTGCGAGTTAGGGCTAGAGTTTTCTAGCCAGTGTTTTCCTTGGGCCGTGATAGATTCCTAATAGTCGCGGCACTGGTTGGAGGACGGCGGCGGCGGTTTAAAGAATGGGATGGTCGTAGGAGGCAGCGCCATCGACAGGGGAAGGCACGACGAAGCCGAGCGCGAGGAGGATGCAGGCAGGAGGCACTGCGAGCGGTAGACGGGGGGAGGCACCAACGTCGGCAACGTGACTTGCACAGCCTGCGCGGGCCACGGGAAAGGGATGGGAAGCGGTGGCGTCGGGGGAGGGTGGGGAGTGCGCTGGGCGCGGCTCCCTCCACGCGCCTCCATGGGAGGTGTGGTAGGGGTTGAGCCCCCAGCCCCCCCACCAAAAATAAAATTTTATTTATTTTATTTTTAAATACCATAGGCCTACGGATTTTCATAAATCCGAATTATAAAAAAAATTAAAACCAAGGTTTAAAAAAAATAAAAAGACAATTTTAATCCACCATAAAGCCAATAATTTCATATATATATATATTTTATATTTTCAAGAGGGGATTTCCAAAATCAGTCAAGAACACCTTACAATAATGATCATTTGTAAACCAAGAACACTATTTTTATTTTTATTTTTATTTCTAAACATGATTTTCGTCATCAAAATATAAATGAATACATTTTTTTTCTTCAAAACAAACAAATTATAAGAATGAACCTGGTTTTATTTTTGAGGTGAGAGGATCCAAAATGGTGCTCAGCTTCCAACCTTGCTTCCAAATCCAGTTCCACAAGTTTTCACAACTCAAATCCAAAAACCTACAAAATTGAAACATGCTTCCTCTCTCAAATTCAAACTTTTCTCCCAACTCCATGATCCCCAAAATTTTGAAACAAAATTCAAACATAAGGATGAAACCCTAAAATTTCAACAACCACCCTAATAAATTCTTCAAAACAGAAAATGCAAAAATATCTAATTTCTTTAATTTTTGAATTTCAAACTTCTAATTTGACTTTTAATTCCATTTTCAATTTTGAATTCCAAATTTCACAATTTGACTTTCATGCATTTTCTTTATTTTCAAATTCAACAAAATAACAATTACTTCAACATAAATAAATTAAATTCTTTCAACATCCTAAATTTAATTAATCAATAAATAGATTTAATCAACGATTAAATTATTTATTAATTAAATTAAATTAATAATAAATAATTTATATTTCAACATAATTCCATATTACGTTACTCAACAACTTAAATACATTAAGCTATTTAAATCACCCAATTTACTTGCAATTATATGACGAAGAGAGGGAATGAGATTCAAAACAACACAACTCGACAAACAACTGATGATATACAAGGACTAGGGTGATGACTTGGCATGGAAACCTAGCTACTATCTCCCAATCGAATACCGTAGGGCATTGAACATGCTCTCACCTATGAAACCAGGTGGAGTCGAAGTCCTGTACCTGTCAACCTGCAAATCAAGTAAACAACATAATATAATCTGAACAGCATAAAATACACACCGTGAAAAGGAAATCATAGGATCGTAGGGCACTCGCGAGCGAGTGATACGATACCGTTCCCTTCACCAATACACTGCAAATCACTGACAATCTAACATCCTAACATATTTCAAAGCATAAAACATCTTTAATTCAAATAACCACTATGTTAATCCAAAGCATGGAATAAAGCTAACATCTGAATAACCAGAAACACATCACAGCAACATACCCACACAAAGACACACTGTCCAACCAGAAGGCAAAACAGAGGGGTATTACAGAAGGACTCTGTGAGCTTAAACCCACTCCGGCCGACTCAGCCTACAAGGCTACCTCGATAAAAAAAGGTAAGGAGAAATGCATTCCGGCCTCGACGGCCAAGGACTGTAAGGGCAAGAATGCTGTCAGGAAAGATTCCAAAGGGGATATGGTTGTGGGGAACATGGATTTGACAGGAGGGTAAAATGCCAGGAGGAGATCCAGGAGGCTGGCCAAGAATAACAAGAAGAGGCTAATTATTGAAGACTCTGAGGAGGAGCAGTCTGACAACAAAGGTTACAAGGAAGAAGAATCTGAAGAGGAGGATGACTTTGTGGAGGGGCCCCAGTTTAATCCGATGAACAACAAGCTTCCGGTTGATGGCTCTGCCTCTCACTCTCCCCATCCCTTGGTGGATGAGCTTGGAGAGGTTCAGGGGACTATGGATGTTGGGGTGGATTCGTGTGATGTGGTTAAAAGAATGGATACTCTTGATAAAAGATTTTGGGGGTTAACCCGCTTCACTATGAAGTTGGGTCACTTTGTAACAAGCATCCTATCTAATGCTATAAAGGAGGAGCTGGAGGGTAACAACATCTAGGACAACAAAGAATGGGTTGGTGATGAGGCAATGGACCTCCTGATTAAAAACTGGGACAATGCCAGTTAGATGCTCCCTGTGTCTATCTGTTGGCTGATGCTTTGCAGTTGTTGTGCTGCCTTTGGACTGTTTCTGTGTTTTGTTTAGTTTTCTTTTGGTTTTCTATTTTTTCTGGTTTCTTTTTGGCCCTTGTGGCTTGTCGTGAAGGGTACAGTGCCCTGCAAATGCTGCTTAACTTTTCAAAAACATGTACTGTTTCACATATATTTGAGAAATCAATTAAACTTAATTTAAAATTTCTCATAATAATCATCACGAAAATACATTAAAATAATAACTAAGTGTGTGTGAGATTCCATCATCCTCATAAACGTCTAATGGCTAAAACGACTCTACTTGATCGATGTTCTCGCTTTCATTCATGTTCACTTGTTCCTGCGTTCACTTGCACTCGAATTTTCATCAACAATGACAAACCCCAAATTTAATAAAAAATGTATTTCAAATCATTTCTTTTGCATTTAAATTTAAATTTCAATTTAAATTCCACTTTCAATTTCAATTTAAATAGTCATTTAACATAATAATTAACAATCTCATGATTAATAATTTGCATTTAAATAATTGACAAAGTCAATACGTACTGAACCTAGGTAGAAATTAGGTAAATATTATATCATCTGTTCCTAGAATAAGTGTGAAAAGGGGTTACTTTTTTCTACGCTACAATACCTATCAAAAAGATGCTAAGAAATGAAAACCATGCATAGAGTTCACAAATTATGTAATTTCAAAAAAAAAGTACCCAAAAAGGAGGTTGTCTAAGCCCAAATCAAGCATTATAAGGTCCCAATATGGTAAATATGTAGCAACACCTATGACAATCTATAATTTATTAAAAAAAAAGCTCTAAAAATAGAAAATACCTACACCTCAATGGAGTATGTAGAAAAATAGTCCAAAAAGATAAAATGAGATAGGATCTCACATGACCAAGAAATTACCCTCGTCTAAAAATTAGGTGTAAAATGAAAAAATGAATGATGAGGGGGCAATGTTTGGGGGAAGAAAATGTTGACATCACATTTATTTAATAAAGAATATTCTAATTTTTATAAATAATATTCTATGACACTAAATATTCCTAAATAGTTGATAGAATCACCTAAAATTGCCATGAGGATATGGAATTGCTATTTTAAATTAGATAAGCATTGATACATTAAAAGAAACCACTTACGGTGAGAAATAGTTTTCCCAATTATGATGAAGCTAAGGTGGAGATAATGGTGGTACCACCCACACTAGGATGCGTGGAGGCCATTACTTATATGTTGAGTTGTGGGTTGGGGTACTAGGTTGTTGCCTATGAGTGGCTATTGGTGGTTGTATGTGTAGTACTACTAGTGGTGGGAGGGTTTTATAGAACTACCCAATTGCTATCTGATGTACCTTGAAGGTATTATGGAGGCATCAACCTATGAAAAACTACATAATTTTTTTATTTTCTTGAATCTATCATATGGTTAGCATGAATGGTTAAATAACATCATAATTGAACTAAAAATCAAACAAGATTAAGATAAAACAAGACCACACAATGAAATTTGTTTGCAAGACATTCAAATTGATTAATCTAAAGAATTGAACATAATTCAAAACAATTAAACAAACTAACATTGTAAACCTCTCAATCCCATTATGGATTGGTGCATAATTGTGATGTTGATTGCTTAGCTTTATGCATTATCTATTTGAAAAATCTTGGTTGATATGGTTGATTCATAGAATATTCTCCAGAATGCCCAAGAAATGAGTCAAGAATTCCAGAGAGTAAGGACACTATGAAGATTGTGAATGAATTGATGTTTGAAATGACTTGGTATTTATAGATTTTATGAATTCTGATCAGTGGTGAGGATTGAAAATGGTAATCAATGGATGAGAGGAAATTAAGGAGGTGAGTGTGGATCAAGGATTAAATCAATGGTTCATAATTCATTGAGGTGTTGATCAAGGATTAGTCAAGGGTTAATAATCCATGAGATACCCAACAATATCCCTTATTTCATAGAAATATGTTGGAGATATTTTGAATTGGAGGGAAGAATTTGAATTTAAAAAGTGAATATTTTTTTAACAAGTTGGAGAGTTGGAGGAAAATCAGCTAATTAAACAATTATGAAAATAATTTAATCGTGCAAGTTGATAGAGTTAAGATCTTTAATTAAATAATTAGGAATTATTTAATTAAAAGAGATTATTAGTATGAAAATGGTGAATTAATCAAATAACCTTATTCGATTAATATGAGAATAAAGTGAATTTAACTAAATAATTGGACATTATTTAATAAAATTGGGGAATTAGGTGAATTATGAAGAAAATGGTGTTAGTAAGTGAAATCAAGAAGTGTGATATAATCAGGAAATTTAGGTGTCTACAAAATCTAGTAAAATAAATATAAAAATGTACATATATCCATATAATATGATGCATGTTCCTACACAATTAGTGCATAGAATAATATTATTTAAATACTCTTGAATGTTATGATTTGTATGACCGAGGAGGATAAATTTATTCTAGGAATTGGAGAAAAGTACTATTATTTCAATGAAATGATAGTCAATATGTAATGCCCCTTCGTGATTGGCCCTTTCTCGATATTCGATAAAGTTGTTATGAGTTGTTTTGTTAATCAATTTAATTAATTTATAAGGTTGTTTATATTAATTTGGAATTAAAATAAATAATTAAATAAATCAATATTGAAGATAAATAGTATATGGTTTATTGTTAATTAATTAAATTAAATTATTTAGTATGAAGTATTGTTATAATTAAATGTAATGATAATTGCTAATTTTATTATCATTGACGTTTAATTATTCAAATGGGGAAAAATATATAATTTTATTAAATAAATTAGATGAGATTTTTGAGCCCATGCATGGCTTCGAACTGGTTGCGAAATAGAAACTTGTCTTAATAAGTGATTATTGCTTGATTTTTTTCTTTCAAAAATTAGATCACTTTCCTTGTTTTAATAATGATCCTTTTTGGGGAGGTTTTTGGGATCTTTTGGATTTTTAGTTTTGGAACGAGAACCTTGTCTGAAGAAATTCTTTTGTAGAATAGTTGCACTTTTTTTTATTATTGATATGAGAAGAAAATATTGAATGGAGAAAAATGGATCGTTATTGAATTGTCTTGAGAAAGTGGATCGTTGTGAATGTAATAGCTGATCTCAAAACTGAATCTTCAACTTTGCCAAACGTCGGGATCCAGGTCGAAATTATTGACTTTCTGAATTTTATTTTTGTTTTGAAAATAAATATGTTGAATGCTTGTGTCGTTGAAACAAACACTTGTTTACTGTTGAATTGAAACAATTAGAAAATTGCACGTTCTAAAATTCTCCAATACCCGAATCATTTTGCATATTTCATTTTGGTATATTTCTCTGTGCTATTCACCGTTTGTCATTGGAATTTTCTTTTAATCTGAAATAAATTGTATGGCATATTGTGTTGCCCCTGCTACTGCATTGTGGCGAGTTTATTAATCTCTCCACTTTTTGCTTAAAGCGCACCCAATTCTAACCGTTCCATGCAATAGACTCCTCTCTTTGAAGTCTCCTATCAAAGGCGCCTTAACCTGGTTGGGTGTCCTCCTCTTTGAGTGTTGTCTTTGCACATGCCTTGCTTTTCATAAGATGAACTTTTATTTGGAGTCAATTTGTTATTGAGGCTCCTTATTTTAGTTTGCATATATGTATATAATAGTTTTTTTTGAGAGGGAATTTTTTAGAGCCATAGTGTCACCCTCTTGCATGCCTGTAGTTGATTTCCATCAATCTGCTTCTTATTCTCTCTTGCATATAAACCATGCTATGAATTTGGTTGTTGTGTATACTATACTATGTATGGTAGTCATTGTACCCTTTTGATGACTGAGAATTTAAGTTTAGTATTTGAAGCTTGTGCTTGAAAATTTGGTTGAAGTAATATATTCGATTCCCCAAGCTTAAATAACCGGTTTTGGCTGCACGAATGCTTTTCAAATTCTTACACCTTTAATTTGGGAATTAGATGCCTTAGATCTTCTTCTTGTGTTTGATAGTTTAGTGTTGTTTTATAGGTTCCTAATCGGCTTGAATAATATACAATATGTATTCAATCTTTAGCATTTATGTTTGGCATCAACTTTCTTATTCCATTTGCTTTAAATTTTCTAAGGCCTATTCAAGGAACTTCGTTGCGCGCCTTCTCCTTCTCTGCTTGCCTTTGACGTATCACTCAAGCTTTGGTGTCCATCACATTTCATTAGCTCTGGCCGCAAATTGTATCTGGTGAGTTCTTCATTATTTGTTGGGCATACCCTGCTACCATGCTCTTTTCATAAGCGAAATTCCCTTCAGGCCGATTACCTTCTTCTTTCTTGCTGATTCGTTACTTTCTAGTGCATAAAGACTATGCCTTTGGGATTATTTCGATGTTGATCATTGCATTGCCCCTGCATTTATTCTCTGTATGGCAGTTTTTTTTTACTTGATAGAAATACCTCATGGATAGCATTCGATGATTTTGAATATATATATATATTTAGTTGTATGTTTATGTTTGGATATATATGTACATGTCTTTATAATTATTGGTGTTAGAGTAAGAGAATATTTCTATTTGAGAGTAATTGTTTATGTGGAAAAGCAATTGAAAAATTAAATAACATAAAGTTGACTTATTTATGTTATAATGTTGTCAATATAACAGTTGGGGTAACAAGCTTAATAGTTAAATATGTGCTTAAATATAAATTATGGGTAATGTGGAAAACAGTTAAATAGGGAACATCGATTTATTTCTATTAGATAGTTAATTTCTCTTTAAATTTGTAAAGGACAACATAGTTTAAAAATAAACTTTTCTTTATTGCTTTATTTAAGTGATTTTCTATAGGTAGATATATGTGAGGAAAAATAGTTCTATTTATTTATTTTGAGTTTAAATGAGTATTTCTGAAAGAGTAAATAAATGAAATTTATATATATATACATATATTTGTATGATATTAATATTTATGTGATTGTTTTCAATACTTAGAAGTTAATAAAGTAAATAGGATTATATTTAAGTTGGGAAATGTTTATTGATTATGTTAGTTAAATGAATAAAGGAAAAAAATTACTTGTATTTAGATAATTGAAAATATTTGTTTAAATAAATGGATTAGATTATCCGTTGCTTTGAGAATTCACTATGTAATTAGTACAATTGTATTATAGTGGTAAATGCTTTGTTAAGTAATTTAAGTGGATTAAGTTAATGAGTAATATGAGTTGTGGAGACATTGCCTTTTATGGAATATTTCATGGTTGTTTTGATTGTTTGTTCGTGTTGATTTTTTTGAATTGATTTGTGAATTGGTTGTTTTTACTATTGTTGTCACGATTGTCTGATATTGGGAATACTTTGATTATTGTGGTTGATTTTGGGAGCTTTTTGTGCCAAATGGTTATTGAGAGACTTCCAGAGGTTTGGGGAAATAGCTTGAGTTTTGGTTTCATGTATTGGTCATTTTGAAAGGGGATTGAATTTGTAATTGAATTTTGTTCATGAGGGTTTTAGCCATGCACTGCTTAGTCATCGTTATAGTTGATTTTTGTGAGTCAGATGGTTCATGCCATGCTCTAGATATGTGAATCTTGTGGCTTTGTTTTAGGGTGCAAGATGGATTTACCAGGTTTGGTATGTTTGGGTCTTCTAGTTGTTAGTAGGGGGAGTGGTTCTCAATGGGGGACGATGTACAAAATGGCACCAGGGTAACTCATTGAGAGTTTCTTTAATCAATGATTATCTAAAATGAATTAGGGGTTGGGTAGTTCACATTAAGAAAGATAATGGTAATGCCTCACTCATGGCTCAAGTGCTCATTTAGGCTTGAGACGAGTGGGAAGGCCTAGAATGGAAATATCAACTGCCTTGTCCTCTTGAAAGGTATGCTGATCCTACATGAGTTAGAATGGGGGCCAGGGACCTAGGAAGATCCGCATTGGGTAACCCATATCGAGCTATGCAATGAAACTCTTCCCTATAGAAACCTTTTATTCCTTGTTTGTTTTCCCCTTGTGGTTTATGTACCTCTAGAAGCGTGTTGGCCTTGCCATTGCACCAAAAGATTGATCTTTTAATGCCTGATACAAGTTAGAGTTAAAATCCACGTGAGGCAGTTAAACCATGCCACAAATCTCAAGCATCACATTGAACAACCAAGGAGACCAAGCGCACACACCTTGCAATAACCAGGGAAAACTTTAGTGGTGAATCTTCACCAATTGGTGAATTCTAGGAATCGGGCAAATCGAAATTGGCGAATTTACCGTATCCAGCAGGGTGTTGAAATCGCCAGGATTTCACGAACTATCGGTCCAATGCATGTCCATTCGCTAGCAGTTTTTTTTACGAGGCATGTTTAGGCAATAAATTCACCATAATAGACTACACATTTCCAATGGACCAATTAATATTTTTGCCTGGAATCTCGGGGATCATGTCATAAAACACCAACATATTCACCAATACTATTAGTTTAACATTATATGAGGACCCATTTCGCCAATTAAAATTAATAAATAATTGCTTGTGAAGACCCATTTCGCCAATTAAAATTTGTAAATAGTTGCTTATGAGGACCTATTTCACCTTGAAAATTACAAGGCATCATTGTATAAGCATGGGGGATTTGCAAAATTTTTAACATACCATTTAAAAATCCTGCGAAATTCGCCAAATATGGATTGATATAAATACAATTTAAGCTGTTATTGTTCTTACACATTCTGTTCGGTTCTGAGGTTCTACTTCTTGATTCAGAAGTCAGCGAAACCCAAAAATGTAGACTCAAAGGTGAGTAATCATTTCTTCATACTGTTATTAGTTACTAGTTATAATAATAAGATTTTTTTATATATTTTCCATTCTTACTTTAGTCTTAAACATGATTTTGAGTAGGGAATGGGATCTATATTCTCTGTCAGTCTGTCCTTCTTAAACAAGAAGACATTTTTTTTCAGCTTTTATTCGAAGTGAGATATCAATATGTCGAGCAACAACTGCAAGGGTAAGACTCCTGAGGGTAATGAAGAGACTAGGAGGCCATCAAAACAACCAAAACGTGGAGGTACCATACAGTCTTACTTTGGAATTGGCAAAGCTTCTAATCCATCAAATCAAGCTGGAGCTACACCATCAACTCTTCCACCAAATATTATTGAAGATGGCATTGACAATACCTCACCGCCACAGGAAGGTCAAGGTGAGATTGTCATTGTGTTAAATCAAAATGTATCAAATGAGGATGGAAATACCACAAAAGATGTTCCAAAGGGTACCTTGGTTAGCCAGAATGAGATAATTGAATTGGATGAGGATGATGTTGGTAGCAAGAAAAGAAAATCCAAATCAAAATTGGGGTGCGAGTGGGAAATGACAAGGAATTTTCAAATCGGTTGGTTGTCAAAGTACCCATTCCTTGAACCAGTGGGGGTATCAAACGAAAACGATATTGAAAGGGAAACAGAGGTCAAATGTAAGATTTGTAGTTGGAAATGTGGAAGAGACAAGATGATGCAGCTAAAGCTTGACACTATAGAAAAGCATATCGATAAAGTTTACGAACAATAAATCATAGACGGAAAGGAACAATCTATCGTACGATGGAAATCAAAGGAAGAATTTCTTCATGTTAAGTATGCCGCAGATTATGGAGAGCATAACCATAGAATGTTGAAGATTAAAAAATGTGAAGGTACACTTGAGGCTCATTTTGGAAAAGCCATGGCGGCAACAAATTTGTCAAAAACTGTTCAAATGAGTGTTGTTTTTCATATTTTGTCCAAGGGGTGTGCTATGAAAGACTACCCAGAATATTTTGATTTATTATCTTATTTGAGTGTTCCCCACTTTTCCTTCTCACATTGGTTAGTAAACACTAGATGGAAATGGGTGAATTGTCTTGCTATAGTGGAAAAACAAGATTTAAAGGAGAAATTAAAAGAGTCAAATTTCATTGCATTATCTTTAGATGAAGTTACTGCGGTAGACAATACTTCTTGGGTTTGTATGCATTTGTATACTGTAGAACAACATGTTTGCCAAGATCATCTTCTTTGTGTTCATAAAATGAAGGATAGTTCAACATCACAAAATCTATTTGAACTAGTCAAGAAATCTTTGAATGAAATTGTAGGTATGGATGAGTTGACAATTGCCAAAAAGTTGGTGTGTGTAGGAGCTGATGGAGCTGCAGTGATGCAAGGTCAAAGGAGTGGTCTTTGCACAGAGTTACAAACTACTTTTGCACCATACATGCTTGGAATTCACTACATGGCCCATAGAATGAATTTAGCATTCAAAATTGTAAGCAAGTTTCCTACAATATCAAAAGTTGAAAATCTAGTTCGCGAGATCCACACATACTTCTGCTGAAGTCCCAAATGTTTCCTTGAATTTCAACATTGTGCTGAGGGAATAACACCTGGAAACAAGCTTCTCAAGGATTTCGATACTAGATGGATCTTCCTGCGTGGACCAACACAATGAGTTCTTTCAGAATATCAATCCTTGATTGGAGTGATGTGTGAGCATCACAGCACAGTAGACAAAGCTCCTAAACCTATTACATTGGTTAAGCAATATAGAGACACTCTTGACTTTAGCTAGTTTTCTCCCCATGCTGGATGAGATGAACAATCTTGTGAAGAAAGCCCAAGACAGAACTATGTATATTTATGAATATGCCAATCTACGTAAACTTACATGCTTGGTCCTCGATCATCTATATCTAGATCTAACACAAGAAGGCACAAATTATTTGATGTGGTGGAAAATTATTGATTTGAATAATCCTGATAATTATTTACAGTTTAATGCAAGTGGGCACTTATGTATCTGTGTACGTGAAATGAGATACCAATGTACCATTGTAAGACATCCAAGTGCTCTAGAAGAGAAGTACCTATTAACGAGGAATATTTTAACAACATTGTTAAATCTATTAGTGATAATTTGAAGGAAATTGAAAAATATCTTTCCTCAAAGATTCGTGAAAGATTCCCTCGACATGAAATACTTGAAGCCATGGGTATTGTGTATCCTCAATTTTGGGTAAACCGAGATAACCTAAAATATTTTCATGATCAAGTAAAAATCTTGATCGAACAATTTTTAGAAAAGGTAACATACAATGAACAGATAATAGAAGGAATTTTAAATGAAAATAAGCTTAGAAAGCAATGTCAGAGTTTTGCAACAGCTATGAAGGACTAGTATAAATCCATGGGCAAAGAGAAGGCCTTTGAACCGAGATCAATAAAAAAGGTTTGGACAAGCTTAGGTCAGAGTGAAATATTACATGGTTCGATGTCAGAATATTTCAAACTTGTTGATTTATGTCAAACAATGATATTGGGGTCGGTGGAGGATGAGAGAGTTTTTAGCACATTGGGGTATTTGAAATCAAAGTTAAGAAACAAACTAGACAAGAATTTGGAAAATTGCTTGAGGATGAAAGGAACTGCATATAATGTCAAAAAAATTCCTTTTGAAAGGGCACTCGCAATCTGGAGGTCCACATGTGAAAGAAGAGGGACCGAGTTGTGCAACACAGGTTCTCCAATTCCAAGAGTCACCAGTATTAGTGGTAGTGGTAGTGACAGTGGGCTTGGGACATATGACAACGATATTGAAATTGACATAAATCACACAATGAATGCTGAATTTGAGACACAGGCCGAAGAAAGTGCAAAGCAGACTCAGAATCAAGATGACTCTTTTACTTTATCTCAAGACGAGCATCGGTTTGAGGACCCTAACTCCGTTTAGGAAATGAAAGGGAATTAGCAGGTTTTAGGTATTTTTACTGCATTTCATGAATCAGTTTGCATTGTTCCAAAGTCCAAACTGTAGTTGATGATATTTTATATTGTATTCAATGAACATTGAAATTGTGAATCATTGCACTTCATGATATCTTATTTTATATTGCACTCAAGCATTGCATGAATCATATTCCAAAATGTAGTTGATGAATTTTTATATTGTATTCAAATAAATTGTGAATCATTGCACTTCAAGTTCAGGATATTTTATTTTATATTGCACTCCATGATATTTTATATTATATTACACTTCATGAATCATATGCCAAAGTCAAACTGTAGTTGATAATATTTTATAAATTATATAGTAATCCATCATCCATGAAATTGTGATATTAAAATTTAAATTTGATCTCTTAAAAGGAAATTTATTTTTTCTTTACAAAGAAAATAGCCTCCACTGAGTCCACCCCACTTATCTTACACATTTTAATAATCACAAAAATAAATGACACTTTGATTTTATGATTCATAAATTATGAACAATGTAAATTGTAGAAATTTGTGTGGCAAGATCCATATTTTTAGCCTACATTGCATCCATAAACAAATTTGAAATTCCGTAGTGACGTAGTCCTTCCCCCATTCCTAAAAAAATTCAATACCATCAGCCTAGCAATGCTTCATCGGCAAAACTCCCATCATAGTCCCACCTATGGCCTGATGAAAATAACTCACAACCTAGTATCGGTGTAACAATTCTCTATCAAGCTGACTCCTAAGGTGCTCTCCCAATATACCGATAGAGTCAAGTTGTCAACAAAAGTAACCATGAATTATGACCATGGGCATGAATTATCAAATTTTATCAATAATCACAAAAGTATACCACACTTTGATTTTATGAACAATGGAAATTATAGAAATTGGTGTGATAAGATCCATATTATAGCCTACATTCACATTGCATCCATAAAAAAATTTGAAATTCTGTAGTGATGTAGTCCTAAGTCCTTCCCCCATTCCTGACAAAATTCAATACCATTGGCCTAACAAAACTTCATCGGCGGAACCCCCATCATAGTCCCACCAATGGCCCGATGAAAATAGCTCACAACCTAGTATCGGTGTAACAATACTCTATCGGGCTGACTCTTAAGGTTCTCTCCTGATATACGATAGAGTCAAGTTGTCAACAAAAGTAACCATGAATTATAAACATGGTCCATGGGCATGAATTATCGAATGCATACAGTATATAGTGGGAACTATGGTGCATTGGGGAAACATTATCTGGCATCCCACTGATAGAACGAAGGATAGGTGTCCATTGCTGGAGAGGGTGGCTATCAGTGAAAGACTAATGTGAAATCCCATGGCATCGTGCTGTGGTGCATTTATGAACTGGAATTGAAGTGAATTATATCACAAGTTGATCGCATAGTTGTTACAAAATCTTGGAAGATTTCACTTAGGGCAGAAGCAAAAAGGCAAAAACTTGGAGTTCTAACACAACAAAGATCGGTGGACTGTGGAGGTGACTCAACGAGACTCACGTAAGTACTTCAGACCCAACTAAGAAGCTATTTTCATCAAAATCTTAAGATTTAAATAATGGAAGAGGGTACAAACAAACCCAAAGCTAAAAAATAGAAAACTGAAAAGCCTAAGAGACTCCTAAATGAAGACCTGATAGATCAATGCCCTGGGTTAGGGTCGAGACCCAAGAGGAGTGCTCAAATGAATCCTTCCATGGATCGACTATGGGACAAACATAAGGGCTTAGGGGATATTTTGACATCGAAATGAGGGTACGACCTCTTCATGTACCATTACATAAAACAATTTAGGTTTCAACCAGTCTGCAATCCATGGAGGTTGAACCTAGGAAGACTTGTCCAATGTGTTTATGAACATAGAGATAATTAAAGCTCTTGCTATTAGATATAACCCCAAGAAAATAACTATTCAGTCACATGGCGGGGATGACATGCTTGTTATTTCTAGGGACCTCATTTCTAATGTATTTTAGTTAGAGTGTTCACTGAATTTATCATTCACGATCAAAGATCTCTTGATAGAGTATCACCACATGGATACCAACTATAAGAGATGGAAATTACCTTTGCATAGGCCCAAGGATGAAGGAGGCCAACTCAGGAGGTTCTCTAGCAGTGAAAACCCTCCTTTCCATGAAGATTTGTTCAAAGAGTATTTCCGGTACACCTGTTATTCAGCTGGTCAGGTTTTGGGAGTAGAGGTTCCGCCTCTCATGTCGATTGCCTCAATGGTCTTAGCTACAAACATACAGAGAAAGGATGCCAGGCCATTTGATTATGCTAGCTACTTGGCCAACGCCCTACATCGAGGGCTTGAAAAGATTAAAAATAATAGTGATAATATTAATTTTGAACACTATTCTTTGCTTATGCATTTGCTATTGTACGAGGGACAAGTCAGAGGGGTCTAGAGTGAAGAATTAAGGATAAAATATACAGATGAAAATATAGATTTTAAACCTATACAAATGTGGACTTCATTGTGGGACAACCAATTTGGTAGGTCTCATTACCTTTATTTTGAAGAATTTTTTGTAAAACCATTGATGAAGTTGCTGGGGTATCCGTGCAATTATAACTTATCCCTAGAAGTACAAATATTTCTAAGACCAAAGGAAAATGACTAGAGAAATAAAGTGAATCATAACTGGGGAGATTGGTATGCTTTCCCTGATTGTATAGTGATAAGGGTTTATGGGTTCGAAGGGGCTCCACACTTGATGCCATGAGTAGTTCCTAACTGAATTTCTTATTTATAAATTGTGAGGCAATTGGAAAATCTGATTCCAAACACCTCAAAGGACATAGAAAACAATCAATTATGGCCAACACCTTATGTTTTGGAGACTTTACAATGGTTGCCAGTGAAGGATATGGAGAAATTGATGGTAAATTAGCACAATACAACCTACCTCTAGGTGATGTAAGGAAACAATTTTATGCAGAAGGGTTTATTCACAAGGTGAGATTATCACAGGGGCTATCAGGGTATGAACATTTGTTCTCAATTGAAGATGTCATAAGAAACCATGATGAGGCTTCCACCAAGGAAAGAATGGTCGCCTATAACAAGATTATGCTTGCAGAGGAATGGAAGAGAAAAAATGTCCCATCTTATTCAAAGGAATTTGGTGAGATACATGATCCTTTAACAAGAATTGAGCAACTCATCGCTCATGTCAATGAACTAGTAAAGGATGTTCTCCCAATTGTTTTTGATGCACCTCATACAACCTATTTAGGAGTACAAACTGAAGACAAAGAGCTCTTGGATTATATACCTTCATAGCCTACTCCTGAGGTATGTTTTTCTGTAGATACTGATATAAGTGAAGATGAGAAGGGTGATTAAGAGGGTGAGCAGGTCAAAGAAATCAGTGCTCCTATGATTGCACAGTACGAGCCCCCTCAAGAGTAGAATATTGTAAGATTTGAGGCATCAAATGAACTATCTAATGATGTGAGGGTCGGGGATGGACAATAGTTTATTTCTGATTGTGATTTTGTTAAATCTTCTGAATTTAAATCATTTGTTTATGAATATAAAGGCAGAAAAATGAGACAACAGATATAGGATATCACTCCTGAACATGAGGCAGTTGCTCTGGAGGAATTGAAAAGGGAGGTAGAAAATGAAATGGAGTCCATCACTCCTGAAAGAGGAAGGGAATTGCTTCAAGAAGCTAGAGTGTTGCTCCTACCAGGGTGGAATATTAGCTCTTCAATTGTATTTGATAGCTTTAGAAAAAGAGGGGATAAGACAATGAACTTAATAGAAGAAGCAAGTGATGAAATGTATTCAGGATCTGGGTACAACCCAGACGAAGCCACCTTGCTTATTTGGTCACTGTATCCCCATGATAAAAGACCTGCTATAATTAGTAATCCAAACCAAGTGTTTGGTCATCTCTTGGTTCAACGAGTAGTGGATACCAACCCTATGGAGACAACATAATTGAACATAAATGTGGCAAAATTTACCAAAGCACAGATCAAAAAATTGATTAAGGAAAATGAAAAACTGAAGAAGGAGCTAGCAAATCAGAGAGCAAGAACATATTCCTCCTCCACATCAGAGTTGTAATCCCCATGGATTGAAAAAGATAAGAGAGTGCTTGATGCATTGGCTGATGTAGCCTACTGGAAGAATTACCATCTGAAATCCTAGGGGAAATACAAAGAATTGGAGAAAGAAGTGAAAACCATCAAATATAACACTGTATCTGAAATGATAAAAGAAAGATTCAACAAAATGATAAAATGTGCTAATGAATATTGGAAAGTATTCAAACAGACATGTAATGCCCCACCAAGGGACCTTAAAGGAAGTTGCAATTAACGTCTTAAGCGAACCAATTTTTTTTTATAAAGTGCATTTAACATACACATTCACTTACTAATTAACAACAACCTCTAGGGCAACAAGGTTAGGATTACTTAGACCCACACATACATATTACATATAACCATAGCATTATGAACTTTATGATATACATCATACATCACAAGAATACCACATAACATAATAAGATACTCCACCAAGATACAATCTCATAATCATTAACTTAATCCAATAGTTACAACACTCATTCCCAAAATGGGGCAATAGTACAAATGTATTACAATTGCAGAATTCCACCTCATAAACATAAGAGGGATAAAATAACTTATACAAATTGAAATACTACAATGCAAGAAATTACAACAAGATCCGCGAGCTGTCCATCTAGATGTCTCGCCACCAAGTATTGAAGATAGATGGGGACCCAACGGTTTTGGTGCATGTTCCACCCAATGAAGTGGTACCCGAAGGCCCACCCCCATGCTAGGAGATAGTAACAAAGTAACATGGACAAAGAATCTACTACCTCTAACCAAAGGCAGACTCATACTGACTCATACTGATATAGCCAAACAAATGAACTAAACAAGTACAACTCAATTACAATGCAAGTACAAAACAAGTACAACTCAAACATCACTAACATAGGTCACATTACTTCCAGACATAAAATAGATCAAGTATGTTCAAAGGACCATACACATAAAATAATTAACAACTGTTGTTCTAGATAGAGTGTCATCGTATAGTAGTCATGAGATCTCCTCTGGGCATCCTTCATAGGCTCCGGTAATCCTAGTGGCCTCAACTGAATCCCAACACTCATAGTCACTCATACGACATCAAATACCTCTCGTACTGATAAGATAAATGACTATGCCCTTCTAGGCCTTCTCACTCATCCCAAGTCTAAACGAGCCCTTGTGTCTATGAGTGAGGATTAAATTAATTTGATTAGTGTGAACTGCATCCTAATCATCTAAGTACATTAATTTAATTATCACTTGATTAACTCACTTCTGAAGGTTACCCGGTTTACCACTTTGGGCTCCGGCCCCTAACAAAAGCCACTCTTCTAATGGACAACACACTCACAAACCAATCACCAAGGGAAACACAAGTGCATACAAACTAGGCATCATAACCACTCCAACACAAGGAGGATACAAATAATAGAACTCACTCCAAACATCTTGGAGGCAACAAACACATAGTCCACTCCTTTCACAGGAGGTACAAAACATCCTCGTTCATGAAAACTGGGTAAACTGAAAAGACGCTACACACTACCCAAGGGAAAACAATTGGATGACATAAAGGTTCAACAACCCTCATCCTCTAAGTTCTCCTTGAAGACTTATAATTTAGGACTAACACTAAATCCCAAAACCAACAATGCAACTTGACGACATAGCAACAAAAGCATTCAAGTCATTAATCAAATCTAATATTTGGATTTCCTAAATCCATACTCATTCAATAGGTAGTGTTGACAAAGTCAAAGACATGATAACTAGATCATCTAAAATAATCATAACCCCTATTTCCCCTTTCATTATTGGAAATCTAAAACAATTAAACTTACTTCCCTTTACTGAATACAGAGAATTAAATCCTTTAAGATAATCATGAGGAAGATACTACTTTTGGATATACTAAATCCATATCTCTTTCATAATCCAATCACAATGATTCAATTAATCTAAATAGAAATTAATAAATAACATAATTGATTGCCTCATCAATAAAACAACTTCTTAATTTACTTTTAAATCGACACAAATCCATGCAAGTAAACTCTTTCCATTTCCTAACCAAATCTTACATTTCATTCAATTTCCTATTTAGAACATGCAATCACTTTAATATAATAAAATATCGTTTCTCTACTCATTTACCGATATACACTAATCAATCCATTTTAAATCTCTATTCAATTTCCTATTTAGAACATGCAATCTCTTTAATATAATTAAATATCGTTTCTCTATCCACTTACCCATATACACTAATCAATCCATTTTAAATCTCTATTCAATGATATATTGCATGCACCTTATTAAAATAAAATACGATAATGAATTTACACTTAATATATATATATATATATATTTATGTTCCATATTATGTAGACACCCAATATATATATTAATAAATTTAATTATATATATTCTTTAATATTCCAATCACAACAATTAATTTGTTCTATGGAAATAAATAGAACATAATAAATATTTGTCTTCTTCAATATAATCATTTCCTAAATTTACTTCTAATACATCATAAACTATTACAAATACTATATTCAATTTTCTATTCAAAACCTACATCTCTTCAATTCTCTATATTAAAACATGAAATTTTATCAACGTATAAAAATATCCTTTGACTTATCTATTTAACCACGCATTCATATTGTTTCCAATTAAATCTCATTAATTAAACAAACATTCAAATATAGATATTTTTACAATTCTTCAATATATATTTAAATATCTTTATTCTTAACAATTCGATCATGCATTCAAAATTTATCTTTTAAAATCTCCATGCAAAGCTTAATTACATGCACTAAAATAAATTAAATTAGTTACTGATTAAACTCCTAATTGAAATAAACATGTTTATATTCATCAATAAAATAAAATATCTTTTTCCTCATATATTTACCATGCACTATGATCTTATCTTTTAAAATCTCTATTCACAATAATTGCATGCAAGTAATTCAATCAACCACATTACATATACAACTTTATCAATAGATTAAATTATACAAGAATTCCACAACACAATTAAATATATTTAAATAATTTATTTTACTCAAATAAACATATTGAAATAATATGCAATATAAATATACTACATATACACAATATGTATATATATACAAGATATATATATATATATATATATGACTTTGTTTAATCTATATATATCTTAATACAAATTCTATATATTGCACCCAACACATATCTTAATACATCTGGATTTCAAAATGCAATCGAGTTTCCATTAATTGAAAATCGAAATTCATATACAAAAAGAAAAAAAAATGAATGAAATAACAATGTCGCTGTTTTGATTTGTTCGAAGAACAAACCCCAACGCATTTCCATTGGGGAAGGGCGGATGAACTAGGCTTACGCCGGCCTCCACATTCGCTTAGGGCATGTATAGTGGGGAGGGGCGGTTGTCATAGCTGACCCTATCCACATGTATTGTGGAGAGGGGCGGCTGTCACCGCCGAACCTCTCCCAAAAGGGCCACGCCAAGGAGGAGTAGGGGAGGGGCTGCGGAGGTCTCCCTCCATAGTCGTCCCCTCATGGGGGTGGCTGTGGAGGCAGTGCCTCCCAAGCTTTCCCCACCAAACAAATAACCCAACAAATGAATAGTGCGGCCAAACGGTATGGACGCATTTCGAACGCCGTACGGACGACAACAAAGAATTTATTAAAAAATGAAATTGTATATATATATATATATATATATATATATATATACACACACACAAAAACAAATGGATTTAATCCATTAAACTAATTAGAGAAAATTTGTGAAAAACTCACCTACAGGTGATATTGTAAAACTTTTTCCAGAAAAACCCAAATTCCATAGAGATCTTAAGAATTAATTCTTTTAAACTATTTTCTCAAATTCCTGAACAATTAGAAGAAAAATCAAATGGATCTAAATTAAAATAAGAAGTTTCAAACAAACCTCAAAGTTTCTCCACCTAATTTCTACAAAGGGTTTTCAAACTAAAATTTGATTTTCTACAGAGGGTTTCATTTTCTAAAAACATTCTAAATGTATTGTTCAATCTCTATGTTTGATTCCAAAAACAAAATAATCGATTTCCTCAAATAATTTAAATTCAACTGAGGTTTTCACAATTTTCACTCAAGAATTTTCACAAAGCAAAAGCTGTAAATTTATTTAATTCTTTTCTTCTAATAACAAATTTATTTTCTAAAACAGATTTAACAAACAAATCTTTAATCACTGCTATTTTAAAACAGTCAAGAACAATAAAACACAAAGAGGAAAACCTGGATCAAGAAGCTAGAGGAAAAGATTAATTTCTGATGCAAGCCTCCTCCAAAGATTTATTGAATTTTCTTCAATCTTCCAACGAATCCAATCCAAAAAACCCAACAAATGCAAGCAATCTTTCCTCCAATCAATTCTACAATCAAACTTTCTTCAAACCCTTCTTTGCAAATTTTCCCAAAATTTCTTCTCTGATATAAAAATTATTTTTCCTAAAAAAACTTCTTCTTTCCTAAAATTAAAACATGCATTCCTTATAAATCAAAAATACCTAATACAACCCTAATTCACATTACATGCAAATTAGATATTAATTTCAATTTCAAATTTCAATTTCAATTTCAAATTTCAAAAACCCACTTTCAATTAAAAATGCAATTTCAGATAATAAATTAATTTCCAAAGTTGCAACTAATTTCCCAAATAAACATTTAATTACAATTTCTAATTTAATTCCCACAAGTTGAAATTAAATTCCAAAATTAATTTTAATTCTTTTATTTCCTTTCATTTTCTTGCATCACGTTTAATTAATTAATTTAATTATTTAATAACTAAATTCAACCCCCTTGGATTAAATTTAATTCATTAAATATAATTAATTAATTAATTTAAATATAAACTTTTATCCACATTGCATTATTTAAATTAAATAACCATCAACATGATTTAAATGCAATTATTCTAAATATCTATTTCCAAATCAAGAAACCTTTAGAATTAAATAACATTAAAGCAAGACAGACAATGACTCGACACACACAACTGACGACACACTAAGGCTAGGGTGTAAACTTGACACATGTTACTTAGCTACTATCTCCCGTTCAACTTAACCATTGGATCGACATGCTCAAACTTGTAAAACCAGGTGGAGTCGATGTCATGTACCTGCAATCCTGCAACTAAGTAAACAACATCATACAATATATCCAACATATAATACACACCGTGAAGAAGAAATTACGGATTCATGGGGCGCTCGCAAGCGAGTGATGCGAACTCGTCCTCTTCACCAATACACTCATCGAAACTGACACTTCCATGATAATTCCAATAGTCTCATAATAACATCTCATGTTAACTCTACAACATCCTTAATCCATAATGCATGTGAAACAATAATTAGATAACTACATCCCACAATAATAGTTGTCGCTCAATAGTAGCGATCAAAACATCATAACTAAATGTATCCAGTATCAAAGTAACTGCAACGAAACATAGCATAAAGCAAACCGAACAAGAAGAAAAACGGAGGGGTATTACAAGACATGCATTACATTGGTGGAGAATGAACGATTGCAGCCTAGAATGATGGAGAAAAAAAAGGAGCTCGTAGATAAGAATGTCATGAAAGGACAAATATTGCTGACATATAAAAAGTTGGTAGAATCACCTAATGGATATCATAATAGGCTTAGGGAAGATTTCGACTGCTTTGATTTAGTCCCACTCCTGACACTTCATAATGGCATTGGAAATCCATGAGAATATGATGATTGGAAGGAAGAGCTTGCTGGGCTTCTAACTGTTGCATTGTAAGAAATAAATGACGAGGATATGGTTTTACAAAAAACTCATAAGCAACTCGAAAGAATAATGTTTCTAGAATATGATATGAAAGAGGTGATCTCTAACGTGGACACCTATGTTGAACACGAGTACATCCATCACCTCTTTGTAGTCAATCTGTTTATTAGCCAAACTCTAGAAGTGTCAAAATCAGATCCAATGGGACAACCATCAGATTCAGACTAAGAATGCCAGCTGACAGCATGACGAGCACCCTATCATGGAGTAGAAGCCTTGAACAGATCTTAGGTGGTCATGGGCTTCTGCTTGGAGATTAATGGATTGGTGCATTCACCTACAACATTATTTTATTTATAATGAGTTATGTTTAGTTGTCAAACATCATGAATTTTTGTAAGGGGTTTGTAGCTTGTTGCCTCTCATATATAAGAGAGATCAAGACCCGAATAGGAGATCAATGGATCATCACATCATTTTTAATTAGACTTTAGAGTAGAAAATAGTAAGAAGATAGATAATAGATTGCATCAATTCACCCATCCATCTCATATCATAAACTATTTTTATAATGCATATCTTTTGAACTTTGAAGATCAATACAATGGAGAAGGTTACACATAATTATTTAACTGTTGTGGATTCATATGCTTTTAAGTTATTAACTTATTTGGCTGTCTCCAAAGTGGTTGTTTATGTTATTTAAATTGAATGTGTGGAAGTACATTTAATTTGTCAGTACATTGAATTTGAATTCTTCAGGAATAGAGGCTGTGACCATGGGGTTTTAGATTTATTTATGGACATGATCATTGATCAAGTAGTAATGTGGGCCACAAAATGGATCTTGTCACACAAATCTCTGCAATTTGTGCTAATCATAAAATCAAATGTAGTGTATTTTTGTAGTATGTGGGATGCGGGTGACGTGTAATATTGTAAGTTGGTGGATACTGATCAAGATTTTTAGTCAAAACATAACAGAAGCTAAAAATTCAACATCCATAGAAGTAAATATAATGAGCTAATAGTTCAACATCTATAACTTGGAAGCTCTACCAAGAAGTAAATATAATGAGCTAACAATTCATCACCTTATAGTTCAAATAATAAAATAATTAATACAGATAATTGAACATCATCACGTTACTAAAGTCTGAATTTGAGCTTTTTAATTGATTTTCATATGAAGGAGTACATATTGGCATTGGCAATGCAAAATCTTTCCAATGCCCAAAGACAAGTTTGCATAGAGCTGATTTGGAACTTGGAAACTCATATTATCAAAGATTGAAAATTAAAAATCAAGTCTCTGTATCACCTTTTCTAGCAACTTCCACTCTTCAAGTGGTGGAATTTCCATTTGTTCTAGTTGATGTTGTTTGACTTGAAGTTTTGTTAACATTTCATGATTATAATTGGAAGTGGAACCTATCTTGAATTCTTCAGAAAATTTTGCATCCAATTTTATCAAGTATGGTCTTGCAACACTTTTCTCCATTTCTATTTTGACCTCATCCCAAGAATCCTTGTTTCTCAAGTTTTCAAGCAAGGGTTTAATTTGATGTTGAATTCTACTTGCAGAATTCCTATTGGCCACAATCATTAATTTAATGATGTCACATGGATCATACTGCCAGTGACAGATAGCATCAAAGTCAAAAAAATTCAAAATACTATGTGGCACACTAAATGCTTTTCTCTCGAATGTGAACCCTCCACATGAAAAAGGTAAAGAAGGAAATAAGGTCTTCTTTTGCTGATTGATAAAGTGTAGTTCATCAACACTCTGCACCTTCCTTACATATTCCAATGAAAAAACCCTTTTTGTCACATGTACTGGAAGTTTGTATGGTTGTACTCCCAATCAATAAAATCTTAGCACAGTATATTCTTCCATTAAGTACCAATCAACCAATTTTATTTATTTTCCTAGTTGCATGCAGTTTCTACATGACATAGGCAATCTAGGCATTGGAGTTTTTGTAATTGCTTGATGCAATGGAGCCAAAAATTAGTCTACAAAATGACTGTAGTTCCTTCAAGAATCATGCATCCTTATCTCAGTGGTCCATTCATATATTGGAGCCATTTTATTTTCATCTGCATTACTATAGGGTTGAATCTGAAGCTTGTTGGTCTGAAACTTTCCTCTAAATTTGAATAGAAAAAGATAGCACAAGTAGGTTGTGAACCTAAATGTCTTGGTGGAACCTGTTTTAATCATTAAAAAATGTTTATGCATGGATTCTACAATGTGTTGAATATAATTATATTTGACATGTTCATCAACATAATGGATATTATATACCATTTCAAGGAGGCTTGCACCCACTTCCAAATTGCTATCTAGACTAAGGCAAAATGCTAGCATGGAAATAGTATCTTGAACCCATGGTTTAAAAATATCCAAATTATAAGGAGGCTTATGATCACCTTTCAATTTGTTTCTATCCTGAACTATTTTATTTAAGAAATTATTTTTATGTCTTTCTTCCACTGCTTCATAATCACTAGTAAGATTTTCTAGGTCAATGTGGTGGTTTCCAAATTCTTCGGTTGTAAACCAAAACAGTTTTCTAAGTTCTTCTACGTTAATGGATAACAATTCTTCTTGGCTATCTTTATTAACAATTTCTCTTTTCTTATCATCATAATTTTCGGCACAGACCATGATAAATTCTAGGCAAGGGAAAACTTCTTGTAACATCATGCACCCTAATCCAGTTACCCACGGTGCATTGACACTATTAACTAAAACTTGTGTTTGCTTTGCAGCCTTATTCTGAGATGAAAATCTAAGTTCTGAGGTACACCTACCATAGATTTTAGGATCATAAATATCATGGTACCCATGAGTGAAACCTGGGGTTTTAAGCAATTCTGTATAATGTATTTTTTTATTGAACATTGCTCTAGTGGTACTGGTGGTAGACATGCTTATACAAATGTTAAGTTGTGAAATTTGAATTCCCTAATACCTATTAGTCCTCCTTAATTTTAATGAATTCTTAAGTCTCTAAACCCAAAATTCAAACTTTGACAAAATAAGATTTTAAGAAATGTCAAACGATGAAACGTAGCCACACAAATTCTTTCACTTACCTAGATTTTGAGTCCCGACTCTTGAAAACTGGAATGGTGTTTTCAGAAGTGGAACTGTGGAATCCAAAATAGGGTGGTGCACTACAATGAGCAATCTAAAGAGTGAAGAATTTAAAAATCACTTTACAATTTCAAAGTGCAAAGTGCTTTAAATGCTTTTTTTCTCATGATTGGAAGATTAAAGTGAATGACACATCTTAGCTCTACAAGACTACAAGTTGCAAATTCTTAACCGTTGATCTTTCTAAATCTAACGGTTATAGGGTGATTCTAGAGGTTTAAGATGGCAAGCCCATCACTTTGTGCATTTGATTACAAAATGCAACTACAACCATACATCAAATGTTCATCCAACGGTTGAAACTTGAGTAATTTATGATATTAATTTAAAAAAAAAACATGACACATGTGTTTTAAAGTTTTTTTAAACTTTTGTGCGCTAGGATTGGCATCAAGGCCAAGGGGCCAGTAAATTAACATTGCAAAGGACTTGAAAAAATCTCACTGTGTGCCGACCCTCTCACTTAAAAAAATCAATAATCACTTGACAGTTGACACTTAGCAGTACAAAGTGCTTTAAATGCTTTGTTTCTCAAAATTCAAACATTAAAGTGAATGAAACATCTTAGGTCTACAAGTTGAAAATTCTTAATCTTCACCATTGATCTTTCTAAATCTAACGGTTATAGGGTGATTTTGGAGGTTTAAGTTGGCAAGCCCATCGCTCTGTGCATTTCATTACGGAATGCAACTACAACCATACATCAAATGTTCATCCAATGGTTGAAACTTGAGTAATTTATGATATTAACTTAAAAAATAAAAATTAATCACTTGACAGTTGATAATTGATAGTTGACACTTAGTAGTACAAAGTGCTTTAAATGCTTTGTTTCTTGAAATTGGAACATTAAAGTGAATGAAACATCTTAGGTCTACAAGTTACAAATTCTTAATCTTAACCGTTGATCTTTCTAAATCTAACGGTTATAGGGTCATTCCAAAGGTTTAAGTCGGCAAGCCCATCGCTCTGTGCATTTCATTACGGAATGCAACTGCAAACATACATGAAATGTTCATCCAACGGTTGAAACTTGAGTAATTTATGATATTAATTTTAAAAAATAAACATGACACATGTGTTTTAAAGTTGTTTTAAAATTTTGCACGCTAGGATTGGCATCAAGGCAAAGGGGCTGGTAACTTAATGTTGTAAAGGACTTATTATAGCCTACATATTACATAATTCAAATCATAGAAATTTGTGTGAAAAGATCCATATTATAGCCTACATAATTACATTGCATCCATAAACAGATTTGAAATATCGTACTCGTAGTCCTTCCCCCATTCCTAACAAAAAACAATAGTCAATATCATAGGCATCGACCTAACAATGCTTTATCAGTGGAACCCCCATCACAACCCCACCGATGGCTTGGAGGCGAAGACTCATAAGGCGCGCTCCCCGATATATCGATAGAGTCAACAAAAGTAAGCTCTAAGCACATCGTTGTAACACATAAACATTGGTGGAATGAATGATTGCATTCCCTCGATGGCCTGATATAACCATGAATTATCAAGTGCATATTGCATAAAGTATATTAACTTAAAAATAAACATTAATCACTTGACAGTTGATAGTTGACACTTAGTAGTACAAAGTGCTTTAAATGATTTGTTTCTCAAATTTGGAACATTAAAGTGAATGAAACATCTTAGGTCTACAATTATAAATTATTAATCTTAATCATTGATCTTTCTAAATCTAACGGTTATAGGGTGATTCCAGAGGTTTAAGTTGGCAAGACCATCGCTCTGTGCATTTCATTATGGAATGCAACTACAACCTTACATCAAATGTTCATCCAATGGTTGAAACTTGAGTAATTTATGATATTAACTTAAAAAAATAAACATGACACATGTGTTTTAAAGTTGTTTTAAACTTTTGCGTGCTAGGATTGGCATCAAGATGAAGGGGCCGATAACTTAACATTGCAAAGGAATTATTATAGCCTACATATTACATAATGCAAATTGTAGAAATTTGTGTGATAAGATCCATATTATAGCCTAGATAATTACATTGCATCCATAAATAGATTTGAAATCCCGTACTCGTAGTCCTTCCCCCATTCCTAACAAAAATCAATAGTCAATACCATAGGCATCAGCCTAACTTATCGGTAGAACCCCCATCACAGCCCCGTCGATGGCCCGAAGGTGAAGACTCATAAGGTGCGCTTCTTGATATACTGATAGATTCAACAAAAGTAAGCACATCGTTGTAACACATAAACATCGGTGGAATGAATGATTGCATTCCCCCGATGGCCTGATATAACCATGAATTATCAAGTGCATATTGCATAAAGTATATTACTTAATTTCTCAAAAGAAAAAAATTGATTTGAATATATTTGCATAAAGCATATTCTGAACTTAGAAAACAACTCTTTACTCTAAGTGTAAATGAATAATGAGGAATAACACAACACAACCATTTATTTTATTGCAACTAAATTTCAATATCACATTATTACTTATCTTTTTACAGACAAGTAGCTGTAGATTACGCAAGCTCCTTTTTTGTATAAATAACATATGTCAGTGTGTCACTTTAGTACTTTACATAGAAAAAATTTAATAATTTATTCCAAGTTGTTGCTCGTTACAATGGATTACAAATTGATTCCAGTTTCCAAGCTTTTGCTATTGAAAACTTACTACAAATTTAACTCTAAAAATAAATGCATGATTCCAAGCTTCTGCTGGTGGCAACATAATACAAATGTGGCTCTTAAAATAAATGCATGATTCTAAGGTTCTGCTGGTGACAACGTAATACAAATGTGGCTCTGAAAATAAATGCATGATTCCAAGCTTCTGTTCATGGATTTTCCAACCATGCTGGGGAAAGGGGTTTCTAATCAATCTTGGGGAAATGGGAGCCGTGAAGATACAAAATGTACGTATCCCCTTCGAGAAGCAAAGTCATACAAAATATGTAATACAAATATCTCTTTGAAAATAAATGCATGGGGCTTGCCTGGCTAGCCATGCTGGGGAAATGGGAGCTGTTAAAATACAAGAGGAGAAGCAAATCTGCTCCCATCTTTTGCACACAACTTCCATGCACTGGTATAACACTTACCTCCATTAGAGGTCCTCATCCTGGTTCAAAACCTGTTTGAGAATTCAGGTTAACCAAGTCAATTTCTTTCCAATTCCACCCATTCTAAACTTGAAGGATATTCGTCTTTTACTGATTACTCTGTAAGTACATAACTGTAGGAAGGAGAATTTATAGTATCCCCAATACCGCATCATCTTCTTCATGAATCCTTATTAACCCTATAAAATAAAAACCCTTATGTCACTATCCACTATTCACTGAATCACTATCCCTATTTATGGGCCACCAGTGCCACTACGAGCTTGTATAATTAAAATGTTTAATTTGATTGACGTTTGGCTATATGCAAACTGCACCTCAAGCTGACAAGCTATCAAAATTACCGATTCACTAGTGCCACTCAAAGTTCAAACGATATGAAATCATTATAAATATTGTTTCATTAAAGCTATGAGTTTTCCAAGAAATTTCTTCGGATGTTCATATCATATATGACATTAATCGCCGCCACTGCCAGCACTAGCACTTGTAGTACATCAACCACACTTTCTTCAAAAAGATTGAGAATTTGAATTAAATGAAATGTACTACATCGAGGCATTGAAAAGATAGAATGAGTGATGAGCGATGGGCCTTTATCTCACCACATGTCTGCATCTAATGGTTATAGTGTTATTCCAGAGGTTTCAATTCACAAGTCTAATGCTTTAGAGATTTACTTTCGAAATGCAACTCTTTTTTCTTGTTGGTCCATTTTTCTCACAATCAATAAAGAAAAGTGATAGTTTCTCTTTTAACAAATGAATTAATCTGAACACAAAGTCTCAAAGATGAAAAAATACGCATTCTGACCTAACAAATAAACATTGAACAATTATCATGAAGAAACATAATTCATTCATAATTAAAAGGAAGCATTAATAAATACACAGATTTAGAAATATATTCTTTTATCTCTCTAATGCCAAAAATGTGGATTCACAGACCTGTCACCCCACACCCTGTACAATCAAAATTCAAAAAGCGCTCAAAAGCTAAAACTATGCCCCCTTATCATTACGTGTCACAAATTCACAATTCACAAAAGGATTCATGCATGTTGTTAAACTGCTGGAGGTGTCAGGACTCTATACAGTTCCAACTGCATTTTGATAACTAAATTATGAAATTCAGCGCATTCTTCTTCTTCTTCTAAAATGAAAATCACCCTGTTGTACTCGACATAGCTGGTTTTCTCTTTCCATGCCACTAAACGTAGCTAGGAAATAATGTCAAGTTTCTCTTCTTCAGGCCAATTCAAATTTGGTTGCATGATGGCCACAAGTTCATCTTTCCATACCCTGATATCGGTGGGAAGTACCATTTTGAGGAAAGTCTAAGTCTGGAGTTCAAAATGCTGCCACCTTTCCTCATATGCAGGCTCACTTAACTTTACTAACAAGAAGTGACAATCTGCTACTAAATCCATTTCTCCAACCTCCTTATTTAAGATCTATCCTTTCAAAGGATTCAAAATATTACGTTAACCTAAAGTTGGTGTTTGAAAGCATTTGAGAAGACATCCCTTAATGGTACCTTACAATTCATTAAATGAGTCGACACTTCGAAACTTGTGCATCTCGCTGAGGTCGCCCAATCGTTGAGAAATAGAACTTTATAACCATTTGTACGGTAATTAAATCTCAACCATTTGTTTCTAGAAATCTAACGGTTCTAGTGTTATTCTGGAGGTTTCAAATCGCAAGTCTAGTGCTTTAGAGATTTAGTTCTGGAATGCAACTACAATTGTCCATCAAACATTCATCGAACGACCGCTATGATTTTTCGTTGGCATATCTATTTATTTTGCCATTGGATTTTTTTATTATTTTGATATTCTTTTTAATTCGCCAATGAGAATATATTTTTTGCTTTGAAAAAAGGTTTTAATCGCCAATGGAAAAAACATTCTGGTTTGAAAAATGGTTTTAATCGCCAATGAAAAATATTTTATTCAATTAAAAAAATATTGCATTCGCCAAGATTTTCCACAGACTTCTAGGGATTATAAAAGATTCGCCAATTGGGATTTTTTTTTTTTTCCTGAAAAGTGCAAAATTTTGCCAATAAAAGCAATATTTTTTATCGGGAAGTACACAGGATTCGCCAGGATTTTACACCTTCGTTGAGGGGGAGGTGTTTCTTAAAGTTTTCCCTGGCAACAATCCCCCCAATGTAAGTGAGGGATTCAAACCCGTGACCAGCTTTGATACCAATTGTTGGCCTTGTCATTGCACCAAAAGATCGACCTTTCAATGCCCGATACAAGCCAGAGTTAAGATCCATAGGAGGCGGTTAAACCATGTCATGAATCGTGTGCCACGTTGAACAACCAAGGAGACCAAGGGAACACACCTTGCAACAAAGTGATTATTTCTTTATGTTTTGTTTATTACTCTTGTATGTTGTAGTCATGTTAGCCTATGTTTGCCTGACTATTTGTGTAGTGGGTCCTTATTGTCATCTCCTAGCATGGGGGGTGGACCTTAGGGTTCCACATGGTTGGGTGGAACATGCTATTCACCCCATTGGGTTCCCTATTGATGTTCATGAGTGTGGATCTGTACCTTATGCAGTGGTTCCAGATCTTGCACTATATCTTATGGTAGCATTGAGGTTATGTGATGTAATCATTTCAGTTGTACCTTATCATGCATTTTTGTATCCTTCTCATTGTTATAAGGGAAGCTTTATGTAAACTTGTAGATAGTGTAATGGTTTACCCCATGTATGGAATGTGGTATATGTATTCATTGATTCATGTTTTATGCTCTTAAATGGTGTTGTACCTGTGGAAATATATGTAATTATGTAAATCCTAGAAGGATGTATATTTATGTAATATAAGTGATGGATGTACTCTTGGTATTATTATTTGATCATGGATGGTTGTACATTTAATTTTATGGTTGCATGTACGAAGTCCATTTTCTTTATGCTATGGTTTTGAAATGAACACTTGTGTTTAGTAACCCTCGTTATGGGATTAGTTCATGTTGGGAATGTTTATTCGTAATGCAATCATGTTACCCCATAGGACATAGTTAGGTTAGATGTAGGATTAATTTACCTTCTTTGATTTTTTTGTTCGTATGATTCATATTTCATGTTAGTCTTATCTTTAAATTTTTTTTGAGTCATTATAGTTTGTTAGTTGTGTTGTCCTTTGGGGTTTGCATGGCGGGGCATTACACAATATATAAGTTCTTGGGCCTTTTGGACATGATAGGAGGTGGATTTGAGCCAAATTTTTTTGAATGATCACATACTTGTTAAATCTATCATGCACCTCCCCACCTCCCACCTTCAAACCCTTGTACATATATCCTCCTCTATCTAATCCATATGCAACAAAAGATAAAGATTTATCAGAATTTGTAGACTTAATTATGTGCTAAAATTTACTCCATAAATCTGTTAAATTCACCTATAATACAAAATAATATAGATGAAATCCCCAACATATGGTATTTATATCCATTTTATTTTGATTCTATAGGTCATCATTTGATGTAAGAAGAACATGCTCAAGTTTGCAAGAAAATATAAGATCTACAAGGTAGACCTCTCAAAACTCTAATAAAAATCAATCCCACATGCTTTGAGACCATGTAAGAGTTAGCATATAATTATCTAATAAAAATTATGATTTGGCTATGGAGATAGCCAACTAAGATCAATGAGCCTCAATGAAAGAACAAGAGAGATCCAATATGAGAGAATCATCATATTCTATCAAAGGATACAAATGAGCAATTTATGAATACATTACAATGAGAAACCCTTGAATATATAGGAAATGATGAGATATATGACAACATAATATTATAACACATGCCTTAATATTACGAATTTAGACATACAAAGTAAAATCCCTAATTCAACTCAATTAACTAGGTGTGAAAAGGACCTAAAAGAGAACTAGTTAGGTAATGTATCGTTTTCACACCAATATTTATGAAATCCATGGATTCAAGAGAAAAGATATTGATAAGATACACATCTAAGATCAATAAAATAATATATATTGATTTACAACAATTATTATAGAATTTGGAACCAAATAAGTTTATTTATTCATTGAGAAAAATGGAGGATTATTTTGATATGATGGGATGACATATCTAGGAAAAGTGAGAGTGGAAAGAGGTGTGGACTGATATATGAAGTGGGAGAGAGAAGATATTTAGATGGAATAGGATAGTGAGAATAATAAAATCCAAGTTCTTACTAATTGATTACGATATTCAGTTGTTGAAAAGTTACAAAACTAGTAGCAAAAGGAGTTGAATATTAAAAGATACACCAACAAGATCTACAATATCTCCATTAGGTTAGGTCACCATGATTTGTGTCATGAGAAAGTGGCTCAGTATGTAAATGGCCTTAGATTGAGTATAAAAGATGATTTTAGAATTGATAAGATTATGAACCATTGAGGAGATCTACAAATATGCATTAAAGGTCAACAATAAATTATCAAGAAAATAGTAGGGTTTATTTAGAAGCAAATGAAATTTTGTTGGAGAAAGAGAACTTGCAAGGAGAATGAAAGAAAAATGAATACTACAAAAATAAGGTCCAACTTCGATAAAGAGGCTAACACTACTTGCAATCAAAAAAATTAATCATGGGATACAAGAGACAATATAGACAATTTACAAATGAATACAAGTGTGGAAAAGTGGGTCATAAAGTAGTTGAAATCTCATGAACACAACAAAACATAGGTATAAGTGATGTCGAAAATCATGTTCTTTGTGCAAATGAAAGGGGAAATGCTTCACCCAAATTTATGAAGGAAAAAAAGTGTAAAGAACATTTCATGATGAAGAGAGAATGTATAAAGTAATGAGAAATAAGAATGAGCCCATTTAGTGAAGAAGTATTTCTAGGATAGTGTGTAAGACAAGAGGAAAGTATCGGAAGGTTATAATTGATAGTGGGAGCACAAATAATTTAGTTTCCTTTGAGGTGGTATATAAGATAGGGTTAATAAGAGTATCTCACTATAATTCTTACAAAGTGTCTTAGCTTCAAAGAGGCCACGAAATATTGGTGAACCAATAATGTTTAGTGAATTTTGTAAATAAGAGCTTATGAAGATAAAGTGTTGTACAATATTATGCCCATGGACTTCTAGGAATATTATGGTACTATGATAGAAAATATATCTATGATGATAAAACAAATACTTATACCTAACGAAGAATATAAGAATACATGTCCTTGTTCCATTGAAAACCTAAGGGGATGTGGAAAGTAGCCAAATAAATTGATATTTAATGATAATAAATTCTTGATATGTGAAAAATATGAAGTTGCATGCATTTTTGAAATTATAAACCCAAATAGCTACA
The DNA here is from genome assembly GCA_007115665.2 of Sequoiadendron giganteum. Classification (NCBI taxonomy): domain Eukaryota; kingdom Viridiplantae; phylum Streptophyta; class Pinopsida; order Cupressales; family Cupressaceae; genus Sequoiadendron; species Sequoiadendron giganteum. The sequence continues at coordinate 236,891,403 of CM021105.1, read as the reverse complement.
AGTATACATAGAAAAGAGGCCAAATATGAGTGTGCATATGGTGATATTATGATTTTTGAGATTTCATGGGTAAATTCAACAAGGGGATATGTTGAATCATGTGCTAGTAGTGAAGTCTTTATGTTGTTACATGTTGGGGAAAAAAGATACAACATGATGATGCTACAAGGAGGAATTTTAGGAAATGGTAATGAGTAGCCTCTATAAGAGTAGTAGACATTATGACAATTTCATGTGATGTGGCTCAAATGAACTATATCAAAAGGAAAGTCTCATAAGAAAGAGAGTCAAGATTTAATTTAATTTTAACTTATAATAGATAAATGACATGCTGAAGGGGAAAGGCATGTAGAGGTGAAGTAGTATCCAAGGATTTTATGCCATTATAACTATGGGAAATAGGAGATAGAGAAATACCAATCATGATAGATAAATATAAGATAATACATGGTGTTTCATGCAAGGGTCTACAAGTAGTGGCAATATGTGATTATAGAGAAATGATCTAAGTGAAGATAGTGTGTGATAGTTTCAAGGAGCTAAGAGAAGAACATTATTTTATCCTCTAGGGGACAAGGAATTGTCAATAAACAATACAATCAAACATGAAAAAGGGAGATAAGACAGTAGTTGCAAGAGGGAAGAAAATGTGAGTTTCCCTTTGTGTGTCATGTTGTTATGTCATGGTATTTAAAGATATTAAATATGCAATTAATTTATTATCTAGTAAATAGAGGATCAAACAAAAATTATTAGAGCACACTTCAATTTCTTTAGTAAATAAGAATCACATCTACACAAAGATGAGTTTTTCCTTTAATATTAGTCATCATCATTAATGTCATGCCAAAAATGTTGACCTAGGAGAAAAAATATACTTATTGAGTTGATAATATTCTCAAAGGTGTTTTAAGAACATCTTCTAACCTAAAGAGGAAAGGGTCACTCATTAGATCTAAATTTAAGGGTGGGGATAATTTAGTTTATATATCCTAATATAGTACTATATATACATTATCAATAAAATACAACAATGCATTAAGTGTCAAAACTACTTAACTAGTGTCATTAATGTAATATTATAGTATTATTTATATTGTATTATATTAACATAGAAATTATCAAGGTATATTGGTTATAGTTGACAAATTTAAATATCTAAAAGATGAAGATGGTTAGAGATTCAGACACATATTTTGTTAGTTCACATTTGCACACTTGGTCAAGGTTGTGATGGTCAACATCAAACTCATAAAACTTGGGATCGACTTGCATCACTTTCTATTATAGTCTTTATTTTGAGATGGCCATTATATGAAGACAAATAGTTTTGTAACATGATAAGTTAGTTTTGAAGATCATTGGAATCAATATCCCATCATCTTTTTTAAAAGCTAAGTTCTCCTATCCCTCATATATTTTTTGATTTGGTAATATATGATTCGGTAAACTCAAGTTTTTAGCTTGGTCCAAGCCCAAAGAGATCAATTATGGGGGATCTCTTCCTAGTGGCTTTATTACCTAGACCAAAATTGGGGGTCCTTACTCCTTAGCTCCTAAGGCATTATCACCTTGTTCAAACCCACAAGCTTAATGACCTAGTGAAGGCCTACAACTCACAATTACAATAACTTAGAGAAGAGACACATCTTGCGAGCATGTTAACCCAACAAAAACACATGACCTAGTGACCTACCAAAGATTTGAACCTTGATGATTACAACAATATTGTAACTTGAACACTACAACACACCCTTATTAACTTCCTTCTAATTATTTTTTATATATTTATTACAATTAACTATCTTAATTTTATTAATTTTTAAATTTATTAAATTTATTTAATTACCCAAATTATTAATGTGTATGGACATTGCACACCAAATTTCACTATCAATTTCCATAATAAAAACTTTGAAACTTATGCCCACCTTATAATGTAAGCCATATTTTATAGGTAGTCCTCAATGAGCATGTGCTCTAAGATAATAGGTCAACTCGGGGCAAATCCAACAAAAAGGCATATGGTGATAAATGAATGACTCCATTATATATTTTTCTTATCATATGACCTTTGGGAATGGGAGGGTGTAGGTAGCCTCAAGTTCCATACATTATTTTTGGCCCTTCATTTTATTAAATCGCAAAAGTATGTAATTATTTTCCCTAGATTATGTGACCACCAAAGTCTAAATAAAGAAGAAAAATATCATTATCTTAATGTGGTCAGATTTAGTTGACATATAAAAAAAATCATATCACGTGTTTGGATTCTCTTTATAAGTAAAAAGGCAAAAGATGCTTCTTGCTCAATGTGTAAAGAAATTGTCTTTTTCTTCCTCTCTTTAAATATTGTTGATGAGATGTTTAAGGAACTATGTAATAGAATGAATTCCTAAATAAAGTGACTAAAGTTTTAATTTCCATTATTGGATAGACATTAAAATAATTATAGCAAATTTAAGAATTAAAATAATATATATTTTTAATAAATTCATCCCTACAAAGATAATTTTTTAAAAATATTTTTTTCGAGCTTTATTTAGGTTTATATATATATATATATATAAAATTTTACATTAATATATAAAAATAATTTATAATTAAATGTTAAATTAGGAAATTGAATGTAATGAACAATCATATTTAGTTCTATGAATAATGTGGATAGATAAATATGATGTGGCATTGACTTTAATTATTTCTTGTAAAAAAAATAGGTATTTTGGATGTGTCCACTATTTGGAATTCTATTTAGAACTATGATAGTTTGTTAGTTAAATTTATGAGTTGTGATTGTCTCATAGGCACAAATATTTTATATGGTCTAAAAATTTGATCTTATTGTTGCAAGTATGAAGATGTTGTCATTGATGTCAACTATGTGTCTGAAGATGTTGAGGATATTGAGAAAATTGATAAAATAAGGAAACATGATGTTGCCAAGGTGTTTTGGTTTTTCTTAGAATTTCTTCTAGGTTGAAGATCTGCTTTTGTGGCTTGGATATTTTGGTTAGAGTTGTTCAGAGTTTCTATATCTAGAATTTGGGATTCTGGATCATTGGTCAAAGAAAGTTGTGCTCACTAGTATGTGAACTAGTTTTGCAGTGTTGTACAAAGGTGTTTGGGAGAAATGTATTTGCTCCACATTACTCCGTAGTTACATTTTAGGACTTGTGGTTTTGAAGGAGAGTTAATGGTGTTGTTCTCTTGTTTGTGTCAAGAGGATTCATGGTTAGGAGTATTGGAAGAAAGTCTTTTGAGTTTCAAAATATTGTAGTATCTGGTAGTGTTGTGTGGGTAAACAATATGATTCTAATCTTCAGGTTCTTGGATCATGTTCAAGTGGATTTTTTTGTTCGAAAGTTTCAGATTGAGTTAAGGAAGCGCGCACTTAATGTGTAATGTGTTTTCATGAGTAACGACCGACCTGGTGTCTACACTACATTTGAATATGTTCAAGTATTGATGAAGGTGTAGTGTGGCATGCAAGATTTAATTTGGGTCCCAGTTAAGTGTTGTTTTGGTCCACTTTCATTCTTATCCACTGCAGGAATGTTTAGTGCCAACCTAATTTAAAATTGCAAAGGGTGAAGCATGTTCTACCGACCTTTGAGAAAGTTTTCAAGGTTGAGGATGGTATATGTATGAGTCGAGATGTTGAAGGTTGTCAAGATAGAAAAGATAGAAACAATAAAAGGGTGTGTGATACAAGTGATATGAATTTCTGAAGAGTAGAATGTGAATTTGAGCAGAGTAGTGCAAACTTCAAAGTGTTGGACTTTTGAATACAGTGAGTTGAAGGTGTCCATAATTTTTCAAAAAAGGTTGCAAAAGTGTTGGAGCATTTGTGGTGGATTTTCTATTACATTTAGAAGTTGTTCCTTGTGTAACATTTCTCTTCTATCTTCTTGTGTTCTTTTGGTGGTAGTGAGCCTTTTTGGATAGTGTGTCCTATTCTGGCAATGAACCCTTGTACCGGTTTTACATTACTTATATTGTGAGATAATCCTCACCATAGTTTTTCCCTCATTGGGTTTTCCATGTAAATCTGGAGTTCTCCTATGTATGATGTTGTTATTTCAGTTTTGGTTATCTACATTACTTGATTAATCACTCTAACAAAATAACGGTTTAATAAATGCATGTGGATCTGATTATTGTTGAGGGTTTTGATGTTTTAATTTGCTACAACTAATTCACTCCTCCTCTCAATTATCTTTTTCATTCAACAATTGGTTTCAAAGAAAGGTTCCTTGGATAAGAGCTTAAATGTTTAAGGTAGATATAGGATGGCAAAACAAATTGATTGCCCTAGATTTGATAGAATAGACTATGCACTTTGGAAGACAAAGATGGAAGGATATCTAGCATCTCATGGATTTGAGATTAGAAAGGCAATAAAGAATTAATATGTTGAACCTCAAAATGGTCCAAGCATAAGTAATGAGATCATGGTGCATGAGGTAAATGCTAAGGCAATATTTATTCTGATGAATAGTATTTCAAATTTTGAATTGGTTAAAGTTATGAATCTTAAGACAACTAAAGATGCTTGGGATAAGCTTAAAAGTATTTATGAAGGAGATGAGTTAAACAAGTGAAGTTGTAGAATCTAAAGGAATAATTTAAGACCATGTGAATGTCTGAAGATGAAATTATTTCAACCTACATGCAAAAAGTTGATGAGCTAGAAAGTGCTATGAGAGGTCTTGGTACACAAGTCAAATAATTGAGGATGGTAAAGAAAGTTCTCACAACTCTTCCTAAATTCATATAGTGAAAAGGTATCTGTTATTGAGGAAGTTGAAAATTTTAATACTTATTCTAGAGATCAGTTGATTGGTACACTAACTTCATTTGAAATGAGAAAGCTTGGTTTGAAAAATGGTACAAAAGTGGAGAGTTCTTTCAAGGTTGGAAAATCATAAAAGATTGAAGATTTAGGTGGAGAAGATCTTGATGATGTGGAAGCTAACTTTGTAAGAAGGATGAATAAGGGTACCAATAAGTACAAAGGTAAACTACCTGTCAAGTGTTTTAGTTGTGGAAATATAGGTCATTATGCTTCAAGATGTCCAAATAGAGTTGTGAACAATAAGAGTAAGGAGAATAAAGGAAAGATTATTAAGAGAAGTTACCATGTCAAAGAAGATGTTGGTATTTTTTATGATGAATGTAATTATGGAGATGTTGATGAAAATGAATGCTTGTTATTGGCTATAAAAGATGAGTCTACTCCTGTTGAATCTAAAAGTTGTGTAAAGGAAAGTGTTCTAGAGAAGAAGGATAAAATTGAAGGTACTTTGGTTTCTGTTGTTCATGTTAAAGGGGATAAGAATAACTAGATTATTGACAATGGCTACTGACAGGAGACAAAAGTAAGTTTTTTAAACTTGAAAAGTATGATGGAGGATTTGTTAATTTTGGAGATGATTCAGGAGCTAAGATTTATGGAAGAGGTCCAGTCAGTTTTGATGGAAAGCATAATATTGAATATGTTTACTATGTTAAAGGTTTAAGGAATAATCTTTTGAGTGTTGGACAAATGTGTAGCAAAGGATATAATATTGTGTTTAAGGATGAAATACGTGAGATCATAAAAGGGAATGGAATTGTGACTGCTGTTGGTAAAAGGACAAATGGAAACATCTATCAGCTTAAAGGTGTTGATGTTCTTGGCTTTATGTATCAGATTAATGACAATTGGTTATGGCACTAGAAGATGTGTCAGATGAATTTTGATAATTTGGTGAGAATTAGTTTAGTTCATGTAGTAAGAGACCTACCAAGAATCACAAAGCCTATCAATTTTGTCTGCGAGAATTGTTAGTTCGGAAAGAAAGTAAGGAGTAGTTTCAAAGGAAAGGAACAATCTGCTACTAGACTATTGGAATTAATACATATAGATCTTTGTGGTCCTACAAGGGTGAGAAGTATTCAAGGTGATAGGTATTTTATGATTTTGAATGATGATTACTCTAGAATGACATGGGTTACTTTTCTTAGAGAAAAATCTGATGCATTAGATAAATTCAAGGAATTTAAAGCTATGGTTGAGAATGAAATGAATGTGAAAATAAAAATTTTGAGGTCTAATAAAGGTGGATAATTCACCTCCGATGAGTTTAACATGTTTTGTGAAGTTCATGGAATAAAGAGGCACTTGTCTACCCTTAGAACTCCTTAGCAGAATGGAGTGGTTGAGAGGAAAAACTGATTTGTTCAAGAAGCTGTTAGAACTATGATGAAAGAATAAAATCTACTAGATGCCTATTGGAGAGAAGTAATTCATGCTAATGTTTAAATACTTAATAGAGTTAAATCCAAAGCTAACAACACAAAGACTCCCTATGAGTTATGGTAAGGAAGGATTGCTACTGTGAAGTACTTTAGTATTTGGAAGCAAATGTTATATCAAGAGAGATGAAGAAAACTTAGGAAATTTTGATGCAAGGTTTGATGAAGGTATCTTCCTTGGATATTCTACTAAGAGAAAAGCATATAGATGTTACAACAAAAGGCTAAGAAATATTGTTGAAAGTGCAAATGTTAAGGTTGATGAAAATTTGTAGAATTCAATTGTAGCAGATGGATATGTGTTAGATGAACCTAATTGTAGAGAAGAAAAAAAAAAGCTAAAGGAAAAGAAATGCAGAATGAAGAGGAAGAAGCCTTGGTGAAGACCCCTAAAACCCCCAAGTATGTGAAAAATAGTCATTCCAAAGAACAAATCATTAGAGACAAGAGGAAAGGAGTATTGACAAGAAGTAGAGCTATTGAAGCTGAAGTAAATCTGTGTTTACTTTCTAAATTTGAACCTAAAATAGTGAGTGAGGCATGCAAAGATGAACATTGGATGAAGGAAATGGAAGAAAAACTTATGCATATTGAAAAAAATTAGACTTAGGAATTGGTTCCTAGTTTGACAAACAAAAAAAAATTGGAACTAAGTGGGTATTCAGAAACAAGCTGAATGAGAATGGAGAAGTGGTAAGAAATAAGGAAAGTGTTGTGTGTAAGGGTTACTCACAAGTGGAAGGAATAGACTTTGAGGAAAAAATTTCCCCTATGGCTAGGATGGAAGCTATCATAATTTTTTTAGCATTTCTAGCATACAAGGACTTTAAAGTTTATCAGATGGATGTGAAGTTTTCTTTTCTGAATGGTGAATTGGAAGAAGAGGTTTACATGGAACCACCAGAAGGATTTCAATTGTCAGATCAATCAGATATGGTGTGCAAATTGAAGAAGGAATTGTATGGATTGAAGCAAGCTCCTAGAGCTTGGTATGCAAGATTGGATAGATATTTTATACAACAAGGATTCAGTAAAGGATTCATAGATAGTAATCTTTACTTCAAAATTGAGGAAGACAAAATCTTGATAGTGGTTGTGTATGTGAATGATATTATATTTGGAGGAAATTAAGCTATGTGTAAGATATTTTTGAAGAGATGCAAAAAGAGTTTGAGATGTCAATGTTTGGGGAGATGAATTTCTTCCTAGGGTTACAAATCAATCAACTGGATAAAGGGATTTTCATTTCAAAGTCAAAGTATGTCAAAGAGATGTTGAAGAAGTTTGGAAAGGAAGAGTCCAAACTGATATGCAATCCTATGGTGACTAGTTGTAAATTGAGCAAAGATGATGATTCACCTAAGGCAGACCAAAGAAAATATAGATCTATGATTGGTGGACTACTATAACTAACTGCTACTAGACTAGATATCATGCATGTAGTTTGTCTTGTGGCTAGATTTCAAGAAGAACCTAAAGAAACACATGTTGCAACTATGAAGAGGATATTCAAATATTTAAGAGGCACTTTGGATTATGGCTTATAGTATCCTAAGGATACTAATTTCATATTAAGTGCTTATACAGATGCATATTGGGTAGGTTATGTTGATGACAAGAAAAGTACAAGTGGTGGTGAATTATTTCTTGGATGTAGATTGGTGTCATGGTTAAGTAAAAAGAAAGATTAAGTTTCCTTATCCACTCTTGAAGCTTAGTATATTGCATCAGCATCATGTTGTACACAAGTTTTATGGATGAGATAGACATTGAAGGATATCAAAGTAGTATATGATGATCCTATTTCTATCTTTTATGATAATACAAGTGCAATTAACATTTCAAAAAATCCTGACGCATTCAAGGAAAAAAATAAATCTTTTGAGAGAGAAGCTTATGGAGAATGAGGTAAAGCTTGAATATGTACCTACAAAGGACTGGATTGCTGACATATTTTCTAAGGATCTTCCTAACGATAATTTTGAGTATCTTCGGGAGAAGTTGGGGGTTATTGCAACTCCTTCCTTGAACTAGATGCATATGGAGATGCATTATTCCAATGGATATATGGATTCATCTCTTATCTGGACTGGTGTTGGTGGCTACCTCTCAGGGGGAGTAGGTAGTGTCATGTGTTGTCATTGTGCATAATTTTTTATTTGATTAGGTGTATTGCTAAGGGGGAGTATTCAAAGAAATTATATTGGTCCAGTGTCAAAGGGAGAGAACAATGAATTTTTTTTTATCCTTTTCCATTGATTTCAAAGGAGGAGAGAGAATCGTGTGAATTTTTTTATCTATTCAAGGGGAGAAAAGAAAGGAAATTAAAAAAATTAATTCAGAGTTGTGTTGTCTTTGATGATTTTTCACATCATGTGTTTCCATCAATGATAAAGGGGGATATTGTTGTAAGTATGAAGGTGTTGTCATTGATGTCAACTATGTGTTTGAAGATGTCGAGGATATAGAGAAAATTGATAAAATAAGGAAACAAGGTGTTGCAGAGGTGTTTTGGTTTTTCTTTGCATTTCTTCTAGGTTGAAGATTTGCTTTTGTGGCTTGGATATGTTGGTTAGAGTTGTTTAGAGTTTCTATATCTAGAATTTGGGATTTTGGATCATTGGTCATAAAAAGTTGTGTTTACCAGTATGTGAATTGGTTTTGTAGTGTTGTACAAATGTGTCAGGGATAAATGTTTTTGCTCCACATTACTCCACAGTTTCTTTTCAAGACTCATGGTTTTGAAGGATATTTAATGGTATTGTTCATTTGTTTGTGTCAAGAGGATTCATGCTTAGGAGTATTAGAAGAAAGTCTTTTGAGTTTTAAAATATTGCAGTATCTGGTAGTGTTGTCTGGGTAAACAATATGATTATAAAATTCAGGTTAAATTTGTTGCGAAGGATTTTTTTTTTTTTTAGGATCTTGGATCGTGTTCAAGTGATTTTTTTTGTCCAAAAGTTTAAAATTGATTTTAGGAAGCGTTTACTTAATGTTTAATGTGTTTTCATGAGTAATGACTGATCTCATGACTACACTATATTCAAAGATGTTCAAGAATTGATGAAGGCATAGCGTGGCATGTGTGAGATTTAATTTGGGTCCCATTTAAGAATTTTTTTGGTCCACTTTCATTCCTATCCACTACAGGAATGTTTAGTGCCGACCTAATTTGAAAGTGCAAAGTGTGAAGCGTGTATTGCCAACCTTGGAAAAAAATTTCAAGGTTGAGGATGGTATAAGTATGAGTCAAGATGTTGAAGGTTGTCAAGATAGAAAATATAGAAATAATAAAAGGGTGTGTGATGCAAGTGATGCAAATTTTTGAAGAGTAGAGTGTGAATTTGAGAAGAGTAGTGCGAACCTCAAAGTGTTGGACTTCTGAATGTAGTGAGTTGAAGGTGTCCTCAATCTTTCAAACAAGGCTGGGAAAGTTTTGGAGTATTTGTGGTGGATTTTTTGTTGCATTGAGAAGTTGTTCCTTGTGTAACATTTCTCTTCTATCTTCTTGTTTTTTTTTTGTGGCAGCGTGTAGTGTCCCTCCAGATGACATTATTATTTTAGTTGCTTCTGACTGGTTGTTAGTCATTTAGATGCTTTTGAGACTATATTACACTATTGCACTATGCCATTGATGTTATTTTAGTTGCTATATTTTGTAGATGATACACTTGACCTTATGATCATCTGGTTATTTTTGTGTGATGACATCATTATTGTTATGTGCATATTGTGGTATATGCAGTTTATGATTGTTAATGATGTTATTATAATAAAATTGATTTTTTGATATAATGATTCATGTCAGTCCAGGTGAAGGAGACAATGTAGCATTACTCACTCGTGAGTACCCTACTACGTTGTGACTCTTCTTCACGGTGTGATTTCTGATATATGTGTTGATATGATTGACAGTGCAGTTTGATGCAACTTGCAGGTATAGGCATCGACTCTACCTGCTTCGTCAGGTTTGAGCGTGCCAAGGCCCAATAGAAATTTGTTGATGGGAGATAGTTTCTGGTCCTCTATCATGAGCCATCGTTCTGGAAAGTGAGTAACATTCGCTACCCGGTTGTTTCTATTGACGTTCATCTCATCATATCATTTGTGGTTCCATCATATCATTCTATGTTCACCATGTTTGATATTGATTTTCTTAAATTAATTAAACAGTTTAATTTGTAAGCATTGAATTTAACTGTGATTAATTGTATTATTGGATTAATGATTATGATCGATTTATTTAAATTTAAAAGTTTATTTTAATTGTTAGAAGGTTTAATTTATTAAGATTATTATAATAGAATGTCATTGAAGGATAATTACATGTAATTGCTATGAATGTGCAATTTGGATGTTTTCAAAATTGATAAATTTAAATAAGTTGTTGTGGAAGGAATTTGCAAAATATCTTAAATTATAATTGGTCATTTAGAAATTGTAACTTGTTGATTTAATTAGTCTTAACTATTTGATTAAATGTGAGGACATGCAATCTATCAGTTAATTTGTGTGAATTGCATTTTAATTAAAATTAATGATAATGCATGGTATGCAATTTTTCTTTACCGCAATTGGTTTTTTTGAAGAAAAAGTTTTGTTTTGACTACAATTTGTTGGAAGAAGTTTATTTCTCTGTATTTTTTGGGTTCTTGGTTGGAAAAAGTTTGGAGGTTGCAAATCCGGAGGATTTTCTCATTCTGAGAAAGATTCATTGTTTGAATTATTGGTTTAGCGTCATCGATGTTCAAATCCGGAAAATAATTCTAGGTTTTCTTCTTGTAATACTTGTTTATTCTTGAATTTAAAATTTTAAAGAACATTGTTGTATTCTGTTTATGATATGCTGCGAAATCTTGCTTTGAAACCTGCGCAATAGAGGAAAATGGAAACAAAAATGAAAATTTATCTGTATTGGTATTGGAAACAATAGATTAACTTTGGTTTGTGAGTTTAATTTCTTCTATAATCCTTGTTCCTACTGGGCAGTTTGTTCTTTCGATACTCTATAGCTCTTTTCCTTACTATAACACTATTTATCTCTGCTCCTTGGTTGATTGAGGAGTTTCTAAAGTCTAGATGCAACATTGATCTAGTAATCTATGTTCTCCACCTACCTTGTGTCTAGCCAGCATTCAGTCTTTTTTGAATTGAACTATTCTTTTTATTACTAGCAATACAAACAATAAATATTACAGCATTTGATATGATTTTCTTTATGGGAGCTAATATATATATATTAACAAAGTACTTGTAAGAGTATGATTTGGATGTGATACTTGCTTATGCATGTTCATTTTTTTGGGTCTTATAATTCACTTATTCCTTTTGTATCTCCTTGGCCACTATGTTTACAAAACTCTTTTGTTAGTATTGAAGCCAATTTCTGATTAGTAAGGGTTCACAATTGGATTCTTTGTTAATTTCATAAACCATCTAAGTTTTTTATTGGTGTGCATGCAATCTATTTCTTTGCTTAGACTGATAATATCATGTTTTAAAAATATAACACAATCTTGATTTTTCTTCTCGGATTGCATGCAAGTTGATTGTAGTTTTATTCCAACAAACTTATAGAAGGTTTTTATTTGTGTTTATGCATGCATAAGAAAAAATTTTGTGCATGCATCTGTCAAATTGTTCATTATGCTTGATCCACCAATCCTATCGCCTTGACATGTGTTTGAATTGCATGCAGTAGACTAGTAGTTCACAATTCCTATGTGATAGTCACTTGTGTGATCACACTGATCTGTAGCTTGTTCGCTATGGTAATTACCTTTGTTTCAACATTCATTACTTTGCCAACTCTGTTAAGAGATGCTGTAATTATCTTTAGCTATTTTTTGTTCCTTAATCTCTTTTGGTTATGCGTTGGTCATTAGGTATTACCGTTGTTGTTTACAAGTTTGTGGTTGTCACGAGATTCATTGATATTGTGTTGTGATTCACTATATATTTTATTGATCACTCTTTAAAGTGCGTAACACTGTGAGGTTAGGTGTAAAATTCATTGTGAATAGGTTCTATGTGTCTGATTTTAGATAAAGCATTCTTCTGCATCTACCAAGATTATATTTTTTTATACGGTTGGTCTTCTATTTTTGCACCTTCTATATTTATATATATAGCGCTATGATCACATTAAACTAGTTGCACAAGTATGCTTTAGCTTTTATGTCTCTTCTTTATGCAAATATATTAACTTTACTTTATGTTTTCTTAATTCATATAATAATTTATGTATAAGGATTTAGGGGTAAGATAGGTGGAAATATAGATAAGAAGTTAACTTTGTATATATATTTCATTCTTGGCTAAAAATGATTATTAAGTTAACTTTTTTATATGGAAAATAAATAAATTAGAGATTTTGAATATGTCAATTGATTTATTTCTTGGAATTTTGAATGTGTTGAATTGTATCCTTTGGTTATTTTGTTCGAAATAATGAAAGATAAATAGAATGGCAATTATGTTAGAAGTTATGATTTTGACATTTTAAGTTATCAAGTATTTTATGTATGGACATTACATTCATTATGCAATGGAGGGAATTATACTTGAAACATAGTTTTACTATCATCAAGAGTAGTATTGGTGATGAATTCTTTTTGAAAATTTTTAGAGGCTTAGTCTTGTAATTGATTTTGTTATTCTTAGAATGTTTGATTATCATCATCCTTGCACGATTAGACTTTGACTTAGCCATGCATGGTGGATAGTTTTATTGAGATATTTGAAATGTTATGGTTACATTATGATTATTATGGGTCTATGTAAAATGATGTTTTACATGCATGTTATCTATGTTGTCATTGTCAATCAGTGAGTTGTACCTAGGAGGAGTGGCTTTCGTTAGGGGCTGGAAACCTAAAGAGGTTGCATGGGTAACCTTTTGAAAGTGGATAATTCAATGATAACTAAACTTTAAGATTTTAGGGGTTGGGTAGTAAACATTAAAAAACTCAGATAATTCATTTGCCTTGCCTTGTACTTTAACACTTGTTTAGGTTAAAGTAGGTTTTGATGGCCCGGAATGGCTAATCGATCACTTTGTCTTCTCGAGAATTTTATCGATACCACTTAAGTCTATTTAGGGGTAAGAAATCGTTAGAGGTTGGTAGGGTAACTTAGGTTGAGGGCCAATAACCTAGGAAGATTCTCCAGGGTAATCTATTATGACTATGTGATGACACTGCTATCCTTGTACATATGTTGGGTCTCTTGTGCAGAGTCACCTATGGTAATGTCGTTGCCTCTGGGAGTATGTCGGTTGTCATGTGGGTTTGATGTCATGTTGCCATGTGTATGTCAGCCATGTGTTGTATGTTTTCTCTTCTCTGATGTCAGTTTGACTTGAGGACCTATTTCTATCTCCTAACATGGGGGGTGGGATTTCAAGTACCACACGGTTTGGAGGAACGTGCCTTTTCTTCCATTGGGTCCCCTTTCTGGTGATGTTGCTCGACACGAGATTTTTCTTGATAGGTTCTTGGATTCACATCATTCATGGAGTTGTTCATTGGATGTGCTCGTGGACGTGGTCAACAATTATAATTTTTCATCTTATGTATTGTATTCACTCATGATGATGACATGAGGCTTCATTGTATTATGACCTTGGATGTATCAAGATTTGTCACAATCTCATTTGTTGTAATTGAACTTGTAATGAATCTCTTATTGGTAATGAAATTTTGATATGGAATATTCATATGTTTCTTGTATATAGTACTTGATGTAATGTTGTTATTACTTTAGTAGCGTAGTTGTGGAACCTGAGAATGTTCATGTATATGTTGTTGTTCACATATTGTTAATAAATGTTTTTTTTTTTTAAAATTGTTCAGTTGTTTAGTTGAATTAACGTGTTGTTCCTTGGGTTCTATGACGAGGCGTTACAACTTGGTATTAGAGCGAAGGTTCTAACACTAGGTACTTTGGTTCTTGCGAGCCTACAAGGTTGTCCTAGGTGTTAGACTCTTTAGTGTGTGCATTTTCTTGTTTCCTTGTGTCTTTAAACTGAGACTCATCGTTGGTCTTGTGTAGGATCATGCCTAGATGATGTGGTAGAGGTAATGGATGAGGATGTGGTGGTGGCCATGCGGAAAATTGCTAGGACACTCCACCACAGAGTTCATGTGAAAGTGAACATGGGGAGCAACCTAATCCTTTGGGTAATTAGGCGAATAATGAGTAGATTCTGAATCAACCAAGAGAGGAGGGAGATCTATTGTGTCCTTTACTTGAGCAGGTCCTTGCTCATCTGGGGCCTAGATAAGAGAATGAACAAGAAGTGAATAGAGAGAGGGACAGATAACCACCTTAGAGGATTGTGAAGACCACAAAGCAGGATGCCATAGCTGCAGGGCAAATGATAGATTTGTTGAGGGTACGCCCTCCCACTTTTGATGGTATTGGTGGTGGTTTGGAAGCATAGACATGGTTACTGGATTTGGGATGATGTTTTTCTATGCACCCATATGGTAGAAACACCAAAGTGAGATGTGCCATCATGCATCTTAGAGGTTTCGCCTCTACTTGGTGGCAATTGGAGGAGCAGAAGCTCCATCTGGAGATTGGATCTGTATCTTGGGATATGTTCTTGAAGAATTTCAGAGTGCATTTCTTATCTAAGCACTGGAGGCAGCGTCATGAAGATGAGTTCCATGATCTATGCTAGATGGCTATTTCGGTCAAACATTTTGAGCATAGGTTCTACGAACTCAAACAATATGCAGGGATAGTGGATGATGAGGCTAAGCTGGTACAACATTTCATCAAGGGCTTGAATGCTCGTATCATTGGAGGAGTCAGAGTCTTCAAGATGAAGATGATGGAGGTAGCTATGGAGAAGGCTCAGATTATGGAGGAGAATTTTTCCATGGATTTGGGTGGACATACAAGTATTCTGATTGGCAGTGCTTCTAATGCCGGTTTTGGTCCACGTGGTGGCCTGATTTAGACAGGTGGTTCCTCTTGAAACCAACAGGAACCTGCTAAGGGTGGACAACAATAGCACTAGCAACAACGTTACCCACAAAAGAATAAGGGTTCTCAGATGCAGTCGGGTAACGATTCTTAGGCTGGGAAGAACAACAACTAGTGGCGTATTAAGTGCAACTATTAGGATCAGCCAACACAGAGTGCACAATCGATAGTTAGCAGAGGAAGCTTCGAGTAGTCGAATGCACCTTCGGGTGGTAGAGGTTTTGGTAGGGGCACTAGATGTTTCTCATGTGGTCAACATGGTCATATTGTGAGGCAGTGTCCGATGAGAGGTACTTCAGGGTTTGGTCAGCAACCCGCAGCTTCAGAGTCGACGATTGGTGACGTAGGTTGATCTCATAGAATTTTTTCTATGGTGGATAACCATAAGGTGGATCACCAGAATACTATGGTTGAGGCTTCAGGTCAGTCATAGGTGTTAGTTTTTATATTCTTTTTTATTCTGGAGCTTCTGATTCATTTATCTCTCTATCCATTGTTGAGCGATGCGGTCTAGTGACAGTAAAGCAAGGCATTAGGTGGCAGGTAGAATTGGCTTCTGGGGCTAAGGTAGAAATTGAATCTCTTGTTCACAAATGTGAACTTATGATTGGTTCATTATCTACCTTAGTAGATCTTCAGGTTACACCTCTTGGATTGTATGACATTGTTTTGGGAATGGACTAGTTAGAATCTCATAGTACAGTGATTGACTGTCGATGAAAGATAGTAAGTTTCTTAGATGATTCCAGTGCTGAGATTGAGATAGTCAGTGTGCAGAGACCCATCTCCTTGTGGATTATATCTTCTATGCAATTTAGGAGATGTATGTGATAGGGTTGTTAGCTATTTGCAGCTATTGTTAGTAACTTGGAGGTAGGGGAGAGTCGAGAGGTATCTCTTGATGATTACCCTATCCTTTAGGAATTTGTCGATGTGTTTCCTAGTGATATTTTGGGTATGTCACCAAAACATGGCATTGATTTCAAAATCGATCTGGTTCCTGGAGCAGAGCCTATATCTTGAGCTCCATATAGAATGACTACACAAGAATTGGAGGAGCTTCATTTGCAGTTGGAGGAGCTCTTGGCTAAGGGTTTCATTCATCCGAGTGTTTCTCCTTGGGGAGCACTTGTCATCTTCATGAAGAAGAAGGATAGATCCCTCAGGTTGTGCATTGACTATCGTCAATTGAATAAGGTGATGGTTAAGAATCGATATCCTTTGCCTAGAATCGATGACCTCTTTGATCAGATCAAGGGAGAAAATGTATTTTCTAAGATTGATATGAAATCAGGATACCACCAGTTGTGCATTTCTAAAGCATATATTCATAAGACAACATTTCAAACTTGTTACAGGCACTATGAGTTCATAGTGGTGTCATTCGGGTTAACGAATACACTATCTATTTTCATGAGCTTGATGAATGATTTATTTCGCATGTACCTGGATCACTCTATTCTTGTGTTTCTCGATAAAATTTTGATCTATTCGAGAGATATGAAGGAGCACAAGGAGAACATGAGACAGGTATTGCAGTGCTTGAGGGAGAATCAGTTGTTTACGAATTTGTCAAAGTGTGAGTTCTTCCAAATTGAGGTGAAATGCCTTGGTCATGTTAACTCTGGAGAGGGTATTGTAGTGGATCCTTCAAAGATCCAAGCCATTATGGATTGGCCCATTCCTACCAATGTACCTAAGGTTCACAGTTCTATGGGTCTTGCAGGGTATTACAGATGGTTTGTTCAGGGGTTTTCCAGGATTTCTCATCCTATTACTTCTCTTCAAAGGAAAGGGAAGAAATTCATTTGGTCAGATCAGTGTCAGTTGGCCTTTCAGACACTCAAGGAGAAGTTGACAAGTGCACCTATATTAGTTGTTCCTGATCCTACTAAGGACTTTTTTATTTGCACTGATGCATCCTTAGAGGGTTTAGGAGTCATTCTGATTTAGGAAGGTCATGTGATTGCCTATGAGTCTCGTAAACTCAAGGATCACGAATTGAACTATCCTACTCATGATCTAGAGTTAGCTGTAGTCATTCATGCTTTGGTTCATTGGAGACATTTCTTGTTGGGTCATCACTTTGAGCTTCACAGTGATCATCGTAGTCTATAGTATATTTTTACATAGCCTAATCTTAATGCTAGGCAGAGACGGTGGATGGAGTTCTTGTGTGAATATGTTTTCGAGGTAAAATTTATCTAGGGGAAAGAGAACATGGTGGCTGATGCTCTTAGTCAGTGAAGACATGAGATTTTTGCCATGAATCTTGGAGTTGATTTGAGGAGTTAGATCTTAGCATCGCTTCCTACAAACAAATTGTATCAGGAGGTGAAGATAGAGTTGGGATCAAATAGACCCTTGGAGGGTAGATTCATAGGTAATACACTCAAGTCAAATGGTTTGTTGTGACATTTGGGTCATATTTATGTACAACTTTTTGACGGTCTTTGTACCTTGATTGTGTCAGAGGCACATCGAGCACCTTACTGAACTCATCCTCGTGTCAAGAAGATGCATGCGGATCTTCAAAAACTATACTTTTGGTGTAGGATGAAGTGTGACATTGCTGATTTTGTTTCTAGATGTCTTGAGTGTCAGAGGGTTAAGGCTGAGCATCAAACATCCCGCAAGTTTGTTGCAGTTACATCTTGTTCTAGAATGGAAGTGGGAAATCATATCGGTGGATTTTATTGTCCGGTTGCCTATGTCATCTCATCAACATGATTCCATCATGGTTACTATTGATAGGTTGACTAAGGCAGCACATTTCTCTCTGGTTTTTTCATCATATAATGCCTCTTTTGTGGCAAAGATCTTCATGGAGGACATTGGTCATTTGTATGGGATCCCACACAGAATAATTTTTGATAGAGATCCTATTTTTACATCAGCTTTATGGACATCCTTAGAATATGCCTTAGGTACTTAGTTGAAATTTAGTTCAACTTATCACCCAAGACTGACAGATAGACTAAGAGGGTTAATTAGGTTCTTGAGGATATGCTTAGAATTTACATCATGGATCAACAACCATGATGGGAAGAATATCTCTACTTGGTGGAGTTTGCTTATAATAATGGGTATCATAGTTCCATAGGTATGCCTCCTTTTTAGGCATTGTATGGACACCCATGCCAGACTTCGTTGAGTTGGGATAGGCTTGAGGATAGAGTGCTTCTTGGACCTAAGATCCTATGGGATATGGAGTAGTAGGTTGATCATATCAAAGAGCATTTGGTAGCATCACAGGATAGGTAGAAGAAGTATGTCGATGCTCATCATGTGGATCGCCAATTTTTAGTAGGTGACAGAGTATTTCTTTGGGTGCGTCCACGAAAGAGTCTGATCCGTTATGGAAAAGGCTCTAATCTCGCACCTTGATTCGTTGGGCTATTCAAGATTCTAGAGAGGATTGGTCCTATAGCTTATCGACTTGCTTTACTACCCAACTTGTGATGCATTCATGATGTATTCCATGTATCCTGATATTTCACATGTGCTCAATTGGAATGCATTATAGGTAGAGGATGGGCAATAGGCTTTGGAGCCCGTGGGTGTTCTTCAGCATAGGAGGCTCACCCTTAGGGGTCAAGATGTTGATCAGGTGAGGGTCTAGTGGGATCCTAGTGACGAGGCTTTAGCTACTTGGGAGGATGCGACACATATGAGGGAACTTTATCCCTATTTATTTGTACGCTTCCAAGAGTAAGCCTCATCCTAGGGGGCAGGATGTAGTGTCCCTCTAGATGACATTATTGTTTCAGCTGATTTTGACTGGTTGTTAGTCATTTAGATTCTTTTGAGACTATATTACACTATTGCACTGCCATTGATGTTATGTTAGTTGCTATATTCTGTAGATGATACACTTGACCTTATGATCATATGGTTATTTTTGTGTGATGACATTATTATGGTTATGTGTGTATTGTGGTATATGCAGTTTTTGATTGTTAATGTTGTTATTATAATGAAATTGATGTTTTGATATAATGATTCATTTCAGTCCAGGTGAAGGAGACAGTGTAGCATTACTCACTCGTGAGTACCCTGCTACATTGCAACTCCTTCATGGTGTATTTTCTGATATATGTGTTGATATGGTTGACAGTGCAGTTTGATGCAGCTTATAGGTACAGACATCGAATCTACTTGCTTTGTCAGGTTTGAGCATGCCAAGGCCCAATGGAAATTTGTTGATGGGAGATAGTGTTTGGTCCTCTTTCATGAGCCATCATTCTAGAAAGAACGAGGATCATTCGTTACTCAGTTGTTTCTATTGATGTTCGTCCCATCATGTCATTTGTGGTTCTGTCATATCATTCTATGTTCGTCATGTTTGATATTGATTTTCTTAAATTAATTAAATGGTTTAATTTTTAAGCATTGAGTTTAACTATGATTAATTGCATTATTGGATTAATGATTATGATTGATTTATTTAAATTTAAAAGTTTATTTTAATTGTTAGAAGGTTTAATTTATTAAGATTATTATAATAGAATGTTATTGAAGGATAATTAATGTAATTGCCATGAATGTGCAATTTGGATGTTTTCTAAATTGATAAATTTAAATAAGTTGTTGTGGAAGGAATTTACAAAATATTTTAAATTATAACTGGTCATTTAGAAATTGCAACTTGTTGATTTAATTAGTCTTAACTATTTGATTAAATGTGAGGACATGCAATCTATCAGTTAAACTGTATGAATTGCATTTTAATTAAAATTAACGATAAAGCATGGCATGCAATTTTTCTTTACAACAATTGTTTTTTTTGAAGAAAACATTTTGTTTTGACGGAAATTTTCTGGAAGTAGTTTCTTTCTCTGTATTTTATGGGTTCTTGGTTGGAAAATGTTTGAAGGTTGCAAATTCAGAGGCTTTTCTCATTCTAAGAAAGATTCATTGTTTGAATTATTGGTTTAGTGTCATCGTTGTTCGAATCCGGAAAAGAATTCTAGGTGTTCTTCTTGTAATACTTGCTTATTCTTGAATTTAAAATTTTAAAGAACATTGTTGTATTATGTTTATGATATGCTGTGAAATTTTATTTTGAAACCTGCACAATAGAAGAAAATGGAAAAAAAAAGAAAATTTAGCTGTATTGGTACTGGAAATATTAGATTAACTTTGGTTTGTCAATTTAATTTCTTCTATAATCATTGTTCCTGTTGGGCAGTTTGTTCTTTCGATACTCTATAGATCTTTTCCTTACTATAGCACTATTTATCTTTGTTCCTTGGCTGATTGAAGATTTTCCACAGTCTAGATGCAACATTGATCTGATAATCTATGTTCTCCACCTACCTTGTGTCTGGCCAGTGTTTGGTCTTTTCTGTTTTGGACTATTCTTTTTATTACCAACAATACAAACAATAAATATTATAGCCTTTGATATGATTTTCTTTATGGGAGCTGATATATATATTACCAAAGTACTTGTAAAAGGCCGATTTGGATGTGATACTTTCTTATGCATGTTCATTTTTTTGGGTCTTATAATTCACTTATTCCTTCTATATCTCCTTGGTCGATGTGTTTACAAAACTCTTTTGTTAGTATTGAAGCCAATTTCTGATTAGTAAGGGTTCATAGCTGGATTCTTTGTTAATTTCATAAACCATCTAAGTTTTGATCGGTGCACATGCAATCTATTTCTTTGCTTAGACTGATAATATCATGTTTTAAAAATATAACACAATCTTGATTTTTCTTCTCGGATTGCATGCAAGTTGATTGCAGTTTTATTCCAACAAACTTATAGAAGGGTTTTATTAGTGTTTATGCATGCATATTAGCTGAAACACTTTTGTGCATCCATCTGTCAAACTATTCATTATGCTTGATCCACCAATCCTATCACCTTGACATGCATTTGAATTGCATGCGGTAGACTAGTAGTTCACAATTCCTATGTGATAGTCACCTGTGTGATCGAACTGATATGTAGCTTGTTCGTTATGGTAATTACCTTTGTTTCAACATTCATTACTTTTCCAACTCTGTTAAGAGACACCGTAATTATCTTTAGCTAGTTGTTGTTCCTTAATCTCTTTTGGTTATTCGTTGGTCATTGGGTATTACCATTGTTGTTTTCATGGTTGTGGTTGTCATGAGATTCATTCATATTGTGTTGTGATTCACTATATAGTTTATTGACCACTGTTTAAAGTGTGCAATGCTATGAGGTTAGGCATAAAATTCATTGTGAATAGGTTCTGTAATATCGCTCCGTTTTTCTCTTTTGATGTGATGATAATTTATTCAGATGTATCATTATGGCATGCTTTAGATTAACATAGAGAATATTTGAATTAATGATGCTTTACGCCTTTGATTATATTATTGATGTTAGATTCGTCAGTTGATAATACTGTATTGGTGAAGGGGACGGGATTGCATCACTCGCTTGCCAGCGCCCTACGACTCTGAGATTTCCCTCCTCACGGTGTGTTTTATATGATGCAAATATACATGTGCAATATTCTATTGTTCGCAGGTTAATAGGTACAGGACATCGACTCCACTTGGTTTCACAGGGTTGAGCATGTCCATTGTCCAACGACATTCAATTGGGAGATAATAGTTAGGTTTTCCGTGCCAAGTCATCACCTTGGTCATAAGTGTGTCGTCGATTGTAGTCTGGTTCAGTTCTTTTAATATTGTTCTTTTGCCTTGATCTTATTAATTGTAAGTTAGAAAGGTTAAATAAATGGCCTATGTAGTTGAGTGGTTGATTAAATGAATCTAGTTATAATGTTAGAAATGTCATTTAATTTATTGATTAATTTAATTTAATTAATAAAATAATTTAATCTTGGATTAGATTTATTTTATTGATTAATTAAATTAATTGTAAGGGATTTAAATTTCATTTTTAGAAAATTTTAAATTCAAAAATTGAAATTTGAGATATTTTCTGTTTTCTGTTTTCAAAAATTAATTTTGGTGGTTGAATAGATATTTTTGAATTTTTGTTAGCTATTATTGGGATTTTTGGATGAGTTTGTGAGAGAGGATAAAAAAATGGAGATTTAGAGAAGGAAAATAATTTTTGGTTGTGTTTTTGGATTTGGGTTTTTTTGGAGAAGTTCAGTTAGATTGCTGAAAAGAAGTTTGAATTTGAGGAGAAAGATTTGTACCAATCTATCATTTTCTCAAGCATTGGAAACCAGGTATTCTGTTTAATAAATTAATTTCATTTGGAAATGATTCACAACTTTTATTTGTTGTTAGAAAATATATATATAAACTTGGTTGGAATTGCAAGAGAAACCCATCTTGAATCTGGTTTCAAAACTTCAAACCCTCTATTGGAAAATGTTTTTCTTCAAAAGAAATTGTGTTCTTAATTGTAATTGATCATTTTTGAAATTAGTTGCTCTTCTAAATCTAGGGGTTTGGATAAAATTGTATATATATATATCTTATAGAGATATTCATATGTTTTATTATACATCATTGGGTGAGTGGCTATTTTTAAAATATACATTTAAGCCCTGTCATGGTTCGTGGATTTCAAAAAAATCCGCAGGGATTTATAAAATATTTTATGTTTTGGAAAATAAATAAAAAAAGAAATGGAAAATAAAATATAAAAAAAGTTTTTGGGAGGGTTTGGGGGGAAGCTGTGGGAGGCTTTGCCCCACCGCCACCCCCACATAGGGGACGGTTGTGGAGGCAGAGCCTCCATCACAACCCCCTCTCCCCTCACCTCGCGCTGGCCGCGCCGCACCAAGGGTTCGGTTGTGCTTAAACACAATCGCACCCACTGTGGGTGCGACTGTGTTTAAACATAGTCGGCCCACATGGGGTCGACTGTGCACAACCAACCGCCGCCCCACATGGGGTCGGCTAGGTTAAGCCGCCCTCCCTTTTGACTCAGCGCGCGGTTCAAGAAGCGCGCGGCCCTAAGCAATGCGTGGGTTTGGTTTTTTATTCGTTCTTTCTTTTATTCATATAAAAATAAATATAATTAATATTTAAGTATTATATTTTTATAATATTAAATATTAATATATATTAATGTTATAAAAATATATATTAATATTTAATATTATATTATGTAATATTAAAATATTAAAATATATGATTATATCTAGTTGATTCATTCTTTTAATATTTGGGTATATTGAAAATTATTGATTTTAAAAAAGGCATATTTTAAATGTAATTGAGAAAAATTTGATTTTAAAATAATGATTTAAATTAAGGGCATGTTTTAAATGGAATTAAAGAATTTAAATTATAGTGTTTTTAGTCAAGTTGTGGATTTTATTTTAAAATAATGCAATTGATAGATCAGTATAATTGATTTTTTTTTAAGAAATATGTCTAATCGATGAGTTAATTATTTTTAAAATGAATATGTCGAAAAGAGGAAACAAATATTTATTTCGAAATGATATTTTCTAAATGGTTGAAATAAATGTCTATTTTATATTAAATTTAAAGTAAATAGAGAATGAAATATTTGGTGTTTATTTCATCTTTGTCTAATAGAGATGTTATTCAATTCAATTTTATTAAATGCAATAAAGTACCGTATGTGAATTAAGAAGTGGATTTAGGAAATCCGAAGTAGATTTAATTCCGATTAAATTACTTGTTTAAATGTAATTCCTTCTATTATCGCCTTGGGGGAAATTAATTAGAAAGGGTGTTAAATCTTCCATATAAGGTTTTAAATATGTGGGTTGTCATATCAGGTTGTCAACCATTTGTTAATTCCCTTGGGTAGTACCTGGGGTCTAGTCAGTATTTTACCCGGTTTCCGTGAGCGGGGATGTTTGTGCCTCCTGTAGAAGGAGTGGATTATGTGCTTTGTTGCCTGCAGTGTTGGAGTGAGTTCTTTTTATGTTTCCTCCTAGAGTTGGAGTGGTCATGATGTCTTGTTGTACGCAATTGGGTTTCCATTGTGTTTGGTTATGTTTGGTATGTTGTCAAGTAGATGAATGACTTCCGTTAGGGGCCAAAGCCGTGAGAGGTGAACTGGGTAACCTTCAAAGGTAGTTTATTCGAGTGATAACCAAAGCAATGTAATCCATGTTAGTAATGTTATGGTGTACTTGTAGTTGGTACTTGATTGTTATGTGTATGGTTTTCTTAACATACCTGATCTGTTATTTCTGGAAACAATGTAACCTTGTTAGGGTTGTATTTGAGTTGTACTTACGTTAAACTTGAGTTGTACTTGTGTGGTTCATGTGAATGGTTGTGTTAGTTTGGTTCAGTTTGAGTCAGCCTGTGTTTAGAGGTAGATGGCCTTGGCTAGGATTCCTTGTTACTATCTCCAAGCACGAGGGGTGGGCCTTTGGGTTCCACTTGGTTGGGTGGCGTGCACCTTACTCCATTGGGCTTTCTTCTTGTTCGTATTGTTGAGATCTTCGATTGGAGAGCTCGTGGGATCCAGTTATCTTTATGCTTATTTTCATTTCAGTTGCTCTTGTAATTCATTACCCCTCTTTGTCATCGAGGTGGAAGTTGCAATATGTAATCATTCTTTTGGATTTATCTCATTCGGGGAATGAGAGTTGTAACCTTATTGTCAAAAGAGATCTTATGGTATCTTTACTTTCTTTGATGAATTTATCCTGTATGGAATGCATGTGTTCTTAATTTCTTAAGTAATAATTGTTGTTCGTGGGTAATTAAGTAACCTTAGTCTCGTAACCTTAGAGGTTGTTGTAATGTGTAGTGAACTTGCATATTAATTATACCTACAAAAAAAATAAAAAAAAATTAGTTCATTTGAGTAGTTAATTGCAACTTCCTCTAGGGTTGTGTGGCGGGGCGTTACACATGGTATCAGAGCCTTAGGTTCATACACTGGGTTCTCTGGGTACATTTGTGCCCGCTATGTTGTCCTTGTGATTTGTTAGTGAAATTGTTAAGTGATCACGTGTTCATGGCTTTTACCTTAGCATGATGTACTCTGTGGAAAAGAGTAGCGTGAAAGTAACCTGATAAAAGGTTATGGTTGGAAAGTTTTGTTACGTATCCCATGGGTTATGGTATTGGATGTTCCTATGGGATTGTGTATGTAGTTGTACCCCTGTAAATGTAAGAAGCAAATAATTGTATCTTGTTTGAGAGTTGTGAATACCCCGTACTTGCTTTGTGTATCCATGTGATGGTGATACTTGGTACCCATCCTTGAGGAAAAGTTACACTTTGGTGTGGGATTTACCATACCATTATGTGTGGGTGCATGTTTGTTACCTGATTGAGGGCCAACCCATGTGTGGTTGAAACTTATATATAAGAGTAATCAAGAGTAGTTCTTCTTCTTTTGGTTCTTTAGATCCTCAATCCGTAAAGGGATAGTAGCAGCCACAAGTTTTTGGGGTGGAGTGTGTAGCGTACACATATTGCAATGCAAAGCATCTTAGCTCAAGCAATCTCGAGGAATCGTACCCACTACTTTCCCTTATAATGGATCAGGATACTTGATCCATAAGTGTTAACCTAATCCCCACATATTTGAGTACAGCAGCATAGGTATGTTAGCTATGCCTGGATGTCCGTGGAGGCGTTGATTTGGCATAGCGAGTAAACCTCGTTTGTATGAGAGGTGAGACTCGGTAGCCCCATAGTGATATTATTGTATTGCATCATGTATATATACCCTATCTTACTTTTGTTCCGACATGATGTACGAGATACGATGCCACACCCAACTGGTGATCCGACACAGTGCTGGTGGTGACACCGTGTTACACGATGCCACGTGCGTAGACACGTGAAGGCGCATTATGAGATTTTCTTTGTTAGCCTACTTGTGTGATGAGCATTATGGGGCCTCAACACTTGTAGAGGGATACTCATGGTTGCCTTGACCATGTTGGTCGAGTAGCATATGGGTAGATCCTAGCCATGTATACCTCTGGCTTCAACAAGTATCTGTGTCTATCTTCTCCATGAGGTATCGCTATGCAGGGAGTGTTCTGCGCGTGCCTACTTCCACGAAGCCACAGAAACTCTGCCATGTGGCATATGACCAGTACGTTCCTATTTCGACTGGCGTATGACCATGCTGTGTGTTGACACAATGTAGGGTGTAGCCGAGGAGTACACCCTATGCCATGTGGTTGGCGTTTTCAATCTGTACCACATGATGGACTATCGTGATAGTTAGACGTTGTTTCCTCCTTCCTCGTTTGGTGGCTAGTATCTAGTCACACAGTGTTGTACAATGCAATTTTAAAGATTATGAACTTTCTTTTGGTTATTGATGTTTTTTCAGTTGATTGTGAAGGTTTAGCCACAACTTGTGATCTTATTTTCTTATAACCCTAGTGGTTATATATTTGATTCAGTGTTGAAATTATGCGCATTATTGCCTTATTGTTGAAATTGAACTTTAATTTTCTCTTCTTTATGAACTTGGTGGCTAAGCTAGTTATCATTGTGTTTTCAATGTCGGCTATATGTTATAATTTGAATTCCTCTCCAAGGACATATGAGACGAACTTGGTGAGTGTGTACGAGGAAGTAGATGCAGGAAACGTAGAGGATGGGGGTATGGGAGGCTATTATGCAGCTAGGACCCACTACTCACCTTTGTGTGATGACTATCTCTTGGAGGCTAATCACATTACACAACAAGAGACATGTCATGGTGGTCTTGTTTGGATGGTTTCACTTTATGTATGACCTAACACCATCAAGACACTGATTGTGAGATATGTTATGAGAGATGGATATTGGCTCTCGGGTTATGGTTTATGTGAGATGTATATTGGTTCTTGGTTCATGGATCCTTCTATCATGGATTGGTATGCTGCTTTTGGGTGTCCAGATGGACCCTTGTGTTGCCTTGTGATGATTCCTGGTGATGTGTATTGGTGCATATGTGTATTATGTGTGTTAATCCATGGTTATGTGTTTTTGGAGACTTGGTTGGTGGTTTCTTCACCATGTTGTCTTGGTTGGATTGACAGTGTACTTGGTTGAGTTATTTTTGGCTCGGGTTGATGTTGTTTTTATGTTGAGGTTTGGAGTGGTTTAGTTCGGAACCTTTGGCCTTGTGTGTTTGTATGGAGTTTGCACTAGGGGTAGTTGCAAGCTTCCAAGAGTAAGCCTAACCCTAGGGGAGGGATGTAATACCCCTTCGTTTTTCTCTTTTGATGTGATTATAATTTATTCTGATGTATCATTATGACATGCTTTATATTAGCATAGAGAATATTTGAATTAATGATGCTTTATGCCTTTGATTATATTATTGATGTTAGATTCATCAATTGATAATACTGTATTGGTGAAGGGGACGGGATTGCATCACTTGCTTGCGAGCGCCCTGCGACTCTGAGATTTCCCTCCTCACGGTGTGTTTTATATGATGCAAATATACATGTGTGATATTCTATTGTTCCCAGGTTAATAGGTACAGGACATCGACTCCACCTGGTTTCACAGGGTTGAGCGTGTCCATTGCCCAACGACATTCAATTGGGACATAGCGGTTAGGTTTTCCGTGCCAAGTCATCACCCTGGTCATAAGTGTGTCGTCGATTCTAGTATGGTTCAGTTGTTTTAATATTGTTTTTTTGCCTTGATCTTATTAATTTCAAGTTAGAAAGGTTAAATAAATGGCCTATGTAGTTGAGTGGTTGATTAAATGAATCTAGTTATAATGTTAGAAATGTCATTTAATTTATTGATTAATTTAATTTAATCTTGGATTAGATTTATTTTATTGATTAATTAAATTAATTGTGTTGAAATAAATTAAGTTATTGATTTTGAAATTTATGGATTTTATTGTTTGAAATTGAAAATTAAAGAAAAGGGATTTAAATTTCATTTTTAGAAAATTTTAAATTCAAAAATTGAAATTTGAGATATTTTGAGATAGTTTTTGTTTTCTGTTTTCAAAAATTAATTTTGGTGGTTGAATAGATATTTTTGAATTTTTGTTGGCTATTATTAGGATTTTTGGATGAGTTTGTGAGAGAGGATAAAAAAATGAAGATTTAGAGAAGGAAAATAATTTTTGGTTGTGTTTTTGGATTTGGGTTTTTTTGGAGAAGTTCAGTTAGATTGTTGAAAAGAAGTTTGAATTTGAGGAGAAAGATTTGCACCAATCTATCATTTTATCAAGCATTGGAAACTAGGTATTCTATTTATTAAATTAATTTCATTTGGAAATGATTCACAACTTTTATTTGTTGTTAGAAAATATATATATAAACTTGGTTGGAATTGCAAGAGAAACCCATCTTGAATCTGGTTTCAAAACTTCAAACCCTTTGTTGGCAAATGTTTTTTTCAAAAGAAATTGTGTTCTTAATTGTAATTGATCATTTTTGAAATTAGTTGCTCTTCTAAATCTATGGGTTTGGATAAAATTGTATATATATATCCTACAAAGATATTCATATGTTTTATTATACTTCATTGGGTGAGTGGTTGTTTTTAAAATATACATTTAAGCCCTGTAATGGTTCACGAATTTCAAAAAAATCCGTAGGGATTTATAAAATATTTTATTTTTTGGAAAATAAATAAAAAAAGAAATGGAAAATAAAATATAATTTTATTTTTTTTGGGAGGGTTTAGGGGGAAGCTGTGGGAGGCACTGCCCCCACCGCCGCTCCCACTTAGGGGATGGTTGTGGAGGTAGAGCCTCCACCGCAGCCCCCACTCCCCTCGCCTCTCGCTGGTCGTGCCCCACCAAGGGTTCGATTGTGCTTAAACACAACCGCGCCCACTGTGGGTGCGACTGTGTTTAAACACAGTCAGCCCACATGGGGTCGGCTAGGTTAAGCCACCCTCCCTTTTGACTCGGTGTGTGGTTCGAGAAGCGTGCGGCCCTAAGCAATGTGTGGGTTCGGTTTTTTATTCGTTCTTTTTTTATTAATATAAAAATAAATATAATTAATATTTAAGTATTATATTTTTATAATATTAAATATTAATATATATTAATGTTATAAAAATATATATTAATATTTAATATTATATTATGTAATATTAAAATATATGATTATATCTAGTTGAGTCATTCTTTTAATATTTGGGTATATTGAATATTATTGATTTTAAAAAAGACATATTTTAAATGCAATTGAGAAAATTTTGATTATTTTAAAATAATGATTTAAATTAAGGGCATGTTTTAAATGGAATTAAAGAATTTAAATTATAGTGGTTTTAGTCAAGTTGTGGATTTTATTTTAAAATAATGCAAGTGATAGATCGGTATAATTGATTTTTTTTTAAGGAATATGTCTAATGGATGAGTTAATTATTTTTAAAATGAATATGTCGAAAAGAGGAAACAAATATTTATTTCGAAATGATATTTTCTAAATGGTTGAAATAAATGTCTATTTTATATTAAATTAAAAGCAAATAGAGAATGAAATATTTGGTGTTTATTTCATCTTTGTCTAATAGAGACGTTATAAAATTCAGTTTTATTAAATGCAATAAAGTACCGTATGTGAATTAAGAAGTGGATTTAGGAAATTCGAAGTAGATTTAATTCTGATTAAATTGCTTGTTTAAATGTAATTCCTTATGATGCCGTCTTGGGGGAAATTAATTAGAAAGGGTGTTAAATCTTCCAGATAAGGTTTTAAATATGTGGGTTGTTGTATCAGGTTGTCAATCGTTTGTTAATTCCCTTGGGTAGTTCTTGGGGTCTAGTCAGTATTTTACCCAGTTTCCGTGAGTGGGGATGTTTGTGCCTCCTATGGAAGGAGTGGATTATGTGCTTTGTTTCCTGCAGTGTTGGAGTGATTCTTTTTATGTTTCCTCCTAGAGTTGGAGTGGTTGTGATGTCTTGTTGTATGCAATTGGGTTTTCGTTGTGATTGGTTATGTCTGGCATGTTGTCAAGTAGATGAATGACTTCTGTTAGGGGCCAGAGCCATGAGAGGTGAACTAGGTAACCTTCAGAGATAGTTTATTCGAGTGATAACCAAAGCAGTGTAATCCATGTCAGTAATGTTATGGTGTACTTGTAGTTGGTACTTGATTGTTATGTGTATGGTTTTCTTAACATACCTAATCTGTTATTTCTGGAAACAATGTAACCATGTTAGGGTTGTATTTGAGTTGTACTTACGTTAAACTTGAGTTGTACTTGTGTGGTTCATGTGAACGGTTGCGTTATTTTGGTTTAGTTTGAGTCAGCTTGTGTTTAGAGGTAGATGGCCTTGGCTAGGATTCCTTGTTACTATCTCCTAGCACGGGGGGTGGGCCTTTGGGTTCCACTTGGTTGGGTGGCATGCACCTTACTCCGTTGGGATTTCTTCTTGTTCGTATTGTCGAGATCTTCGATTGGAGAGCTTGTGGGATCCAGTTATCTTTATGCTTATTTTCATTTCAGTTGCTCTTGTAATTCATTACCCCTCTTTGTCATTGAGGTGGAGGTTGTAATATGTAATCATGCTTTTGGATTTATCTCATTCAAGGAATGAGAGTTGTAACCTTATTGTCAAAAGAGATCTTATGGTATCTTTATTTTCTTTGATGAATTTATCCTGTATGGAATGTATGTGTTCTTAATTTCTTAAGTAATTAATGTTGTTCGTGGGTAATTAAGTAACCTCAGTCTCGTAACCTTAGAGGTTGTTGTAATGTGTAGTGAACTTGAATATTAATTATACCTAAAAAAAAAAAATTTAGTTCGTTTGAGTAGTTAATTGTAACTTCCTCTAAGGTTGCATGGCGGGGTGTTACAGGTTCTATGTGTCTGATTTTAGATAAAGCATTCTTTCACATTTACCAAGGTTATATTTTTTTATACGGTTGGTCTTCTATTTTTGCACCTTCTATATTTATATATATAGTGCTATGATCACATTAAACTAGTTGTGCAAGTACGCTTTAGATTTTATGTCTCTTCTTTATGCACATATATTAACTTTACTTTATGTTTTCTTAATTCATATAATAATTTATGTATAAGGATTTAGGGGTAAGTTATGTGGAAATATAGATAAGAAGTTAACTTGTAATATATATTTCATTCTTGGCTAAAAATGATTATTAAGTTAATTTGTTTATATGGAAAACAAATAAATTAGAGATTTTGTATATGTCAATTGATTTATTTCTTGGAATTTTGAATGTGTGTAATTGTATCCTTTGGTTATTTTGTTCAAAATAATGAAAGATAAATAAAATGGCAATTAGGTTAGTGTGTACGTTAGAATGTGTAATTCAAAAAGAATCTAATCTAATACACCAATGAAACATTAGATTAAAGAAACTAAATTAAAGAAAGCAAAACACAAACTCTAAACATAGGCAACTTCTTCAAATTCATCCCATTGTCCTCTATCTCCAAGGATTCATTTCAAGATGCTGGCTCTTAGTTGTTTAAAATAGCAGCTTGTAGAATGGCAGTTTGAGAGAATGAGATTAATGAAACTGCATGTGCATTGCTAATATGCTTTAAGCTATGAAATTGAAATGCTATGATATTAAAAATGCTTGCTAAAACTGAAATGCGACTATAATAACTACGTATGAAAATCTAAAAATTGAGGTCCTTTTCAACTCACAAGAAGGCTGTATTTATAGATTTTTGAAGGTAGGAATTCAATTGGCCAAGATCAACGGTTGAGTTCAAACATATTAAAATGAATGGTGAGAGATCGAGAATTCGAAAAGAATATGGAATTTCAAAAGACAGATGGAAAATGAAGAGATAAATGGAAGATGTGTCCATAATTAAAATAGATAATATTTAATTATGTGTGGAAAATGAAAAGCTTTTAATTAAATATTGAAAATATTTAATTATGTGAGAAAAGTGAAGAATTTAGAAAGTGTTTTAATTAAATATTGAAAATATTTAATTAAATGTGAAATGAAGAATATCATTTAAATTTAAAATTTAAACTTGTGATAATTAATATAAATAAATTGTGAAATCTATTTAATTAATTAAGAGGAAAATAACATTAATTAAATAAACTTATTTATTTAATTAAATTAGAAGAATTGGAAAATTGAACAATATAAATAAATAATTAAATTTATTTATATGTAGATGACTTAAGAATATTAATTAAATAATTCATATTTAATTAATTAACAGGTTTGGTTAATTGTGACCATTTTAAGATGTGTACAGTTAGAAGTTATGATTTTGACATTTTAAGTTATAAAGTATTTTACGTATGGACATTTCATTCATTATGCAATGGAGGGAATTATACTCGAAACGCTGTTTTACTATCATCAAGAGTAGTATTGGTGATGAATTATTTTTGAAATTTTCCAAAGGCCTAGTCTTGTACAATTGATTTTGTTATTCTTAGAATGTTTGATTATCATTGTCCTTGCATGATTAGACTTTGACTTAGCCATGCATGGTGGGTAGTTTTATTGAGATATTTGAAATTTTATGGCTACATTATGATTATTATGGGTCTATGTAAATGATGTTTTACATGCATTTTGGCTATGTTGTCATTGTCTTTTAGTGAGTTGTACCTAGGAGGAGTGTCTTTTGTTAGGGGCAGGAACCCTAAAGAGGTTGCAACATGGGTAACCTTTTGAAAGTGGATAATTTAGTGATAACTAAACTTTAAGATTTTAGGGGTTGGGTAGTAAACATTAAACAACTCAGATAATTGATTTATCTCACCTTGTACTTTAACACTTGTTTAGGTTAAAGTAAGTTGAGATGGCCTGGAATGGCTAATTGATCACTTTTTCTTCTCAAGAAGTGTATCGATGCCACTTAAGTCTGTTTAGGGGCTGAAAATCGTTAGAGGTTTCCAGGGTAACTCAGGTTGAGGGCCAGTAACCTAGGAAGATTCTCTAGGGTAACCTATTACGACTATGTGATGACACTCCTATCCTTGTACATATGTTGGGTCTCTTGTGTAGAGTCACCTGTGGTTATGTTGTTGCCTCTGGGAGTATGTCGCTTGTCATGTGGGTTTGATGTCATGTTGTCATGTGTATGTCGTCCAAGTGTTGTATGTTTTCTCTTCTCTAATGTCAGTTTAAATTGAGGACCTGTTTCTATCCCCTAGCACGGGGGTGTGGGATTTTGAGTACCACACGGTTGTGAGGAACATGCCTTTTCTTCCATTGGGTCCCCTTGATGGTGATGTTGCTTGACACGATATTGTTCTTGACAGGTTCTTGGATTCACATCGGTCACATAGTTGTTCATTGGATGTGCTCGTGGACATGGTCAATAGTTATACTTGTTCATCTTTTGTATTGTATTCACTCATGATGATGACATGAGGCTTCATTATATTATGACCTTGGATGTATCGAGATTTGTCACAATCTCGTTTGTTGTAATTGAACTTGTAATAAATCTCTTATTGGTAATGAAATTTTGATATGGCATATTCATATGTTTCTTGTATATAGTGCTTGATGTAATGTTCTTCTTGTTATTACTTTACTAGCGTAGTTGTGGAACCTGAGAACATTCATGTATATGTTGATGTTCACATATTGTTAATAAATGTTTTTAAAAAAAAAAATTGTTCGGTTGTTTAGTTGAATTAACATGTTATTCCTTGGGTTCTACGACGGGGTGTTACATAGTGAGCCCTAGTTGTGAGCCTTTTAGGATAGTGTGTCCTATTCTAGTAGTGATCCCTTATACTGGTTTTGCAATTACCTATATTGTGAGATAATCCTCACCATGGTTTCTCCCTCATTGGTTTTTTCGTGTAAATCTAGTGTTCTCTTGTGTATGATGTTGTTATTTCAATTTTTGTTATTTGCATTACATGATTAATCAATTTAACAGAATAAGGGTTTAATGAATGAATGTGGATCT
The DNA here is from genome assembly GCA_007115665.2 of Sequoiadendron giganteum. NCBI lineage: Eukaryota > Viridiplantae > Streptophyta > Pinopsida > Cupressales > Cupressaceae > Sequoiadendron > Sequoiadendron giganteum. The sequence goes on along the minus strand of CM021105.1, from coordinate 236,857,323 downwards.
GATTACTGTTGAGGGTTTTGATGTTTTAGTTTTCTTCAATTGATTCACCCCCTCACAATTGTCTTATTCATTCAACACTTATACTTATTTCTTTTGATTTTCCTAATCATATTCTCTTTTTTGAATCTCAAGGATTGGTGATGTTTATAAACATGTGGGAGAAATGATAGTGGTACCATCAAGGTGTGGGAACAAATGTTCAAACATGGACCTAATGGTAAATGTTAGTTGTATCGATGCATGTAAAATTGGATAATGTATGGTTAGGTATGTGAGAATGTGTGTATATGGGGATAGGTGAAGGATTGAGGAATGAGCCAAAATTTACACAAAATTAAGCCATTTATCAATAGCTAATTGCACTTATACATTCTCTCCAAATGAATGTGAAACCTAATGGGAATTGGTATGTGTATGCAAATTTCACCATTAAATTTTTCTCCACTTAGAGGTGCACATGATTCCTAAATATTCATGTATCACAAAGTAGGTGAGAACTCACAAAAATACATAAAAATAAATACTCAAGACATAAAATGGATATTGTATTCATATAACATGATGAACCTTGATAAATATATTTTTGTGTTCCACCTCATTGACACATGTTTTTAATGCTTTTTTAGTCATTTTGGTTTGTCATAGTTTGATTTTATAGTCATGTAAGCAATTTGTGCACTTAAAATATAGTAAATAAAATCACTTGTGTGATAATGTGTAAGAATAAGATCATTGTGATATTTTTTTTTGAAATATCATTAGAGTCAAAGAATGTCCATGTGCTTATTTTGTATTTCATGTTTTACTATATGAGGTGGCTTGCTAAATTAGCTTAAGAGGTCAATGAGATGAACCATGATTCAAAGCTTCATGCCAAATTTTTATGGGATTAGAGGCTTTATTGGTATAAAAGTGGTTCATATTTAGATTTGTATTGAATATAGAGATATTTCTTGTCACATAAGATAAGGTGGAAATTTGCATGTTTCAAAGAATTACATCTATTTCCAAGGTGAAACCAAAGGATAAGTTGGTCTCATTGTTCTTATCTAAAGAGCATGGGGATTTTTATCCATTCTTGGTTGATGAAAACCTACTATATCAACCCTCAATATAAAAAGGTGACATAATTTATTAATAGAGGAAAATATAGGTAGCATCAAGTTTGGGAATCAATTGGTGGTTTGGAAGATCCAATTAGAGAAATCATATCAAGATAAGTCATACTCTTTCTTAGAGACTGATTTGTTTTAGAATCTAAGAATGGGGTCTATATCTAATTTTAAACCCTAGAGTACATAATATTAATGTAATTCTAGATTATGTATGAATACAATATTATTTAACTCATTTAATATAATTATGTTTGTAATTAAGTTTTTTTGTGTATTGATTGTGAGTAATTATGTTAAGGATTCATGGTTGGATAGTCTCATTAGATCCTACATCTATGATTTTTTCTTTTGGTATCAAAGTGGGCATAAAGCGTTAAGGAAAGTAGAGAGTGAAGATATTTCTAGCATTGTATCGCTGGGTAGAAAGTATCAAGTTACTTAATAAATAAAAGAGGAAAATAAACGTGTCTCCCAATGTTGCAGTGTTGGGTAGAAGATAACTGAATTCATTGAGGTTGTTGGTATAGCACAAAATGAGAGGTGATCAACATAATACTAGTGAAGAATATTTGAGAAGCTTCAACAAATATACCAATACCTAAGAGTCAATTTGCAAGTGTAAAGTAGTAAGAGTGAATCAAGTAGATTTCCCTACAAATAGAGTATTGATAGAGAGAATATGGTAGATGTATGTAAAAATAAATATGAATTGTGATTTAAAATTGAATTATTAAACAAACAAGTGCATAAATCTTTGATCTGTGAGGGAATCTACTTAAGTCACGAGTTATGAAAATGTAAAGGTGGAGGATATTTGGAAGTAAACAAGGTTTTAGTGGAGAGTAATTTGTGAAAGGTGAGCAGATTGAGCATTGACATTTGAGGTAATTTATAAGTTCATGATTTATTATTTATGAGAATTAAAGGAATGATTATGATACCTTTATTTATGGTAATAATTTCAAAATAAATGAGAGAGAGTAGAAAAAATTATGAAATATGTAGTACATAGATTATAAAATTGATTTTCTCTATTAAAAGATATGAATGATGAAGGAAGCATATAGATTAGATAAATCAAGACTAATGTTGCAAAGAAATTCTATGTAGGGAACATTAATATAGTGAAAATTAAAGGATGTGTAATAGAAGAAACAACATCAAGGAGAGTTCAAGAGAAGTTATCATGTAGATGGTTGTTCAAAGAGAATAAAAAAGGTTAAGATAATTTTGAATATGATGATGTTGCTAAAAAAAGAAAGAAATTTTTGATGTGGAATAAAAAGTATCAATAGATTAATAACAATTGAGAAGGATGAAGGAATAAGTATTATGCTTATTTTAGATGGGGGTAGAGCTAACAAAGAAAAAGAGATAATGAATGTTGTTGTAGATGATGGTGATTTACAACATGTTTCTATGAATGGAATGATAGTGAAGGAGGAATTGAGAGAGATGACAAAATAATAATGGAATAATAATGTAAAATATTTTATAATTAATATTATTGATAGTAACAGAGTTGTAGAAAATATGGATGAAGATGTTGAAATCAATATAATTAAAATAAAAAAATGATTGTGGTAACACAAGAAACATTGATGAAGGTGTGGTGAAGAAAATTAAGATAAAAGTAAATAGAGATAATTTCAGTAAAATAATGTAGATAGATGGAACATATATAGTCTAGTTGGTTGATGATGAAGGTAGCGAGAAGATAGAGAAAAAAATATTGTAGATAAAATATGTAAGTGATGATTTATTGAGGAAGGTAAATTTTAACCCTTTGGCGAGTAGGATGTTGAGTATTGAATAGACTTGTAGAGCTATGGAACATTTTATGAAAATTGATGAGATAGTTTAGAGGTAGTTTATGACTGATAAGATTATAGAGAAAAAAGAGATATTCATTGTTGAGGATAACGTGATAATTATTATTTTAAGGGAAGTCACAAAGAATATAGTAATTTATGGGAATTATTTAATTGTATTTCTTGAAGGGATGGTAAATCTAGAGAAAAGTATAGTTGATGCAAAAGAAGCTAAATGTTAGAAGAAATATGAAAGTTAAAAAGATGATAAAGAACTTGAAGGTCTAGGTGGACATGTGAACATGCAATTTGGAGAAATGGAAGTTGAAAGAAAGTTTGGGAGTTAAAAGGAAAATCACTAATGATGGAACTTTCAATAGTACAATGGAATAATGGTAAGAAAATGAGTGATTATAAGAAACTATATAGCTATATAGTGTGACTATAATCATAACACAATCTAAATGCACTAGATCCAATTGATTCTAAGCAATATGTAACTAGTTAATCTATAATCCCAATGAAATACTTGAAAACCATTAAAATAAGGTAGCCATTAAACATAAAAAATAAGAAATGAATAATTGATACCTATTATAATGCCTCAAACCTCATCCCATTAGGGAATTTGTGTTGCATTGATTTGGAATATCATCCCCTTCCCAATCCCTTGGATAAAACAAGCTCAAAGATGGATTCTATAGATAAAAGATTGATGAAAATGGATGATTTGAACCAAAATGGATGAAAAATGCTCAAATGAATGTTAATGGATGAAAGTATGGATTCATTTCAATAGAATAACTTTTATCAAATGATTGTGGATCCCTTTCTCATAGAAAAGGGGAGTATTTATAAGAAAAAAATGGTGAATCAATGGCTAGGATTGATTTGATCAATCAATGGATGAGATGCAATGAGAGGTGAAGGTATGGATCAAGGATTCTCATCAATGGATTAGAATGCAAGTTGAAATGGATCAAAGTGTTAATCAATGGATCTCATTGATTCAAAGAAGCACACTTCCTAAAATTTAGGAAGTTTGTTACAAAGGAATATTCCATTTTGGAGTTTAAATGGAAGAATATTCCCTTGCAAGTGGATGGGTTAGGGAAAATATAAAATTAGTTAATTAAAAAAAAGTTTCAATTGTGCAAGTTGAGTGAAATTAGGCTTCTCGTTAAATAATTTATTTATTTAATGAAAGAGGTTCAAATGAAATTTAATTAAATAATTAAGATTATTTAATGAAATGAGAAGACATAAGCAATTTAATTAGATAATTTTCACTACCTAATTAAATAAGATGGAAATTAGTGTGAAGGGGGTGAATTAGCCAAATAATAGTGATCATTTCATTAATAGGAGAAATTGATGAATTTATTTAAATAATGAAGATTATTTAATTAAATAGTCAAAAAGAGGTGATTCAGGATGAGAATGGTGTTAGTAATTAGATTCAAGTGTGCAATATCAATTAGGGCATTTTTAAGTGTCTACATATAGAGTTAAAAAAATTATAGTAGAAGGATTCAAGTGGATACCAATAGCACATGAGAAATAGAGCATTTTTGAAGGTTTTCATAGGTAAATACTAAAGGATAGTTGCAAGATGAAAATGGTAATGAGAGATGACCCTAGATGAATGTTACTGAAAATAAGATTTGAGAAGAATTGGATAAGATAATGTGGAACATAGTGGTAGGAAAAATGTTTCATTTTGAAAAGGGAAGTCATGTAGTCAATTTTAGTTGAAGAAGAAGGAAAATAACTATTTAGTGAAGATGATATGCCTAATAAGATAACAAGAAGTGATTGAAAAAAAAGATAAGGTTGGTTGAAAAGTTAAAATGGATGTTTGTTCATACTATAATGATGAAGATGATAATTATAAAGGATAAGGAGATCTGAATATTTATTTATTTATTTAAAATATAGAATCATTATGAATTCTCATGAATTTGATAACAAAATGATATAAATTAATATATAAGTTATAGTTGGAAGAAAGATGATTAATGGAAATTTAATAGATGATGAAGAAATGTGGTTGCAGAGAAGGGGGATTCACTATGCTTAGAAAGATTAGGTCACAAAAGAGCCTAAGGGAGTGAACTACCCTAAAATACCTCAAACTACCTAATAAATTAGAAAGAAGAGGACAATCTAAAAAGGAAGGGAAAACATGACTCTTTTTCACTTCTGCTTATGATAGATGTTTTATGAAATTAGGTGAGCTAACCAAAAATGTCTCAGACTATAGACTAGATGACACTCTGCTAGAGGACGATAGCAAGAGAGTCTAACTTCAGCGCGTTGTACTGAAGTCTTAGAGATGAACTGGTGTCATGTATAGACAAAGGGTCAAGTAGCAGCCAAAAACAAACAGGGTCTACTAATAGTCTAAATGCTCTAGTCTCACAGTTTGATAAAAACATATGAATAGATAAATTACAACAAGAAGAATACTAAGAAAGCTACTTCTAATAAAAAATGATAAAGAAAGAAGAAGAATTACAACTTACTCAAGGTCTAGTTCTCCAACTAGCTCCAAGAAAATAAACAACACCTACAAATAGAGTGACAAGAAAAATGTTAGGGTTGTGTTTTGAGGTTTGCCTCAGTCAAACCCCCATTTGGGTGTTCCCACCTCCACAAATAGCCAATAGACAACAAGATTGAGAAAAAAATGATAGAGAAGTGGATAGAAAAGACACAATATAGTAGAGAGGATTGACTACCTGGATGCTACTCTATAGGAATGATAATGCAAGTAAACAAAAAGACAATATTTCCTTCCCTTCTACAAGTTCTCAAGGCTGATAAAGGAAGAAGAAGTGTAATATCAACACACCAAGGAGGTAGAGCTTCATGAACCTGTAATGAAAATGGTGTTGGAGCAAAGAGAGGTTGTAGAAATAAAGTATGGAGCTTGTAGCAGCAAGAGAGAAATAATGAAGCAAGAAAAAGCTTGTAAGAGTGAGAGTGAGTGATAAAATTGAGAGAGAACTTGAGAGAATTAAATATTTTGGTTCAAAAATAAAAATTGGAGGCAAATAGTCATTCTCGACGATCAAGATTTGACAGGGGGTTCGTAGGTGGCCAGGAAACATAATGTCTACAGCTTCTTGATGCAGGAATCTTGTCAGGATGCTAGCATAGTACACAATTGTCTGGATGACTGATGCAGAGGCTAGGTGGGAATCACCCACAAAACAAAACTTCAACTCTCAACCAAGAACCCAACTCCAATCTTAAGGACATCAACTCACCCTCAAGAATCTTAAACCCCAAAGTTTGCAAAACACTCAAAAAAACCAGTCTAGGCCAATTTCCTCACAACCTTCCCAAAACACTCAATAACTAAATGATGGATTAAGATACCCTTTTTAGGGTTACACAACACACAAGAAAACCAAGGGTCACTCTTTTGGACAATTATAGACTTTCAGTAAACACCCCCAGGCTCTAGGCCTCACAATTAGCCTCTTTTTCAAAGGAACCCTCACTCAAATTCATCCCCAAACAAAAAGAACCTGAAATAGTTTTAGGAAAGGCTCTCAAACTCAGGATTTGTTGACTCTTAGGGCCCCAAGAACTTGTCTTAAATCTCTGCTCACAAACCCTCCTAATTCTCCACCAAAATGAGGGTTTAAGGAAACTCACAACTCCTAACTCTCCCAAATCCTCCCAGGGGTCTAGACACCATGTATTACCTTTTCCTTGACTCTAGAAACTCTCACAATCCCATTTCCCTCAACAATTCTCCAACTCACTACTTGGGTTCCTTGCATTCATAATGAAACCACCCCTATTCAGTCACAGGAACACCACACCCCACTGGGTTTGTTCACCCTCTCACCCTCCAAAGATTCTAACCATCTAACTATACATAATACAAGCCAATCCACCAAGCCATAGAGTCAGCACAGTAGGTGGATTGGCAAATAGATCATGGAAAGACCTTCAAACCTTCACCTTGCAAACAGAACAGTCAACACAATTTACTGATCCCTCAAGCACCAACAGAGGTTCTAAGCCTCCAAGCAAATGAAATAAGGTATTAAACACATGCATCAACAAATACCCATAGTATTAATACATATCAACCTTGTACGAGCTTGCACCAAGAAAGAAAGTTCAGAAAAACCAGTAAAAAGATGGTGATCAGCCTTTCCAAAATGCAATTTTCTTTATTGGATTTCAACAACCAAACTTTCTTGGGGATTACATGAATGTTTATAATGATTTCAAATTCCAACTCCCTCCTACAAATGACCAACTGCATTTATAACATAATTTTGAGCCACTCATGACCGTTTGGAGGTCAAGGTTATGCACTTTACATAATTTTCTTAAACAATTTCACTACATACTTAGTAAGTTTGATCTTTTTGATCCCATGCTCTCCCAACCTATTGAAAGTGGTCTAATGAGACCTTATTTGCATAAAAGACATGGCTTAAAGCCATCTACTACCTATCTACCACCCCTTGTCACATGACATACAAGATTTTTGAGTACAAAGCAACTTAATTTGACATATTTTGCATAAAACATGAAAACCTTTAAAACACTTGGTGAACCTTTAAGGTCCTTTCTCCTATCATGTTAGGGTCAGGATCTAGGTGCTCTTGCACCATACTCCCCCCCATAGGGAAACTATTGTCCCAAGAGTAAGAGTGTACTCCATTCCTCCACCTTGCTGCTCCCTGTATATCCAGACCTGCTACTGGCCTTTTCCTCACCCTTGGAGCAAAAGTTGATATTCCCCTTGCGTTTATACCTGCAAACACACAATGGTTAGCAACACACTATCCCAAATTCTTCATTGTCTCATCTCCACATGTGGATCCACCTAACATTGCTTGCAGACTCTGCCCTCTTCTTACTGTCCTCAGACTTCTGCTCTTTTGTTCCTTGAACTCTTTATCTAGTGTGGCCAGACCTTGGTCACTGTCATTTCTAAGGACCACTACCTTGTCAGACTTATCAGTCCCCAAGCTTGTAAAACTCTCATACTCTTCACCTTTACTCTTACTGATAGGACACACAATAGTCCCCACTATAATCTTAGCCTTCTTTGGAAGCATTCCACCATGCTTTTCATGCTTATGCATCATCATGCCTTCCATCTCCTTGAGTGTATTAGACTTAGGTATGAAACCATCAGCCACTATCTTCTCACCATTCCCCTTAACCAAATCAGACCGAGGTATGAGTGTCTTTCCTGCCTCTTGCAAAAACACATGTTCTACTATCTCAACACCACTTGTGGGTGTTCTCCTCACTGTTACAACTCCTCCAACCTGCTCTCTACCTGCAACCATATCAGACTGATTGACCTCAGGCTTTAAAGTTTCCTTTTTGCCAAACAACACAACTTTAGCCTTACCTTTATCCCTCACACTTGTCTTCAAGGGAAGTAACTTAAAGGTTCTATCCTCCTTCCTAATGGTGTATGTGTTCTCCCAACCATCATATATGGATCTCCTATCAAACTGCCAGGGCCTCCCTAAGAGCACATGACAACAATCCATGGGAAAAATACCACATAGAACCCTATCCTTATACTCTCTAATTTGAAAATCAACATATGCTTGCTCTTTTACCACCAAATTCTAATTATCATTGACCCAAGAGACACTATAAGGTGCTTCATGAGGTAATTTCTCCAAACTCAACTTATCCACCATTTCCCTAGACACTAGATTATCTTGAGAACCAGAATCAATGACAACTTGACACACTTTACCTTCACTTTTGCATGTAGTTCTGAATAGGCTCCTTCTTTGGCTTGAATCTTTCTCCTTGGATGCTTGCAACACAGTTCTCCTTATCATGAGTGCCTCTCCTTCTTCTGATGTAAGGTTCACTATAGGTGTAGTCATACTCTCGTCATCCTCATGCACTAATTGATTCCTCCTTTCTCCACCATGAGAGCTTGAGCCTTGTTTTTTCGATCACTTAAAGGCTGGGTGTGCAAGCTGGTTGCAATTGTAGCATCTTCCTGAGAACTGATATGATCCTCTTCCTCCACTAAATCTGCCTCTTGAACCTCTCCATCCACCTCTTGAATCAGATTTCTCTTGATCCTTTTTTTCATCTCCTTGGCCTTCATTGTTTGTCCTTGAACTAGGATTGAATCCCCTTCCTCTAGAGGTGTTACCTCTTCCCCTTGCTGCCTTCTCTTGTCTCCTCTTTAGCTTTTCTTCTGCTCTCATTGCCATTTGAAAGAATTGCTCTATTGATTTTGGTGCCATCATGTTGATTTCATCCTGAATGTTGAATCTCAAACCATTCAAGTACCTAGCAGTCATCTCTTCCTCATCTTCTTCATGTTTAGTCCTTATGCTTAGCCTATAAAACTCTTTAGTATATGCTTGCACATCTAACTCTTTCTGTCTAAGATTTTGCAATTTCTTAAGCAATTGAATATTGTAATCAAAAGGAAGAAATTTACCTTTTATCTTTGCTTTCATCTTCTCCCAAGAAATGATCTTGCTCTTGCCTTTTCTCAACCTATCTTCTTGCATAAAATTCCACCACACCAAAGTATGTCCTTTCAGTTTTGTTTTTGCTCTCTTCACCTTATGTCCTTCATCAACATCTTCACTATCAAAGTAGTTCTCCAAAGCCCCTATCCAATCCAAGAGATCTTCACTATCAAGTTTTCCTCCATACATAGGCACATCCATCTTGCCATGTCCATCCTTCTTCACAGCCTTCAGTAGCCTCATTGTTCTAACATCATTTGGATCCATCTCTTCTTCTTCACCAGAGGTCTCTTCCTCTTCAAACTCACTTTCCTCTAGAAGGGTCCTACCCTTAGCCTTCATTGCAGCCATCTCCCTTTTCATTATATCTATATCCTTCTCATGAGTATCAAGTTTCCTTGCAACAACATTGTTTTTAGGAGGCATTTTGTTCCCTCCAACTATCTTCTTCTTCCTGCACACAAACTTCAATCTTGATCTTTCACAAAGACCTACTCCCTTGCTCTGATACCACTATGATGCAGAGAAAAGAGGATTCACAACTCAAAATTCCATTTACTTCACAAATTTCATAGAATTATTTATCTCAAATAGTGATTAAGTGTATCCTAGATCACATTGTAATCATTCTCATAACAACCCACAATTCAATGCAACAAACAATCATTAATAACTTCCATAAAACAAATAATGAATTGAATCCCTTTGATGAGATTTCAAATCACATAATTACAGACCTTCCTTCCAATTTTTATGAAGATCCAATGGTGGAAAATAAAGTTATTGCATTTTTCCCAAAACTGCAAACCCTAGGCATTGTTCAAACCTGCCCTCACCAAAATACTCATATCTTTCACAAAACTCATTAAAATTCAATGAGACAAAAATAATTGGAAACTAGAAATAGAGACCTTTCCATCCATATATGATACTCTATTATTTGAATCCATACCAGTCCGTACAAATCACAACTTCAACCTGAGAACAATGTAGAAAACATAAAATGCACACCAAACTTGAGTTTGCCATTCATCAAACTCCAAAATAATGTCTCCAACCTCTCCAATTCGAGTTTTGGAGGGTGTACTTATACATTTACAACCAAAACCAACTATTTTCAACCACCTTTTAGTTAGTTTGTTGAAAAAACACCTTAATGACACTTTTGACATGTTGCTTGACAACTTTCTTGAGCAGCTTTTACAATTTTTACAATATGGAACAACTTTAAACATTATTTGACAAATGACTTCAAATATTGCCTCCTAAGACTCAAACACCTATAAAATGGTTTTATAAACCTTATTATAAGACCCAATACACAAAATAGAGCAACTATTTACAAATGGCCTCATGGAGGCTTGAAAGCAACTTGGTGCTCCTGCACCAATGACACACATGCATCCCTAAGAAAAATTCCCATCACTGATGCTAGATGATAGGGACACACAGGAAAAGTAGGATAAAAGTGATAGGTTTTTACATTATAAAAAATGAAGGTAAATTAATGGGAAATTGCATGGGGTGCAAATTTATTCCATTACATTTTGCCCCAACTTTAGGAAGCATATGTGTCAATGCATATGAGATCTAAAGTAGAAAGAGGTTGAAGAGAATATATTAAAATTTTCAAGGAATCATATCTTTGATCCAGTGTACCTTGACATGAGAGAGTGAGCTCCACCAAGATGTGAATTTGACATGGGTTTTCGATCCTACAAAGCTAGTTGTGATCTCACCATAAACATATTAGGATATAGACAAACATGTTAGGAGAAAAAGCTAATCATAAGACACAAGAAGACACAAGCTAGTACAATAAGACATAGTCTGATCAGATTGACACAAGACACACACTAATTAGATAGATAAGTCTGTGGCTACTTCAAATTGTGTTGCAAGATTGTCACAGAAAAGACGGGTCTAGTCAGGCTACCCCAAGCTAGATGAAAAGATATAAGATTTCTAACAAAAAAGGCACATGACATCAAATATCAGATAAAAGATACAAAGGAATCCTCCTCAAGACATCAAGACCCCAATGAATCCTTTTTAGAAATAAATTTCTAGAAAGGGGTTCTTTCACTAGGGAACCCTTCAAGACATCAAGACACTAAGGGGCCCTTTTGAAAGGACACGCCATTTGAAAGGCACTCGATTTAATGCAAGTTATTCTATCATCAAAGAATCCTTTTGAAAGATATTTCATCAAGGAATCTATTGGAAAGAATGTTCCCTTTTTAAAAGAAAGTTTTTAGACTCTTTCATTTTAGAAAAAGTGTTCCTTTTTCGGAAGGAAAATTTTTAGGCTCTTTCACTTACGGGATCCTTTTGATAGAAAATTTTGTCAAGGAGTCCTAAGAGAATATATCATTGTGGAAAATGAGGATTTTCAACAAGGGATTCTTTTGTCAAGGAATTTATTATAAAAAGGTTTGACACCAAGGAATCCTTTTGAAATAATTCACCATGTTGAAAATTAGAAAAGCATGATAGCCCCTCCTTAGGATGATGTGTGCTACACCAAGGAGCACATGGCATCCTAAGGAGAGAAAGGAGATAAAGAGATGTTGTGGAACACAACACATGATGAGATGTATCCATGGTATGTTGTCACACATGTGAGGGAAAAAAAATTGAAACCACAACATCAAGAAGTAGATAGACAGACAATTTCAAGAGACAGGGGGATCTAAGAATTTGGGGTTATAATTGTTCATGGATATAAATAGATAGATATAATATATTATATGTATGAACTATCATCAGTCCCCAAATTGCTTAGAACATGAAGAAGAGCACATGAAGACAAATGAAAATAAAAATTGGGTCAACATGGAAGAAGGCCTAAATACCCCCAACAATTTACATCGTCCCTAATATTGAAAAGAAAAATTACAATGCATAGAAGAATGATGACACAAATAAAAGAAGTTCATAATAGACTTGTGTGCTTGTATCCAAGTACCTACAAGGGTAGCAAGGGTCCTGTAGGCAGGATCACAAACATAAAAACACAAGAATGGGTGAACACAAACACACAAACAAATATAATCTATGAATGTAGAAGAGGTACCACCCTAGTCCTCATCGACCAACAAGTTGTCCTACTCCCAATCTAGATCATTATAAGGGGAGGGAGGACAAGATTGAAAGGGAAGGATAGAAAGGGTAATACCCTCTGATTTTCTTGCAACAAGAGCCAAGGAAGAAGGCCCCTCAAGGTCTTCTTCACCAAGTTCTTCTAAAGCAAAGGTCATCGATTTCACAAAAAATGAGGACAAAGCCAAGACTTAGCAGGAGAAAGATAAGGCACCCAAAAGTCACTATTAGACTCAACAAAAGGGGCAATGGAAAACTATGGGGAAGTAGGGGCTGCCCCCATCAAAAGGACATCACAAGGATGACACAAGAAAAGAAAGAAATGGCCTTTGAAGGAGGGGAACCCCTCTTACGACCATCACACACAGTGAGGTCAACCTCCAACTTATGCTTCAATGGAGGATGTGGGATCCCCATAGAAGTAGAAGTAGAGGAGGAAGAAGAAAAATCCATAGAGGACACCACCTTTATATTAGGCATGTTAATGTGTTGTGAGAAAGTAGGGATGTCCGGGAGGGACAACAAAAGAGGGTCCATAGAGGGAGCGATGAGGACTTGCACCCTTTTGGGGTGAGCATCATCAGGACCCACTAGAGGAGCTAGAAGAAAAAAAAAAGTGATGGGAACCGAATCAAGAACAACAAAAAGAAGTAGAGGAATAGAAGAGGATGCAAAAATAGATGCACCTATCTCCCCTTCATCTTTTGTGAGGTAGTGTACTCCATGGATAGAGCCTTTCACTTGTGCTTTCCCTCATGTGCAAGTCAGTTACGTTGACTATGAGTACTGGAGGACACAACCCGAGAATAGGATGGAGGATGCTTCTCAACTACAAGAGCATCCTTAACAATTATTTCTGGTGGAAGTGTGGTCTCTTGTGTAGGAGTAGTAGGAGGAGGCACAAGTGAAAAATGACAACATGAGGAGAAACAGACACCAGAGCCTTGGTGGTAGGCCTCTTCCCGAAGAGTAGGTGGAAGAACAATCAGAGGCTACAAAGGCTGAGATGTAGGGACAACTCCACAAGAATGCTTCCCCTTTCCATAGACAGTGAGTTGGGGAAACATGGGTGGAATAGGAAACTGAAAGGCCTGACTCTTCACATTCCGCCATGTGGCACCATCACACTCCTCATGCAAGGCACAAGAGTGGGAATCAAAGATTCCACAATGGATAGGGAAGTAGAAGCAGATGGATCAGAAGATATAGAAGGAGAAGGCTCTAGAGCACGAGCGAGATTCTCCTTCCCTTTTAACGAGGAAGAAGGAATAGCTCGCTACTGCACTATCATAGAGGCCTTCACAAAAACAACATAGGGAGACATAGGAAAACTATCCTTTAGAACTAAGTCCCCAGTCTTATATTTAGCATAAGCTCGATATAAAAGATCTCCCTTTAGAGGGAGGTGTCTAAGTAGGGTGGGCCAAAAGTGATCCAAAAGGATGCCCCCACATGACACTAGTGCTTTGTAGCTTTTATCATGAACCACATGCATAACACCCTCATGGGGGAACTTTAAACATTTATGGATTATATATGCAACACTGTTCATAAAGGCTAGCTATGGAATTCCTAGCCTAACTTTGAATAGGCTAGACTCTGGGATCACAACAAATTACACATCAATAGCCTTAGGTCCTACCAAGACTGATAAAGAAATGGTGCCCATAGGGGCAATAGAAAGTTCATCATAAGTATAGAGAGTGGCTTGCATATCTTCATAATTCTCCTTATGTAAACTATTTATAAAAAATGTTTCCTTAGTTATCATGTTCACATGACTCATCGGATCGACCATGACACCAGTCATAATATTTCCATTAATTCGGGTGAGAATGTACAATGGGGAAAGCTCCTTGTTTAGTGGAAAATCATGTGAGGTAAAAGCTATGTCAGATATAACGCTCACATTATTAGCAAGAGGAATACACATGAATGAGACCATTTTCATGTGCTAATATGGGACTATCTCAGAAGATGTAGAAGATTGTGTGACTAGATTTACATAATGAGAAGGAAATGGATCAATATCTAGATTTGTAACTCATTATTAGCCTTGGCTATAGATTTATTGGAATTTTGTTTCCTTCCATCAAGACAAATAGTCCCATCATCGATGTGAACCTGAACCTCATGACACAAGTGTACATATTGCTTAGTGTCATGTCCGTACACTTGATGGAATTAATTTTTTTTTGTGCATTGTACCACTTAGGATATGGCTCAAAAAGATGTCAAGCTTTTGGTAATGTTAAAATTTTTGTTTTTTATCAACTTTTTCAAGACAATACTATATGATTAAGATAATTTTGTAAAATTCCTATTGTGCCCTGTACCTTTGTCTTTAGATGTAGAGACCACATTTGTAATAGCCTTATTTTTTCTAGAAACTGACAATATTGACTAGTTATTGAGATGGGAGCATGAGGATGAACCCTCAAATTGAGCAACCATTTTTTGGTATTTGCACAATGCTGCACATAGATGTGTAAAGGAAGGATACTTCATCACAAAAACATTTTCTTTCCATTGTTTCTATAAGTTCCCAATGAAGAACTTCTGAACATTGGAATTAGGTAGAGGATAAGTGATTTGAGAAAACAATGCATGATAATGAGTGATGAATTTAGTAAATTTTTTATGGTCCCCTTGCTTCCATTAAATGAGATCAGAGAAAGCCATCTTCGGCTTGATGTTAGATTAGAACTATCTCAAGAATTGATTTACCAACTAATCAAACAAAAAGATGGATTTTTTAGGCAAGGCACAATACCAGTCAAGAGCAACGTCCTTGAGGGAACATGAAAAAAGCTTCTCCATAAAAGCATCGTGGTGGAAGAATTCAGTGCACAAGGAATTAAATTTTGACATGTACTTTTGAGGGTCTCCACAACCACTATACTTTTCAAAATATGGAATCTCCATCCCCTGAGGGATAGGAGTGTTTAAGATGGAAATGGACAAAGGACTACGATGAGAGAAATATTGAAACATAAATTGAGAAGAAGAGTTGGATAGGTTCAAAAATTGGTTCTACATTTGTGTCATTTTTTTCAATTTAAAGAATTCAAGATAGGATCAGAGGATGAAACAAGACTAGTAGAACCACCACCAAATCCACTAGCCCCCATACTGATAGAGACCCCACCACTAGGACCAATAGGAATTATAGCATTGCCAATGGCAGCGAAAGAATTAGGAGTGGCATAACTAAAACCTAAAGGTACCTTATTCACCTTAAAATTGGGGGTTTGCTTAGGCCTAGAGGTAGTGTTAAGAGAAGGACCGGTCTCAACCATATATACTGACTCTCTAGGCATCGATACTTCTAGTTGTCTCTCAGCAATCTCAGAGCCAATATATTAGGTGACACCTGAGTTAGAATTGTATGTCAGGACATGAGTATCCATAATATCTATAAGACCTCAGAGAAATTATACACCTCTTCGATCTTTACTCAACATGGTTCTTAATTTGTTAACAACAATATCTTCTTGAGAAAGAGTTTTATCCTTTTCCAAATACCGCTCAAATTCTCCAAGACTTCTATCTAAGGGAAGAAGTTTCTCTCCAGGGACCTCCACAACATCTTCTTCCTCCATAGAAGAGGTAGACAAAGAAGCATGAGGTGTAGGAACATGAGGGGCAACTTCCCCAAATGGACTACAAAATCTCGTAGACATTCTTGACACCAATTCCTCAAAATAAGGACCACTATGATTAGAGGTGACCTTCCTAGATTCCATCTTTATATGTTGTAGAATTATTATAACAATGTTTTTGGAGGTCGTAGATTAGGTTGTAAAGCTCATAAAGCTTCATGACACACGAATCTGTAAAACACTCAAGATGTGAGAGAACAAATTTCTGACATACAAAAATAAAAAGGAAGACGTTCACGTTGGGTTTGCCAAAATGTAGAGAAGGGGGATTTTCTACCCCCGAGAATCTCAGGTCAAAGAAGAGCCTAAGGGAGAAAACTACCCTAAACTACCTTAGACTACCTAATAAATTAGAAAGAAGAGGACAAGCTAAAAAGGGAAGGGCAAACATGACTTTGTTTCCCTTCTTCTTATGATAGATGTTTTCTGAAATTAGGTGAGCTACCCACAAAGGTCTCAAACTGCAAATTAGACGACACTCTACTAGAGGACAATAGCATGGGAGTCAGACTTCAGTCCACCACGCTAGTTTCTTGTATGAAAAGAGGGTCAAGTAGCAACTAGAAACACATAGGGTCTACTGACAATTTGAATGCTCTAGTTTCATAGTTTGATAAAAACATATGAAATGCAAAGTACAATAAAAAGAATATTAAGAAAGCTACTTATAATAGAGAAATAATAAATAATAATGGTGGAACATTTAGGATGGTGGAACATTCAGGTGGATGGTTCTGCTATGTTCAAAATTGCTAAGAAGCTTGCTAATGTGAAGGATAATATTAGGAAATGGAATAGATCTTCCTTTGGTCATATTTTTCTTGATAAGCAGGGGGTGACTAAGGAGCTTAATGATGTGCAACATTATATCCAAGTCTCTAGGTATGATCAAGCCCTGGTTGTGAAAGAAAATGTTCTTCTTTCTAAATTGCATAATATTGTTGCAAAGGAAGAGGAATTCTTAAAGCAGAGGTCTAGGATTATGTGGCTTAATAGTGGGGATAGGAATACAAATTTTTTTCACTTGTGTACTTTGAAACACAGGGCTAAAAATCACATTAAGACCATAAAATTCAATAATCAAGTTCTAGAAAATGAAGTTGATCTGCAAAATGCTACTTCCTCCTACTTCTCTAATCTTCTTGCAGTGGAGGGGGAGCTGGATTTGGATTGTCAGGTGGAAATTATTCGAGACATCCCTCAGATCATTGATGAAGACACTAATAGGCAGTTGGTGGGTATTCTATCAACAAAGGAAATTCAACATGCTATTTTATCCTTTGAAGGGAATGGCCCGGATGGCTTCCCCATGTTTTTCTTTCATCTCTTTTGGGAAATTATTGCCAAGGAGGTAGTTGTAGCTACAAAAGAATTTTTTCGGACCAACTCTCTTCTAAAGGAATTGAATTCCTCTTTTATTGTTTTGGTTCCTAAGAAATCGGGGGCCTCTTCGTTTGATGAATTCCATCCTATTAGCTTATGCATTTCAATCTATAAGATCTTCTCCAAGGTGTTGGTGGCCAGGTTGCAAAGGGTTCTGACCCTTCTCATTTCACCTCAACAAAATGAGTTTGTGGTGGGTAGGAAAATTTTGGACTCCATTCTCTCTGTTCGTGAGAATATTCACTCCTTAACTGTCAATAAGCATGTTGGGTTTATTCCAATGCTTGACTTACTTAAATCCTATGATAGAGTTGATTGGGGCTTTCTTTCCAAGATTTTTTTGTCGTTTGGCTTTGGGGAGAAGATGTTGGCTCTTGTGCTTCAAATTATTTCCACTCGATTTTTTCGTCCTTGCCAATGGGTCACCTTCTCCTTTTTTTGGATGCTCCAGGGGTCTAAGGCAAGGGGATCCGATATCTCCCTTTATGTTTATCATTATGGTGGATTCTTTAGGGCATCTTATTCAGATATTTATCAACTCAAGGGCTATGGTTGGTTTAGCCTCTTCTTCTAGAAATTTGATTTTTTCCCATCAATAGTTTGTCAATGAATCTCTCATGCTTGGGGAGTCCTTTATTAAGGAAGCTAGGACTATTAAAATTATTTTATAGAAGTATGAAGCTACCTCTGGACAAAAGGTTAGCTTACCCAAGAGTGTGATATTCTTTCTTAATACTCTGGCCCACAGGCAGATTAAAATTTCTATAATTTTGCAATGTCAGATTGGTGATCTCCTGACCTCTTATTTGGGGCTCCCCCTATGTCCTAATGTTCTTGAGTCCTTATGGTAGGGGACGATTGATAATTTTAACTCTAAATTGGCTGGTTGGAAGGGAGCGGTGCTGAGCCAAGTAGGGAAAGTGTAGTTGATTAAGTCTACTCTCCAAAATCTCCATGTCTATGCTCTCACTTTATTCCTCATACCTAGGAAATATGTGGATAAACTAGAAGGAATCCAAAAAAAATTCCTCTGGTCTAGTGTTGAGGATAGGAGAAGAATCCAATTGGTTTCTTAGGATGATTTCTATAGAAATAAAAGGGCTGGTGGACTTGGAATTCACAAAATCCATGAGTTTAATGTTGCTCTTCTGGGTAAAAAGTCGTGGAATTTATTCTCTGCTAAGAGTGAATGGGTGCTAATTGCTTGGAGCAAGTACTTACGAGGTGTTGATGCTATGAGAGACTTTTTGAATCCTAAATTTTCTCCCCCTTTTGGGTTTGCTCTTTGGAATTGTATGGTCAAGGATTTTATCTAAGGGGATTTTTTGGCAGTTGGGCAATGGTACAAAATTTTTGTTTTGGGAGGATAGTTGTATTTGTAATAGGCCACTTAAAGATGATCCATGGGCTCAACCTCTTATGGAATATTGTTTGCGGTGGTTTGGCAAATTTGTTACTGATTATATTGCTGAAGGATGTTGGAAAAGGTTGCATGAAGTTGATCTGAGGTTGGAGGCCCTGTACAAGGTTTTGTCCCTTGTCTATATCCCTTCTAACCCCTCTATTGATAATTTTTTTTGGAAACTTTCTTCTAATGGTAACTTTCCTCTTGCTTCCCATTTTCATATTAATGATTCTTTTGTTGGCCCAATCCCTTTTTGGGCCTCTGTTTGGTCTTCAAGATTGATTCCTAATTTTAATATTTTCTTCTAGATTTTATTTTAGAACAAGGTATTAACAACTAACAATTTGGTCAAGAGAGGTTTTATGATGGACAACAGGTGCTTTTTGTGTGAAGAGGAGGTTGAGGACTCCCTCCATTTGTTGAGTGGTTGTAGTTTTGCTAGAGGTGTGTGGGAACATGTGATACATCCTTGGAATATTAGTTGGGTGTTCCTTGCTTTGATTAAGGACCTGTGGTATCAATGGATCTGCCCTACTTCTAATCCTACTCTGTAGGTTTTGTGGGCTCTCTCTATGCCTCATATTTCTTGGGGTTTGTGGCTTGAATTCAATAAAAAGATCTTTAGGAACTCTGCTCTCCTTGCTATCTCTATGGCCTATAAAATTTGTGCGGCTATTAAATAATTTTTTTTGGTTGGGATATCTTTTCACAATGGGCAAAAGATAATGTTGAGTCAATATGATATGTCTATTGCACAGAAGTGGAAGTTGCCCTATGATATTTCCCTCCTGGTTACTAAAGGGAAAGATTCTAGAGGGAATGTTGTTTGGAAAGCTCCTCTGGATGGTTGGGTAGAGGTGAACTTTGATGGAACAACTAAAGGCAATCCGGGACCTGCTGGTTGTGGGGGAGTGATCAAAAATTCTAATGGTAGGCCCATTTATGTTGTGGTGCTCCCTTTGGGAACCCAAAGAAACCACTATGCGGAAGCAGCTACAGCCTATCATGGACTCAAATGAGCTCAAAAGAATTGTTTCAAGAAATTTTGGCTTGAGGGGGATTCTCTCAATATCATCAATAATTTGAAAAAGTGTGCAACCTCCTCTTGGACTATTGAAAATCTGATTAGGGATTCTATTGATATCCTTAATTCAATTGATGATTATTATATCTCTCATATTTTGAGAGAAGGAAATAGTCTGGCTAATATTTTTGCTTATTTGGGAGTTAGAGGGGCTCAGGAGTGGGATTTGAATGATCCTCTACCCATATAAGCTATTGTCACTATTAATCATGATGCCCAAATCTAAGGTGATTTATGATCTTTTAAGGCTTTGGGTATGCATGTTTTTCATCACGTGGAAGGTTATGATTTGGAGGAGTGGTAATTAGGTTTTGGCTTGCAATGATGGTACCAAGGGAGATATTCGTAGGGAGTAGATTACTATGATAATTAATCTCCTCCAATATGTCTCTTTTTTCAAACGAATTGTGGGCATTCTAAGTGTTGCTTTCTCAAGAAATTTCTTCATTGTTCTAAAAGTTGTGAAAATTATTGACTCTATTAGCTCGACTGCCATGCATGGAGATAGAAATCATGTGGATCCATTCTCATGCGATGTGATAAAGAAGAAAATGAAGGCCTAGAAAATTCTTGAGAAGGGAGGGTTGACACCTTATCTTGAGAGGATTCATGGTAATAACCCTCATACGACTGCTCTCTTTGCTAAGAATTGGAATAATAAGGTTCTGAAGCTTGGAGGTATGAAATTTGATGTTAATGAAGACCTCATAGCCCACATTACTAGTTTGTCGATAAAAGGTATGGATTTATTTAGAGACAAGAAGGAAGTGCAAAATGCCATGAAAATATTCTTCAAAGGATATGAATCCCAAAACCTTAGCACAACGAGGAGTGGAGGATATCAGAGGAAATCTATCAAGGCCCTGTGGGGAGATGTAGAAGAGGAGATTATGCAGTTCATCTCCCTTGAAGGCTAATATTCTGCGGTAAATTCTTACCACTTTGTCTTACTTAACCATTTTCGGCACAAGAAAAGGATTTCCTTTCCCTTTTACCTTTTGGCCTCATCCAAAGAACCTTGTTCTTCATGTGGGGTTGATCCTCTTAATTTATTACTATGCCAAAGCCTTTGAGGTAGTCAAGCCACTTGCTACCCCTAAGGGTGTGCAACAAAAGAAGGAGGAGGGTTATGAGATGGTCTCTAAGGAGGAGTTGGCCAACAAAAAATAGAAAAAGAGGAAGCTTATTCTAGAAAAAAGAGTCAGCATTGGAGGGTGCTATGGAGTTTGTGCTAGACTCTCTGGCAACCATGGATGAGGATATGAGGTCCCTTGCTCTAGGAAATCTTAAGAAAGAGGAGATGAGCCCTATTCAGGATTATGACACTTGTAGTGAGGAGCTTGCTGATGAAATGCTGAGTCATAGCAGAATGGAGAAGAAGGATATGCTTGGTGAGGTGTCTTCACCTCCCCCTACTCTGAAAAAAGAGATTTGATTGTGGGAGATCACAAAAATAAGGTGGTGAGGTCTACTATTAAAGTACTGGAGTTGGATACTCCTCTTAAAATTGTTGGCGAACAGGATGTTGTGGTTTCTCTGGATGGGTTAGGGAACATGATGTTGTGGTTTCTTCGGGTGGGCTTAGGAATTTGAAGAAGGATAAGAGGGTTGTGGTTGAGGTGGGGCAGGATGCTATAAAATCTCTTGTGGTGGACCCAGATAGGCAGATGAAAAGGAAGGTGGTTGTGATAGAGATTGTGGAGTCCATTTGTAAAATCAAGATGTCGATTGCAACATCGATTGCTACTGATAAGGGTAAGGATGTGGCTATGGACTTGGACAAGGCTAGCTCCCTACATGAGGAGGATGATGAGGGTAAGGAAATTTTTAATATTGATAAAGAAAATATTGTTGATGTTTTGGGAGCCAGCAAAGAGGGTTCCATTATTTTCTATAAGCTTTTTAAATGGATTTTCCATGAACTCAATATGACAAATGTGAAAATGCAAGGTGTAATGAGCAAAGTGAAGGATTCCCCTATTCAAGATCAGATTGATGATATGATGAATCCCTTGAAAATTGTGGCAGAGGAAACACTTCTGATGAAACAAAATCTTGAAGGAAGAGTCATCACCTTGGAAAATCACATTGAGAGGTTATATGCTAACATGGATAAAGGATGGGAGGGGAACAAATTTGGGTTCAATGTCAAATCTGTTGGTGTTACTTCCCCTGTGGACAGTGTCAAAAATGATATGGAAGCTGATGATAATGGTACTGATGGAAAGTTGATGGAAGGGGAGGAGCTAGGTGATAAGGGTGGTGAGAAGGGTTTTGTTTTGATTAGTGAGGTTAAATCGGGTGGGCTTGGGGTTAGGACCTGCAACAAGACCAAAGCTTAGGAAGGTGCTCCTATTAAAGATTTGTCTGTTGCTGGGGATGAAGGCCTTAAGAATGCAGAATGTAATGTGGAGGCTACTTTTTTGTTGACTTTTTTTTGGTGTTTTGCTGTGGTTGGGCTGATATGCTCTAGTTGATTTTATCTTTCATTTTAGCTACTTTTTATGTAAAGAGTTTTGGGCCCCTTCAAAAGCCATTTTTTACCTCTAATCAAGACAACTTACTCAAGGTCCAATTCTCTAGCTAACTCCAAGCAAATGAAAAACACCTACACACACAATAACGAGAAAAATGTTGGGGCTATGTTTTGAGGTTTTCCTCAATCAAACCCTTCTTTCAGTGTTCCCACCTCCACTGACAGTCAATACAACGAGATTGGGAAAAAATGAAAGAGAATTAGATAAAAAGGACACAATATAGTAGAGATAAATGACAACCTAGATGCTACTCTACAAGAACTATAATGCAAGTAAACAAAAAGATGTAACGCCCCACCACGCACACCCCAAAGGACAAAAAAAAACTAACAATTTCAAAACAATTTTTTAAAAAAAGTAACAACTATGCATTAATCATTGATTAAATAAACATACAGTATTATGATAATTACATAACGACATCTAACTAGTCCCATGGGGTTACATGGTTGCATTACTTATGTTTGTTCCCAACCAACAACATCGTTATAAATAAATACCAAGTAATAAAATGATAGAAACATACACTACTCAAGACAACATAATGATAAACATACATCCATCCATAATCAAGTGAGATGACAAGGCATATACATCACTTTATTACATATCGACTTCATAGTGTAATATTACTATTGTGGAGCATATTTCCATAGATACAACACTTCAAAAATATAATAGTACAATTAAATTATGCTTCCCTTATAGCTATGGGAAGAGTACATCAATAAAAGTATGATACAACAACAATGAATGAAATACATAATATAAAACAGTCTTCGATACAGGTGAAGTTCAGGAGCCACTACAACTGGTACATCTCTATAACATCATGATATTTGATGGGGAACCCAATGGGTGTGTAGCACATTCCACCCGACCATGTGGACCCTAAGGCCCACCCCCCTTGCAAGGAGATGACAAGAAACACCCACAACCAAAAATGGAAATAAAAAATAAACAAGGCTAACAATTTGACTCCATCACAAAGCACAATAAACACACATAATCAACATGTAAAATAAACACAAGGAACCTTCACTTCTAGAGATACAAGAGTGACGAAGGGAAACAAAAACAACCATGGTTTCTAAAGCAAGGAGTCTCATCACATAAGCTCGACATAGGTTACCTAATGCGGATCTTCATAGGTTACCGACCCCCTACCTAGTTAAATTCTGGCAACCTCAACCGATCCCCGACCCCTATTCTCACTCATGCAAGATCAACATACCTTTCAAAAGGACAAGGTAGTTGATCTTCACCATTACAGGCCTTCCCACTCATCCCAAGCCCAAACAAGAACTTGATCCATGAGTGAGGCTGACTTATTTGAATTATGAGATGCTACCCAAAACCCCTAATTAATTGTTAGGTTATCATTGATTATTGAAACTATCAATGAGTTACCCACAAACCACTTTGTGCATTAGCACCCACTGAGAGCCACTCCCCCTAATAACAACAACATAATACAAGGAACATGGTGTAGCATAATGCTCATAAATACAAGACATGAAAATCGCAACCGCATGCGAGGCATGAACCCTCTCGCACACATTCCACAACACAACATTGCAAAAGAACAAGGTAATGCTCACATAATCTCAACCAAGAAAGAATAACTGTGGCATCAAGAAAAAATATAAATCATCAAGAAACAAATACCCCCCTTGCCTCTGGAAGACAATTAAAACAATCTACTCAAGGACGAAGATGAAACATGATTCCCCGAATCTCAAAGTCATCACAAAACAAACCAAACCAAAATTCGAAATGTAACCACACATAACTCTTCCTTAAACAAATAGATCATCAACATATATTCTCATTAATAAACAAAGCACATTCAAATGATACATCATTCCAATTAAAATAATGACAAAGTTTAACAAATGATTCATACCCTACTAAAACACTAACATAGTACAACAACTACTTGCCTATGTACATGCTAGGAATGCCATTTTAAATAATCAAACACATAATGAATTTATCTCCCTATTGAACGTGTAAAGTATACTAATGTTATCCAATCAATATAAAACTTAACATGAATAAACATATTGAATATCAAATAATGAATCCATCATTTTAAAATCAATTAATACAAATAAACTACAATTTATATCATTCATTCTAACTCTCAAATACATTACAAAAATTAAATATTTTAACTTAAACTATGAAAATAAATATAAATATTTTGTGTATGTTTTCAAAAACTCATCTTACACAAATATTTATTATCTCATTTTATTTCTTTTACGGAATCAGAATAATCCTTAAATCTAATTTTCCATAATCATTAAATCTAATTTACATATTCATTCCTAAATAAGCATTTTAAAAAATATTGCTCTAATATGAGTTTTATAAAAATTATATTTATGTTCAATTATTTCAGAAATAAAATCACATTTGCACAACTACGCATTTATATTCATTTATATATAGTGAGATATATATATATTTATACATCTGCCATTACAAATAAATCATTTCAGCTATGTTGATGAAACTAGAAAATTATTAATAACAGTAGATTTAAATCAATCATTCTCTACAAAACAGAGACAACACATATATATATGTATATATACACACACACACATATAATTTTATAAACTTAAAAACTCAAATAAAAATATCCATTAAATAAAATGTCTCTGAGTTCATAAAGGCAGAGAAGAAGAAATTCACAGACCCACATGCACGCACACACACACACACACACACACACATATATATAAATAATTGATAGGCATTAAGGGTACGACCCTCTATTGGCTGTGCACATCAACCACTATGTTGTTGTGCAGCCAACAGGTAGACAATGGGGAGAGTCGAACAAATGGAGTATGGGGAGAATGGGGGGAATGCCAATGGCGTTAAAACACAACCCCCACAAAAATAATAAAAAGACCCATAAGAATTTTGAACGCCAATAATTGCAAAACTCACACACACACACACACACACACACACATATATATATATATAGATGCATAAACAACAGGAAAGTGGGTGCAACCCAACATACAATAACACTTCATAATATAAGAGTTGGAATTCAAAATGTAGCAATGAAATAATAAGGAAGATCTTTGATAAGGAGAAAATTACAATGTAATTGGTTGAGAAATATCAATGAATGAAATGGATTCAAAGCGAAGACAATTATACAAGAATGAAATGAGTTTCCAGACGCTTTGCCAGCCAAAATTCATAAGACTAAAATAATTAATGAAAATATGATGGACTGGAACAAAGAGGTAAATAAAATAAAAAGATTGTAGACGACATTTAAGCAGCTCAAATAAGACAAACTGGTTTACAATATAAACAATTCGAGATAGACCAAAGCTCACAGAGATATTATAATGCTTTGCACAAAATTTTTGATAGGCAAATAATGCAAATTAGAAATTTCATCTCTTTTAACAGAAAAGAAAAAGAATGAAAGAGTTTTCTGTTGCTACCTGAAGTCCTTCGCCTAAAAATAATTGGAGATGATCTACTATGATGAGCACTTCCGGCCAGCTATGTTCTTCCACAATTTTTTGAGATCCACAACTAACGAATCCAATTTCGAAGAACCAAATTTTTCCAAAAACTCAAAATACAAATTGCAGAGCAAATTGCTTTCCTCTCTTTCTCTCCGTTTTTTGCTTTTTCGAAAAACCACCAAAATGGATATATAAATCTAGAAAAAGCAAAATCAGAAAGTTGTCATCAATTTCCAAAATTTACTCCACATGAAAATAGCCACTTGCAATTAATTTCATTTTTCCCAATTTCAAATAAGCATTTTCACCCAATTTCCTTTTCTAACTAACTCTTCAACAATTTAATTAATATAATTTACATGCTAAAATATAATTAACATTATGACAATAAACATTATTCAAAATAATTCAATAAACAATTAAAACTAGGCAACATTTAAATTTACAATTAATATTAAATTAAACACTCTATGTTATAGTTGATCACAATAATAATAATTCTAAATATTTTAATTAAACATCTTATATAAACAACTTATTAATTTACATATATTAAATTAGATGGTATTCCATATGTAATTTAAAATATGTAATATTAAAAAGGCAACTACTTAAAGTAAATAACATTAATTATATTATCTAGCAAATTTTATTTTGTAAAATAATTAATGACATTCACGACAACCACAATACAATCATTTAACTATCCTCTTCAAAGAATATCTTTTAAATGAAGCAATTTATTTAACAATATCAAAATAGCCATATTCAAAACCTTTAACAATCATTACTAAAACCATGGAAATAAATAACTCAAAATAAAACAATACCCACAAGAATGAGGTACAAATAGATGACATTGACAAACAATGATGAAACAACAGACACAGACAAGGGTACTTTCTTGAAATTAAAAACATTTAATTTCAACAATTACAAATACTTTATTCATATAAATCAACCAACGTTTAAATTTATAAATTAAATTTAATACTTTAATTGCTTTATCCTCAACAATAATAAACGTGGTTAAATCAACTAATAATTAACAACATTTAAATAAGGTGCTTAATTAAAGCAACATTAAATTTATTAACGATATTTTAATTTAACAACTATAATAAATGATTAGCTAACATTAATAGTACCATTAAAATAATCAACATGCCAACCCAAATAAACTCTTACCCAATCAACCCAAGGACCCAAGCAGAGAGATGCTACATCCCCCCCCTTAGTCTCAACTTACTCCTGGAAGTCGCAAGGTCAGGTAAACATATAAATTTATGAACAACATCATCACAAGTCACACACAAAAATGGGAGATACTAAACAAGACAACTTGACAAAATAAACAACCAACAAATGGGGTTACCAAACATGGGTTGGGGTCCTTTTGTCATCACCTATTTCCATATCATATCCATTGGGTTTTTGGGGTACGCTTAGACCTAATAGTGCAGGTGGAGTTGGTACCTGGTACCTACAATCTGCATAAAACAAGGTGTCGAACAAAATATACATATACATATCAAATTAACAAACACACCATGAGAGAAAGTCATAGTGTAGCAAGGCACTCACTCGCAAGTGATGCTACCCTATTCCCATCACCAAGACCAAAACATCAAATAACAGTAATTACATAATAAGAAACATCACATAGCCATCACTTATCAAATTCATAATGAGAATAATCATAAACCATAAGATACACATAATCAAAATTATCCAAAACCACTACTAACTCCATAAATCCAATGTAACATAAACATCAATTCATAATGTCATGATCATAAAAAATTAAATGAAATTTCATCCCAAAACCATAACATCAAGTAACAACAACTATATCAAATCAAAACTACATCATAAGGCAATAACTAATCATTAGCATAACAAACATAGTACAAAATCCATATGAGAACACATAATCAAAGTATTCCAAACACAAATACTCCATACATCAACATAAAAATAATAGTAAATAGTGTCATAATCACCCAAGCCAAATAAACTGTCAGTCCATACAAACCAACATAGTGAAGCAACCACCAAAAAAGTATCAAACACAACTTATCATAGAAAGTGTCAAAGCAAAGGGGTGATTCCACAAAGCTGGTTTACAATTTCTAAGAGATTCTGATTTTTGCTGAAATCACATATTTTTAGAAAATATAATGATTTAAGCCTTTAAAAATTCCATTTTAAGGATTTCAATTGAAGAGGGTTTGATCAAACCACCTTAGATCAAACCCAATTGGATAGAACCCCGCTAGTTTTAAACCATACCTACAATAGAGTCTCCTTTACACCTATAAAAATGCTGATAAAAATTCTTTTTTGATTTACCTTTTGGGTGATCAAATGAATTCATTTAAAATTTATTTGAAATGATCATTATAGTCCTTGAAATGAGCTATCCAATGAATACAATTTTAATATGTTTTGGTTTTATTATGTATGTGGTTTTTTAGTTTTATTAAACATAGGTTTTTCACCAAAAATCAAGCTCTATGTTCTGCACATGTGGAAAAATAGCATATTATCAAAATAAAAATTTAAAAAATATGTTCAGGCTGGGTATTGATGTCCTTGATCCATTAAAAAAAGAATATTTGAATTTTGATACATACAAAAAAAGTTATGTTGTATAGAGTCCACCTATGTTTCAATTGTAATTAGTTTGACTTCGAAACTTGATTAAGTAAAAAATATTTAATGAAACCAAATGAAAGTGCTAGATATCGTAGTTACAAATCTAAATTCAAAAAAAAATTAAAAAAAATTATCCTTCATACAAAAAAAATTATGTTGTATACGGTGAGCGTCACTCCTTAAAAATGTTGTTTTTAAAAAAATATAGTTTTCGAAGGAGATGGAAAAAGAAGTGCAATCTGATTCCAATTTTTTTGAAAAACATATATTTAGAATCTATAGAAAAAATGTCACAAATCACTAGTTTGCATCATCTTCAAATTCCTCATGGTTTAGTCGCTACAAGAGCCCGAAAGTGAAGATTTAGTAAAAAAAAATCAGTTTAGTGTCCAGTTTACCCAAAAATTGTAAACTAGTATTGTGGTATCACCCAAAGTAAACAACACTAAAGGCACTTCTTCAGTTTCCTATACCACAGGATTTTCACGGGCTCTCGAGTTAGTTGCCTGACCACTACCAGTAATCTCCACATATGTGTCTTGATTCTCTACCCGATGGTGATCAACCACTACACTCGCCCTATGGAACCTTCCTGCATCATTCCTCATTGGCTCCGTGGTCACCAACCTCTGACTGGATTTAGGTATGTTCCTCCGAGGACATTGTCTAGCTATGTGGCCTTGCCGGCCACAAGAGAAACAACCTGTACATCTACCCATTGTAGCCTATGTGCTCCGAGATGCTTGGCCAAGACAATAGAACTAGGTTCACAACCAACTCTGGATCCTTCTAGATGAAAGATGTTCACCCCGTAACCCGAAGCCTGTTGGAGATGCCCTACCAAAATGTACACCAATCAACCAATTCTCTAACTCCAAACCACTACTAGAACTATTGATGAGTAGAGAACGTGCCCTCAAAAGGCCCATCATAAGTCCCGCTAAAGCTGAAACATTTCTCCTCCTAGGGAAGCTTTCTCTTTCCCTAAACACCTTTCATCCACCCTCCTATCTAGGATCTAGCTAGGTAAGAATCTCCTCAAGCAAGGAATGTAACTGAGGACCCAAGTGCTCCTCACGATCATTCTCATGGGGACTCAAAAAAGAAGTGTTTAGACAATTGAATCCACAACCACCTCTCAGACCTCTACCATGACCTCTAGCTCGACCACGACCCCTACGCATCCTACACACACCATACGAGAAAAAAATCACAAACAATCAAGCAAGGGTGATAGAAAGGAAAATACGGAAACTCAAAATTCAAGCACTATACTCATGATTTTAAACACATTCTTTACATACACAATTCACATTACCATAAAACACACAAGGAAACCCAAGAGTCAATGATGCGTTTCACAACAAAAAGGATATCGGTGCATTGTGCACTACAACGAGGGTCTTATCCCTTCCACTAGTTTTTTGCACCATTGGACCACATGCCACTTACGGACCCGTTTAAGGTCGTCAAACGCGAAAGGTCATGAAGGAATACATAGCTACATGAGTACATGCACTAGGTTGACATAATGGGTTCAATGTATTAAGAGTACCCAGTGTATGAACCCAATGCTCTGATACCAAGTTGTAACGCCTTGCCACACACACCCCAAAGGATAAAAAAACAACTAACAATTGCAAAGCAATTTTTTTATTTTAAAGTAACAACTATGCATTAATCATTGATTAAATAAACATACAATATTATGATAATTACATAACGACATCTAACTAGTCCCATGGGGTGACATAGTTGCATTACTTACATTCGTTCCCAACCAACAACATCATTATAAATAAATACCAAGTAATAAAATGATAGAAACATACACTACTCAAGACAACATAATGATAAACATACATCTATCCATAATCAAGTGAGATGACAAGGCATATACATCACTTTATTACATATCAACTTCATAGTGTAATATTACAGTTGTGGAGCATATTTCCACAGATACAACACTTCAAAAATAAAATAGTACAATTAAATTATGCTTCCCTGATAACAACAGGAAGAGTACATCAATACAAGTATGATACAACAACAATTAATGGAATACATAATATAGAACAGTCTTCGATATGGGTGAAGTTCAAGAGCCACTACAATATCATGATCTTTAGTGGGGAACCCAATGGGTGTGTAGCATGTTCCACCCTACCATGTGGAACCTAAGGCCCACCCCCCATGCTAGGAGATGACAAGAAAGACCCACAACCAAAAACAACAATAAAAAATAAAAAAGGCTAACAAAACTCCATCACAAAGCACAATAAACATACACAATCAACATGTAAAACAAACACAAGGAGCCTTCACTTCCAGAGACACAAGAGTGATGAAGGGAAAAAACAATTACCATGGTTTCTAAAGGAAGGATTTCCATCACATAAGCTCGAC
This sequence comes from Sequoiadendron giganteum, assembly GCA_007115665.2. Taxonomy (NCBI): domain Eukaryota; kingdom Viridiplantae; phylum Streptophyta; class Pinopsida; order Cupressales; family Cupressaceae; genus Sequoiadendron; species Sequoiadendron giganteum. Next base: position 236,826,151 of record CM021105.1, on the reverse strand, counting down.
ATAGGTTACCCAATGCGGATCTTCATAGGTTACTGACCCCCTACCTAGTTAGACCCTGACAACCTCAACCGATCCCCAACCACCATTCTCACTCATGCGAGATCAACATACCCTTCAAAAGGACAAGGTAGTTGATCTTTTCCATTCCAGGCCTTCCCACTTATCCCAAGCCCAAACGATCACTTGAGCCATGAGTGAGGCTGACTTATCTGAATTATGAGAAGCTACCCAAAACCCCTAATTAATTGTTAAGTTATCACTGATTATGGAAACTCTCACTGAGTTACCCGTACGCCACTTTGTGCATTGACCCCCATTGAGAGCCACTCCCCCTACTAACAACAACACAATACAAGGAATAAGGTGTACCATAATGCTCATAAATCCAAGACATGAAAATCATAACCACATATGAGGCATGAACCCTCTCGCACACATTCCACAACACAACATTGCAAAACAACAAAGTAACACCCGCATAATCTCAACCAAGCAAGAATAACTATGGCATCAAACCAAAATATAAATCATCAAGAAAAAAATAATCCCCTTGCCTTTGGAAGATAATTAAAACAATCTACTCAAGGAGGAAGATGGCACATGATTCCTCGAATCTCAAAGTCATCACAAAGCAAACCAAACCAAAATTCCAAACATAACCACATATAACTCTTCCTTAAACAAATAGATCATCAACAAATAGTCTCATTTATAAATAAAGCACATTCAAACGATACACCGTTCCAATTAAAATAATGACAATGTTTAACAAATGATTCGTACCCTACTAAAACAATAACATAGTACAACAACTACTTGCCTATGTACATGGTAGGAATGCCATTTTAAATAATCAAACACATAATGAATTTATCTCCCTATTGAACGTGTAAAGTATACGAATGTTTTCCAATCAATATAAAACTTAACATGAATAAACATATTGCATATCAAATAATAACTCCATCATTTTAAAATCAGTTAATACAGATAAACTATAATTTATATCATTCATTCTAACTCTCAAATACATTACAAAAATTAAATATTTTAACTTAAAATATGAAAATAAATATAAATATTTTGTTGATGTTTTCAGAAACTCATCTTACACAAATATTTATTATCTCATTTTATTTCTTTTACCAAATTAGAATAATCCTTAAATCTAATTTTCCATAATCATTAAATCTAATTTACATATTCATTCCTAAATAAGCCCTTTATAAAATATTGCTCTAATATGATTTTTATAAAAAATATATTTATGTTCAATTATTTCAGAAATAAAATCACATTTGCACAACTACGCATTTTTATATATATATATATATAGTTATACATCTGCGATTACAAATAAATCATTTCAGCTATGCTAATGAAACTGGAAAAATACAAATAACAACAAATTTAAATCAATCACTCTCTATAGAACAGAGACAACACACATATATATATATATATAATTTTATAATCTTAAAAACTCATATAAAAATATCCATTAAATAAAATGTCTCTAAGTTCATAAAGGTAGAGAAGAAGAAATTCACAGACCCACATGCACACACACAAACACACACACATATATAAAGAATCGATAGGCATTAAGGGCGCGATCCTTTGTTGGTTGCGCACAACAATCACTATGTTGTGTAGCTAATAGATAGACAATGGGGAGTGTCGAACAAATGGAGTATGGGGAGAATGGGGGGAATGCTAATGGCGTTAAAACACATCCCCCACAAAAATAATAAAAAGACCCCTAATAATTTCAAACGCCAATAATTGTAAAACTCACATAAATATATATATATATATAGACACATAAGCAACAAGAAAGTGGGTACAACCCAGCGTACAATAACAATTCATAATATAAGAGCCATAATTCAAAATGAAGCAACAAAATAATAAGGAAGGTCTCTAATAAAGAGAAAATTACAATGTAATTGGTTGATAAATATCAATGGACGAAACGGATTCAAAGCGGAGACAATTATACAAGAATGAAATGAGTTTCCAGACGCTTTTCCAGCCAAAATTCATAAAACTAAAATAATTAATGAAACGATGATGGACTGGAACAAAGATGTAAATGAAATAAAAAGATTGCAGATGACATTTAAGCAACAAATAAGAAAAAATGGTTCACAATATAAACAATTCCAGATAGACCAAAGCTCATAGAGATATTATAATCCACTGCACAAAATTTTTGATAGGCAAATAATGCAATTTCGAAATTTCATTTCTCTTTTAATAGAAAATAAAAAGAATGAAAGAGTTTTATGTTCCTACCTAGAGTCCTTCACCTAAAAAATAATTAGAGACAATTTATGTGACTAGCACTTCCAACCAGCTATGTTCTTCCACAAATTTTTGAGATCCACAGCTAACGAATCCAATTTTGAAGAACCAATTTTTTCCAGAGCAAAACTAATATTCTTATTATTATTATTTTCATAAACCAGAGTTACAACTTTTTCCAGAAACTCAAAATATGAATTGTATAGCAAATTGCTTTCCTCTCTTTCTCTCCACTTTCTGCTTTTTCGAAAAACCACCAAAATGGATATAAAATCCAAAAAAAGAAAAATCAGAAAGTTGCCATCAATTTCCGAAATTTACTCCACATGAAAATAGCCACTTGCAATTAAATTCATTTTTCCCAATTTTAAATAAGCATTTTCACCCAATTTCTTTTTCTAACTAAATCTTCAACAATTTAATTAATATAATTTACATGCTAAAATATAATTAGTTCATTATGACGATAAACATTATTCAAAATAATTCAATAAACAATTAAAACTACGTAACATTTAAATTTACAATTAATATTATATTAAACACTCTATGTTATAGTTGATCACAATAATAATAATTCAAAATGTTTTAATTAAACATCTTATATAAGCAACTTATTAATTTATGTATATTAAATTAGATGGTATTCCATATATAATTTAAAATATGTAATATTAATAAGGAAATTAATGTCCACTTAAAGTAAATAACATTAATTATATTATCTAGCAAATTTTATTTTCTAAAAGAATTAATGAAATTCAGGACAACCACAATACAATCATTTAACTATCCTCTTCAAAGAATATCATTTAACTAAAGCGATTTATTTAACAATATCAAATAGCCATATTCAAAACCTTTAACAATCATTACTAAAACCATGGAAATAAATAACTCGAAATAAAACAATACCCACAAGAACGAGGTACAGATAGATGACATTGACAAACAATGACAAAACAACGGACACAGACGGGGGTACTTTCTTGAAATTAAAAATATTAATTTCAACAATTACAAATACTTTATTCATATAAATCAACCAACTGTAACGCCCCGCCACGCAACCCTAGAGGAAGTTGCATTTAACTACTTAAACGGAATATATATATATATTTTTTAAAAGGATAAATATTAAGTTAATTAATTAATGCCAACAACCTCTAAGGTTACGAGACAAAGGTTATATAGAACCACAACAAAACATGATTATAAACTATGACAATTATTAGATCAATACATACATTCCAAGTAAGGTGAAATAACACAAGCATAAAATAAGTCTTTCTATTTCATTAATCCATTCAATAAACCAAAAGGTTACAATCACTCATTCCCCGAATGAGGCAAGTCCAATAACATAGGGTTACAATTACAAATTCCACCTCGATAACAAGAGGGGTAATGCTAACATAAATAAAGGAAAGGATAATAAGAAAAGACTGCATCTGAAACAACCACGATCTCTCCAACTAGAAGTCTCGTCCACACGAACAAGGAGAAAACCCAACGGAGTAAGGTGCATGTTCCACCCAACCAAGTGGAACCCAAAGGTCCACCCCCCGTGCTAGGAGATAATGACCAGAATCTTTAACCAAGGACGTCTACCTCTAGACATAGGCTAACATAACCATACTGAAATAAATATAGTAACAACACTTAATCACAGGGTTACAATGCTTCCAAAAATTACTTAATCAATTGCATCACTGATGCGAACATACTGTCGACCTAGGAGAAGTGTCATCACATCATTACATAGGTTATTCTGGTGAGTCTTCCTAGGTCCCAGCCCCTGTCTCGGGTTATCCTGGTAACCTCTAATGACTTTTGGCCCCTCATGTAAACCAATACGGAATCAATTATCTTTCGTGGTGACAAGATAACGATCTTTCCATTCCAAGCCTTCTCGTCTCAACCCAAGTCTATACAAGCCCTTGTGATCATTAGCGAGCATAATTATCTTATTAAATGTTTGATGCTACAGGATACTCTAATCATTTAATTTAATTATCACTGGATTAACTAACTTACAACGAGTTATCCTGGCACCACTTTGTGTTCCGGCCCCCGTTATAAGCCACTCCTCTAAGACGACACATGGAACACTTCCACAACCCAAGGGTACACAAGTGCTACGCAAGGATATCACATCCCTAACCATGACATACAGTAAAAAAACACCCGTTCGTGATAACTGGGAAACAAACTGGTTAGGCACTACCCAAGGTCATCTATGGTTGACTACACAAAAGACAACCCACAGACTGAAATCCCAACTGGAAGACTTTGTAATGCCCCGCCACGCAACCCTAGAGGAAGTTTCAATTTGCTACAAAAGTGTACTAATTTTTATTTTTATTAAAGGTTGAATTAAACATACATGTTCATCTATAATTGACAACCTCCCCTAAGGCTACGTAACCGAGATTACATAATTCCCATTAATAAACATCATCTAAATTATATTGCAACAAACATCTCAAGTAATGACATACATCTAACATAAGTAAATACAAGATAGAATAGATTAACCATCACATAAATCCCTTACATAATTCCATTACATGATTACAATCCTCATTCCCAGAATGAGTAAAAATACGTAAGTATAAAAATTACAAGATCCACCTCATAACAACAAGAGGGGTAAATACAACTGATACAAGAAGAATTACAATAGAACAAGAAAAGAGTAACAATATCTGCAAGCTATCCAACTGGATGTCTCGCTTCCACGAACTGAAGAACAATGGGGGACCCAATGGTTTTGGTGCATGTTCCATCCTACCTAGTGGTACCCGAAGGCCCACCCCCCATGCTAGGAGATAGTAAAAATACAACATGGACAAGATATCTACTACCTCTGAAACAACCACGAGCTCTCCAACTAGAAGTCTCGTCCACACGAACAAGGAGAAAACCCAATGGAGTAAGGTGCACGTTCCACCCAACCAAGTGGAACCCAAAGGTCCACCCCCCGTGCTAGGAGATAATGACCAGAATATTTAACCAAGGACGTCTACCTCTAGACATAGGCTAACATAACCATACTGAAATAAATATAGTAACAACACTTAATCACAGGGTTACAATGCTTCCAAAAATTACTTAATCAATTGCATCACTGATGCGAACATACTGTCGTCCTAGGAGAAGTGTCATCACATCATTACATAGGTTATTCTGGTGAGTCTTCCTAGGTCCCAGCCCCCGTCTCGGGTTATCCTGGTAACCTCTAATGACTTTCAGCCCCTCATGTAAACCAATACGGAATCAATTATCTTTCGTGGTGACAAGATAACGATCTTGCCATTCCAGGCCTTCTCGTCTCAACCCAAGTCTATACAAGCCCTTGTGATCATGAGCGAGGCATAATTATCTTATTAAATGTTTGATGCTACAGGATACTCTAATCATTTAATTTAATTATCACTGGATTAACTAACTTACAACAAGTTATCTTGACACCACTTTGTGTTCCGGCCCCCGTTATAAGCCACTCCTCTAAGACGACACATGGAACACTTTCACAACCCAAGGGTACACAAGTGCTACGCAAGGATATTACATCCCTAACCATGACATACAGTAAACAAACTCCCGTTCGTGATAACTGAAAAACAAATTGGTTAGGCACTACCCAAGGCCATCTATGGTTGACTACACAAAAGACAACCCACAGACTGAAATCCCAACTGGAAGACTTTGTAATGCCCCGCCACGCAACCCTAGAGGAAGTTTCAATTTGCTACAAAAGTGTACTAATTTTTATTTTTATTAAAGGTTGAATTAAACATACATGTTCACCTATAATTGACAACCTCCCCTAAGGCTACGTAACCGAGATTACATAATTCCCATTAATAAACATCATCTAAATTATATTGCAACAAACATCTCAAGTAATGACATACATCTAAAATAAGTAAATACAAGATAGAATAGATTAACCATCACATAAATCCATTACATAATTCCATTACATGATTACAATCCTCATTCCCAGAATGAGTAAAAATACATAAGTATAAAAATTACAAGATCCACCTCATAACAACAAGAGGGGTAAATACAACTGATACAAGAAGAATTACAATAGAACAAGAAAAGAGTAACAATATCCGCAAGCTATCCAACTGGATGTCTTGCTTCTACGAACTGAAGAACAATGGGGGACCCAATGGTTTTGGTGCATGTTCCACCCTACCTAATGGTACCCGAAGGCCCACCCCCCATGCTAGGAGATAGTAAAAATACAACATGGACAAGATATCTACTACCTCTAACCAAAGGCTGACCAACATAACTAACTGACTCAACCATACATATGCACAATATAAATCTAACACTAACATGGTTACATTGCTTCCAGTCATAATAAAATCAAGTGTGCTAAAGAAACCATACACACAACATATACTCAAGGTTATCCTAGATAGAGTGTCATCGCAAGGTGTAATACCCCTCTGTTTTGTTTTTTGTTCAAGTTGCTTTAAGTTATGTTTGATTGCAGTTACTTTGATACTGGATACATTTTGTTATGATGTTTTGATCGTTACTATTGAGTGACAAATATTATTGTGGGATGTAGTTATCTGATTATTGTTTCACATGTATTATGGATTAATGATGTTGTAGAGTTAACATGAGATATTATTATGAGATTATTGGAATTATGATAGAAGTGTTAGTTTCAATGAGTGTATTGGTGAAGATGACGGTTTTGTATCACTCGCTTACGAGCGCCCTGCGAATCAGTAATTCCTTCTTCACGGTGTGTATTATATGCTGGATATATTGTATGATGTTGTTTACTTGGTTGCAGGATTGCAGGTACATGACACCGACTCCACCTGGTTTCACAGGTTTGAGCGTGTCGATCCAACGGTTAAGTTGAACGGGAGATAGTAGCTAGTTAACATGTGTCAAGTTTACACCCTAGCCTTAGTGTGTCGTCAATTGTGTGGGTCGAGTCATTGTCTGTCTTGCTTTGATGTTATTTAATTCTGAAGCATTCTTGATTTGGAAATAGATATTTAAAATAATTGCATTTAAATCACGTTGATGATTATTTAATTTAAATAATGCAATGTGGATAAAAGTTTATATTTAAATTAATTAATTATATTTAAATTATTTAATTAATTAAATTTGATCCAAGGGGTTAAATTTAGTTATTAAATAATTAAATTAATTAATTAAACGTGATGCAAGAGAATGAAAGGAAATAAAAGAATTAGAATTAATTTTGGAATTTAATTCCAACGTGTGAGAATTAAATTAGAAATTGTAATTAAATGTTTATTTGGGAAATTGGTTGCAACTTTGAAAATTAATTTATTATTTTAAATTGCATTTTAAATTGAAAGTGGGTTTTCCAAAAGTGAAATTGAAGGTGAAATTGAAATTGAAATTGAAATTGAAATATCTAATTTGCATGTAATGTGAATTAGGGTTGTAAATATTGAAATTGAAATTGAAATTGAAATATCTAATTTGCATGTAATGTGAATTAGGGTTGACTTAGGTATTTTTGATTTATAAGGAATACATGTTTTAATTTTAGGGCAGAAAAGTTTTTAGAAAAATACATTTTTACAGCAGGGAAGAAATTTTGGAAAATTTGCACAAGGGTTTGAAGAAACTTTGATTGTAGAATTGATTGAAGGAAAGATTGTTTGCATTTGTTGGATTTTGGATTGGATTCTTTGGAGGATTGAAGAAAATTCAAGAAAATCTTTGAAGGAGGCTTGCATCAGAAATTCATCTCTTCCTGTAGCTTCTTGTACTAGGTTTTCCTCTTTGTGTTTTATTGTTCTTGATTGTGTTTTTTTAAATAGTAGTGATTAAAGATTTGTTTGTTAAATCTGTTTTAGAAAACAAACTTGATATTAGAAGAAAAGAATTAAATAAATTTACAGCCTTTGCTTGTGAAAATTCTTGACTGAAAATTATGAAAACCTTAGTTGAATTTAAATTATTTGGAGAAATTGATTTTATTGTTATTGAAATCAAACATAGAGATTGAACAATGCATTTAGAATGTTTTTAGCAAATGAAACTTTCTGTTTATTATCAAAAAACGGATTTTAAAATCTGCAGTATAGTTATATTTTCATGGTAAAATGGTCCGATTGCGTCGCCTATAACTTCAATTTTACAAACTGGGTTTTCAGAAAATTTAAAGGGTTTTTGGATTTTGAAATTTTCTTACTCCTGTCCAAAAATCGTAAATACCCAGATCATAGTTTTTTATTTATGCTTAAAACATAAGACTGCTGTTAAGTTATTTTTCCCATGGCTGTTCTGAAAATAAAATAATAATAAATTGATATTTATAAATATTAATATTTTATGTATTGTTATTATAATATTAAAATATTATTTAATAATATTTTATATTATAATTTATAATACTAAAGTATTATATTTATTTATATTATTTTAAATAAAATTTGTATATTAGATTAGTGGAATTAAAATTATAAACATATGAGAAATTAGTGTTATTTTAAAATGGCTTGTTAAAGTTTAATTGAAAGAGTTAAATATTTGATTTAAAAAATGCAATATATTATTGAATAGAGATTTAAAATTGGATTGATTAGGGTATATGGAAAATGGATAGAGAAACAATATATTATTATATTAAAGTGGTTGAATGTGTTAAATAGAAAATTGAATGAGATGTAAGATTTGGTTAGGAAATGGAAAGAGTTTACTTGCATGGATTTGTGTCGATTTAAAAATAAATTAAGAAGTTTTATTGATAAAACAATCAATTATGTTATTTATTAATTTCTATTTAGATTAATTGAATCATTGTAATTGAATTATGAAAGAGATATGGATTTAGTATATCCAAAAGTAGTATCTTCCTCATGCTTATCTTAACGGATTTAATTCTTTGTATTCAGTAAAGGGAAGTAAGTTTAATTGTTTTAGATTTCCAATAATGAAAAGGGAAATAGGGGTTATGATTATTTTAGATGATCTACTTATCATGTCTTTGACTTTGTCAACACTACCTATTGAATGAGTATGGATTTAGGAAATCCAAATATTAGATTTGATTGATGACTTGAATGCTTTTGGTTGCTGTGTCGTCAAGTTGCATTGTTGGTTTTGGGATTTAGTGTTAGTCCTAAATTAGAAGTCTTCCAGAAGAACTTAGAGGATAAGGGTTCTTGAATCTTTATGCCATCTAGTTGTTTTCCCTTGGGTAGTGCATGTTCAGTTTTACCTGATTTTCATGAACGGGGATGTTTGCACCTCCTTGGTTTAGGAGTGGATTATGGGATCCGTGTCTCTTTGTATGGAGTGACAATGTTATGTGGTTTCATCTTGTTGCCTCCTGTGAAAGGAGTGGACTATGTGTTGTTGCCTCCAAGATGTTTGGAGTGAGTTTTTATTATTTGTATCCTCCTTATATTGGAGTGGATTATGATGCCTAGTTGGTATGCACTTGTGGTTCCCTTGGTGGATTGTTTGGATGTGTGTTGTCGAATAGAAGAGTGGCTTATGTTAGGCGTCAGAGCCCAAAGAGGTAAAATGGATAACCTTTAGGAGTGATTTAAACAAGTGATAATTAAAATAATGTACTTAAAAGATTAGGATTAACTTCACATTAATCAAGATAATTTAATCCTCACTCATAGACACAAGGGCTTGTTTAGACTTAGGATGAGTGAGAAGACCTGGAATGGCAAGATCAACTATCTAGTTTTTGCGAGAGGTAGTTGATTCCGCATGAGTGAGTATGAGTGCCGGGATTCGGTTGAGGCCACCAGGATTACTTGTGCCGGAGCCTATGAAGAATGTCCAGAGGAGATCTCATGACAAACCTTGCGATGACACTCTATCTATGACAACTGTTGTTAATTATTTTATGTGTATGGTTATTTGAACACACTTGATTATATTATGTCTGGAAACAATGTAACCATGATTAGAGTTTTGACTTTATTGTGCATATGTGTGGTTGAGTCAGTTTGTATCAGTATGAGTTTGCCTTTGGTTTGAGGTGGTAGGTTTCTCGTCCATGTTACTTGGTTACTATCTCGTAGCATGGGGGGTGGTCCTTCGGGTACCACATGGTTGGGTGGAACATGCACCATAACCATTGGGTCCCCTTGATCTTCAGTACTTGGTGGTGAGACTTCTTGATGGACATCTCACTTGTCTTACTTTTGGATTCTTGTATTTTGTATCTCATAATGTAATGATATTGTTTAACCCCTCTTGTGTATGAGGTGGACCTTGTAATAATGGCACTTTTGTATTTGTACTCATTCCAAGAATGAGGATTGTAATAGATCCTTTGTAATTGATTTATGTAAATGAATATTTTATCGTATCTCGTTTCTTTCTATGATGTTGAATGTTATTACTTGTGTTATTTACTTTCAATGTATTCTAGTTGATGTATGTTAATGGGGTTTTAGGTAATCTCAGTTATGTAACCCTAGGGGATGTTGTCAATTTAGTTGAACATGTGGGTTTAATTCTCTTCTTTTAAAAAAAAAATTAGTACGCTTGTTTAGTGAATTGAAACTTCCTCTAGGGTTGCGTGGCAGGGCATTACACAAGGTGCGTCATGAGATCTCCTCTGGGCATCCTTCATAGGTTCCGGTAATCCTGGTGACCTCAACCGAATCCTGGCCCTCATACTCACTCAAACGGAATCAACTACCTCTCGTCTGGACAAGCTAGTTGATCTTGCCATTCCAGGCCTTCTCACTCACCCCAATTCTAAACAAGCCCTTGTGTCTGCGAGTGAGGTTAATTTTATCTTGGTTATTGTGAATGCATCCTAGTAGTCTAAATACTTTGTTTTAATTATCACTTCTTAAAAACACTTTCGAAGGTTAACCGGTTTTCCTCTTTGAGCTCCAGCCCCTAACAAAAGCCACTCTTCTAATGGATAACTCACTACCCAATCTAGACTCCAAGGGTGACTCAAGTGTTTTAGAACTGAATAACTCTGTCTCTCCTAATCTAGGAAACGACAATAAGAATCCCACTCCAACACTAGGAGGAAAACAAACTCATACAACACTACCCAAGGAATAACGAATATCAACTAACATGGGAATGACCCACATACACTGGAAGACTTTACAATAATTGCACAACTCACCCTTTCCCAAAACTTTTACTAATAGGGAAAATAATATAATATTGCATTGATAAAGAAAAACACTATGTTTGGATATCGTAAATCCATATTTCTACCTAATGCTTCTCGTAAAAAATAAAATACTATCATTCTATTTCTTCATTAAAACACAGTAATTCCATCATTAAAATAAATACTTTTCGTAACTTTATCCAATCATGTTTAATAAAAATTTCAATACAATTTATTATCTAAATACTTTCATGTGTTAATGTGCCCAAAACTGATCATCAAATGCTTATATATAAACATAATCTTAAATACATACATAAAGTAATTTTCCCCCAAATTAACAAATTCACATAATTTAATTATACTCTCGATATTAAACTCATGCTTATAACTTTTACCATTAGAGACAAAATTTAAAACTCTGTTAAAGAAAAATTACCAGTCTGTGTAAAAAACTCTAATTCTGGAAAAATCTATCACAACTAATTCTAAAAATATAAATACCTATAAATATATAAATATAAATACATTTATTAACCATAGAGTATCTATATATATATTTATATATATAGCATTTATATATAACATTTATACAAACATAATAACATAAAAATTAAATCCCTGACACAATTCCCAAACTACCTCGGACTACGAACTATACCCAGACGTCCGAATTTAAAAAAAAAAAAAAAGAAATTTACATTCCAGAACAAAGAACCTATAAACTTAATGTATTTAAAAAAAATACATATAAAAGAAAAAAAAAACATACAAATTTAAAAAAAAAACAAATGAAAAGGCAGGCCGAGCTTACCTCGTACCTGTGCACAGAGTACTGTGGGCGCCGACGGTACTATGTATCGGCCGGACGCACCACAGGCCGCGTGGGGGGGTCGGCGCTGTCATGTGACAGCGCATCCCCCAAAGGGTGGGTGCGCTGTCCCATGACAACGTCCCTCCCACTGTCACATGGTGCGGACTCCCAATAACCTTTTTTTGTTTATTTTTTTATTTTTTTATTTTGATTTTGATTTTGATTTTTTTTTAAATTTCGGATTTTCTTTTCAAAAAAAAACACAGGGACAAAATACAATTTCGCCATTAACGAGATTTTTGGGAAACTGTGCCGACGGCGACTTTTCCAAACACATGAAAATAATTTAACTATTAAACAACTAAAAATAATAGATATATTTATATATTTTTATGTATTTATATTTATCAAATATAATACACATTAAATATAAATATATATATATATATATATATATTTTCACAGAATATTATTTCTGGTGAAATAGGGAAAATAATTTTTTTTTTTTAAACCAGAATCATGAAATTGATCAAATTTTCCAGAATTTCATTCGAACTCAAAATGGTGAAAATCCAAATTTCTTTCAACACTATTCTTTAAAATTCACAATAACTAAATAAAGAAAATTCAAACAAACCTTTTTACTGAAGGTTTTCTATAAGGGTTTGATTTTCAACAATATTTTCTACAGGGTTTTTAAATTTGCAAAACAGATCTGATTGTTTTCAAAGTAGATTTTCCACAATTAATCCTAAATGTTTGAGAACATTTTAAATTAAAATTTAAACAATGGATCTACGGTTTTGTATACTAAATAATCTCCTACAGTAAATTTATCAACATTTCATCAACTATTCAATTAAAAATTGAAATAAACATCAAGTATAAAACCTGGAACGTGATGCTACAGAAGATGATAAAATTTCTCTTGATAGAAGCCTCCTCCAAACTTTTCTTCAAAAGTGCAACCAATTCCAATTCCCAGAATCCAAAATTTGATTCAAACCCTACTTGTGCAATTTCTTCAAAATTTCCCAAATTCCTCTAAAAATTATAATCCTTCCAAAAACCTCTCTTCTAAAAATTGAAAACATGCATTCATATTAAAACTAAAATATCTAATCTAACCCTAATTTCCTTTTGCATGCAAAGTGAAAATAGATATTTATTTCCTTTTCCCATTTTCGAAAACCTCAAATTGATTTCTAAATGCAATTTCACTTTTCTTTCAATTCTTTTAATTTAATTTAATTAAATTTAGTGCAATAACTCAATTAATAAATTTTAATTATTTAATAATTAAATTCAACCTTTTCCAAGATTAATTTAATTAATTAAATAAATTAAAATTTAATTAATACAATTTCATAATCATCATATATACTTCATCTAAGCATAGATTTCACTTAATATCAAAATTAACTTCTATTTTCAACAATGCAATAATTCTAAAAAAAATATTGATTAAATAATAAAGCATCCAACATAATCAAATAACACTAATAAGGTAAAACATGATTCGACAATCAGGACTGATGACACACTAAGGCTAGGGCATAGACCTGACATATGTTATCTAGTTACTATCTCCCTTTTCAACTTAACCATTGGATCGACACGCTCAGACCTGTGAAACCAGGTGGAGTCGATGTCATGTACCTACAACCTGCAACCAAGTAAACAACATAATACAACATAACTAGTATATAATACACACCATGAAGAAGGAATCACGGATTCGCAGGGCGCTCGCAAGTGAGTGATGCGAACTGTCCTCTTCACCAATACACTCATCCAAGACTGACATTACATCATAATCATAAATCACATAATACGATATCTCAAGCTAACTCTACTAACAACTATAATCCATAAAGCATGTGAAACAATAGTCAGATAATCCACATCACACAATAATCAATGTCGCTCAATAGTGGTGATCAAAACACAAACAACAAAGTGTGTCTAGTATAACAGTAGCTGCATCCCAAACATAGCATAAAGCAAACACACAAAGCAAAACAGAGGGGTATTACATTCTCCCCCCAAAAGACCAGGCTTACTCCTGGAAGCCTGCAAATAAGTAGGGATATAACTCCCTCATCCTAACTGCATCCTCCCAGGTGGATTAAGTATCATCCCTGGGATCCCACTGTACTCTGACCTACTCAATATCTCGCCCTCGAAGAGCGAGCGTTTTGTACTCCATTACGGCCACGGGCTCCAAAGCCAGCTGCCCATCCTCTACCTGTGAAGAATCCCAATCAAGGACATGAGTAACATTCGGATGATAAGGTCGAAGAACTGAAACACGGAAAACGTCATGTATACATGCAAGACTGGGTGGCAAAGCAAGTCGATAAGCAACTAGACCAATCTTTTCGAGTATCTCGAAAGGTCCGACAAAGCGAGGCACCAACTTAGAACCCTTTCCATATCGGATAGGACTCTTTCGTGGACACACCCACAAAAATACTCTGTCACCAACAAAAAACTGACGATCCACCCTATGCGCATCCGCATACTTCTTCTGCCTATCCTGAGCTGCCACCAAGTGCTCCCTAATCTGATCCACCTGCTCTTCCATATCCTATAACATCTCAGGTCCTAATAACACTGTGTCCTCCAATCAATCCCAACTAAGAGGAGTACGACAAGGATGTCCATACAAGGCCTGAAAAGGTGCCATGCCTATGGAACTCTGGTAGCTATTATTATACGCAAACTCCACTAGATAAAGATAATCCTCCCACCATGTTTGCTAATCCATGACATACATGCGTAACATATCTTTGAGGATTTGACTAACCCTCTCTGTCTGTCCATCTGTCTCAGGGTGATATGCTGAACTAAAGTTCAACTGTGTCCCCATAGCATGCTGTAATGATGTCCACAAAGCTGAAGTAAACACTGGATCCCTGTCAGAAATAGTCCGACGTGAAATACCGTGCAACCTCACAATATCCTCCATGAACACTCGAGCAACTAATGATGCATTATAGGAAGCATGCATAGGCAAGAAGTGTGCTACCTTCGTCAACCTATCGACCGTCACCATAATGGCATCATGTCGTCGCGAGGAGTTGGGTAAACCAACAATGAAGTCCAGTGAGATAATATCCCATTTCCACTCAGGTACAAGGTGTGGCTGAAGAAGCCCTGCTAGATGTTGGTGTTCAGCCTTCACTCGCTGACACTTCAAACACCGTGCTACAAAATCTACAATATCCCTCTTCATCCCTGGCCAGAAATATAACTGGTGTAGATCTACATGCATCTTCTTCACCGCTGGATGGGCTGAATAAGGCATACGATGAGCCTCGATCAAAACCAAAGATCGAAGGTCATCTACTGAAGGAACGTAAATACACTCTAAATGCCTAAGTAACCCATTTGACTCAAGTGAATATCCTGTAAATCTGTCCTCAAGAGGTCTACCTACCTCAATCTCTGCTCTCACATCTCGATACCAACTATCTGCTGGAAGAGTAGCAAGGATCTGACTCCGTAAATCTACCATAAGAGTCATCTCGGAAATCTCATGCCTACGTCTGCTGAGTGCATCAGCTACAACGTTCTCTTTCCCCTGAATATACTTCACCTCGAAGTCATACTCACAAAGGAACTCCATCCAACGCCTCTGTCTAGCGTTAATATTAGGCTGGGTGAAAATATACTGTAGACTCCTATGATCACTGTGTAACTCAAACTTGTGCCCAAGTAAGAAGTGTCTCCATCTAGTCAATGCATCGACTACTGCCGCTAACTCAAGGTCATGTGTGGGATAATTAAGTTCATGATCTTTAAGTTTACGCGACTCATAAGCTATCACTCATCCCTCCTACATCAAGACTGCACCTAAGCCCTCCAAAGATGCATCTATACAAACCACAAAATCTCCTGTGGGATCAGGTATCGTTAAAATTGGTGCACTAGTCAACTTATCCTTAAGAATCTGAAAAGCTGACTCACACTGCTCTGACTATTCAAACCTCTTCCCTTTCCTCTAAAGAGAAGTGATAGGATGGCCTACCTTGGAAAAACTCTGCACAAACCTCCTATAATATCCTGCAAGCCCCATAAAACTACGGATCTCTGCCACATTCATGGGCGCAGGCCAATCAAGAATAGCTTGAATCTTCGAAGGATCCACAGATATTCCCTCTCCTGAGATCATATGACCAAGATACTTGATCTCAGACTTAAAGAACTCACATTTCGACAAGTTGGTGTAAAGTTGGTTTTCTCGCAAACACTGCAAAACCTATCGCAAATGCTCCTCATGTTCCTCTACTATCTTGGAATAAATCAATATATCATCAAGAAACACAAGAACAAACCTATCAAGGTACGTGCGGAATACTCCATTCATCAAACTCATGAACACAGATGGCGCATTCATCAACCCGAATGGTACCACAGTGAACTCGTAGTGACCATACCGTGTCTGAAACGTTGTCTTATGTATATCTGCATCAAAAATATGGAGCTGATGGTATCCCGATGTAAGGTCTATCTTCGAAAAGATGGTAGCACCTTTGACTTGGTCAAACAAGTCATCTATCCTAGGAAGTGGATAACGATTCTTGATCGTTACCTTGTTCAACTGCCAGTAGTCAATGCACAACCGAAGTGAACCGTCCTTCTTCTTCATGAAGATGACAGGTGCTCCCCAAGGTGAAACACTAGGATGAATAAATCCCTTCTCTAATAACTCCTCCAACTGCAAGCGAAGCTCTTTCAGCTCCTGAGTAGTCATACGGTAAGGTGCTCATGAAATAGGTTCTGATCCAGGTACTAAATCAATCTTAAAATCTATATCTCTCATAGGTGGCATCCCTTGAATGTCATCAGGAAAGACATCAGTGAACTCCTGAAGAATAGGATAACTATCTAGAGATACCTTCTCCTCTCCATCTCCTAAACCCAAATCCTCAACTGTAACTGCAAACAACTGACATCCACGACGAACACATCTCCTCAACTGCATAGCTGAGATGATCCTCAAAGATATCTATCTTTGTACTCCTATAATATCCACCTCTCCACCAGATGCATTAATGCACTGAATCGACTTACGTCAACAATCAATAACTACTCGGTGAACCTCTAACCAATCCATACCTATAACAACATCGTAGGATCCCAATGGTATAACTCAAAGATCTAAGGTAGTGGAAAGTGGTCCAATCTCCAACCTATAGTCAGGCACTACAGAATGTGATGCAACCTTCGCACTAGATGCTAACTCTACCTGCCACTTGTCGACTTGCCTTACGACAACCAGTCTGCAACGTGACACGATCGATGACGAAATGAAAGAATCTGATGTTCCTGAATCGAAAAGAATAGTAACAGGGTTACCTAGTAACATACCATAGGTCTCTACTACGGTACCCTGGTGCTCTGCCTGGTGGTTATCAACCACTGCAAACACACGATGTCCTCTGCCAGCATCTCCCACTGTCGGCTCTGACACCGCTGGTCTCTGTGTAAATCCTGACGTGCCCTTATTGGGACACATCCTAGCAATATGGCCCTGCTGACCACAAGAGAATCAACCTGTGCCTCTACCATAACCTCTGCCTCCTGCTGGTGCACTAGACTACTGTACACTGCCTCCAAAAGTAGACTGGGCACTTTGAGCGGGTTGCTCAGCATTGAAAAGCTTCATGCGCCTCCAGTTCCTATTACCCTGTCCCTACTGGAAACCTTTTTGTTTCCCCTGAAAAGACTATTGCTGACTACCCTATACTGATACCTGCTGAGTCTTAGGAGGCACAACTCCCTATGTCTATCCCCCTCGAGCACTAGTCCCAGCTCCTGTACCACCACCAATTCTAACACCTGTATGACCTCCTAGTGCCATAGTCAGGTTCTCCTCCACCAGTCGTGCCTTCTCCACAACTACCTCCATAGACTTGGGTTCAAAGACCCGAACAACTCCACTAATACGGGCATTTAAGCCCCTGATGAAATGTTGCACTAGCATTCCCTCATCGTTCCCTATACCTACGAACTGTTTAAGTTCGTAGAATCTCCTCTCATACTGATCAACTGTCATGGCTAGCTGACGTATGGCATGGAACTCGTCACCTCTACGTTGATGCCAATGATCAGAGAGAAAGCGAGCTCTGAATCTCTCAATAAAAATCTCCCATGATACTGTACTCATGTCTATATGGAGCTTCAGCTCCTCTAGCTTCCACCAAGTGGCTGTAAAACCTCGAAGATGAATAACATCGCACCGCGCTTTGGTGTTACTATCAAATGGGTGCATGGAGAAACATCTGTCAAGTCCTATCAACCAGGTTTTGGCCTCAAGACCGGTACCTACTCCATCAAATCGAGGCGGCTGTGATCGAATCAAGTCACTCATATAATTCACTGCTAACATAACAGACTGAGCTATAACTGTCACAACCGTAGGGTTACCTATTGGTAAATCCCATCGCGGTCCTAATAATGCCATAGCCTCCTCGAAGGCTTTGCATGCAGCTTCGACCCTAATAGGATCTATTTTTCTACCACCACCTCCTAGATCATTCTATGAATCCTGATGCTCCTCCTGCTCTGGTATACATGACACATGAGGTGGCGAGTCATGTTGACTCTCCCCTCAACCGCCTACCCGGCCATGTCCACGTCCTCTCCCTCGTCCGCGTCTAGGAGACATACTCCTACACAGACACAAAAGGGTATTAGACAAGGTGTACTTAAAAACCTACACAACTAAGCTTAATGGGTACATCATAAGCCTAGAGCACCCAGTGTTTAAACCTTTGCTCTGATACCATGTGTAATGCCCCGCCACGCAACCCTAGAGGAAGTTTCAATTCGCTACAAAAGTGTACTAATTTTTTTTTTTTATTAAAGGTTGAATTAAACATACATGTTCACCTATAATTGACAACCTCCCCTAAGGCTATGTAACCGAGATTACATAATTCCCATTAATAAACATCATCTAAATTATATTGCAACAAACATCTCAAGTAATGACATACATCTAACATAAGTAAATACAAGATAGAATAGATTAACCATCACATAAATCCATTACATAATTCCATTACATGATTACAATCCTCATTCCCAGAATGAGTAAAAATACATAAGTATAAAAATTACAAGATCCACCTCATAACAACAAGAGGGGTAAATACAACTGATACAAGAAGAATTACAATAGAACAAGAAGAGAGTAACAATATCCGCAACCTGTCCAACTGGATGTCTCGCTTCCACGAACTGAAGAACAATGGGGGACCCAATGGTTTTGGTGCATGTTCCACCCTACCTAGTGGTACCCGAAGGCCCACCCCCCATGCTAGGAGATAGTAAAAATACAACATGGACAAGATATCTACTACCTC
Organism: Sequoiadendron giganteum; assembly: GCA_007115665.2. Lineage (NCBI taxonomy): Eukaryota > Viridiplantae > Streptophyta > Pinopsida > Cupressales > Cupressaceae > Sequoiadendron > Sequoiadendron giganteum. Next base: position 236,806,518 of record CM021105.1, on the reverse strand, counting down.
TAACCAAAGGCTGACCAACAGAACTAACTGACTCAACCATACATACGCACAATATAAATCTAACACTAACATGGTTACATTGCTTCCAGTCATAATAAAATCAAGTGTGCTAAAGAAACCATACACACAACATATACTCAAGGTTATCCTAGATAGAGTGTCATTGCAAGGTGTGTCATGAGATCTCCTCTGGGCATCCTTCATAGGTTCCGGTAATCCTGGTGACCTCAACTGAATCCAGGCCCTCATACTCACTCAAGCGGAATCAACTACCTCTCGTATGGACAAGCTAGTTGATCTTGCCATTCCAGGCCTTCTCACTCACCCCAAGTCTAAACAAGCCCTTGTGTTTGCGAGTGAGCTTAATTTTATCTTGGTTATTGTGAATGCATCCTAGTAGTCTAAATACTTTGCTTTAATTATCACTTCTTAAAAACACTTTCGAAGGTTACCCGGTTTACCTCTTTGGGCTCCGACCCCTAACAAAAGCCACTCTTCTAATGGATAACTCACTACCCAATCTAGACTCCAAGGGTGACTCAAGTGTTTTAGAACTGAATAACTCTGTCTCTCCTAATCTAGGAAACGACAATAAGAATCCCACTCCAACACTAGGAGGAAAACAAACTCATACAACACTACCCAAGGAATAACGAATATCAACTAACATGGGAATGACCCACATACACTGGAAGACTTTACAATAATTGCACAACTCACCCTTTCCCAAAACTTTTACTAATAGGGAAAATAATATAATATTGCATTGATAAAGAAAAACACTATGTTTGGATATCGTAAATCCATATTTCTACCTAATGCTTCTCGTAAAAAATAAAATACTATCATTCTATTTCTTCATTAAAACACAGTAATTCCATCATTAAAATAAATACTTTTCGTAACTTTATCCAATCATGTTTAATAAAAATTTCAATACAATTTATTATCTAAATACTTTCATGTGTTAATGTGCCCAAAACTGATCATCAAATGCTTATATATAAACATAATCTTAAATACATACATAAAGTAATTTTCCCCCAAATTAACAAATTCACATAATTTAATTATACTCTCGATATTAAACTCATGCTTATAACTTTTACCATTAGAGACAAAATTTAAAACTCTGTTAAAGAAAAATTACCAGTCTGTGTAAAAAACTCTAATTCTGGAAAAATCTATCACAACTAATTCTAAAAATATAAATACCTATAAATATATAAATATAAATACATTTATTAACCATAGAGTATCTATATATATATTTATATATATAGCATTTATATATAACATTTATACAAACATAATAACATAAAAATTAAATCCCTGACACAATTCCCAAACTACCTCGGACTACGAACTATACCCAGACGTCCGAATTTAAAAAAAAAAAAAAAGAAATTTACATTCCAGAACAAAGAACCTATAAACTTAATGTATTTAAAAAAAATACATATATAAAAAAAAAAAAAACATACAAATTTAAAAAAAAAACAAATGAAAAGGCAGGCCGAGCTTACCTCGTACCTGCGCACAGAGTATTGTGGGCGTCGGCAGTACTATGTACCGGTCGGACGCACCACAGGCCGCGTGGGGGGGCCGGCGCTGTCATGTGACAGCGCGTCCCCCAAAGGGTGGGCGCGCTGTCCCATGACAGCGTCCCTCCCACTGTCACATGGTGCGGACTCCCAATAACCTTTTTTTGTTTATTTTTTATTTTTTTAATTTTGATTTTGATTTTGATTTTTTTTTAAATTTCGGATTTTCTTTTCAAAAAAAAACACAGGGACAAAATACAATTTCGCCATTAACGAGATTTTTGGGAAACTGTGCTGACGATGACTTTTCCAAACACATGAAAATAATTTAACTATTAAACAACTAAAAATAATAGATATATTTATATATTTTTATGTATTTATATTTATCAAATATAATACACATTAAATATAAATATATATATATATATATATATATATATATATATTCACAGAATATTATTTCTGGTGAAATAGGGAAAATAATTTTTTTTTTTAAAAACCAAAATCATGAAATTGATCAAATTTTCCAGAATTTCGTTCAAACTCAAAATGGTGAAAATCCAAATTTCTTTCAACACTATTCTTTAAAATTCACAATAACTAAATAAAGAAAATTCAAACAAACCTTTTTACTGAAGGTTTTCTATAAGGGTTTTTAAATTTGCAAAATAGATCTGATTATTTTCAAAGTAGATTTTCCACAATTAATCCTAAATGTTTGAGAACATTTTAAATTGAAATTTAAACAATGGATCTACGGTTTTGTATACTAAATAATCTCCTACAGTAAATTTATCAACATTTCATCAACTATTCAATTAAAAATTGAAATAAACATCAAGTATAAAACCTGGAACGTGATGCTACAGAAGATGATGAAATTTCTCTTGATAGAAGCCTCCTCCAAACTTTTCTTCAAAAGTGCAACCAATTCCAATTCCCAAAATCCAAAATTTGATTCAAACCCTACTTGTGCAATTTCTTCAAAATTTCCCAAATTCCTCTAAAAATTATAATCCTTCCAAAAACCTCTCTCCTCTAAAAATTGAAAACATGCATTCATATTAAAACTAAAATATCTAATCTAACCCTAATTTCCTTTTGCATGCAAAGTGAAAATAGATATTTATTTCCTTTTCCCATTTTCGAAAACCTCAAATTGATTTCTAAATGCAATTTCACTTTTCTTTCAATTCTTTTAATTTAATTTAATTAAATTTAATGCAATAACTAAATTAAAAAATTTTTTTTAATAATTAAATTCAACCTTTTCCAAGATTAATTTAATTAATTAAATAAATTAAAATTTAATTAATACAATTTCATAATCATCATATATACTTCATCTAAGCATAGATTTCACTTAATATCAAAATTAACTTCTATTTTCAACAATGCAATAATTCTAAAAAAAATATTGATTAAATAATAAAGCATCCAACATAATCAAATAACAATAATAAGGTAAAACATGATTCGACAATCAGGACTGACGACACACTAAGGCTAGGGCATAGACCTGACACATGTTATCTAGTTACTATCCCCCTTTTCAACTTAACCGTTGGATCGACACGCTCAGACCTGTGAAACCAGGTGGAGTCGATGTCATGTACCTGCAACCTACAACCAAGTAAACAACATAATATAGTATAACCAATATATAATACACACCGTGAAGAAGGAATCACAGATTTGTAGGGCGCTCGCAAGCGAGTGATGCGAACCGTCCTTTTCACCAATACACTCATCCAAGACTGACATTACGTCATAATCATAAATCACATAATACGATATCTCAAGCTAACTCTACTAACAACTATAATCCATAAAGCATGTGAAACAATAGTCAAATAATCCACATCACACAATAATCAATGTCGCTCAATAGTGGCGATCAAAACACAAACAACAAGGTGTGTCCAGTATAACAGTAGCTGCATCCCAAACATAGCATAAAACAAACACACAAAGCAAAACAGAGGGGTATTACAGACTTGACATTTAAGAAACCCCCACTTGCAAATGATATGCACGTAGATCAATGCCAACACCAGTATCAAATCTACTTTGGGTTCACTAAACCCATGTCCTAACTACTCATTCAATAAACAATGCGTTCAATAATCAGAATTTAATTACACCACTTTAAAAGGAATTATTTAATTCACAACAACATTTAAATGCATAAAACATTACCTGTGTCCCCATCATCTGATTAAAGAAAAACAAGATCCCATTTAAGTAAAGTAATTATTGCATAATCAACAATTTTCACTTTCAAGAAATAAACAATTTTCCCCTCTAAATATTGTATCAATAAAATGAAATAATTATTTCCCCAATGTAATTATTAAACATTTAAAAAAAAAAACAATAATGAATATTCAACCTCACAATTATTACATAAGACATATTATTAATCTTCTAAATGTATTTAATATTATGATAAAACATAATAATTAAATCATTTAATTTATATTCAAGCATTATTTTGAAATAATATAAAATATTTTAATTCCTCACAATCATATATTATATTATATTATGATAATACAAATATTTTAATAGTATAATATCAAAATATTATAAAATTATAATATTATATTATAATAAATATAATAATATATATTTATATATATATTTTTTAATTTTATTTTTTTTTGGTTTAAAACACTATGGGTGGCCTCGGTTCACATGCCAACCCTAGGGTTGGGTCGTGCGAACCTCAGAACCCACACCCAACTTTTCAGAGGGAGCCACGAGGTCGTCCCGGCCGCGGTAAACACCAGGCAGTGGCAGAATGGGGTTTGGTGGCCGCAAAGGGCGGCGCCACCACAGTGAGGGAGCCGCTGCGGTTCCTCGCGAGCAGCGTCACCACCACTGTGACGCCGCTACCTGCGCAGCTCGCGCAGGCCACAGACGGCGGGGGGAGTGGGTGTGGCTCCCCCACTCTGCTCCCATGGGAATGCCGATGGGGTGAGCCCCCACTTGCCTGCCCTAATCCGACCTTCATTCATTTTTTATTTTTTTGTTTGGATTTTCAACTGTCATTTTTGAATTCTTTTTTTTTTTAATTTTATTTTCTCAACAAATAAGATTGTGATTTTCTTTTGAAATATTTTTTTTTTTTCAATAGAAAAACCAGAATATAAAGAGAAGTAAGAATAACCAAAAATAATAAAATTCTGGAATTTAACTTTATTTTAGGGAAAGTTGGCCAGCATAACCCTACCATAGGGAATTATAAAAAAATAATCTAAGCCTACATAGCTCAACTTACATAAATGTAAATAATTTTAAGCAATCAAACAACCATTTGAAGACTATAAAAGATTGAAGAACAATAAGAACAAGCAGAATTGAAACAACATAAGGATTTAACCTTTCATTACTCAACACAAATTAACTCAACAAAATTACAAGCAAACAAGGTGTGAACCTAAATTCCTTGGAGTATGTGGATGAACCTGCTGCTGCCTCGAAACCCTCTTGAGCACTTCAGATTCCCCAAGTTTATCCTTCAAACCCACAAAATCAAGCAATTCTCCTCTTCTCTTTTTCAATTTTCTCAAAAAAACTCCATCTCTAAAAATTGTGAAGAAATTCAAGATAATGCAAATTCCTTCCAAAATCCACAACCACCCTCATAAATTTTTGAAAATAGAAAATAGGAAATATCTTTTTTTTGTTGAATTTTTGAATTTTGAATTTCATATTTGACTTTTAATTTATTTTTCTAATTTTCCAATTCAATTCAAATTTGCATGCATTTTCAAAATAAATAATTTAAATCATTTCAACATGAACAACTTAATCAATTTAATAATTAAATCTACCATAAGATTAAATATCAAATTAATTAACTTAAATTACTCAATAATTTAATCACAAATCCTACGTTATTCTAACTCCCCAAATAGACCGAAATCAGGCAAAGGAGCAAAATAGAACAACAGGATTATACAAGACTGACAACAAACTACAACTAGGGTGACGACTCGACGCGGAAATCCTAGCTACTATCTCCCAATCGATTGTTGTTGGGCAATGGACACACTCGAACTTGAGAAACTAGGTGGAGTCGATGTCCTGTACCTATCAACCTGCAAGCATAGAATATATCCACATGCAATAATATGTCATAAATAAGGCACACAGTGAAGAGGAAATCATGAGATCGCAGGGCACTCGCAAGCGAGTGATGTGATACCATCCTCTTCACCAATACAATAGTTCTAACTGATGCATCTAACATGGCAGCATAATCGAAAGCATGAAACATCATAAGTTAAATATCAACATGTGTTAATTCCAAACATGGCATAATAATCATATCCAAATGTAATATCACCACATCAAAATACGTCACGATAAAATAGTGATCCACTGAAATCAAGTACACAGTCCAAGTACAAAGCAAAACTAAAGCATAGAGAGGAACAACATAATTCGCACAATAGATCAAAACGGAGGGGTATTACACCAACGTTTAAATTTATAAATTAAATTTAATACTTTAATTGCTTTATCCTCAACAATAAAAAATATGGTTGAATCAACTACTAATTAACGACATTTAAATAAGTTGCTTAATTAAAGCAACATTAAATTTATTATCAAAATTTTAAATTAACAACTATAATAAATGATTAGCCAACATTAATAATACCATTAAAATAATCAACATGCCAACCCAAATAAACTCTTACCCAATCGACCCAAGGACCCAAGCAGAGAAGTAGTACAAAAGACACAATATTTCCTTCCCTTCTACAAGAATTCAAGGCTAATAGAGGAAGAAGTGCAATATCACCACATGAAGGAGGTAGAGCTTCGTGAACCTGCAATGACAATGAAATTGGAGCAAAGAGAGGCTATATAATGAAGTATGGAGTTGGTAGTAGCAAGAGAGAGAAAAATTAAGTAAGAAGAAGTGTTAGAGAGTGATATTGAGTGATAGAATTGAGATAGAGATTGAGAGAATGAAAGATTTGGGTTCAAAAGGAAAAATTAGAGAAAAATAGTCATTCTCGGTAGTCAAGATTTGGTGGGGGGACATTATGTTCGTAGGTGGCTAGGAAACGTTACGTCTCTGCATCTTCTTGACGTAGGAGTCTTGTTAGGATGCTAGCGTGACACATAGATGTCTATGCAACACATGCAAATCCCTAATAAAAATTCCCTTCACTGATGCTAGATGATAGGGACATGCGAGAAAAGCGGGATAAATCAACGAATTTTTACATTATTAGACTTGTAAGGCTAAAATGAGGGTAAATTAATGGGAAATTGCACAGGTCGCAAATTTATGCCATTTTAATGGTATGTAGTGAGGATTTTTTTTTGTAAAATTAAAAGTAGTTGAAATTGATTTGTTGATTGGTACTTTAAATAAAAATTTGGATTGTGAAGAAATGAATATCATGAAGGGTGAATATGATATGAAATAAACTAAAATTAAGCTTTTATTTCCTATGCCATCAATGAATCCTCTAGGGTCTCATCAAGTTTGACCTTATTAAAATATTATATTTTATTATCATAAATGGTTCATGTGTATAAAATATAGGGGAGTAAATCAATAATGTATAGCACCACCAATATTACTATTATAGTACTAATTTTCCAAATGGAAGTTCAACACCATCATTGTCACATAAGCCTTGATGAATTAGTGTGTAAATTTTTGGGATTTCATAACTATTCTCAAATATCCAAAAGCTACTACAACCCTTGATTTGAAAAAAAATGAATGAATAATAATTAAATTTAAAATTTATTTCTCTAAAATTTTATAGGTATGATTTACCTCCTAGAATAGAACAACAACCATCAATTGTTGCTTATCAAATGAGTTACTAACCTTATTAAATTAAAGTTTAAGGAATGAATTAATAATGTATAAGAAAAATACATACCATTCCATCATCAATTGTACTATTATGTTATTGATTTTTAAATTGGAAGCTTTGTACTTTAACACATAAGCCTTAATGAGCCAATTTATAAATCTATGAGACAAGTCATAGCTATTCTCAAATATCCATAAGCTACCACAAATATTGATTTAAACAAATGAGACAAATAAAATTTAATTATGAGACATATTTCTCCATGAGTTTGAGTGTACAATTTATCTCCCAAAATATACCTAGAGTTAATCATTTCTATTCAATAGGTATACAATTTATTGAAGTTGATAATTCATTATATGAAAATCTTTATTCTTTTAATATTTAGTATTTTATCCTCCCATGTGTGAGTAGTATTTATCTCCCATCAAATGAAATCACTAAAATTATTAAATACTAATAAATTAATATTATATTAATGTTTCATGGAACTCACAAGCCATAAAAATTCATATGACTCATTGACACTTGTCTCTTGAATAGGTTATTCTATAACTTTAACTCAAAATTTGGGTGAGTCAAAAATTCATCTTGGAGCACAACTTAAGTGGTTGATAATCATATATCGAATCATGTAAAATATTTTGATACTTGTATAAATATTTATAAAATTTATTAGAAATATAAATACATTTATACTTGAATAAATTTTGTCATTAATAACTACTCTCGTGGACGTTAATTAAAATATTTTTATATCATTTACTTCAATATTTTTTTCATGCATTACATGTGAGGCCATACTTGGTGAATAAATTAGGCACTAACAACAATGCTCCATGAAACCCACAATAAATTCCATTTACAATTTACAATTTGACACTTATCTTAATTTATTAATCAACATTCACTAGATAATGTACAATTTTTCAAACAATTCAATCTTCATCAAGCTAAAAATTTATCAAATAGCTTATCCTTATTCTTTAGAATTAGCATATTTTTATAATTTATCAGATAATATTCAATATATAGAGTAGTTTCTTAAAGTTATCACTTCTTGCACTTAGTTCATTTTAAGTTTCTTATTATGTTATTCAATGTAGATATCAAGTGCAAGAATGTTATGATGAGTGTTTTATTTACTTTCAATCTTATGAGTAATGTTGTTTTCTCCAAATATCTTCTAGATGACATAACTTTCAATTTAGAAATTTGAATTCGATATTTAAAAAAGTTAAGATCTTAATGAGTCAGATACATTAAATAGATTAAATATTGATTTGGAAATCCCCTTAGAAAGTGAGAAAATCAAATCCAATTTTTTTTAGCATAGTACTTGAGAAAATAAAAATCATAAGAGATGAAAATTCTTAAGGAGATTAGATCTTTGTGTCACAAACAAATTTCTAGACATACTTGGAGTATTATTATAATGGCATTGAATAAGGAGTTCACGGTAAAAGTTCACTAGTGGGTTTTATATTGAGAAGAGTGGATCATCTTATCAATAGTTGGTTTCTATCTTAATTAAATACTTGAATGCATAGGGGGGAGTATTTTTTTCCCTTGTAGGTATAGAAATCACTTGGTTACTTTCATGTTTCCTTTACTATGTATATTGAGTGTGTGGTAGAGGTTTTAATGTGTTGTGTAGGTGAAGTGCTATATTATGTAGTCAAAATGTTGTTAGACTAAAATATGAGTAGATTGTATTAGTTTAATCTTATTTTTAAGATTAATATAGGCTCATGATCCTTTTGGTATGAGATTTTTTCTTGTAGGGGTCTCTTCACATAAATTTGGTGTTATGTGTTATTATTGATTTTATTTATGCTTCTATATATTTTATTTGATATTTTGATCATAGGTATTAACTAGTTAATCAAACTTGAGCATTGTTATATTCATTTACATTGTTATATAGTCTTGTTATATTCATTTACGTGGATATCAATTGATTAGACATGGACAAATACATAAATATTCCAAGGGTAAATCAATTAATTAAGAAATGATAATCAATTATCTTAGAACTTTTATTAAACAAAAACTAAAAATTATAAGTAGATATCAACATTTAGATCACACTCTATGACCCATCACTAAGATGAAGAGATAAAATAAATAGTATATAATAAACAAAATCTCAACTAAATAATAAAGAGAAAGGAAAGATGAATTGAAAAAACATTAGACCCTAAAAATAAAGAAACTAGAATATTGAAACTCAAAAATTAGAAGTTAATATCTATAAAAATTAATGAGATATCATCTATAAAAATTGAAAACTAATGAAATTATTAATTATTAACATTAAAAATTAATTTATCATCTCTATTAATAGTTATTAATTAATCATAAATATATGTAGATTGTAATAAAAATATTAACTATTAAAAAATATAATTATTTAAAAAATTAAATTAATATAATATTTATATTCAAATCAATGTTGATAGTAATTACAAGAAGGAAAAATACAATATCATTATTATTTTAGATTTAGATAAATTAGTAAATTAATATATTTTTTTTTTAATAAAAGGAGGGTAAAAACTTTATTGAATCAACACAGCAATACAGAGTGAGAAGAAAGAGGCCACAAGGGGCCAAAACAACAAGAATTAATTCACACCCAAAAAACATCTCAAATCCTCAGCAACCCATTCTTCAAGAACAGGAGCCATATCTTCAGGAAGATTGTCCCAATCATCCACACACCAAGAATCAATCTTTTCTGATGCCCATTTAGCAAGCCCATCAGGCACCCGATTCCACTCCCATGGAATATGGCAAAAAATAATGGACTCCAAAGAATCGCTCAAAGAAACAATTTGTTTTACAACCACAGCCAACTGCCAATTCGCATCCACTAAATTGCGGTTATTCAGCATATCAATAACCACCTGGGAATCAGCTTCACAAACTATCCTCCACCATCCAAGGGCCACTGCAGGCTCCAGTGCCAAGAGAATAGCACTCACCTCCATAAGATTATTGGTTTGCAGACCACGATATGTGGCAAAGAAGAAAACAGTAAATTAATACATTAAAATTAGTAACTCTTTATATATAAAAACCAAATATAAATATAGTGATATAATATAAATATAAAGACATAGTATATATTAATTAGCATCCAATTATGACAATAATAAGGTTAATAACTATGAAAACTTAGGAGAATGAGATTGATAAAAAATGCATATTCATGACTATATGATTTAAGCTATAGAATTAAAATGCTATGACACTAAAATGCTTGATAAAACTGAAATGTGACTATAATAACTACGTATGAAAATCTAGAATTCGAGGTCCTTTTCAACTCACAAGAGGGCTATATTTATAGATTTTTGAAGGCAAAAATCCAATTGGCCAGGATCAATGATTGAGTTCAAACCTATTAAAATGAACGGTGAGAGATCGAGAATTTGAAAAGAAGATGGAATTTTAAGAGATAGATGGAAGATTAAGAGACAAATGGAAGATGTGTCCATAATTAAAATAGATAGTATTTAACTATGTGTAGGAAATGAAAAGCTTTTTAATTAAATATTAAAATATTTAATTATGTGAGAGAAATGAAAAGCTTTTTAATTAAATATTAAAATATTTAATTATTTGAGAAGAGTGAAGAATTTAGAAAGTGTTTTAATTAAATATTGAAAATATTTAATTAAATGTGAAATGAAGAATATCATTTAAATTTAGAATTTAAACTTGTGATAATTAATATAAATAAATTGTGAAATCTATTTAATTAATTAAGAGGAAGATAGCATTAATTAAATAAACTTATTTATTTAATTAAACTAGAAGAATTGGAAAAAAGAACAATATAAATAAATAATTAAATTTATTTATATGTAGATGACTTAAGAATATTAATTAAATAATTCATATTTAATTAATTAATAGGTTTGGTTAACCATGACCATTTTTAGATGTGTACAATTAGTTTTTGAAAGCTAACAGTATTGTTATATTTGTATTGAATTTTATTTATATATCTTGATTATTCAAATATTATGTTTTTAGTAATTCAATATACTAATAATTGTGTATGGAAAATAAATAAATAAATATATCTAGTTCTAATTTTGATGTTGATTTGTTAATGAAAAATATTAAATAATTCATTTTTTAAGTTCTTGGCTTTTGTTATACAATTAGTTTTGAGTTATATAATATTATTTTATCCTTCGGGTCATTTCTATGTCTCCAAATCTAAATTGATGTAGTCATGAATAGGGAATTATATTGAATTGGTCAATCACGTATCTAGATACATTATTCAACAATAGAAAATTATTTACAAAGAATATAAACCCTAATTTATTGTCTAGCAATAAATTCCTAGCCTTAGACAAACCACTTTGCAGAAGTAGCTGCCGCCTATCATGGGTTAAAATTTGCTAAGGAGAAGGGTGTGACTAAAGTGTGGCTGGAGGGGGACTCTATGAAAATCATTAACTTCTTGAGAAGGGTTAACTAAATTGAACATTTCATTGAAGACTCTATTTCAATATTAAATTCTTTCCAAGAATTTTATATTTCCCATGTGTATCGTGAGGCCAATGGTGTTGCTGATTTCTAGGCCAACTTGGGGGTTTCATCGACTAGGTCTTGGAACTCTAATGACCACTTGCCCTTTGATCTCATATCAATGCTTAATAATGAGAAAATATCACATGCATCTTATGAAGGGGGTCAGATTAGGATTTAATTTCCTAGGCATTTTCATCGACTAGGTCTTGGAACTCTAATGACCACTTTCCCTTTGTTCTCATATCAATGCTTAATAATGAGAAAATTTTGCATGTGTCTTATGAAGGGGGTTAGATTAGGATTTAATTTCCTAGGCATGTGGCCTCATAATTGCTTTCTTGTGTTGATTAGACTTATGAGGGGCTTAATCTGTCTTGATAATCATGGCTATGAGAGTCGTGATATCTCAAGGGATTCAACTTTAATGAAGACATGTACCTGGAATTTCAGTGTAGCATGCTTTTTGGGTGCTATTATCCTCCTTGCATTCTCTTTTCCTCATTTTTGTGGGTTAATCTTCAACAATTATTTGTGCTTGTCTATGCATTTGATTATGGGGGGTGAGAGGTGTAGAACAAAGCTCATGCCGTGTGAAGAGACCAAGGCCAATGGTAAGGTCTAGGAGATTCTTGAAAAATGTGGGGTCGCCTCTTTTATGGAAAAACCTCATAGCTATGACTCTTATATTTCATAGGATTTTGTGAGTACTTGGAATAACTATGTTTTGAGAATTTTTGGGGTTGATGTTAGTGTTACTGAGGACTTCATTGCTGAAGTTCCTGGTTTCTCTATGTAGGGTATGAAGTTATATGAGGAAAAGACAATGTCTTCATCTACGAGAATGAATTTCCTACTGGATAAGGAGAAGGTTAAAATCAAGTAGTTGGGGTGTGGTGGCTATGACAAGACTTCTACTAAACCCATCTAGGGGGATGTGGAAATGGCTATTATGCACTACTACATTTTGGATGGGAGATTCTCTACCATATACAAGTATCACTTTATGTTACCAAACCATTTTCATCATGGTAAGTTGGTTTCCTTCTCTTTCCATCTGCTCCTGTCTTTAGAGAATGGTATTATGGAATTTAGAAATAATTCCAATAACCCTTTTTTACATGAAGGGTTGATGCTCTTAATTATGGAACATATTAAGTCTAGATATGTTATTGAAACCCCTATTCCTAACAGAGCTTGTAAGTCCAAGGATTCAGACTATATGACATGGGTGAGGACTCTATTGAGGTGGAGGAAGTTGAAGGTGAGTCGGAGTATGGTGATAAGGAGGACTCACCTACTTGGTCTAATGGCTATCAAACTGACCTAGATTTGGACAAACTCTCCTCGGTTGTGACTAAGAGTAAAAGCTCTTCAAAGGGTGGCAAAGGTGGTGGGGTTTCTAAGAAGGAGTCTGTGCCCTCCCCTTCAGGTGTGAAACATAAAATATTTGGGGGTGAAGAGGAGGGCAATAAAGGTGGTAATGCTTCTGATGGAAGGAAAATTTCAAGATTGGTGTTTTCTAGTGTGAGGGATGTTATTTTTTAGGGTAGTGGGGAGCCTTTTTTGGAAGTTGTAGAGGGGGTAAAGGTGAGTAGTATAATTAAGAAGGCCCCTAAAGTGGAGAAGGTTAAGGGTTTTAAAAATTGTGTTGATATAGATGTGTCCCCTATTGTCTCAATCTCTATGGGTAAAGGAAAAGAGCAATTTGTCCCCCTAGCTAGTATTCATTGTGAGGAGTATCCCGTGAGCTCTCACTAGGGGATGGAATTGAACTGGGAGTTGTTGGATCTTAATCAAGTTTCTAGCTTGGTGAAAGAGGGTTAAGATGTCTTTTCCAATTGATTTATGTGGCTCCTTCATGAAGTGTATCTCATGGTAAGTGCGACATGGTTGTAAGGTGTAACATTTATAATTTGAGAAGAACTAAGGAGTTGAATTCGGCCTTTAGCATGGTTAAGACCATGAATATCACTCTTAACCAAATGGAAAAGGATTTTGCAAAATTAAAAATGGATCATGACCCCAAAATTCCAGCCCTTGAGAAGAAGTTTCTAAAAGTTCATCAGGATCTCTATACTCTGGTTAATATCAACAAGGATTCTCTTAAGAATACTATAGAGGGTTTGGATTTTAAATGAGAAGGCTAAGGACTAGATTGGTAAGCCCCTTCTTCCTGAATAGGGGGTGCATGTTGTGGGTGTGGATAATGATATGAGAAAACATGTACAAGATCCTAGGGTCGGATCGAGTGTACGTACTCATAGAAAAACAAAAAAGTATTTTTTTCCTTATGCAGGATGTTAAAGAGGTCATGAAGATGCATGACAAGGTCATCACCAAAGATTTTGAGGCATCAAGTATTTTAAAGAACCTTCTCTAGATATTGCTCTATTCTTTTTGTGTCTGCTGCTTTTTTGTTGTTGGTTTGATGGTCGGTTGATTGTGGTTTAATCAAATTTTTATCTTTTGTGGTAGCTTCCTTGTATTTTCTTTCATGATACATTTTTTTTTGTATAGGGTTTCAGGAACCCTTCAAAACCTATTTTTTGATGATCAAAAACAAATTTCTAGCAATGGAGCAGAGAGGGAGTAGGAAGAGGAGAGGGCGAGGAATTTGAATTCAAGGGATGATGTAGGAGGAGAAGGAGATGATTCATAGGAGGCAGATAGATTATTGGCTAGAGGAATTTTGTTGCAGGGCTGGTTGTTTTTCTCAATCTATTGGGATGTGTTGGTTTGGTGCTAGTTGATGTCGTTCACTTGTTGGGAAGCAGTGTTGCGGGGTAGGCTATTGTCATATGTTTGGGATGTAGTGACCTTGACTCTTGGAGGCTTGGTATATGTATATGTTGGGCCTATTATTTCTTGTGTGGAGTTGTTTACTCATGGGATGAATTTTCTATTGTTCTCTTGTTTCTCTAGTCCCCTTGGTGGGATGGATACTTCTACTACAACAAATTTGATTTTGGTTTCTCCTTTGCTAGTCTCTAGCTGCCAAAACTTGCTATTCCCCCAGCCCAACTTTCTAAACTTTAATGCTTGGTTTCTTTCATTGGTACAATCTCCCTATGCTTAGAGTTAGGGATTCTAGGTGTTAAGTGTTGTTGGGAAAGACCTCTTCTTTGGGTCATGACTATAGGTTGGTTGTTGCAGGTCTATGAGTGATTCAAGCCTTTTGTTTATGGACGAGATCTTTGAGATCTTTTTTCTAGTGTTGGTTGTGGTGTCTTATTTATAAAGGGTTGGAGATTCATGATCCTTTGTTATTAAGGATCTGATTTTGTTTTTCAACCCCTTATGGTTTGTAAATTTAATGCTAATTTTGGGTTCAGATTTATTTCTTGTGCATATATGCTTCTGCCTAATCTTGTTTAAGGTTTCCCCTATGAATGGGTTATATTCAAAGTTTGTTATTTTAGCTAGGTTGTGTTCAAAGTATTGTTTCAAGACCTAAATATTCTTAGATATGATGGGAGTGTATGATTCCCATGTTTTTGGTTTGAAGTTGATGGTTGGGCTATGCATAAAGTTTTGTTTATTGTCCCAATTTATTTCTTTGTTTAAGGGAGCCTTGGTTGTCCATTCTTTTGGAGTGTTTTCTTTCTACTTTCTCACCCACATATTTTCTCCTATTGAGGTGGAGTTGGATTTGGTTGGTTTGGTTGAGAGTTTGTTGCTGAAGACTTTCATGGTTACTATGACTACCCGAGTCTCTACTATTTTTTTGCTAACTAGGTTGCACTCAATGTTTATCTTGAAGACCTAGCTTCTTGTTTTGCTAATGGAAGTTAAGTTTTCCCTTTTTAAGAAGTTTTTGCCTTCTCCCTGGGTATGGTGTCTCCAATAGAGTTGGATACCTCTCCTATTGAGGTGGAGACCTCTCCTTTTGTAGTGGAGGTGTATTCTTTTCTTGTGGGCTCTTTCTTGCTGCTCCTATTGAGGTGGAGGTTGGGCTTGTAGGAGAGTCATGACTAATACAAAATGGGTATCCTTGGCTTCATCTCTTATAGAGGTGGATAGGCAAGTGGGTTGGTGTGGTTATTCTACATCAATAAGAAAGATTTTTTATGGCTCAAAAATTGGTTGTCTGAGTAGGTTTTTTGCTACTTCCTGACTATTTCAAGGCATGATTTGTTTCAAAAGGGTCCCACATCCTAGTTTTTCTTGGCTATATAGGGTTAAATTTTACCTTCAAAACCTTTTGTTGTAGATTTGAAAAATCTTGATTATTTTATGGATGTTTGCGGTTATTAGGTTGTTGGTTGTTTGTGTTTTTTTAGCAACATTCTTTTCTTGATAGGGTTTTGGGTCCTTGCAAAACCTTCTTGTAATGGGTTTCAAGTCTCTTCAAAACATATTTTCCTCATATAATAAAAACAAATTCCTAACACAAGAGTAAATAAAATTGATTTATATCACAATCACCCTCTTTGCAACTCACCAAATATGCCAAAATATGAGTTATGATCCTTATTTTATCTATTGGTGGCTCAAAATATGAATCATATTTGATCTTGGTTGTTACAACTACTAGTTTGTTGCAAAAATGTTGATGTGCAATAGTCGGTTGGGAGTTCACTAAGTGTAGTAATAAGAAAAATGGTCACATAGGTAGATATAATGGAAAATCAACAATCAGCTAGTTCAAACACAAAACCATAATTTAGGTTCAATTGGTCGATCCAAATCCATAATCTATACATGGTGATGTCATTATCTAGGTGAAGTTTACTGACGTCATGTTGATGTCATCACTAGAATTTTTTTTTGAACTAGTTTGTTAACTTGTAAACATTTGGTACACTTGATTATGTCTACACAAGTTTAGATGACAATGAGTAATCCACAAAATTCCCATTGGAAAAGGAATTCCTAAAAGAAGAAAATGGACAAGGATTTACCACATGAAGTTAGATGACCTCAAAGTTCCTACAAGCCAAATGAATCAAAATTTCTTGCACGCATAGAAGGAACCATCAACACTGATTTGTGCAAGGAAGCACATCAAAACTAGTCTAAAAATTAGAACCCAATGAAAACTGTTGGTTTAGTAACAAATTATCATAAAATTTTGAAGAAAACCAAACATATGCAAGGAAAGTTCAATATAAACTTGAATTATGCAATAGGTAGCAAGCCAGAATCCTACAACACCACAAATTAATCAAATCTTGTCTAATCTTCATCAAACTTTACCTACAAATACCTATTTTTCTCTTCTACAAGGTAACATCATTAGATTACCCAAATTATCTCAACAAAATCCTCTTGAGCAACTAACCAAAACTAACACCACTAAAAACCATAATCAATTGAGTTGAAAGGAAATATATTTGGTTGACACAAGATTGCATGTGGAATTAAATGCTCCTACATCAAACATATCAGGTAAATGAATGTTTCACGAGTTTGAAACTCCTGACCATTTTTCCAAGTCCAAACTTGGAATTCCATACATAGCTAAATATGCAACACTCATCCAAGAGGCTTTGTCTTCAGGATTGTTCTTCTAATGAACCTGATGTTCGATAAACTCTTCCCTCTAGTTTTCTTTGCCTCTCAAGAACCAGTCACCTTGCCAATTTCTTCAAATTTATTTTTAGGCATTTGATCTATCTACTTTATTGTGTCTTGTAAATTTTCATGTACACCCTATAGCTCACTTGTCTCCCCTTCATTATACTTGTAAAGATCAACAATGTTAAAGATAAGAGAGATATATACCTACTGGAAGTTCAATATCATAATCATTGATTGAAAATTTTCTTAAGAACCTACAAGGGCCTATCTTCTTCCATTTTAGTTTTTTATATGTTCTCTATGGGAACCTCTCCGTCCACAAGTATGCTAAAAACAAATCTCCAACTTGAAACTCTAGCTCTCTTCCTTGTGCATCAACATAACTCTTCTATTTGGTGGAATTTTTCTCCAAACTCTCTTTCACTTCTTTATGTAAATCATGAATTTTCTAAGTAAAATCCTTGACTACAATAATTTTTCTCACCAAATTTTCACTATCCCTTTGTTCATCCACATCTCTTGGGTTGTACCCATACACAATGCAAAAAGGGATTATTCTCACACTCTTGTTTATTGAGTTATTATAGGAAAATTATCCTTAGATTAATGTCAAATCCCATTGAGTTGTCTTGTTTCCTCTTAGGAATCTCAAAAAACTACCTAAAATCATATTCATGACCTTTGTTTTCCCATTCTTATAAGGATGGTAGTTTGAACTAAAACCCAATTGTATTCCTAATTTCTTCCACAAGGTGAACTCAAAATTTCCTACAAAATTTATATATTTATCTGAAACAATTCTCTTAGGTAGGCCATGCAGCCTAACTACCTCCTTGAAAAATAACATGGCTATGTGGGATGTGTCACTAATTTTAGAGATGGGACAAAATGTGTTGTTTTAGAAAACCTATCCACAACAAAAACAATAGAATCTTTACTTATTTGTGTTTGAGGTAGTCCCAAGACACAATCCATACTAATGTGTTCCCACAACCTCTCAAGTATTGGCAAAGGCTAATACAATTTCATGTTTTTCTTATTTCCCTTGGTATGTTGACAAATTTTTCACCTTTGTACAATATTATTTGCATCAAAATTGATTTCCGCCCAATAATACCCTTCATTCAATAGTGATAATATCTTTTCCACACCCAAATGTTCACTCAAACATCCACTATTCTTATTTCTTATCAAATTTCCCTCATTGACCCTTGACACATACATAATTTTTTTCCCTTGATCAACAATCCTTCCTAGATAAAGTATTCCAACTATGAAGTCTTATCTTTCTCTAGTGGAATCTTACAAGTAGTCCAAGCCTCTTTAAAATCAACATCCTCTTCATAAAAATACATTAGAGAATCAAAACCCACAACATTCACACATAGTTCATTCAACAACAAATATCTTGTATCTAATGCATCAACTACTTGCTTAGACTGTCCACTCCTATGCTTAAAAAAAAGAATAGTTGTGTAAGAACTCCACCCATATCATATGCATCTAGTTCAACTTACCTTGATTTTTGGTGAATTGCAAGGCATGGTGGTCTATATATAATACAAATTCCTTAGGAAGTAAATAGTGTCTCCATTTCTTCAAGGCTTGTACTATAGCATAGAATTTTTGGTCATATATTGAATACTTCTTCTTTACTTCATTCAACTTATCACTAAAGTAGGTAATGGGTCTTCCTTCTTGATTTAAAACTCCTCCAATCACACTACCATTGGCATGACATTCAACTTGAAATTCTTTAATAAAATATGGTAACAACACTAGTTGTTTTATTACCTTCTTCAATAGCTTAATTTTTTTCTCTGCTGCAACTATCCATGTTGGTATGATATAGAGGGTTGTGAGTCACCTCATATATAATTTGGTTCATTTTTAGACCCATATATCCATTATATGCCACCTAAATAGCCTTAAAAAACCTCTAATATACCTAAATAAATTATAAAAGAATAAAATATCATAAAGGAAAAGGAAAATTTGTGGGAATAATATAATCAAGCATTATTATGAAAGGATATGATGGAAGAAAATATGAAAATACATTAAGAGGATATATAAAAAAGGGAAAAGTGGGAGAAAGAGTGTGGAATCATATGGATTAAACATATGTATAAAAATAAGGATATGTGGAAGATATATGTAATATATATGGATGAAACATGATGAATAAATCATAAGACATGCATAAGTCATAAAATTATATGAATATATGATGTTATGTGTGTGTATGCATGAATCTATATAATTTATTATAATTTTATTTGTACTTATTTTATATCTAGTTTCTCCCTTTTTTATTGCATCACATCAAGGTTTCCTACATATAACCAAATATTAAACCTTAGACTTTGGTCAAGGTTTTTTTGTCAACATTTGGTTCCATTGTGGGAACCTTGGTTGTTGTTGCTTAAGGAGGGATATTATACCAAATAAATAAATTGGTTTTAATTTTTTTATTAAGAGGGGTAAACACTTTTAACACAAAGCTATGAACCTATGAGGTCACAAACAGGGGACCTCATCCCCAATATAAATTCTCAACACCCAATGGGGTTTGAACCTTGATGGAAAGAATAACAACACAACACCATCACACCATGTCATTATTGGAAAATTGGTGTTAAAAATTTGAGGAAAAGTAAAAAATTTGAATTTTTTTCTAAAATAAATTTGTTTCAATGGGAAAGATTGAAGAAGGAAAATGAAAATTTAATGTGTGAAAAATATATTCTGGAGGAAAAATTGTTGAAAGTTAAAAAATGTATTTTTTGCAAGTATGGATGTGTTTGGTGGTGTTGTCATTAATTTTTTTATTGATGTCAACACTGTACATGTTGAGTAAGTTGGATTTTGCCAAGTGCTTTTGAGAAAATTTGAGAAATAATGAAAGTTGTGTTGAAGTATGCTCTAGTATTATGGTTCACGTTTCTTCTATGTTGACCCAATGCCTATGTGGATTTATAGGTGTGTTCATAAGCTTAACTAGATTATATATTATGAGTTTTAGCTTCTGGTTTAATGAAGAGAAAATGTATGTTCACCGGTGTGTGAACTGCTTTGTCAGAGTTATCTGGTTATTGAATGGGAGAAATGTTTTGGCTCCGTAGTCTTTTGATATATGGCCTAAGATCTTGTAGATCTAGGAGATCACTCTTTCTGATTATAGCTATGTTCTAACGAAGTTTCTTGTGGTTTGGCTCTCTGGAAGACCTGCTCCAGAGTCTCTATGTTTTGCTGGTTATCCCGATTGAACTGGTGAAGTGTGTTGGAAAATTTGCCTCAAAATTACAGACATGAAACTCCTGAAATTGCAAAATTGGTGACTCTTAGAATGTCTTGCTAACAAGCAGCTTGGTCCTAAATGTTCAAAATGATCATTTCGGTGTGACTAATGGTCGGTCTTGCCGACGGGATCCATTGGTATGACCTGAATGATTGGCGCAAGTTCTCTATCTCTCGGTGAAGGTAGGAGTCTGATCGAACAGGTGATGATTGGCGAGAGTCTTGCCGACAGTACTCCATCAAAGTAACTTTCATCTTTAGTAAGATCTGGGAAGATCAGACCAACAATAGAAGTTTGGCTGATGGGATATGGTCAGCATGAGTCTTGCGAATGGTTCTTCATTGGTGTGAAAAAAGACTCCGACCTAGCCTTAAGATCTTTGTCCGATGGTTGAAGTCTGGTTGATGGATTGGGATTAGAGTAAGTCCCGTTGATGGATGGCATCAAAGTAACCTAGGTCTTCGGCCTAGCTTTGGATTATCATCTTAACTGTATTGGTCTACCCGATTGGAATCGATTAGTGTAAGTCTTCCTGATGAGATGAACAAGAAGGAACTTCATCGGTATGACATGAAATGTTAGAGGAGCTTTGGAGACTTCCTCTGAGGCATGATCTCAACCCGATGGTCTTCTGGTCGGTAAGACTTCACCAAGTCAAACTGATAGAGTGATAGAAGATAGTGTAGTGTGCAATTATCAAATGAGTAGTTTGGCGTTGGTGAGACACGGGCTGGTGTCTCACCAATAAGTGATACAATTGAAGAATTTTGATTGAACGACTATCCTACGTGGTTTGTTTTGAACCAATAAGAGAAGCAGAATGTAAACCGTTTGCAGTTGGACTGTTGTGACCATTCACTCGTGGGAGATCAATAGATTGTTTGTGAACTGTGAACAAAATGGAACTCTCTGTAATGGTCAAAGGTTGAATGGTTCGAGTAGTTAGTGTTTTGAATTGTATGCTATATGAGAATTGGAACAGTAAGACATAATGAAGTGTGATCAAAAAAAATTCTGTACAAGGTTGATTAGGGAAATGTTGTTGTTGTAAAATTGACATCTGAAAGGAGAGTGTAACTTATATGTAATCCAATTACTGTAATACAAGTGATTTTTCTTTGGTGTGGTGGGTTTTTCTCTCGTAAGGGTTTTCCCACATAAATCTGGTGTCCAATTATGTATGTGTTTATTTCTCTATTCTGTTATTCCTTTCATGTGCATCTTAATGAACTGTAAATGCAAAATTTAAAGGCATATCTACATTCTTCTCTGAGTTTTGACATTAGGAGAGTTTGTTCTGCACCTTAAGCTCTCCTTACAAGTGGTATCAGAGCTTGGCCAGTTGTGTTATCCTTGTGGGTAGGTTGGGTTTTTGTGTCAATTGTGTTCAGTGGGAGTCTTGTAGAAGTATGGTAATTGAAGTTACAGATTGAGATGGTAATGCCAAGTACATCAAGAAAGATTAAAATTGATAAATTCAATGGAAAAAATTTTGAGTTGTGGAAACTCAAAATGGAAGATCTATTGGTTGATCGTGATCTTTGGGTTGTCATGTCTGTAATGAAACCTTGAGGCATGAAGCAAGAATAATGGGAACTGGCAGATCAAAAATCAAAGGGGCTGATAAGGCTCTATTTGACAGACTCTATTCTTCTAAATTATCATGAAGAGAAGACTACATCTTCTTTATGGAAAAGATTGGGAGATATTTATCAAGGCAAGTCCTTGGTGAATAAGTTGTTCTTAAGAAAGAATTTGTACTCTTTGAAAATGCAGGAAGGAGCATATGTTTCTGATCACTTTAATTCTTTTAATATACTGATTACTCAGTTAGCATTTGTGGGTGTGAAGATTGATGAAGAAGATCATTGTATGCTATTGTTATGTTCTTTGCCGAATTCTTGGGATCACTTGGTGTACTCTTAAGATGGAAGAATTTATTGCTTCTTTTTTATAAGAAGAGATGAGAAGGAAATCTTATGAGATGGCGAAGGAGTCTCTTGTTGTTCGAGGAAGATCAAAAGAAAAGGGCAAGAAGAAGGACAAGAGGTCCAAATCTAAATCAAAAGGGAGATCAAAGTCTCCTGTCAAGAAGTCCAAGGTGAAGTGCTGGAATTGTGGGCAACCTAATCATGTTCGAGAGGATTGCAAAGAGGAGAAAAAGAAGAAGAAGAAGAATTCTTTCGATAATGATTCTTCTCAGAGTGATGTAGATGCCTTCATTGCAACCTTGGCAACTCGAGCATCAGATGATGTCTGGTTGATTGATTTTGGAGCATCCTTCCACATGAAATCTCATAGAGACTGGCTCACAAAGTATGAAAAATATGATGGTGTAAAGGTATATTTGGCAAGCGATTCATCTCTGGAAATAGTTGGTCGTGGAAGAGTCAAAATTCAATTCCCCGACAGAAGAATTAAAGGAATTGATGGCATAATGCATATACTAGGTCTGGCTCAAAATTTAATCTCTATTAGTAAGATGAATGATGTTGGAGTGCAAGTCTCATTCTCTGGAAATAGCTACAAAATGACTAGAGTCTCAATGGTGTTGGCTAGGGGTGTTTGAATTGGTACTATGTACAAGCTGGACACACTTGATGTTCAATGCAATAGTGTCTCTGCAAAGTCACAAAAGGTTGCTCGTAAAGAGAAGAAGGAAATCGTTCTTGATAGTGCAAACTCTACGGAAGTTAAAATTCTAGTAGAAAGACTATGCTCTGGAATCATAGGTTTGGCCACATTGAAGAAAAAGGTTTTAAAAATTTGAAGAATAAAAACCTGGTTGAAGGGATTGATGACTGTAACCTTGAATTCAAATTTTGTGAACATTGTATATATGGAAAACCACACCATGTTTCATTTTATTCTAGTCCTCATAAATCTTCTAGTATACTTGATTAAATTCATTTTGATGTGTGTGGTCCAGTGAATGTTCCTCCGTTATCGAAATCTAAATATTATGTTTCTTTTATTGATGACTATTCGATAAGGGTATTTGTGTATTTTTTTAAAAGTAAATCAAAAGTGTTCTTTTGTTTTAAGGAATTTAAAAACCTTATGGAAAATCAGACTGGAAGAAAAATAAAGTGTTTAAGGACTAACAATGGCGGTGATTTTTATTCTTATGAGTTTGAAAGGTACTACAAAGATCATGGAATTAAAAAAAATAAAACTACACCCTACACTCCATAGCAAAACAAAGTTGCAGAAAGGTTCAATAGGATAGTGATGGAAAGGGCAAGAAGTATATTGAGCAGTTTTGGATTGGAGGAGAAATTCTAGACTGAGGTAGTTGCAACAACATGTTACTTAGTAAATCCTTCTCCTAACTTTGCTCTTGTTGATTAAACACCTTTGGAAGCATGGTTTGGAAAGAAGCCCTCTCTAAGACATATTCGTGTTTTTGGCTGTGAGGGAATATGCATGTGTGTCGAATGAAAAAAGATCTAAATTGGACAACAAGGCTATTAAATGTATTTTTATTGGCTATAGCGCTGGCATAAAAGGATCCAAGCTTTGGAATCCTTAGACTGAGAAGGTTTTGTACAATAGAAGTGTTATTTTTCATGAGTTGAAGCCTTCTACTTTGGATCTATAGTTAGAGACAAAAAAAAAAAAAAAAGAGGATGTAGTCGAAATTCATCCCACACCAGATAAAGAGGAATTAAAAATTCAAAATGTACCTAAATTTAAGGAGAGCTCAATAAGCTCTAAAAGTTTTGAGCAAGATGATGACCAATGTCCTCAGCCTCAACCTGTGAGGAGGTCTACATGTGAAAGGAGACAATCAGATAGGTATGGATTCTAGTTGTACCTATGCTTTGATTACTAACACTGATGAGCCTAGGACTATAAAAGAGGCAACTAAAATGTCAGATTCAGATTCCTGGTTGGAATCCATGAATGAAGAAATGACATCATTAAAGAAAAATGATTCCTGGGATCTAGTTCCATTGCCTGAAGGTAGAAAGCCTATGGGCTGCAAATGGGTATTTAAAAATAAAATTGGTCTGGATGATTGTGTTGAAAAGTATAAAGTGAGGTTGGTTGCAAAGGGATATTCCCAGGTAGAGGGAATTGATTATGGGGAAATTTTTTCTCTAGTAGCAAAGCTGACATCTATCAGATTTATTTTGTCACTTACAACAACATATGACTAGGAGATTGAGTAGATGGATGTGAAGACAAAATTTCTTTATGGTGATCTTGAAGAAGAAATTTATATGTCCCAGCTATAGCACTTTGTGAAAAAAGGTAAAGAAAATTTGGTTTGCAAGTTGAAAAAATCTTTGTATGTATTAAAACATTCTCCTAGAATGTGGTACCAAAAGTTTGACACATTTGTTTTTTTCATTGGGATTTGTAAGATCAAAATTTTATCATTGTGTGTATTAAAAAGCTGAGAATGATCATATTTTAATTATTTCCCTATATGTGGATGATATGTTATTCATTGGGAATAGTAAGTTTATGATTTCTGATCTAAAATCTTAGTTGTCTGAAAAACTTGAAATGAAAGATCTAGGTGCAGCAAGGTATATTCTGGGGATGGAAATAACTAGGGACAAAAAGAGTAGAAAACTTTGGCTCAGCCAGAGTAAGTATATTGACACTATTCTGGAGAGATTTTGTATGACTGATTGCAAGCAGCTAGTTGTTCTAGTTTTGTAGGGAATGAAGCTATCTATGGAAGATTGTCCAAAATATCCTATTGAGATAGAGGACACGACCAGGGTGCCTTATGCAAGTGCAGTTGGAAATTTAATGTATGCAATGGTCTCTACAAGGCCAAACATTTCCCAAGTAGTAGGAGTACTTAGTCATTTTATGGAAAATCCAAGAAGGCCACATTGGGATGCTGTGAAAAAAGTGTTTAGATATTTGAAAGGAACTTCAAAATATGATTTGTGTTACAATGGAAATTTGGTTGGATCATAGAGGACTCTCAACATTCGTGGGTATGTGGATTCTAATTGGGCAGGGGACATTGATATTAGAAGATCCACCAGTGGATATATTTTCATGGTGAATGGTGGTGCAGTTAGCTAGATGAGCAAGTGGTAGGCTGTAGTCACTTTGTCCAATACAGAGGAAGAATACATGGCATCTACACATGCTAGTAAAGAAGCAATCTGGTTAAAATGTTTGTGTTCTAATATTGGGTTTGATGTAGAGCAGATTACAATTTACTGTGAGAGTTAGAGTGCTATCTGTCTGGCAAAAAATCCTACTTTCCATGCCATAATGAAACATATTGATGTGCAGTATCACTTTGTACGAGATATGGTGGAGGATGGAAAGGTCTATTTAGAAAAAGTGGATACTGTGGAAAATGTTGTAGATGCATTGAGGAAACCAGTGAGCACACACAAGTACAGGTGGTGTGCAAGTTTGATGGGCCTTGGTGCCCATGAATCTCAATAGTTTTTGAATGCTCTAGAGGTGTCAATAAGGTCTTCGTCAAGTGGGAGATTGTTAGAAAATGTGCCTCAAACTTACTGACACGAAACTCCTAAAAGAGAAAAATCGGTGAGACTCTTGGAATGTCTTGCTGACAAGCAGCTTGGTCTTGAATGTTCGAAATGATCATGTCAATGTGACTAATGGTCAGTCTTGTCAATGGGATCCATCAGAATGAATTGAATGGTCGACGCAAGTTCTCTATCTCTCAACGAAGGTATGATTCTGACTGATAGGTGATGATCGAAGAGAGTCTTGCCAATGGTACTCCATTGGGGTAACTTTGGTCTTCGCTAAGACTTGGGAAGATCGAATCGACAATAGATGTCCGACCGATGGGATATGGACGACGCGAGTCTTACCAATGGTTCTTCACTGGTGTGAAATAAGGCTTCGACCTAGCCTTAGGATCTCTGTCTGATGGTTGAAGCATGGTCGATGGATTATGATTGGATTAAGTCTTGCCGATGGATGGCATCAAAGTAACCTAGGTCTTTGACCTAGCTTTGGATTATCAGCCTGACTATATTGGTCTACCTGATGAGATGAACAAGAAGGAAATTCATCGGTATGACATGAACTATCGGAGGAGCCTTGGAGACTTCCTCTGACGTAGGATCTTAGCCTAATGGTCTTTTGGTTGATGAGACTTTGCCAAGTCAGACCGATAGAGCGATAGAAGACCGTGTAGTGTGTGATTGTCAAATGAGCAGTTTGGCATCGATGAGTCACGGGCTGGTGTATCACCGATAAGCGATATAGTTGAAGAATTTTGACCGAGCGACTGTCCTACATGGTTTGTTTTGAACCAATGAAAGAAGCAGAATGTAAACCGTTTGTAGCTAGACTGTTGTGACCATTCACTCATGGGAGATCAATAGACCATTTATGAACTGTGAACAAAATGGAACTCTCTGTAATGGTCAAAGTTTGAATGGTTTATGTAATACCCCGCCAAGTAACCCTAAAGGAAGTTGTAATTATTGACTTAAGCAAACCAATTTTTTATTTTTTTTAAAGTGCAATTAACATACACATTCACTTACTAATTAACAACAACCTCTAAGGCTACAAGGTTGGGATTACTTAAACCCACACATACATCTTACATATAATCATAGCATTATATACTTTATGAAATAAACATCATACAACACAAGGATACCACATAACATAATAAGATAAACATCCAAGATACAATTTCATAAACATTAACTTAATCCAATAGTTACATCACTCATTGCCAGAATGAGGCAATAATACAAAAGTGTTACAATTAGTGAATTCCACCTCATAAACATAAGAGGGGTAAAATAAGTTATACAAACTGAAATATTACAATGCAAGAATAACAAAAGAACCGCGAGCTGCCCATCTGGATGTCTCACCACCAAGTACTAAAGATAGATGGGGACCCAACGGTGTATGGTGCATGTTCCACCCAACCAAGTGGTACCCAAAGGCCCACCCCCCATGCTAGGAGATAGTAACAAAGTAACATGGACAAAGATCTACAACCACTAACCATAGGTAGACTCATACTGACTCAACCAAACACAAGTACAATACAAGTACAACTTTCACATCACTGACATAGGTCACATTGCTTCTAGACATAAAAATAGATCAAGTATGTTCAGAGAACCATACATATAAAACAATTAACAACTGTTGTCCTAGACAGAGTGTCATCACATAGTTAGTCACGAGATCTCTTCTAGGAATTCTTCATAGGCTCTGGATTTCCTAGTGACCTCAACCGAACCCCAACCCTCATGCTCACTCATGCGGCATCAAATACCTCTCGTAAGGACAATATAGATGACCATGCCATTTCAGGCCTTCTCACTCATCCCAAGTCTAAACGAGCTATTATGTTTATGAGGGAGGCTAAATTATCTTGATTAGTGTGAAATGCATCCTAATAATCTAAGTACATTAATTTAATTATCACTTGATTAACTCACTTCTGAAGGTTACTCGATTTACCTCTTTGGGCTCCAGCACCTAACAGAAGCCACTCTTCTAATGGACAACACACTATACAAAACCATACTCCAAGGGAATCCCAAGTGCATACAAACTAGGCATCATAACCACTCCAACACAAAGAGGAAAAAAATAATATAATTCACTCCAAACATCTTGGAGGCAACAAACACATAGTCCACTCCTTTCACAGGAGACACAAAACATCCCCATTCGTGGAAACCGGGTAAATACTAAAAGGACACCATGCACAATCCAAGGGAGAAAACAACTGGTTGACATAATGAATCAACAACTCTCATCCTCTAAGGTTCTCTGGAAGACTTACAATTTTGGACTAACACATAATCCCATATCCCACAATGCAACTTGATGACATAGCTACAAAAGCATTCAAGTCATAATTCAAATCTAATATTAGGATTTCCTAAATCCATCTTCAATCAATAGGTAACATTGACAAAGTCAAAGACATAATAACTGGGTGAACTCAAATTATCATATAACCCTATTTCCTCTTCCATTATTGGAAATCTAAAAAAATTAGTGTCACTACCCATTAGGAAATACAGAGATGATAAAACATTTAAGGCAATCACGAGAAAATTACTATTTTTGGATATACTAAACCCCTATCTCTTTCAAATTCTACTCACAATAAAATAAAACTATTGCCCTTTCAAAATAGTTGAAATAATTAAATAAGTGTCATTAATTTACAAATAAGAGATAGACTAGTTCAAATAATTTAAATCAAATTCATTGTTTACTTTTAGAACCAACATAAGTCCTCTACAAGTAAATCTTTTCACTTTTTTTCAACCAAATCCTATATTTCTTCTAGTTTCCAACCATACTCAATGTCCATTTCATCTAATAGTTTACCCTTCCAAACTTTTATTGCATGCATCCAGTTACTCAAATCATTAAATATGCATTCTAATGTATATATTGAATGTAATATATACACCTCAAAGTTTTCTTCAATTATTCTTTCATATATCTTTCAATGCATGCAAATAATTATTTAATAAGACACATAAAATATACAACTTTATTTATAAATTTAATTGCACATGTAATCCATAACAACATTAAATATATATATATATTTTACTAATACATTTTCACCAAATTAATCATACGAAATAATAAATATCCATTATACTACACATATAAACGCGAAAGATATATATACATAGTACAATTTATTTATATATATATATATTATATAGCCACCCAAACAATAAATCGAATAACTTTCATCGAGGTCATAACAGAATTCCAATTCTCTGAAATTGAATTCATACACAAAAGGAGGGAACAAAATAAGAAGCGCTCATTGTTTCTTGCTTTGGTCTGCGGGAGAGGTATTGAACAAAACCCCAATGCATCTCATTAGCAGATTTGTTGCATGTCCGGCCGCTCATAAAGTATTGCCAGGAGGAGAGGGCTAATGAATAAGGGTAAGTATCCCGCCAAAGATCCAAGATTTGTGGGGAGGGGCGGGTTATCCCAATCAATCTCCAAGCATTAGCCAATGCCTAAAGGAAGGTTAGAGAGGTTGTAGGTCTCCATAGCCTGCCCCCCCCATGGGACGGGTGGTGGGAGGCAACGCCTCCCAAGCCTCCACCACAAAAACAAATAAACCCTAAACAAAGTAATGAGCCGTAGAACTTTGACGAATTTCAGACGCTGTACGGACGGCGATAAATAATTAAAATAGAATCTTTAACAACAAAATTTAAATGTATATATCATATGTATTTACATATGTATATATTGTATATTTATTTATTTACAATATATATATGTAAGTATATAGTATATATATATATATATTTAACCAGAATTTCAACTACAGAACAAATTGAAGAAATTTTCCAAAAATATTCACCTACAGGTGAATTATAGTAGTAGAAATTTTAGAGAAATCTGTAAAATTGCTGTGGGATTTATAACTAAATAACTCAACCAAATTTTCTCAAGTAACTAACTAAATCCCTCGCTAAGATTTGGTTAAATAACAAAGGTTTTTAAAATAAATTGATTTTCTACAGAGGTTTATACAATCTTCCCCAAATTTTAGATTAATTTAAATCTAATTTCCATTAACAAATCCAAATTCCCAATGAATTCAACAACAGATTCTTAAAACAATATAAATTTGTTTTAAACAAACAAGAACAAGAAAAACACAGAACAAAACCTAGATTTTGAAGCTACAAGAAAAGATGAATTTTTGATGCAAAGCCTCCTCCAAAGATCTCCTGAATTTTCTTCAACCGTGCAATGAATCCAATTCAAAACTCAACTAATGCAAACAAAATTTCCTCAAATCAATTCTACAATCAAAACTTTCTTCAAACCCTTCTCTGTGCAAATTTTCCCCAAAAATTCTTCTCTGCCTTCCAGAAAAAATCTTTCTTCCCCAAGATCTTCTTCTTGAATCCATGAATTTTCAATCAACTCTTCTTCTTAATTAAACATGCACTTCAATCCTCAATCAAAAATATCTTAAACAACCAAATCTAATTGCATGCAAAATTGAATATTAAATATTAATTTAATTTTCCATTTTCGAAAACCCACTTTCAATTTAAAATGCAATTTCAAATACCTTTCAATTTTTGCTTTTATTTAATTTAATTCAATAAAACTTAATTAATTAACTTTAATTATTTAATAACTAAATTCAACCCTTTTGAGATTAAATTTAATTAATTAAATAAATTTAATTTAATTAAATAAATTTAATTTAATTAAATATATTTAATTTAATTAATTAAATAATTATATTAATAACTTTAAATATAACTTCCAAGCATAATTTTAATTTAATATAAAATAATCACCACTTTTAACCAATGCAATCATTCTAAAAATTGATTAAATAAACACACACTTTTTAGAATCAAATAACATTAAAATAAGGTAAACTATGACTCAAAAAATGAAACTGACGACACACTAAGGCTAGGGCGTAGACTTGACACATGTTACCTAGCTACTATCTCCCGTTCAACTTAACCGTTGGATCGACATGCTCAAACCTGTGAAACTAGGTGGAGTCGATGTCATGTACCTGCAAACCTGAAAACCAAGTAAACAACATCATATAATATATCCAGCATATAATACACACTGTGAAGAAGAAATCTCAGATTCGTAGGGCGCTCACAAGCGAGTGATGCGAACCTGTCCCTTTCGCCAATACACTCATCAAGATTGACATTAACATCTTACTCAATAATCTCATAATAAAAACTCATGTTACAACTACTGACATCATTAAACCATGTAAACTAAAGCATTAGATAAATCAAATCACATCACATAATATAGTCTATCGCTCAATGAATAGCAACCAAATACACACACAAGATAAAGCATCTGAATATCCAAAAATATAAATCAACGCAAAACAAGGACACATTGTCCAGTCTAGAAAGAAAAACAAAGGGGTGCTACAGTTTAAGCAGTTAGTATTTCGAATGGTATGTTGTATGAGGATTAGAATAGTAAGACATAACGAAGTGTGATCAAAATTTGTTTTGTACAAGGTTGATCAAGGAAATGTTGCTGCTATAAAATTGACATCTAAAAGGAGAGTTTGTAACTTGTATGTAATCCAATTACTGTAATACAAGTGATTTTTCTTTGGTGTGGTGGGTTTTTCTCTCGTAAGGGTTTTCCCACATAAATCTGGTGTCTAATTGTGTATGTGTTTATTTTTCTATTATGTTATTCCTTTCATGTGCATCTTAATGAACTCTAATTGAAAAATTTAAAGACATATCTGCATTCTTCTCTGAGTTTTGACATTAGGAAATTTTGTTCGACACCTTAAGATTTCCTTACAAAGTGTTCTCTGCAAATGAAGTTTGTTGAAGTTGTTGTAGATGTATCTAGTTTTTTCTTAGAGATGGTAGAATGACTGGTGAAGGGTGTTGAGCAATCCGCATGTGTTTATCTTGCCGATGATGTGTTTTCTTCAAGTTCATTGGTGTTTTCATTAGGTTTGGCCGACTTGGTGTCTACATGTTACATTTGGTTTTTGCATCAACTTGAGGAAGTGTGTGCGTGATCCAAGATATTGTTTGGGTCCTAAATTAAATATGTATTTGGTCCCCTCACATTCTTATCCATCGCGGGAATGTTGAGTAGCCGACCTAGTTTGAATTTGTAAAATGAAATTGTATAGCCGACCTTGGAGAATGTTCCTGAGGTTGAAGATAGTGTAATGATGGATAATTTCCTGCAAGATAGAATATGTTAACACATGCATGCAATAATAAATAATCCTATCAATCAATAGAATGCATAGGAGAATATGAAAGAAAAGGAATGAAACTAGAACAGTCTCACCCATTTCTCTCCTCCATGACTAATTTCCATTGCACCTCCTAACTTTGTTGTATAATGAATGCCCTTAGATTATGTGTGTGAGCAAACTCCCAATGTCTAGCCCTAACAAAGCTTTGAAGGATTTAAATATTTGTTGCACAAGAAATTTAACTCTAAAATGCAAGAAGCTTAAGATGACAAATAAGTAAGTATGCAAAAAGATAATAATCTAAAATGTAATATTAAGAGATTATGAGATAATAATAAGAGATAGATCCAAGAGATCCAAAAATGAAGACAAAATTGACATTTTATAGAAAATGCAATTTTGGATGGACGAATGAGATGAGAGACTGAGAAATGCCCTAGAATCAATGGTTAAGATTCAAAGTGACAACTCTCAATTAGGGTTAGGGTAAAGATCCCCAAATGTGTGGACAAGATTTAATTTAAGAAATTAAATCAATGGTGGAGAATAAATGTGACCTTGAGATGAAATTAGTAAAAATCAAAAGATAAAGATTGAACAAGAAGAAGATATTTAGAAAATCAAGTTATTTTAGAAATAACTTACTTTGTGGAGAGAAATGCTATTTTAAAATTAATATTTTAAATTAATTCCAAAATGATGAATTCATGTGACAGTAAATAATAATAATTTAAAATTATATACTTGGAAAGAGGGAAGTTGCCAATTTAAATAAAATGCTTTTATTTAAATTTAGAAAGAAAATCAATAAGACAATTTAATAATTAAAATTATTCAATTGTGGAGGAAAATTAGACAAGTGGGTAATTTTAAATAAATAATTTTATTTAAAATTAGAAAGAAAGTTGGAGAGGATAATAATTAAATAAATAATAATAATTTATTTAATTATGAGAAGACATAAATAATTAATGACGTATTAAATAAATAAATAAGATCTATTTATTTAATAATCACGAGGAAGTAATAATTAAATAAATTTAGGAATTTATTTAATTATAGAGTGACATAAGCAATTAGCGACGTATTTAAATAATAAGTTTAATTTATCTATTTAAATAGCCAGGAGGAATAAAAGACATGAATTAATTAAATAATTAAGAATTATTTAATTAATAGTTGACATTGGACTATAGGACATAATTAAATATTTTAATTATGTTGAGATGAGGCATGATATAGAAGAATGTGGTTTGCAGGTCTAGGCCATTTTTATGTGTCTATAGATAGTATAAATACAAGCTAAGTTGTAGTGAATTTCATATCCATCCATCATCTGATTCAAGCAAGAGAAGAGTGCATGAATAAGTGCAAAAAATAGAGTGTGGAAGAGCGAATTGTGAAAATAGTACTTCATTGTATTCATAATCTTCTGATTAAGTTGTGAAGCGTGTGAAAATCCTAGTGGTGGATCATTATCTATTTCTTTGTATTTTTTGTAGGCAGTGAGCCTCTCTTTCTAGACAATGAGTCCTAAGGCAATGAGCTCTTGATCTGGGTAGTGAGCCTTTGTATTTGGGTAGTGAGCCCTCTAGAAGTGAGCCTTTTGTATCCGGTATTGCATTAATATTATACTGTGAGTTAATCCTCACCGTGGTTTTTCCCTCATTGGGTTTTCCATGTAAATCTGGTGTCTCTAGAGTTGTGTTTCTATTATCTGCATTTTCATGTTTACACTTAATAAAAGATTGAATACTTGATTAAGTTAGGAAGTAAAGAATTTGATGTAACTGATTCAGCCTTGTCTTGTGCATTTCAACAGTAATTTATAATTGAAAGAAAAGAAAAAGGAGTTAAAAAATGAGATGAATGAATATTTATGTGAAAATAATATTCTTGAAAAAGAATTGAAAATTTTAAAATAAAAATGAAGAACTAGAAGAAAAGTTGAAGAAGATGAAAAAGAAAAATAGTTTACAAAAAGATCAAATATCAAATTTGAAAGAATAAAATGATAAGTTAGATCAATTTCTTATAGAATACCAAAAGGAAAATAAGTGTCTAAAGTATAATTCTTTTTCATGTGATACAAATGATTCATTTTATTCATTTGATGAATCATTTGATAAATGCAATATAGCTAAAAATTCTTTTGATAAAAAATGTAAGGTTGGAGATATTGATGATTTTGAATCTACAAGCCTTGATAGTTGTGATGATAATGGAAAAAGATTTTCTTCAAATAATGTTAGTTTTAAGATGGTGAGAAGAATAGGATATGCAAGAAAATTTTATAAAGAGCCTATTGAAACAAGTGTAAGGAAAAACAATGAAGTACCTAGAAATGGAAAAGAAGATGATGTTAGTAGTAAAACAAGTACTAAAAAACTATTCAAAAATACAATGTTCTCATTATCATAGGAAAGGACGTAGTTAAGAAAAATGTTGGGATCTTCTTCCTTGTAGTCCTTATGGATTGATGAATAATTCTAAGAAGATGTGTTTGAATAGAGATTTAAAGAAAAGTACATGAAATATTGTATGCAAATGAATTATTGATGGATTGATGGACACAATTGGAAAAATATAACATATATGTTTAAAATTTTTTACAATTATAAATATTCGCATGTCAAAAATAATAGAATCAAAGATATTTTTTAATGTTTGAGTAGGTTTAGAGGGCACTGATGGGATGCTACTGAAAAATAAGAAGTAAAGAATAAGGGAAAATAATACAATGGAAAAATGTCACAAAAATAAAGAGGCATACTAAAAATTTCAACTCACATAGAGGAAGAACCATGACAAGAAAGATAATCATGAAGGTTACAAGTGATTTCACTAGGTTGTCTTGAGGGAAAGACAATGATTCAGGCCTAGGGAGAATTTTGGTAGGATATAGAGAGTTGTGAGGAACCTCATATGTCATTTATAAACCCATATATGCATTATACACCACTTAAATAGCCTTAAAACACCTTTAATATGCCTAAATACACTATAAAGGTATAAAATATCATAAATGAAAAGGTTTAAATTCATGGGAATAAGATAACTAAGTGTTATTATAAAAGGATTTGATAGAAATACATTATGAAAAAGCATTAAGAGACTATATAAAGAAGGGAAATGTGAGAGAAAGAGTATGGAATAATATGGATTGAACATATGTATGAAAATAAGGATGAGTGGAAGAGATATGTAAAATATGTATGGAGGAAATATGATGAATAAATTATAATACATGCATAATCCATAAAAGTATATGAATATATGATGTTATGTGTGTATATGTATGAATTCATATAATTTATTATACTTTGATTTATACTTATTGCATATCTAAGTTCTCCCTTTTTATTGCATCACATTGAGGTATACTACATATAACATAATATTAAACCTTAGACTCTAGTCAAGGTTTTTCTTTCAACAATCCACTTACGTTCTTTCCTACCACCTTTCATGGTCATTGTGATAGGTGCACATATTCCACTAATTTTTTTATGAACTTTTTGTAGAAGCTCACTAAGCCATGAAAACTCCTGGCTTCAAATATACTTTTAGGTGAAGGCTAGTCTAATATTGTCTTAACCTTCTCTGGGTCCATTTTCAACCCCTCTTCAAACACCTACATAAACCCTAGGTATACTAGTTCCTTCTTCATGAAACTGCATTTTTTTCAAATAGACAATTAGCTTATCTTCCTTAAATATTTTGAAAAAGTCCCTTATATGTGTTAGATGCTCTTCTTTTGTTATACTAAAAATCAGAATTTCATCTAAATATACAATAAAAAATTTACTAAGAAAATGTTTTAGTACCTAATTAATTAGCTACATTAAATTACTTGGGGCATTTACTAACCCAAATGGAATTATCAGACATTCATATAAGCCACCATTTTTTTAACACAATATTTCAATCATCACCTTATCTGATGGTGTCCACTCTTCAAGTCTATCTTTGTCAAGTACTTGGCTCCACTCAAACAATCCATCATGTCATCCATTCAAGGTAAATAAAATTTGTACTTGATAATTATCTAGTTTATGGATCTTGAATTTGTGCACATCTAGCACTCACCATCCTTTGGTGTGAGTATTGCAAGTACAACACACATAATTAAATTTTTTCTAATCAAAAAATTATCCAACAACTCTTGTACTTGGTAGTTTATTTCCTCATTTTCTATTGGAGTAATTCTATATAGTACATTGTTTGGAAAACCATCCTTTGGTATCAAATGCATATAATGACTTATGCTCCTCATTGGTGGAAATCCATTAGGTAATTATTTCATTAAAGTCTCAAAAAATTCACCCAAAATATTTTGTACCTCCATGGGTACTTCATCCTTCTCTATTGTCTTAAATTTTGTAGGCTTAAGAATGAAATCATAAAACACCTTCTCCTTCTCCAAGTCTTTCAAAAATTGTTTCCTAGTCACTAAGAAAACTATTGGATTCTTTTCTACCTCTTCATCCTTATCCTTCATGGGATTCAAGGTGTTCTCCTTACCATTCTTCTTTATCCTATAACAATTTTCCTTGCCATAATGAATGGTTTTCCTATCATATTACCAAGGTCTATCCAATAGAATATGGGATGCATCTGTTAGTGTTATATCACACATTATTTCACCCTTGTAACTTCATATATGAAAATTCACTAGGAATTTTTCACTTACCAATAATTGGTATAACTTTTGTAGCCACAAAACCTTGTAGAGACTAGGATGTTGCATCCTCTTCAACTACAACTTATTTACCATTTATTTTGACACTATATTATTAGTGCTACCACTATCAATGATAATTCTACAACATTTCCCTCTAGACTTGCATCTTGTCTTGAAAAAAATTCTCCTAGATATGTTGGTTCTTCCTTCTCGCTTTTAGGTTTCAATATAATTCTCCTCAACATCAATGAATCTTTGTCTTTAAGATCTTGCCCATGCTTTGGCAAAGCTGCACTTTCATCTTCTTCTTAGGCCACATGAATTATAGCCTCCTCGCCTTTACTATTACTAGGTTGGATCTAAGGACATTCAAATATCCCATTTCCAATTTCAACACATTGGTAACATGTTTCACTGAACCCTCTTCCTCTTCCTCGACCAAAATTTCCTCTTCCTCTTGAATAATCCCCTCTGCCTCTAGATAACCAACTATTTTTCCAACCTTCAAATTGTAGGAAATTTTCTATGAGTTCCTAGCTTCTTCTTATTTTCCTTGGTAATATCTTCCACATGAGAACCTTCCTCTACCATTGGAATCTCTTTGTTTTTTCTTGGCTAGTTTCTCTTCTACCTTCAATGCATACTCATAGGATTTTTCTATAGTTTGTAATATGACCATACTTACCTCATCTTGAATTGACAACCATAGACCATTCACATACCTTGAAACCTTTTCAATATCATCATCAACATGTTCTACTCTAATGCTCAATCAATAGAACTCATTTGTGTATTCCTTTAAATTTATTTCTTTTTGCTTCAAGTTTTATAACTTTCTATAAAACTTAGGTTATAGTCTTTTGGTAGGAATTTATCCTTCAACTTGATCATCATTTTTTCCCATGACTTAATATTATCTTTTCTTCTTCTTTATCTCTTTTTCTGCAAGTGTTCCCACTATAGGGATGCATGTCCTTTAGACTTTGTCAAAACATATTTAACCTTATTATCAATTTCGGTTCCTTCAAAATCAAAATATTTTCCCATTTCAAATATCCATTCTATAAGTTCTTTAGGGTTTAGGCTACCATTATATCTGGGAGGGTCTATTCTTTATTTTCTGCTCATTACAGACATTGCTCCTAGAAATATTTCTTCTCTTTAGTCTACTTATTCATTTTATTCATGTGCTTCATCTCCTTCTACCACTTCTTATTCATCTTCACTGACATCTTCAATGTGTACCCCTCTTCTCTACAATGTGTCTATCGTTTCCAAAATTGTAATTTCTCTTAACATTTTAACAATAACCATATCACTAGACCATGGTACTTTTCCTCTTTGGCCTCATCCTCTACTTGCCCTATCTCCACAAACCCTTTACAGATGGAGTCTATTCTCGTCACTCTTCCTACAACAATCTCCTTAGGGTTTCTTGCTCAAAATTTCCATAGTATCAAGGACTCAACTTGGATATGATACCACTTGATGCGGTAAAGATCAACGATTTCTATTGAATTTATGAATCACACAACTAGATGCATCATTCAACAATAGAATTTTTTTTTATAGAATAAATAAACCCTAATTTTATTGTTTTCCAAAAAATTCCTAACATATGAGAACAATAAATTTAATTTCTATCACAATCACCCTCTTCGCAACTCATCAAAGATGCCAAAATATAAGCTATGATACTCATTTTATCTTTCAATGGCTCAAAAGATGATTCAAATTCAATATTGGTCATTACAAATGCTAGTTTCTTACAAAAAATCCAAAATGTGGTAGCAAGTTGGGAGTCTGATAAGTACAATAACAAGCAAAAAGTTTACAGAGGTAGATATAATGGAAATTTCACAATTGACTAGTTCAAACACAAAATCCCACTTTAGGTTGTGTTGGTTGATCCAACTCCATAATCCATACATGGTTACATCATCATCTAGTTGAAGTCAATTGACATAATCAATAAAACAATTTATTTGAACTGATTTGTTAACTTGTAAATGTTTAGTTCACTTGATA
The DNA here is from genome assembly GCA_007115665.2 of Sequoiadendron giganteum. Classification (NCBI taxonomy): domain Eukaryota; kingdom Viridiplantae; phylum Streptophyta; class Pinopsida; order Cupressales; family Cupressaceae; genus Sequoiadendron; species Sequoiadendron giganteum. Next base: position 236,767,301 of record CM021105.1, on the reverse strand, counting down.
ATGTTTGCAAAAGTTTTAATGACCATGAGTAATCTACAAAATTCCTATTGGACATGGAATTACTAAAAGAAGAAAATGAATAGGGATTTCCCTTATGAAGTTAGATGACCTCAAATTTCTTGCAATCCAGATGACTTGGAAGTTCCTACAAGCACAAAAGGAACCATAAACACTAGTTTGTACAAGGAAACACATCAAAACCAGTCCAAACATTAGAACCTAATGATTTTTTTTGGTTCAATAACAACTTCCCTTAAAAGTGCAAAATAGATCAAACATCCACAAGGTAGATTCAGTAGCAACCCAAAATTTTGCAACTAGTAGCAAGCCAAAATCCTACAATACCATAACTTAGTCAAATCTTGTCCAATCTTCGTCAAATTCGACCTGGAGATGCCCATTTGTCTCTTCTACAAGGTGACATCATTAGATTTCCAAAATTATTTATAAAAATCCTCTGAGAAACTAACCAAAACTAACACTACTAGATGCCAAAAGCAATTGAACTAAAAGGAAATATTTTTGGTTGATGTAAGATTTCTTGTGAGCTGAGATGCTCTTGCATCATAAACCTTGTTTGTGGATTTAAAATTTGGGGTACAAATTTGATATAGAAAGATATAACTCTTTTGTACTTCCAAATAAAGATTCACTTCACTATATAAACTTGTAAGAACATTATGGTGGGGGTAACAAACATCTTTGAGAGCTTTCTAAGCAAAGATCTTCTAGAACTGGTAAAGCCCTATAATATAAGATTTAAGCTATGTTAAATTTATGTTTATGTTAATTGAGTTGGGAAATGAAAATAAGAAAAGTTTGAAGTATAAGAACAAAATAAAAAATAATTACAACAAAAACAAAAAAATTATAGAGAACTTGGAAAATAGACTCAAGACCTCACAGTTAGTGATGCTAGTGTGCCACATTGTCATCCTATTTCCACACTATAGCTTGAGATGCAAAATATCATCTCAAAATGGTAGAAAATAAAATTTGGTTTCTAGAATTGTTCTTTTCTACACAGTAGGAGGGAATGAAACAATAAAATATTAAGGGAACTAACATAAGATATAGAAATATAAAAAACAATCTAAAACCATTCAAATTAAATGAAATAATAAAGTACAAAAGAGAAGAAAGAGTAGAAAATCTTCATGTGCGGTAGCCTCCAATAAACTTGTAGCTAGTACAAGAAAATTGTTGGGGAATAATTATGATCTTGCCTTCAATTCAAGACCTTGATTTGGTGTTTCAACCTCCATTGGCAATCAATAAAATGAGGCAACATGGATTTAAGTGTGAATGCTTAGCCAATGTGTTTCTAGGACTAAGAACATCAATAATAAAGATTTATAAGTGATAAAAATACCTAGTTCCTAATAGTCTAGTGTGTATGGATGGACATAAGAGGTGATATCTCCAATAGAGAAAAATGAAGCAATGAATATATTTCAATAACCAACAAAGAGAAAAGGGTGAAGAATAAAAATATAGTATTCATAATGAAAATGGATAATTCTCATAAGGCCAAGGAATTTGTAGAGTACTTATATGTTGTAAAGTGTTGAAGAGAGGCAAAGAGAGTTCAAAATTGTATGAAGAGCAATAAAGTTACATGAGAGAGAGAGAGAGGAATCTTGGAAGAATGAGAGAGAATCCCAATAGTCATTACAAATATAAGGGTGACTATTGGACTTCAAAGAAATATGAGTAGATTACAAATCAATGTTTGGAAGTTGGAAGGTTAATAGAAAGTTAGAAAATGAATGGTATATGATTGTATAGTTGGAGGATGGTAGCACATTATGATAGATAAAAATACAATATGATAAAAGACTTCACATCATGTTAAAAAAAGGTAATACAATCACAAGGGACACATGAAAATATATAGAACAAGGTTGAATACAGAAAAATACAACACAACACTAGGACTATGAGTAGGTAAAAGGCCAAGGCTAATATAATATGATCCTAGACAACGCTATGAATAATGGATATTAAAACGAGCCCAAAATATAATCTAATAATGTAGGGCATGCAATTTTTTACTTTACAAAACTTTCAATCTTATTTAATAACTTTGGTTATATTGAATATACATTTAAAAAATTATGCAATATGCCTAGTCCTATGTAGATGTTAATGTCATGTTAATGTTATGATATTGTTTTTGATTATTAGGAAAATGGTTTTAAATGGGCCTCAAAATCATTTAAAAAAAATGAAGGAAGCTTGAGAGATATTACAATAGGAAGTAGCCCCAACAAAAAATAGATAAAACTGCTAACAAGAAATCAACAAACAAGAAGTAAGAAAGCAATAAATGTGAAGTAGACCAAAAACTATTAGAAAATACATAAATTTCTTTAGGATCCTCATTGCATCTAGGTCTTTAGTATTAACCTTGTCATGCATCTCCATAAACCCATTCACTTCTTGTATTGGAATAATAGCACCTTTCTTAATTTTACTTAGATAGTCCTAACACAAGGACCGACATCACTACCTTTTTTCTGTTTTCCCATCATGGTGACATCCTCCACCTCTTGCAAATATTTTCTAGAGATAAGAGGTTTACTAGTCCATTTCATAGCCTTTTAATTTAATAAAACTAGCCCCTCTGTAGTATTCAGGAGCAAATCTTAGCTAATGTTGACAAGAGTGGAGAGGTTCTCTTGGATTTTCATTATTTTCTACTCAAGAGCAACAATTCTAGGATAACAATCTACTCTTAATTTAGTAGCATCCTTCACAATTTTGTTAAGGGGGGTATTCATGGTTTTGATCCTATTATACACCATTCCCTCCAATTGTTGTTCTTGAAGGTACTAACATTATACCTTGAAAACAAATCAAACTTACCATGCAGATACTTGACTTCATGAAGGAGCCAAATAAAGATATTGAAGAAAACATTTGTTCCCTCCTTAGCCATACTAGAAACATTATTATATCCATCAAATCCCATTTCATTCCCTTTTTCTTGAAAAGAACACTTAGGTTGATACTCAAAAAAATTACCAATAGGTGGCTCCAACTTTTCTTTACCTTTACCCACGAACTCCATAACAATAGGAGGCATCTCCATCTTGTCTTTACCTTTACCCGTAGACTCTGTAACAATAGGGGGCATCTCCAAATTAATCACATTGTCAGTAGTCTTGTTCTCCCCCATGACAATATCTTGAATAGTCTTCTCACCAACCTGAGGATCATCACGAGTAACAACTTCCCTCTCCATTCCCTGAGCCAATTTTTCTTCCTCATAGAGGATTTTCCCACCATCCTACTCTCATCTTCCCCAGCTAAAATTTTCCTCTTCACACCAGATGGGGGGACAAATTCATTTTCTTGGTACCCTAGCTTCCCTTCCCTATTTTCACATAACCTTTTCTCTTGGCCCCAACCAAAGGGGCCCTTTCTAATTCCAAATCAGTATGTGAGACATTAGACCAGGAAGGGGAAGCCTCCTTCATATCCCCCTTCCTAGAAACAAACCCGACTCACCTTCCCTTTCCTCAAATTCATCAGAAGATTCATCCGTATTATAATTTGAAGGCACATCCATAGATTTATGGGATCTTTTCACTCTAGGGGTTTCAATCACATATCTTTACGTAATATGTTTAGTAATTAAGACCATAAGCCCCTCATGTAAGAAAGGGTTATTAGAGTTCCTTCTAGAATCTTGGATACCATTTTCCAAGGATAAGAGTAGGTAAAATGGAAATGACACCAACTTACCATGACAAAAATGGTTGAGAAACATAAAGTGTTAGTCGTAAATGGTCGAGAGTCTCCCATCTAGAGTGATGTATCACATTAACGCCACCACCACCTCTCTCCAAATGGGTTTTATGGAACGTCGGACATAACCACCACACCCCAACCTCTTGATCTTCACCCTTTCTTTATCTCACAAGAAAGGAGCCCTTTCCAATTTAGCCACCCCATTCTCATTGTAGAATTTCCTACCTTTAGTGGAAAGGTTGGTAACCTCAGCTATGAACTCCTTAGTCAAATTAATCTCAACCCAAAAAATCCTCAAAAATCTATTGTGCCAACTATTAACAAACTCTTGAGAGATTTGGGAGTCATATCCATGAAGCTTCAACATGTATGGCATGACCCCACCCTTGTTGAGGATCTCCCATACCAAACCATTTTCCTTTGTATCCTCACATGTCAGGCTCAATCCTGCACCTCTCGCCCCCCATAATCAATAACTTAGTTGTGCACATAGTCTTCTTCTCAAAATGGAAACGTGACCATAAAAAATGAAGACACAAAAAAGAAAAGAGGAAAATAACACTCAAAAAGCGTGTTAATCTGACATTCTGGGTATGAAGCTTCATTATTTCCATTACTCTACACCACAAGTCTAATCAACACAAAAAGTCAATTACAAGGGTATAATCTGATACCTTTAAGTTTTATTTTGATCTCCAAGATGATAAACATGTGATATTTGATCATTATTAACAATTGATTGGAGTTTGATGGGCATGTGGTCATTAGAGTCCTAATACCTAGATGAGTAAACTCTCAAATTAGAAAGGAAATTGGCAACACCATTAGCTTCCCTATACACATGGGAAATATAAGACTCTTGAAAGATATTTAAGATAGCAATAGAATCTTCTATAATGTGTTCAATTGATCAGGAGGGAGGACTGACCCTTTTTAGATAGTTAATAATGTTCATAGAGTCCCCCTCCAACTAAAATTTTCTCACACCCTTCACCTGAGCCAGTTTTAATCCATGATAGGCTACAACAACTTCTGCATAGTGGTTTGTCTGGGTTGCCAAAGAGAGCACCACCGCAGAAACAAGCCTACCATTATCATCATGTAACACTCAACCACAACTTGTAGGTCCCATTATTACATTCGTAATATTATATCATTATTAAATCTCATATTTATAGTAAAATTATTATTAGAATTTTCTCGACAATAATGATAGTATTAAATACCCTACTAACAAAATAATGTTGCTTATTATCACTAATTATTTCCCTATTACCCTTATGATTATTAATATTCATCACCCATTCATAATCTACCTAATTTTAATAATATTACTACTCTTCTATAGTTTAACACTCCAAGAGTAGCTATTACTAACATCTGTTCATCTACTTATTTATTTCTTGTCCAAATGGATACTATACAATTGCGGTTGTTAATGTTGCATCTATATTTAATGCTTTTACTAATTTAAGAAGAAGCCCCCCTCCATTAATTAACTTGGTTATAATTAAAATAGTAAAATTGCACCATGCATGATCATTATTACCATTGGTTATGTGATCATTAAGAATACCATCAATTATTAGATGGTGGTTATAAAGTAATGCAATACCAATTTCTTTTTAAAAAAATTATTATCATTGGGTTGTTAACGTTAGTAAAATCCGGAGGGAGAATAATACCATCAATTTTTAATTTGTGATTGGTTGGAATTAATGACATTCTTGACTGGTTGGTGAAATAACTAAGTTGTTAAGAAATCAAGGAATGAATAATAATAATATTTTATCTTGGGTGCCTAGACAATAATAGTATCATTAGAGGTCTAATGATGATATTTGAAATAAGAAAAGGGGTATAACTATTGAGGCCTCATTGTTAGTATTGATGTTCACATTAGGGAGAGTACGGTGAGTAAGTAAAACCTATGTTCGGGTAAATAATTATATTTTTAATGTTGATGCATTAGTTAAAGATTTATAATACCATTATCAAGGTTCGATTGAGAATAATTAATAAACCATTACTATGATTGATTAGTAACATATTTATTGTTCTATCCATATGGTGTTTAAATGATAAGGACATTATTATGTTTTAGCTCATTAGGTAATAGACTTTTAAATGCTAATGCAAGGATGGGGGATGTCATGATCGTTAAATGATTGCTACAAATGACTTCATCCTAAGGATATTAGGTTGTCTAGGGCCACCCTGTTTTGTCTAAGGGTGTGTAGATCGAACTCTGCAAACCCAACCTTGTTACCACCCTACACTTGCTCTTAGGAAACATGTCGATGAGTGATGGTATTTGTACATCATCATTTGATGTGTGTAGTATGGAGTCATGTGTTGGTAAGGTTGATATCGGTTACATATGGTTTTATATATTTGCTAAATAAATAAATAAATTATTCCATTTTTCTAGCATAATTTTTGGGCATGACACAAGCCTACCATTATCATCATGTAACACTCAACCACAACTTGTAGGTCCCATATTTCCTTTAGCAGAACGATCAAAATTAACTTTAAACCAATCATGGGGAGGGAATTACCAAAAAAAATCCTCTCTATAAGGCTTAATCTTTTGCACTGGTTGAGAAATGTCAAAATTAATATTCCACTGATCAACCACCCATAGATCATAATCAGAAACATGAACCTTCACAAAGTGCTTAGAATCAACCATTTTAGAGATAAAATTCTCCTTAATAGCAACACAAATCTTAAAGGACAGCTTGGTAGGGGGAAGAGAAATATCATGGAAAATTTTATTATCCCTCTCTCACCAATAACCCCAGGCCATATGTGAAACAATAAGGGACCAAAGTAGGGCCAAGGAGGGGTTGGATGTAGGAGAAGACCATTGGAACTAGAGGTCAGCCACAGAGGAAGGGAATACCCAATTGAGATTCCAAAGATGAAGCACATGATCCCAAACCTCCAAAGAAAACCTGTAGTCAATAATCAAGTGAAAAGAATCCTCTGCAACCTCCTCACAAAGGCAACACCTATTTAAATCATGAACCCCATTTTCTAAAGATTATTAATAGTCAAGATTTTATCTTAGCACAACAACCAAAAAAAAATTATCCTTAGGAATTAACTCTAGGAGCCACACCTTCGCCCAACGAGGAGGAGGGCCAATAATATTAGTTTTGATAATGAAAGGCATATGCCACTGAAAACAAACCATTCAGAGCTAGACAACACACCACCTTGTCAGCTTGAGAAGAGGCAAGGATGTAGATCGAGGATAAGAAATTGGCAAGAAGATCTTTCTTATGAGGATTATTCAACCCTCTAATATTCCATGATAGAATCTTCATAATGATTTCAAAGGTGTGTTTTTCAAGCACATCTCAAACAAGGTCTTCTGGGAACCCTCTGCAATATCTAACTTGGTTTCCTTTTTGATATGTTATTGCAGCACGAGCCGACCTCTACCCCTAGGTTCCTATCCATAGTCCACATTTTGGTGATTTCTGGTGGAAAATCTTGAAGGAGAAATAAGCTTTCTCCTGTTTTTGGTGTTAACCATAGTAAAAGGGGGATCCCCTCCCTCTCTAGCCTCCAACTGGGAAAGGGAGCTTGTAATATCATCACCAATGACAGAAGAGGTGAACACATCCTCCACTATGGGCTGAAAGGGAGCCACAACTTGAACTTTTTAACTTTCATCAACTGTAAATTGATCATTTTGATCCATAAACAACTCTATAGATAAGTGATCAGCCTTGAAGGTCCTATCAATCTTGTCACCTTCAACCATACTACCCTACAGTTTGTCTAAAGCCACCAAAAGTTCATTTCTCATAACAAACTCCTTCATCCTTCCAAGAGGCTCAACATGAGGCACTATCACAAAATCTCCAACACTCTCAACTGCCTAAACTTCTATAGTGGGAGTAACCTCCTTCAACACCATAGGTTCTTCCATTGGTATCTCATCTGATGCAGCCACATTCATCTTAGAGGACTAAACTTTCCTCGCCAGAGTATCAACCTCCTGCTCTTTTGAGATCCTCTCCTTTCCCTTCCACTCCTTATGAGGAGACTGAGGAGGAATATTAGAAGGCTTATGGGGTTTAGACATTTCTTAGCCCAATAACCAGCTTTCTTGTAATGAAAACAAGCAAACGAGATAGATTCATACTCCACCGTTTGGTTCCACACACCCAATTCAAAGTTTATCTTGACTGCCTTAGGAAAATCCATAGATTGATCAACAATCACACATAAATGAGCATAAACCAACCTTTTCCTAGAGGAAGTCATCTAGTCAATGGACAATAGCTTCCCAAAAGTGTTGGCAATGCCTTTAAACACTTGCTCATCTCAGAACTCCAAAGGGAGGGAAAGTAAGTAAACCCAAACCAAAGTAGAAGAGAATGAACACAAGCTTGGGTTAAACCCTATTTCCCACTTTTTGAGGACCACCAAAGATTTAACAATCATCTAAGGCCCCCCTAGTAAGGACACTCGATAAATCTTCTTCACAAGTAAAAGAAAAGGAGAAAAACCCCTTCGCCATAGCGACAACCTCCACCTGACCCTTAAGCCTCCAACGTTTAAAAGCCAAGTTGCAAAAAAATTCAATATTTGGGTGCAAACCCAAAAACTTCCCCATAAGAGACAAATCCATCATTTCCAAGCTCTTCTCAAAGATATAGTCAGGAATAGAAATATAGTACTTACCGGAGATGGGATTAGAAAAAAACCAACCAGAGGCAAAGAACTCTTACCTTTAGGTCTAGCACCAAAGATATTAGACCATTGAGGTCCATGAAACAAGACATCATCACGATTTTGACCAAAAGCTCTAGAACCATCAATAGGAATCTTGAGCATGAAACTTGACAACAAGCCTCCAATGACAAGATTAGAGTCGGGCCCCCGTACTTGAACAATACAAGAATCAACGCCTATAGAGACCGAAGGGTCCATAACACTAGCCAAGAAAAAGGACCCACCAACCCTTCCATCAACCAGACGAGCAACTGACACATCCACACCATCAACAACACCACCAGTTTACCTACCGCTATTACACAAGTCTGAGAACTAGGAATTCTTGTCTTTTGAAATTTTGAAAAAGCAACATCACCTCCCGAAGAGAGCTCCATTCCATTGTTCAAAAATACCATTATGATATTGTTGATGCCGTAAGATAATTCTATAACCATAATGAATTAGGATTTTTCCTTCTATACAATACTCTAGCATGCAACTTGAATAGTTGTGCTCAACTCAAAAGTGTTAATTCGTTCAAAAAAAGTTAACTTTGATCCATTTAAAAAATAATAATTTTGAAAGTTTAAGGTTCAAATCTATGCATGTCGATTTAAATTAAGTTCATTTTAATACCTACAAAATCTATGCATGTAGATTTGAATCAGGGTCATTTTAATATCTACAAAATTAAATCATGATAATAAATAGATAAATTATAAATTTAAATTAATCATTAATATGTGAAATCAAAATTAATCAAAATTAATCAAAATTTAAATAATTTATTATTTTTTACATAAAATATGTTACTTATACACTAATTATTCCACTTAGAACAAACAAATCAAAAGAAATTTAAAATAAAAGATAAAACTAATCAATATATCTATTTACCCACCATAAAACTAAGAAAAGTGATACATACAATTACCCACGAGAAAACTAAGTCAAGATGATCACACCAACATTAAATATTACCATTGGTTCTAGCATTTAACACTTTAAAAATAAATAAATTAATGTTATTTGAGTTTTTCATATAGTCATATATTATGGGGTATTCCTACATCGTGTTAGAGAATAGATACAGCTATATTTGGATCTACATTTTATTTAAAAAATAAAAACTTCTATATCTAAAAATATAAGAACATTAGTATTCTATTCTTCATAAGACATTATTTTTATTATTTTTATTTTATCACACTCTCCCATAATCACTAAAGTGAATATAGTACTAGGACGCTTTATTCATTTATAAATTTTATATATCTTGCATACAATCAACCTTCATTTAATTAAAAGAGAAAATAATCCAAACATGTAATGTTCTCTCCTATGCATATTATTTTAACCATACTAGAAAAACAATCTCCCACATATTATGGAAGTGCTAATGCTAATCTAGAATCGTGTTTAATTAAGAAAACAATTGGCTACATGTATCAATTAAACCTTTTAAATAATAATTTGTTCTCACCTAACTTTTGGCTGGATTTGAGTTTGCTAGTTAGAAAATACAAGGGAAAGAAGACAAATCTAGAAAAGGTATGAAACTTGAGGCTTCCACACCTTCACATTCCCAAAGGTCATATAATAAAAGCATGAAAGAAGTGATGTATCCTCATGGGGTCACGCAAAAGAGTCATGCATCCATCACCAAAGGTCATATAATAAAAGCATGCATGAAGTGATCACAGGGGTCATATAAAGGAGTCATGCATCCATCACCATATGCCTTTTTCTATTCCACCATTTCCCCCAAGTTGGCCTCTACATTATCTATGGTGGGCATAAGTTTGAATTCTTTTATAGGGGAAATTGTTAGTGAATTTTCTTGTGTAAAATATAGCTCACATTAGTGTAAAGGACTAAATTAAATGATATAGATAATTTGTGGGAATAATAAATTTAATCAATTAAATATAAATTAATTTAGATTTATTGATAGATGATTGTAAAATATGTATGAAAATTAAATGTGAGGAAGAGGAGAATTTATTAATTTTATGGAAGAATAATGTTGATAATGTTTGGAATTGATTTGTCAATTTTATTATTATTTTTTTGATATGATGATTATTTGAGAATTTAAATTAGTACAAAAATATTGTAGGTTGATGATTTTTTTTTAATATGTTTTGTGTAGATCTGAATGGACAACCCCCTTGGTGGGATATATTAATGATGGTGAGTGATATTGAAAACAAAATTCGTTTATATGTAGATGTAATTATTTTTTCTTTTAGAAATACAAATTTTCTTCAATGAATTTTGTTTCATCATCTATTTTCTAAATGATAAACTAATTGTACATAATAGTTATAATGAACCAAGTTAGTTGATAATAGCTAGTAGAAGGTGGCAATAAAATTAACATTTGAATTTGAATATTTGGATTTTAGGGTCATTCTCACACTCCTCAAAAATGTGTCATTTGTAAATGAACCAAAGGGATAAGGCAATGGTATTAGGGTAAGGATTGAAATTATGGAAATAAATATGAATGGAGATAAAATTAAAATGCATAGGGATTGGGTCATGAGTCAAACTAAGAATATGAGTAGGCCACTTGGTGATATGCTATTACATTAAGTCATTTCACCAAGGTGGGAAAAAAATAAATGTAAAATGGCATGGGTTGTTACTTTCACTATTATGTTTTTCACCTCATTTGATTTGTAATCTAACATGAGCATGTGTTTCATAGTATATGGGCCTTCTTAGTCTACATGAAAAGTAAATATCTATATATTCATAAAAGGATACTAATGTATATAAAGTACCAAATTAGTGTTAAATTTTATAGACTCTCATTGGTATGAGCAATCCATTAAAATGTACAAAATAGAAAAACAACATGTAATGGGTAGCTTCTCACATAATCAAAATAAATGAAAACAACAATTTTTTCAAGTATATACAAAAAAATAGAAGAGAGAAGGGATACAAAATTCCACCGAGATATAGATAGTGATACAAAAATCTACATGACACAATAATGCCACATGTATTTGCATAATGTAGGGATGCACTATGATGAATTTCCATACAGGGTAATAATACAATGGATATTTTCATGGTGTAGGTATTGTAGCATCATAAGTTGTCACCCTTGACAATTTCACACTATGTTTTTCTCCCCTTAAAGTTATTGGACCTAATTAAGCACTTAATTTCCTAAATTATGCATTGCACAACTTATTTTAAAACTCTTTCCAAAAATTTGCAACATAAAATAAATGATCTCATTTAATACTTTGCCCTCGACTCCTTAAACTTTGGAAAATAGGCCTAGGACACTGGTGCCTAGGGCACCTATGTCCCCTATTTTAGCTCCAAATTCAAATATGTTAGTGTTGGAATTTTATTATTTAAAATTTAAATATCTAAAGTTGGATGTCAGGATTTAATTTTCAAAAAATTAGAATAATAGCATATAAATACCTAGTTATTGCATCATTTGAACATTAAGTGAAATTAATAAGCAAGAGGTGAACATTAAGAGCAAGAATTATCAAGAGCATTATTCAGCAAGTCAAGAGAAGCCATTAAAAGGTTTATTGAAACAATTCAAGATCCAAATATCATGTCAAAATGTATGTGAGTGTGTTCATGTTTATGTTTTCATATTTTTGTGAAGGCTAATCTTTCTAGGTCTCCAAGAAATTCAAGTCTTTCAAGCAATCAAGCAAGCAAGATCAAGACCTTGAGTAGATTTGTATGAATTCAGGCCTTCAAGGAAGCCATTAAAGGGTGGTGAGTTGTATCACTTTGTGGATTCATCATTCCTTCCTATCATTTATCCATTTATCGTTGGCATTTCCATTGTGGAAGTGGAAACACTAACATGGGTTTATGCCAAGACACACCCTTAAATGGTACAACCTTTCTTCTCTCTTTGAATATGCAGGTTTTAGGTTTGAAGAGGATTTAAAGAAGTTTGAAGATCAATTATTTATTTTTGCAATCAGAAGCCTATGCCTCGATAACTCACATAAACTCAGTTAAAAAATTATCCAATAGTGATTTGAAAGTGTGATAAGTGGGAAATGGAAGCTTTGACCCAACACCAAAGGATTGCAAAAAAAATAAAATTACCTACTAAGATAATGACACCTAAGGTGCCTATGTCATGCCTTTTTAGCTCCAGATTTGAATCATAGGAGCACAATGTCTTTCTTGGTCCCTTTCCACAGTTTGATTTCTTTTGTCACTTCTCAAATCTTTTGTATTTGCATCAAAACAATAATTTACATCATTAGGACAATTAGATCCTTGCATTTCATCCTTAAGACATTTTTAGATTTGGTTTAGGGCTGGTTGACTCACCTATTAGGTCATAAGTCAATCACATAAGATGTCCAAATCCATCAAACTCTCATCACATCCCATTTCACACATAACACAAATGAACATTCCAATGAAATTTGGGAAAGGTTTCAAACCCTAAAGTGAAAACTCAAAGGCTTTGCTTTCCCCACATTTTATTTTGGTGAAATTGACTTGTTAACATTATATACCTTCTAAAAATTCACCCTAGATCTAGGTTTTCCATTGCATTGTTTTGCATTTTTTAATTAGGAATTCATTTTTGCATCATAAAAAGCATAAAAAATCAAAATTTTGCATATAATATTCTATTATAGGTTACAATAGGGTTTATTTCAGTCATTATAGCTCGAATCTACATTGAAATTGCATTCATAAATTTGCATTAGGTAATTCCTTCTCCACAGACTCGTTCTAAAGCCTCTCAAGATCATTTTGATCTTTTCTCATAAGGGTAGTTACCCTTTTCTTAGTTTGAAACTCCCTATTATACACTTGAGGCAATGTAGCTTTATGTTCATCCAAAAGAGGTGCACTAATCTTCTCCAAAGAAAAAGACCTCAAATTTTCTTCTTCATCGATTGCCTCTTGTCTCCTTGCATATAATACATTCCTTAATTCTTTAGGAAATTGTTTTTCAATGTTCTTCATATTAACTTCAAAAGTAATGTTATACTTTACAATTGATTCTTCAATGGTTGCCTTATCTATGTCATCAACTTTAATATACAGTGCAACAATCTCTTCTAGCATTTCATGCTCCATAATCCCATTGAATAAATAATCAAGTTTCATAGGGCTATGTAGCCTTATCAGAGTATTTTTCTTTTTCTTTTTCTTGTCATCTGATGACTTTTTCTCTTTTCTAGATCCAGGCTTCTTCTCACTCATTTGTATCATGTAGCCTTCTTTTTCCTTTTCAATCTCAGCTTCACTGTCAGTGTCTACAATATCAACCTTTTATTTCTTTGCGCTTGCTTCACCTTGGGAAGCATCCAATTTCCTCTTCTCGACCAATTGGGGTTCTTGTTCTTCCTCCTCATCAAATTTACTCCAAAGTATGCTTCTCTTGTTGCTTTGGTTTTAACTTTTCTTCTTGCAAGGCTTGTTTGCTATTTTACTAGAGTGGCATGTTTGTTGCTTTACCAAAGGTGTCTTCTCCTTCACCAAAGAGCTTGTAGATTATTTCCTCTACTCTCCAATAGTAGACTTAGTCCCGAAGAACTTGGGGACAATCGAAGGAGTGGTATCTGCTCTACTAGATATTTTGGCACTTGATGATCCTCCCATTGAGCTATACATGGATTTGGCTTGCTCAAATTGTTCTTTTTTGAGGCCCATTGCCTCTGTAAATGTTGCAATCATCTTCTCCACTATCTTTCTTTTATTTTTTGTATTTGATCTATGTGCACTTTCATGGATTTATCCTCATATGTACCATATCTCTCCCGAGAAGTGTCCGTAGGTTTTCTCAGCATAAGATCAACCAAACCAATTATTACTTTCTCTTCGAATTCATATCCCATTTCTAGGATCCACACAGTTCTAGGCTCAATAAAATCCATTATGCAACAATATTTACTTACCATTAAAATAATGTCATTCTTGTATTTTTCTACCACATTCTTTGGTATTCTCTCTGAATTGCATATTATTTTGAAATGTCTTGAAAAATATCCATAATGTTTCTTCCTAATCTTTCACATTACCCAAGCTCCTTAGGTGGTCTTTGATCTAATGAGCTATCAGTTTTTCCTTAAACCAAACTATATTCTTTGTATTGGGAACCTCATTCAAGAAATAAAATAGCAAAAAAATGACCAATGTGCTGAACTTGAAAGGATATTTTGAATCCTTTGTATTTTATAATTTCTCAATCAATTGTAACCTCAATAAATCACACAAGTCATAATCTTCACCCTTCACAACATTTCATATGTTGTATTGATAAAAAGTTTTCCCTATTAGTGAAATATATTTTGTAACTGATCATCATTAAAGCATACTTGAATACTCGATCTCTAATGTTCTTGATTGTTAATTCCATCTTATCATATGTCGCTCTAGTTAGCTCCATCACTACTTCATTTTTCATAAATTTTAGTGTTGAAATTGGTCTGATTGAACATAAACCTATAACAACCCTAATCGATTCTTTATTGATCAAGTGGGGTATTTCAAGCCAGACAAATCTATCATGTATCCTACTTAGGGTGAACCTTACCCATGCATCATTGTGGCTAAAGGGAGAATAATGCCACACATCAAGCTTCTTCTTTTCCAAGCTCTCAAATTCTATTTTTAGTTCTAAGTTGTCTCCCATGAGTTTATTAACCCACACATCACCCATTTTTCCATGATCATATTCTTCCAAATTTGCATGAATATAAACCCTTACATCTTCTATGTGTAGAACCCCATATGAGATGTGCAAAAATGCACCATCCATATCATCCACTAGGGATTTATTAGGATGCCATTTGAATTTGGGTCAAAGACGATCCACTACCTCTACAACTTATGGTATATACATTTTGTAGCAAATTGAAAGCACCTCTTGAAACTAGGGCAAATGGAAATTGTAAATACCTTTTAAATCACTTTTCTAGCTAGGGTTTCATGTGCCAAAACTTCTAAAAATTCTTCAAACACTTTACTTCACTCCTTCACTTCTCTACTCTTCTCAAGTGCTCATTTTAAAATGACTTGGATTGTGTATGAAATAATTTATAAAAATTTTTGTACTAGTTCCTAATTTCACATTAAATACATAATTTGAAAAGTTGGTAAAAACCCTAACTATGTGCACAAGCAATTTCAAATGCTCTGCAAACTTACACAACTCAATATTTTCCACCAATTCTTTCTCCAATAGGTCAAGCATATTGACCCACACCTCATATCCATGTGCTAAGACATCAACACCATTTCTCTAGCTAGGGATAAAAAATATTCTATTAATAATCCCCCTAAGCCAAAGCTTTCTTATTAGTTTCCAGAGGAAACATCTACACCAAATGTTGGTATAGACTCAGTCTTAGTCTCACTATCTTCCTTATTTTTCCAAATATTATTGATTTCCTTCTTCATCTCTACTAGATCAACCTTTCTTCATTGGATCATTCTTATTTACCATATTGTTCTTCTTCACATTCTTTCTTTTGTAAAATTTAGAAATATGTCCTAGTCTATTGCAATTTAACATATGACAACATTCTGAACAAGCTTACGTCCACGCATTTTGGATCTGCATTGATTATCTTTATGCCAAAATCCATTGCATAAATAACAATATCCATTAAAGGATTGTAACATCACACCATTGTTTTTGATAATATAAGAAACATCTACAAGGTGTTGTACCCTTTACATGGCGATGCCAAAGGGAAAAAAAAGAGCAAGACCACTAAACATAAAAAAAATTATAGTAACAACATATGAGAGACATAAACACAACCAGAAAATAGCAAAGAAACAACACAACACAGACCCAACCACTAGTTTTCTACAACCTCCCATTTCTTGACTAGGATGTTTAACACATCTTCCCCAATCCAATTAGGGCCTTCATTTGTGGTGTTCTTGTCCATTTCCTCCTTGACCACATCTGAGAGAGTGAGAGATGACCTATGAATCATATTTATAGTGAATCAGGCTAGGTAACTGACTTTACAATTCAGCTTAGCAACCAACTTCTGTAGCACTTTGAGCTAGTCCACCTTGCCTTCCTTTCTCTAGATCTTTTCATCAGCACCAACCCTAGAATCTGAGGACTTGGTAGAGTCATCCTAAAGCATCTAGTTCAAATCAAAGAAGGGACTAGGGTCTTCTATAGGTCCTTTATCTTTCCACTTCTTAGTAGCTTTAGCGCCTTCAATACTGCCACTAGTATGAACTGAGTCACTGTAGATGTCATCAACAAGGGTATCTTTCTTGTGTTTCACCAACCTATGGGATATTCTCACACTCATCTGTTCTTTCCCCATCTCAAATCTAGCACCCACCACAGTATCCCCTTTAGAATATTTTTCCTCGGCACATTTACCTTCCTCAGAGACCGAAAGAACCCTCAAAAGCTGAGGCACATTTTCCCCTTTCCTTTTAGTTGTAGGTTTGCTGACCTTCTTGTGTTTCAGCTCACAAATCCCAGCCACAACACTCGACTAGGCCAACCCAACCTCATTTTTATTTTTCTTCGGGGGAGGAGTAGCTAAAGTCTTAGTACCAAGATCATCCTCAAGGTTGGGGGATTTCCTCTTCGAGTCGTCTGAAACAATAGGGGAAGGGTTTGTAGGGTTATTTTTTGAGGGTTCCAATTCTTCAATGCACACAATTGAGATGGGTTTGGGAGGGACCAAAGCTGAATGGAATTGGTAGAGCCTATGGATAAGGCCTTGGTGCAACAATAAAGGAGGCAGAGAATCAGGGTTAAGAATGACAATTTCCTAGGATTCTTTAATGGATCTTTCCAAAGAACATAGCAAAAAGAAATGGAAGCTAAGAAAAATCTTATGGCTAAGATGATTTAACAGTGGTAAGTGGTAGAAATAAAATACCTTGAATCTACCCTTGAGTGTAATGTATTTCATGATGGCAAGGAAGGCTTTATCCCAAGGCTTAGGCAGTGCTTCACAGTCAAAACTTGACTTCTTTTTCATTGAATTCTTATTTCCCTTAAAGAATGCTCTCAAGCTCACCAATTCTTGCGTTTAAGTGTGTTATTTATACTTCATTCCTTCATAGGAAAGGCTAGTAGCCTTACCAATCACCTCTTCGTTGATGTCAAAAGCAATGCCACCCATGGTGACCCATCGATCCTTCTAGGAACTAGAAAAATGAGTTGATAACATCTCGTCATGGCCCACAAGATTCTCCATAAGAAGAACTAGCCCACCTTCCAAAAATATATGCCAAGCCAAAGGGTTTTGGTGAAACTCCTCACAATTGTCTGGCTCAATTCTAACTCTGTCTCCATCCATCATGACCCACAATGAAAAGTAGCCAAAAGAACATTAGAATGATCACTAGAGAGAATACCATTACAAAAGACTTTACAACGCCAACCAGGGTGAAAAGGTGTAATAAAGGAAATGTGATGTTTACATGCGTCGATAGTCAATATCAATGAAAACCGCCATGTTGGCCCATAATCATCACAAGGAAACCCATGATTAAAATAATTAAGAATAATAATGGGATCTAGATTTAAATCCCAAGAGTGAATCAACTTAAATAAGTTACACACTTCCTAGAGCCAAATGAATGTGGTGGGAAGATTTGAAATTTTCAAGTACATTTGGTAAAATCTAAGGTGAATCAAAAGGTGCCTTAATTTGGAATTATTAAACAAAATGGTGGAGTACATCCTTTTACACAAATTCCATGATCTTTGAAAAGACGTGTTGTACCATTGGAAAGGTAGCTTGTAAAGGTTAGGGGCCCCACCAAATATGATTAATAGATAAAAAAACCTTGTGGCCACCCACTTGAGCCTAGCCACCATATTCACCAAAGATCGAACGAACTAACAATCCATCAAGGAATGCCACCTGTACCCAAAAAAGAAACATAGATCAATCATGATTAATAGAGTAATTCCTTCACTCCAAGAGGATTAACCTTTGAATATACATCAGAAAAACATATATCTTTCTCCAAAATTTTCTAATCTACCAGGTGGACCCCAAGTTGGTGAAGTCATCAACCACTTGGTTACCTTCCTAAAAGATATGAGCTAGGTGATACCTCTCCAATTTAGAGATTAATAAATTAATATCCAGTCAAATATTCCTTAAGTCCCAACCAAGCAGGTGGCCCAAGTTGATAGATTCTATCACCATTTTAGAATCCCCTTTAATATCCAGATTCTTAATGCCCAGAGTGACAACAATATTAACACCCTTGAGTAACGCTTGAGACTCAACCACCATAGAAGAGTGAATACCAATACCATCAACATACCCAACAACCAAGTTTCCCTGACTATCTCTTATAAAACCACCTATACCAGATAGACTAGGGTTTCCCTTAGCCTCCCCATCAAAATTCAGTTTAAACCAACCCTTAATTGAAAGTTTCCAAATGGTGTTTTTCCTAGCAAGAGATTTGGAGTTGTTAAAGGCATCAATGCCAAGCACAATTTTCCAGGCTTTATCCATCTTGATCTCCCAAGTAGTTGGTGCAGTATCTGGTGGTTTCCACTTGACCAAGGAGAGCTTTCAGAGATAATTCTCAACTCACAACTGAACACATCCTTTAGAATCTTCTCAATGTCACGAAAACACTATTGTTCCTTTCCTTCCAGATGCACCAATTGATGATGGGGGAATTTACCTCCAAATTTCCAAACACGGTGTGGGAAGGGACCATTCCACCCTTCCACAAAGGAAACCAAATCATTATTCAAGGTCTTGTTTGTCTCCAACTTTTGAAAAATAAGGTCCCAAACACATACGATAAACAAACAATGTAGAAGCATATGATCCATAGTTTCTTCATTATCTTTGCACAACAAGCACCTGTTCAGGATTAGGAATCCCCTCTTTCTTAGATTATCTTGGGTTAGGCTGCTCTTGTGGCAGGCTATCCACTAGAAGAAATTAATTTTAGGAATTAAGTGACAGTTCTAGAACTTCTTCCATAACTTACTCTATAGGCCCTTGTTCGACAACAAACCATAAGTCATCTTGATAGTCAATTCACCCTTACAATCCAAGGCCCAAAATAAATCATATTCAACAACCGACAGAGGAATTATGTGTTGAGAGAGTAAGACCTGTAAGGAAGAAGCCAAACCTTGCAAGTTAGGAGAAAGAGGGCCACACGAGCTAATATCTTTCCAACACCTAACAACCTATAAACTATGCATGTAATCACGCACATTCCTACCAAAGAACCAAGAAGTTGGTTCCATCAGATTTTTGAACTTCATACAGGCCAAGGGGGAGTCTAAGGCGAGGAGTCTTCCCAAAACTAGATCTTGTTTCCTTTGTCAAGTTTCCATCTCAAACCAGACAACAAAAGATTCTTAATTTTGCATATATTATTCAAATCTAGAGGCCCATGGGGATGATCATTCTCAATACATCTAATTAGGGGACAATTGGATAAGTATTTGGCTTTCATAATTCTACACTAGTCCTTTTTATATCTTAACTGGTCCCACCCAACCTTAGCAAACAGAGCCTTGTTGGAAGCAAGGTCCTACCTGACCAACGACATATTTTTCTTATCTTTAGTACCAAACCATAGAAAGACTCTCTAAATCTTCTCAAACTTCTCAGAAATGTTACTGGGCATTTTGAATATTGACAAAAAATAAACAAGTATTCCTTGGAGAGTATTAGTGAGAAGCTACAGCTTGCCCGCATGACTTAGAAGAGAACCTTTCCATCTAGCAAGCGTTCTTTAGACTCTCTCAATAAAAAACTTCTAGAATTTGGGAGTAACTTCCTTAATAGTAAGGGGAAGGCTGAGATAGACTGAAGGAAGAGTGGAACTCACACATCCTAACACCACGATCACACGATCTTTCAGACCAGGAGTGCATTGAAAGAAATAGATCATAATTTTATTATAATTAATGCATTGACCAGAACAAGACACATAAAGATTGAGGCAACCTTTTCACTTCTTGGATTCAACCATTGAAACTTTTCCAAAAAGCATGTAGTGTCATCCACAGATTTTTGAATAGTAACAGGATCAAGGGTTGAGTCTAGATTAACACCCTTGATGGAGCCCTCTGACACCATACACACCATATTCCTACTCAACACTTCAATCACCATAATGAATAAATAAGGGGATAGGGGGTTTCCCTATCTGATTCCCCTCCCAGCCTCAAAGAACCCTTGGGATACTCCATTGACTAAAATTGAATACTTCATCATGGAGACACATTCCATAATGATATTGATAAATTTTTGGTTGAATCCAAACTTATCAAGGACTTTGGGGGGGAAATTCCATAGGAATTTATCATAAGCTTTGGAAATTTCGAGCTTAAAAGCAATGCTAGGGTTGTTACACCTATCCATAGAGTCTATATTTTTATGGGGTAGATAGAGCAACATCCAAAATATGTCAGCCAAGAAAAAAACCTTTTTGACTAGGACCAATCATTCTCTCCAAAAGAGGTTTCAACTGGTTCACCAAGATTTTAGAGAATATCTTATAAATAGTATTGCAAAGACTAATAGGATGAAAATAAAACATTTTCAGAGGGTCCTTAGTTTTGGGAACCAAATCTATGAATGTGTGGTTCAACTATTTAGTTAATTTTCTAGGGTTGAAATATCCTTAGTAGCAAGGGTAAGGTCCTCCACCACAATCTCCCAAAGGGTTTGGAAAAAAGCTAAGGGAAACCATCAGACCCAGGGGCTTTATAGGCACCCATACTGAACACAATAGATTGAACCTCCTCAGAAGAAACAAACCTCAAAATAGAATCATTATCCTCATGGGTTAAAGTGGTAGGGAGAGGTTCTAACAGAAAATCAACCAAACCAGGATCAGGAGCCTCTAAAGGAAGTGAGTAAGCATGCTTAAAGTGATTAGAAGCCAATAGTCCAATCTATAAGGGATTACAAACTTCATCCCCAACCTCATTTGTTTAGTTTTTTTATTTGTTTCCTTTTTCTATGTTTAAGAGTCGACACATGGAAGAAAGATGTTTTCTAGCTCCCCTCAACAAGCCACTATGTTCTAGACTTTTTCTTCTAGAAAATCTCTTCTTTCTTTAATATTTTCTCCTATTCCAATCGATCCTCATTTTCCCGTTGGCTTGGCAAAATACTATTATCTCTCTCTTCGATTATTTTTTGTAACTCACCAAGTTTATCAGCCACCACCCATTTTGATGGAACACATCCCCAAAAACACATTTATTCCATCCTTTAACCATATATTTGACATGTTTGAGTATTTGAGAGAGCCTTAACATAGGGAGCCTTGCACCGGGATATTCCACTAGGTATCAACCTTGTTCCAAAATTTCGGATGGGAATTCCACATGATTTTGAATTGAAAAGGAAACAAACCAACAAGAGAGTGGTTAGTTGGGAGTAACAGTAGAGGATTATGGTCTGAAACTATTCTAAGGAGAGCTAGAAAATTAGAAATAAGAAGAGTAGTCCAATTGGGAGAAATAAGGAATCTATCAAGGTGGACCTGGATCAAATCAGCCCTAAGGTGACAATTAGATCAGGTAAATGATTGGTCATACAAGCCAATATTATCCAAACCAGTAGAATTAAAAAAGTCAGCCATATCAGACAAACTATTAGAATAGCCAGTCAAACCCCCACTCTTCTTTGAAGGGTAAAGGGGGGAGTTAAAATCCCAACCACCAACCAACGACCATCCTTGTTAGCCAAAATCTAGTTATAAATCACTTGCCAAGGGGATTTCCTCGCATTCCTAATATTGGGTGCATAAACATTTATCAAGAACTAGGAACCCCCAACATTGGAGAACTTTATACCAAGGTTATTCCTGCATTCGAACAATTCAGATGTTGAGATCCCAAACATCTATCTTTCTCCAACACTTGCTAATCTACCAAGTGGACCCCAAGTTGGCGAAGCCATCAACCACTTGGTTACCTTCCCAAAAGATATGAGTGAGGTGATACCTCTCCAATTTAGAGATTAATAAATTAATATCCAGTTGAATATTCCTTAAGTCCCAAACAAGCAGGCGGTCCAAGTTGATAGAGTCTATCACCATTTTAGAATCCCCTTCCATCTCTAGATTCTTAATGCCTAGAGTTATAGAAATCTCGATGCCCTTGAGTAGCACTTGAGACTCAGCCACCATAGAAGATTGAATACCAATACCACTAGCATACCCAATAACCAAGTTAACCTTACTATCTCTTATAAAACCACCTGACCTTGTTGGACCAGGATTCCCCTTAGTCACCCCGTCAAAATTTAGTTTAAACCAAACCTCGATTAGAGGTTTCCAAATGACGTTTTTCCTAGAAAGAGATTTGGAGTTGTCAAAGGCATCAATGCCAAGCACAATTTTCCAAGCTTTATCCATCTTGATCTCCCAAATAGTTGGTGCAATATCCGGTGGTTTCCACTTGAGCAAGGAGAGCTTTTAGAGATAAGTCTTGACCCACAACTAAACACATCCTTCAGACTCTTCTCGATGTCACAGAACACCCTATTGTTCATTTCCTTCCAGATGCACCAAATTATGATGGGGATAATTTTCCTCCAAATTTCCAAAGGGGGTATCAGAAGGGACCATTCCATCCTTCCACAAAGGAAACCAAATCATTATTCAAGATCGAGTGTGTCTCCAACTTTTGGAAAAAAAGGTCCCATACACCAATAGTAAAAAAACAATGCAGAAGCATATGATCCATAGTTTCTTCATTGTATTTGCACAAAAAGCACTTATTCGGGATTTGGAATCCCCTCTTTCTTAGATTATCTTGGGTTAGGATCTTGTTGTCGCAAGCCATCCACTAGAAGAAATTAATTTTAGGAATGAAGTGATAGTTCTAGAAATTCTTCCATAACTTACTTCGTAGGTTCTTGTTTGACAACAAACTGTAAGTCATCCTGATAGTCAATTCACCCTTACAATCCAAGGCCCAAAAGAAATCATCTTCAACAACCAACATAGGAATTATGTGTTGAGAGAGTAAGACCTGTAAGGAAGAAGCCAAACCTTGCAGGTTAGGAGAAAGAGGGCCACATGAGCTAATATCTTTCCAACACCTAGAACCCTATAAACCATGCATGTAATCACACACATTCCTACCAAAGAACTAAGAAGTTGGTTCCATTAGATTTTTGAACTTTTGTGAAATTACAATACTGTGTTTCACTTATTGCCCAAGATGGACATTTACATCAATTTTTTTAACTGAATCTTCATCTTTTGAGACCTATAGTAGCTAAACCATTAAGAATTTGAAGATGATGTGAACTAGTGATTTGCTACAATTTGTGTGTAGATTCTAAATATTTGTTTTTTCAAATTTTCTAAAATAAACCATGAATCTTTCAAAATATCCTTTAATAACTAGTTTTAGAAAAAAATCAACATTTTTAGAAAGTAACATTTGTGTCGTACAACATAAATTTTTTTCTAGAAAGGATTAAATTATAATTTTTGAAATGTAGATTCTCAACATCAATATCTAGGGAAAGGATATTTTTTTATAATTTTTTGTTGCATATTTTTTTAAAAATTTATTTTTGAAGTCACTGTAACTATAATTTGGACATACATGTGTGTTGTACAACCTAACTTTTGGTGTATACATCAAAATCCATTTTTTCCTTTTTTGGGTGAAACAAGGACATCTATACCTAAGGAATGGATATTTTTTGAATTTTCTTACAATGGTTTACTATTTTTCCACCTTTGCACAACAAAGAGATTGATGTTAAGAGAAAAACCTATGTTTAGTGAAAGTTGAAAATTAAATACATGATAAAATGAAAATATATCAAACCTATACTTTTTGGAAAGCTCATTTCAAGGACTACAATCTTGAAAAAAATAATTTTTAAATGATGTTATTTAATCCCTCAAAAGGTAAATAAAAAGTGGTTTTTCTCTAGCTTTTGGTAGGTGTGAAGGAGACTCCATTGTGGGTATGATTAAATACTAGAGGGGTTCTATCCAAGGGGGTTTGATAGAAGGGGTTTTATATATCCCTTTTCAATTAAAATCCTTTAGATGGAGCCTCTCAAGATTTAAATCATTAGTTTTTCTAAAAATAGTGATTTTAGGAAAAAATTATCACGTCCCAAAAGTGAGACACACTATTGAGGTTGCACCCACTTCGTACAGGCTATGGGGGAGTCTAAGAGCCAGGAGTCTTCCGAGAAGTGGATCTTTTTTCCTTTTCCAACTTTCCATCTCAGACCAGACAGTAGAAGCTTCTTCATTTTGCATATATTATTCCAAGCTAGAGACCCATGGGGATGATCATTCTCAATACATCTGATTAGTGGACAAATGGCTAAGTATTTGTATTTCATAATTTCGTACTAGTCCTTTTTATATCTAAACTGTCCCACCAAACTTTAAATAGAAAGAAAAGCCTTGTTGGAAGAAAGGACTTTCCTGATACCCAACCCCCCAACTTTGGAAAGGAAAACTTTCTCCCAACTAACCAACGACATCTTTTTCTTATCTTTAGTACCAGACCATAGAAAGACTCTCTAAATATTCTGAAAATTCTCAAAAATATTACTAGGCATGTTGAATATTGACATACAATAAATAGGTATTCCTTGGAGAGCAGTAGTGAGAAGCTACAGCTTGCCCACATGACTCAGAACAGAACCTTTCCATCCAGCAAGCTTTCTTTGGACTCTCTCAATAACATAATTCTAGAAGTTGGGAGTAAATTCCTTAAGAATAAGGGGAAGACCGAGATATATTGAAGGAAGAGTGGCACTCACACATCATAACATCATGGTCACATGATCCTGCAAACCAAGAGTGCAATAAAATAAATAGATCATAATTTTATTATAATTGATGCATTGAACAGACCAAGCCACATGAATATTGAGGAAAACTTTCCACTTCTTGGCTTCAACCACTGAAACTTTTCTAAAAAGCATGTAGTGTCATCCACAAATTTTTGAATAATAATAGGATCAAGGGTGGAGGCTAGTTTGACACCCTTGATGGAGCCCTCTGACAAAATATGAACCACATTCTTGCTCAACACTTCAATCACCATAATGAATAAATAAGGGGATAGGGGGTCTCACTGTCTAATTCTCCTCCTAGCCTCAAAGAACCCTTGAGATACTCCATTGACTAAAATTGAATACTTCACTGTGGAGACACATTCCATAATGATATTCATAAATTTTTGGTTGAATTCAAATTTATCAATGACTTTGGGGGGAAAATTCCATAGGAATTTATCATAAGCTTAAAATTAATGCTAGGGTTGTTACACCTATCCATAGAGTGTCGAGTTTCATGGGTAGATAGAGAAACATCTAGAATATGTTTGCCAAGAACAAAACCTTTTTGACTGGGACCAATCATTTTCTCCAAAAGGGATTTCAATCGATTCACCAAGATTTTAGAGAATGCCTTATAAACAATATTTCAAAGACTAATAGGATGAAAATAAAACATGGTCAGAGGGTCCTCAGTTTTGGGGGCCAAAGCTATGAATGTGTGGTTTAGCTGTTTAAGTAATTTTCTAGAGTTGAAAAATCCTTAGTAGCAAGGGTAAGGTCCTCCCCTAGAATCTCCAAAAAGGTTTGGAAAAAGGCTAGGGGAAACCATCAGGCCCAAGGGATTTATAGGAACCCATACTAAACACAACAGATCGAACCTCCTCAAAAGAAACCACCCTCAAAATAGAATCATTATCCACATGGGTTAAAGGGGTAGGGAGAGGTTCTAACAACATATCAACCAACCTAGGGTGAAGAGCACTAAAGGAAGTGAGTAAGCATGCTTAAAGTGATTAGCAACCAATAGTCCAATTTGTAAGAGATTAGAAACTTCATCCCCAACCTCATTTTTTAATTTTTTTATTTGATTCCTTTTTCTATGTTTAAGAGCCGACATATAGAAGAAATATGTGTTTCGATCCCCCTCAACAAGCAACTATATTCTAGACTTTTCTTCTAGAAAACCTCTTTTTTCTTTAATATTTTCTCCCTTTCCAATTGCTCCTCCTTTTCCTATTGGCTCATCAAAATACTATTATCTCCATCTTCCATTATTTTTTGTAACTCACCAAGTTTATCAGCCACTACCCATTTTTGATTGAACACATCCCCCAAAACACATTTATTCCACCCTTTAACCATATATTTGACATGTTTGAGTGTTTGAGAGAGCCTTAACATAGGGGAGCCTTGCACCGAGATATTCCATTGGGTAGCAACCTTGTTCTAGAAGTCTGGATGGGAATTCCACATGATTTCAAATCGAAAAGGGAACAAACCAAAAATAGAGTGGTTAGTTGGGAGTAACAACAAAGGATTGTGGTCTGAAACCATTCTAGGGAGGGCCAACAAATTAGCATTAAGAAGAGCAGTCCAGTTGGGAGAAATAAGGAATATATCAAGGTGGACCTAGATCAAATCAGCCCTAAGGCGACGATTAGACCAATTAAACGATTCACCCTACATGCCAATATCAACCAAACTAGTACAATTAAAAAAGTCAGCCAAATTAGACATATTGTTAGAATAGTCAGTCAGACACCCACTCTTCTCTAAAGGGTAAAGGGGGAAGTTAATATCCCCAACCACCAACCAACGACCATCCTTGTTAGCCAAAACCCAATTAGAAATCACCTGCCAAAGGGATTTCCTCACATTCCTAATATTGGGCACATAAACATTTATCAAGAACCAAGAACCCCCAGCATTGGAGAAATTTATACCAAGGCTATTCTTGCATTGGAACAATTCAGAGCCTGAGATCCAAGTGGGATTCCATAAAATAGACAAACCATCAGACGCCCCACCGACATCGCAACAAGAAAAGAGAGCATTAGGCCAAATAAACTTGGAAATGGATTCAAAATTGGTTTTCTTCATCTTAGTTTCTTGAAGGAGTAAAATATCAACCTTATGTTCCAAAACATAATTCTTCAAAGCTAGCTGCTTGTGGGGACTATTTAGCCCTGTCACATTCCAAGATAGGATTTTCATTTAGAATTTTTCTTTGAGGACACCTACAATGTACTATGTTTACCTATCGTGATTTCTTTTGCTATTTCTCTATGTCTAGTCAGCCGCTAGTTAGGTCTTCCCACCTTGGAGTCACCAACCATATCCACTTTCTTTTATTTTCCCTTCTTCTTAGGAGTTAACCAGAACTCTTTTTCCACAGTTTGCACCTGAGACACCACAATCTCCTCAGCTTATCGTGGATAGGGTATAACTTTCTTCTCAACTTCATCTTGGATTTCACCATCCTCTAGAAATTTTGGAGAGAGAGGTAACTCTAAAGAAACACTAGAGTCTTGAGCACCATTGCGAAAGTAACCATTGGGTCCCAAAGTAAAACCAGAGGGAACCAAATCCATTGACAACACCAGATTTATAGTCATTAAACACAAGCTTGGCCGAGGATTCAATAATCTTAAGAAGGTCAAATTCAAATGGGAATCCATCAGAGGGAGTCTCCATAGACATAGCATTGGGACATGGGTCATGCCAAATCAAGGATTTGCAATCTGTGATAAGGTGGCCCAATTTAGCAAATTTCTTACAGTATATCACAACATTCTCATAATAAACAGGTTGAACCCAAGAACCAAAAATAGAGAAAAGCTTCATAGAGTTGGGTTAGGACTTATTGACATCAATGTTGATGAAAAAGTGAGCAAAAATTAACCTAGACATGGATTTGGTGATAGAGTTTGAGGTGATGAACTAACCCAGAGAGTCCTTGATGCACTAAAAAAAAGTCATCTCACTACTCTAGAGGAAGACTAGGGAGACAAATCCAAATAGGAGCTGACTTGTAGAGGTCAATTTTAGGATTGAAACCCAGTTTCCAATGACATAAAGACAAACCGCCATGGCACAAATGCCAACACTACCCTTCAAGAACCATTTTGTAACAACCCATCTTCAAATCATATCCATAGAGGGCTAAAAGAAAAGAAACTTACCCACCATCACCAAATCCATGTATGAAATAATCCTATTACTAATAGCTTTAGAAATGGAGAACTCGTTACTCGTTATCAAAAATTTTTCACTCAAACAAGGAAGAGAACCCTCAAAAGTTAGGTTCTTATGAGTAAACACAACTTTCCAACCCTTAGGCAACAGGGTAATAGGAATCACCAACACCTCGACATCAGGTAGGAAAAGAATCATAGGCTCCCTAGCAGTTGACAACACATGAGAGGGTCCTAAATATGGTGCCAGATGTGTTGAAGGGAGAACTTGGGTAGAAGGGGACAGGGGTAGGGGACCACGGGGTACCCCCAATGCATAGCCAACCATGTGCACAATGAATTCAAAAGAGAGGAGCTAGAAAAAATATAATTTGTTGTTGAGTTTCATCATACCATTTTTATAGCCATTCATCATTTGATTTTTGTATTCCATAGCCTTATGTCCAAATTTATTGCAGGAATAAAAAAACATTAAAATATGGATACCATTGTACATTTGGTTGTCTGATAGTTGGTCTTTTGAAGTCTCTCCTTTGATTTTGGACTTGATTTCTATTACTCTTCTTGTACTAAATCTTCTTTTTAGCCTAGTTTGGATTTTGATTTGTCTTTGAGCTTTCAAATTTCTCAGACCCTAATCCTTCTTTGTCCCTAGATCCTTTCTAGTTTGCAATCATTTCATCAAGCTTTGTAGATCTCATCTTGAATTTGTCTTCATGACTCTTTTCTTTCTCAGGATCTAATCTCAAGGTCATAACTTTTTCCTCAAGTTTTGAACATTCTTTAAATTTTATTTTCATCTTAGCATTCAATATTTCTTCAACTTTTTTTCCTTAGTCAATTTGCACTTTTAGATTGGTAATTATTTCATTGGATTTCTTTAGCTTCTCATTAATCTCCTTATGTATTTCTTTGAATTTCTTGATTTTCTCTCTCAACTTTTTGATGCATTCATTTGCTTCTTTGACATTTTCTTTCAGATCCTTGTTCTCACTTTTAGTCCTTTCCAGATCTTCAAGGGCTATTATGAGTTCTCCATTCATGTCAACCATGCACTCTTAATCTGTGAATCCAACAATAGGAATATCTTCCAGAGGAGTAGGATATCTCCTAAGAGCCATGTGTTCAACCTCCAAGATCTTCCCCAAGTGGTTAAGCTTCTTCCAAGGAACCAAGCTCGAATACCAATTGTTGAACACCCAAAATAATGAGAGGGGGGTGAATCAATATTCTTTGAAACTATTTAAGGATTTAAACATTTATTCCACATAACATATTTAATTTATAGTAATAATGGAAATCATGAAATAAGCCATCAACATCACATAACACATGAACACTAGATTTTTATGTGGAAAACCTAAAAAGGGAAAAACCATGGTGAGGGTTAGATCACAATATAATATAACCAATTATAAGATATTACATAGTTGCTCAATGTAGGTAGACTCACTGTCTTAGTGGACTCACTTCCCACATAAAGAAGAAGAGAGTGGTGGCACACAACCAAGATTTGAACTATTAAAAATGCAACTACAACATGCTAGAATATAGTTCCACTAAAGTTCAATACATAAAGTCAACACACTTCATCTCTCTACTCTAACACTCTACTCTAATCTACACTTGCATAATTTTCACACAATTCACATCCACTACAGTTACATATTTGCTAACATCTCATCTCCAACAACAAAATGAACTCATACTTATATTGATTTCATCCCAACATCAATTAGGTCAGTCTAATTAGATGTGTCATACAAAATATGCCTTGTTGGCTCAATCCATACACCACATCCCTTAACTTAGACTTGTAACAAATAAGATAGGTCAAGGTGGACCTATAATAACATCCTTATAATGGATCTTGATGCTTATTCAAACTCCGCAATAATCAAAACTTATTAGGTTGACACCAGTAATGACCTAACATCAAAATTCACTAACTATTCAACCATAAGAAAACATGTGAACCTCAAAAATTCATGTAAATTAGAATTTCAATGCATTTGAAACCTATCAACACTATGATGAATCCACAAAACTGGATACCAATCCATGGAGAACTGCATATTCACCAAAGCATACATAATGAACAAGAAACATTATCATTGGCAAATCGAAACTTTTGTCAACCATAACTTCTACTCCAAAAACCAAAACAATGTGAAAATGTGGATTTAAAGTTTACTAACATCCAAAAAAATTCCTTAGAACCACAACACAAGATTCCTCAAGGCAGACCAATGCATACCAAATTACTAGATACACAAAAATACCTATTTTGAAAATTAGTCAATTTTTCACTACAATTGATTACACCAGATCAAACCTTCTTGCAAAAAAACATTATATGACCATCTTCATTCATGCTTAATTTATACAAAATGATCTACACAATGAACTTCATACCAGATCACAATGTTGACATTAGTGACAACAATGTATTGCATACTACACAACTTGTATTCATACCTCATGCTCATGTTGCCAGTAAGTATATCAATGACAAACTTCTTACTCTTCCAACAATTTAATAGTTTAGGTAATATTTTACATTATGAATTTATGCAATATACCTAATCTTATGTAATTGTTGATGTCATGTTAATCTTATAATTGTGTTGATGTCATAAGATAATTCTATAATGCTTCATCACTTAGAACTGTATGACCATAATAAATTAGGGTTTTTCCTTCTATACAGTACTCTAGCATGCAACTTGAATAGTGGTAATCAACTCAAAAAGTGATAATTACTTCAAAAAGAGCTAACTTCAATCCATTTTATTTCTTTTTGGAAGTTCAAGGTTCAAATCTATGCATGTGGATTTGAACTAGGTTCATTTTAATACCTACAAAATCTATGCATGTGGATTTGAACTAGATTCATTTTAATACGTACAAAATTAAATGATGATAATAGATAGATAAATTATAAATTTAGATTAACCATTAATAACTTGAGGTCGAATTAATCAAAGATTAAATAATAAATATATTTTTACATAAAATATGTCACTTGTACACTAGTCATTACACTTGGAACAAATAAAATTCAAATAAATTTTAAATAAAAGATAAAACTAATCAATATATCTATTTAACCACCATAGAACTAAGTGCCACCACAAAACTAAGTCAAGGTGATCATACCAACATCAAATATTACCATTCATTGTAACATTTGACACTTTAAAATAAATTAATTAGTGTTATTTAAGTTTTTCATATAGTCATATATTATGGGGTATTCCTTCATCATGTTAGAGAATAGATAAAGCTATTTTTGGATCATTAAATCTAGTTGCAATAATAAAATATCATTTCTAATGCATATTAAATTATATTTTTTCCTTTCTTTTCTTTCCTAATACATCAATACTATTGAAACATAAAATTTCATCTTTAAAATTATAATTGTGTTGGCATATTGTCATTGATTTCAAAAGGGGATCAAAGGTAAGATGGAATTGATCTTGGTGTTGGAATTGATGTCAAAATGTTATCATTGATTTCTAAGGAGAGATATGGTATGTTGAGGATTTGGTTCTAGAAGATGGTATATACGTTGCAAAAGTTTCATAGGATGTTGCAATTTTGTCATGAAATTGTAGAGTACTCTTCCAAGCATCTGAAGTGAAATCAAAGGCTAGATTTGACATGGGTTTTTTGAGAGCTTTTCAGAAATGTGACAAGCAGTTCTAGAGGATGAATAGTGCACCTAGGAATGAATTATGTTTCCTCACAGCCAAAATTAGGGTTTACTGGTTAAACCCTATGTTTATAGTCATGGGTACTAGCAAGTTTTTATAATTTCATGTTGACAATGTATAAGTGGTTACTGGTCACATAAATTAACCGACCAAGATAACGTTTGTCAATTTTAATATTTGCTAAGTTGAGCAAAAAATATTTGGCCCTACACCGAAGTGACAATGATATTTCAAAGAGATGTTGTTTTAAGGCCCTTCCACACAAAAATGATGCTTGATAAACGGTGGAGGTCAAGCCTTAGAGATCGAACGGCCTCCCCGCTAACCCTTTGAGTTTTTGGTGGGTCCCAGCTAAACCTTGAGGGATAGCAGGGAATGGTGGAGATTTATCCATGGTCAATGAATGATGATCACTGATGAAGATGGTGGGACCAGAAAATGTGCAAGTTAGTGGAGAATAATGTTACTAATGTTCATCAAAGAGACAAATGTACATTGGTGTGACTTGTTGATTGGTCCCTTCAACATACCAATAAGGTGGGACCCAATAGGATGATGTGTGTAGACATGTGTGATGGAGTATGATCAATTACTACGATCAAGAAGATCTGACAGTGCCTGCTAAACTGTGACACCTATGGTGGGACCTCGTCTATACCTCATGAGAGATTGGGGAATGGTACAGATCAAACAAGTTTTTGATTAGATGGTGCAAAAATTTGGTAGTGGGTCTAGCTGACAAATGGTGAAGAAAAATTGGCCAATATGTAACTTCACATCATTGTTGTGAAGTGTAGATGCTGACAAGGATAAAAATGGCATTAGCCCACAACCCCATGATATTTCATGAAGGGGGTCTACAGTGTAGTAGTATAGAATCTGCATACTCGCAACAGTCAGTGAGGGGAGTCTGTGGTCTAGCAATAACCCATGGACACCACTATTGTGCCTTTTGCACACACGCCCTATTCGGAACGGGGACCCTCTTTTCCCTCTTTGCTTTTTTGGTCCCTTTTTGTTCTGCCTCATTTTGCGTACCAATTTTTGTGCCCCAAAAGGGGTTGGTGCATTTCGCAATGCCATATTTCAAGCTTGACCGGAGTCCCCCCCCCTTCAAAAATTGCTAAGTCTTGGGTTAATTCGGGGTTTCCTTGTCAAAATGTCGTTCTGGCAGCTATGGCAGTTTCCGGGTTTCCCTTTTCAGGTTTCCCTTGCCGGGTTTCCCTTTCCGGGATTCCCTTGCCGATTTTCCTCTGTTGGGTTTCCCTTGCCGGATTTCCCTGGCCAGGTTTCTCATCGGTCTTCACTGTTTCAACGATTGTGATTGGTTGGTTTTCCAAACTCTAGACCCCAGACCTCCCGCCGCCCCTACGTTTTCAAATTCACCAACCAAACCTGCCATCGTATGGAGGAATTAAATGTCGCAATAATGGCAGTTTTTCTATAAAAACAAATTTTCCGGCCATCATTATCAATTGCGCGAGTGATAGAAGAGTTTGGAGAACTTCCAGTGACCAGGTCTTTTCCGCCCAACATCCCAAGCTCCGTTTTCAACCGTTTTCCATGCGACCGACTGATCGTTCTTCGAGATTTCGAGGTAGGTTCACCGTCCGCGCACCCTCCTTCTCTATTTTGTGAAATTTCACATTTTTGTGCATGAAAATTGTAAAATGGGTTTAAAATGAAGTAAATTCGTGCCTTCCGGTCAACACCCATGTTTTAAAAATATGAAAATCACTCTTTAAATCACCTAAAATTTGATCCGGAACTTCACCGCGCTGCGGCTGTTCTTCGGAATAGCGTTGGCGCCTTCCGGGCCCGGGTCTTCCCGTGGTCATCCGTACCTCTCCTCTTCAAATTTTGAATGTGGTTTTTTCCTTTCTTCAGATTTCAACCTCTAGAATTCCCTTCCTGGGATTCCGTTGTGTCTTCGCCGTTCCAAATGGCCCTGCCCGAGCGTCCTCCCGAACCTCAGAGTTCGTCTAAAACTCCAATCGTAATCTTCTTGAAATCTTCCCTTGGAATTTGGTTTTCGGAATTTCATCCCTATTTCGTAGTTTCAAATGGCTTTCACCTTGCGGCTTTCCAGACTTCGCTTCCCGGCTGCAAAATCTCGATACTTTTTTTCCTCTTCGGACTTCCGCTTCCAGAATTCCCTTCCCGGGGTGCCGTTGTGTCTTTGCTATTCCAAATGGCCTCAATCGAACGTCTCCCCGGATCCCGGTCTGCTGTCCGTCAAAACCCGAAATATGGACTTCCTCCGAACTTCTTCCAGACTCTGGGCACTGGAATTCCCCTCTCAGAATTCCATTCCTCCTACGCCGTTTCAAATGGCCCCGTCCAAGCATCTTCCTGACCTCCAGGTCCCAGTGCTTCATTGGCCACCTGATTGTCTCAAACCCTCTGACCATTTTCAAGAACTTCCTCCTGGATTTCCTCCCCCAGATTTTTGCTTTCATTTCGCCGTTCCCAAATGGCCGACCCATAGCCACTTCCTAGAGACGGAAATTCGACACCCAGATTCCGTCACCCGGAATTCCATTTCCTCTGTGCCATTTCAAATGGCTTCCATGCAAATGATGCCTGAACTTCCAAATGAGGCATCAAATGACCTCCAAATCCAAAAGGGATTTCGACCCATTTTCTAAAATTTGGTTTTCCTCCGCCTCCAACCTCAAATCTTCAAATCCAACTTTGGGAAATGCCTATGGGAGTCCCATTCTCATTTTTCCCCTTCAAACGACATTTTGCCAAGGGATTTCCAGCCCAGGAACTCCGAATTGTCTACACTGCCCTCTAACAATGAAGTATCTAGCTTCCATGGTTATTAAATATGAATTATGATTGCCGGACTAATCTTGACATGCAGGGATTTTTTGGTGGCCATTTTGTCAAGTTCATCATTACTAATTCTCGTCTTTTGTGCATAATTTATGGAATCCGATGCAGAGACTTCCGGTGCTTCCAAGAAAGGCAAAGAAACGGCCAAGCCACCAAGGGGGGAGGAAGACAGAGACCTGATGAAATGCAAATTCCAGGGGGTCCCTATTCAATCCAGGATCACTACCCTTTGGAGGGATGTCTCAGACACCAACATCGGACAAGTCAATGTTGATGAATTCACGCAGAGGGTCAGAATGAACCCGAAAATAGCAAATGCCAGATTAATAAAGAGCAGTGGACTTGCTAAAGCTATAGGTTTCTTGCTGGCCTTAGTGGTCCCGAAGCTGATGATAGCATGCGTGGAGGCATACCAATCTGATACTAGAACCATAGTGGACCATGAGGGAAATATCCTTGCAGATATGTCTTCGTTAGGTATAACAGAGACCTTCCACATTCCTGCCTTTGAGAGCATGGAGGTCCCCACCATGGAAGACTGTAAAGAGGTGTGGGAATAGGACCCATTGGGGTGTAAAAAGCTTATCAACCAATGCTGGTTGAAGGACAAATGGGGTATTGCTAGGAAGCTTCCTCAGGAGCTCTTCCACAACGACTTCTTCGAGGACTACCATGACCTTGTAACTCTGCTCAGCCGAGTCATGGGCCTTCTCAATGCAGTTTTCTTTCAAGAATGGATGTTCTATTTCATAGAACAGATTCTCCGAGGTAAGGGCACCATCTTCTATTGGGGAGAGATCATCAATGACTGCTTCCATGAGCAGTTTACCACCGTGAAGAAAACCAACAAATTCTTCATGACCTCCTACTTGGTATATTCTCTCACCAATCAGTGATATTATCAGGGATTGACAATGATGCCTAGTGATCCAACGGGGCCAGAGCTCAAGCCTTATGACAAGTACCCTCAATTACAATTTCAGAATTTCAAAAGAAACTACTGCAGGGTGAACGATGCTTTCATTGCTCACATCATCTGATCAGTAGGAGGGGATTTTCATAGGAGGACATCTCACAGTGCGAGGGTCCTCCTCAGGCAGTACGCCTTCTCATAGATATAGTTCCCCAAGTTTACATATATTCACGCCGAGGGATTCACCGAAAGATCGAACAAGCTGCCCCAGTACCCAAATGACCGGATCATTCTTTTGGAGCTGACTCGGTAGTTGCGACACATTCACAGCGTCTTCAGAGAAAAACATCTGGTGGGCCTTGCCTATCCAATGAACCTTGGTTAGGGGATGTATAAGATCCACACCTCCCAGTGCGCAGGATATTCGGAAAAAGAGCTAGCAGAGTATAACTTTGAACAATGCACGGCAAGTCCGCGAATGGATCCTTATGGTCATGTTAGAAAGGCACTGGGATGGGAATACGCCCACTTCCACAACATCGAGGACTTTTGGGCCAACTGCAGGGATGATCTTGAGGTATGGTTGCAGTATTACATGCACGTGACTGTCATCCATGTACAAAGGGTGAACTTGTGTCTGGTCCCTGATCAGCTAGAGGAGGATGAAGACACAGTTGTGAACCTAGGTTACGATGCAGTGTCCAACCTGCCACTGCCTACTATTGACTAGAATGCACCCGAGGTTAATGACATTGGTGTGCTCACTAGGCCCATTGAAATCCAAACGAGGGCATGGATCGATGAGAGGGTGGCTCAATTGAAACAACAAGGGGTCATCCTGAGGTTCACCGAGCTTGCAAGTGAGCATGTAGGTGAACAAAGTGGCTCTGAAGGTGGGGAAGCTACAACTGCAACTAGGGAGACATCTAAAACCCCACCATCACTGAAGACCAAGAAAAGAAAGGAGGCTAGTGAACAACTATCCAAACTAAAAGTCTATGCCCATAAGTCTTCTGAGCCGGAGCCCTCTAAGAAGAAAAGAAAAAAAACTGGAGGCACGGAGACAACGGTGATTCCCAAGGGTTCGCCCCTTGGGATCGAAAATAAGGGATCTAGCTCATTGGGGTCTCCACCCATTACAATCACTGCTGCCACCCCACTTACTTTAATTCCAGCTTCTGCTTCCTCCCCGCCTGCGGTGGATATCTCTGGCCACCTTGCTCCTACTCCTCCAGTGTTGCAAGTTATTCCCACAGATTCATCATCTGCCACCACCTCGCCAATGACCTCTTCCTCCATGTCTCCTTCCCTTCCTTCCATTTCTGCTGCCACAACGCCAATCCCTAGCCTTCTAGAGTCTTTTGTAAAGTATATGCAAAATGTGGCGTCTGAGCTTTCAGGGATGCTCACCAATCTAATAGTCCAAGCTGCGATAGCTCAGGCTATGGCCTTCGTTCCAATGGAATCCCCTTCCAGTGAATCACCAAAGATGAAAGCGACCATACAGATATCAGACGAGTGTGAACGACAGCAGTTGGAGGCTGAGAAGGCGCCAGAGTATGAAGAATTTGAATATCACAAACATCCCTTGTTCGAGCGTCGGGAGATTGATGAGGTGGCCTATGAGTCTGCTAGCGAGGGCACTGAGGACCTTGATGCCGAACTGATTTGAGAGTCAAATGATCCCTAGCTCAATGCAGAGTGGGGCAAGTAGCTCAAGGAAATTGAGGACAAGGAGGCCGAGGACTAGCTTGCACAGGAAGAGGAGATTGCTGCTCCAAAGATGGAAGGTAATAGGTCTCCAACCGAGGAACATGGCTAGACTCCAGAGCATGATAAGGAAACTTTCCTCCATGAGGAAAAACAAGGAGAGAGCCTTGAGGAGCATCAAGATACTTTAAATGAGAAGGAGGAGGATGCTGAAAAGAAGGATTCACCGAAGGGACAGTTAAACACTGAGTCCCTCGCTAGACATGAAACATTCGAACAAGATTCTGATGAAGGAAAGGAAGATGCAGGAACAAAGGAGAAGGCTCTTGTTGTCAGAACTGTTGAACTTGAAAAGAAGGACAGTAGGACTCAAAGTGAACCGCCAAGGGAAGAACCCCAAATGCCTGATTGGCTACAAAGACAACTCAAGCAAAAGACTCCCACCTTGAAGGATCCCAAGGCAAGGCTGGAAGCCGTCATGGCCAGAGCACGAGTAAGCACCAGAAAAGAGAAGAAGCTGAGGGTCAGATCGAAGGTAACCATGGATGCCTCAGGAATAAGGGCAGTACAAATAGCAACGTTGATGGTTGGGGAACAAGGTATAACTTACAATGTCTTCACCATTGACCTGGGAGTGGCCATAAGGGAACAAAAGGTTGAGCATCTCCAGGAGTCGGTCGCCACAGTGGTGCACCTTATCCAGCAGGATAAGGTCTTCAAAGAAGAACTAAAGGAGTAGATGGCTGATCTAACAACTTATATTCAGTAGTGGTTGTCTCTGGATGAGCATCCTACAACATCATCGGCCCCGCCTCAGTTGCTATCCAGGGAACAGATTAACAAGCTCAAAAAGAGACGAAAGTTGGACAAGACTATAGAAAATTGGTTCCAACAGGTTTTGGACATAGGAAACACAGGCATCAACTTGGTTGTCCGGGCAGCAAATAGGTTCCTAGAGGTTCAGAAAACTCTCAAGGACACAAGGCAGATCTATGAAAGGTTCCCAAGGAAGTACGAGTCGGCCTACCCAAAGATTGAGGCCATACTCACGTTGCCAAGTGATGTCTGGGAAAAGGACCTTGCCTTCAAGGATGATGATCACTGGCTGGTGGGCACGTGGAAGTGAGATTTTGATCATCAGAAGAGGAGGCTTGAGTAGGTTTTGTAGCGAATGGTGCCAGACATTGAGTGGGCAAGGGATTCCAGAGAAGAGTGCGCTCGGTACCTCAAGTTGATGACAAGGAATGAGCTACCCGCGGTTGAGATCAATGCTAAGAATATAAAGCCCTACTTCTTAAAGATCATGGAAGATGGGATGTCCACCGAAGTCACCATCGAATTCATGTGCTTCACTGCCTGAGCCTTTGCGCAGTTGGAACTCTTTCAAGACAATGCTGCTAAGTATGATGATGACTGGAAGAAGCTTGGTAGCAGTTCTCAGGAATGGACTTACCAAATCTTGAAATCTGACATCATGGAGGTGGATAAGTTTCATTCCCTGGTCATAAGTTTCATGGAGTATGCCACGTTGAAGAAGCGAGAGGGCAATCCCATTATCGACAATGAGTTCCTTGAAGAATAGTTACAGCAAAGGGCAAATGGCTAAAAGACAAATTTGCTATAGTGATGTCACTAGATGACAAAATAGGGAAGAAACAAGAAATTATTTATTAATGTAATATATTTGGGGGTAGGTGAAACCCTAATGTAAAGTGAATATTGGCCATACAATTGAATCAAATCTTGGCCACTCATTTTGTTTTTTGAAAACTATAAATAGGGCTCTCCTCCTCTCATTCTAAGAGACTTGAGTTGTTGTAAAGGCATGCTGTAGAAATTATAAATAGCAAATACAGTCATTTTCTGGTGTATTTCTGGGTTTCTCAATATGTTTCATGATTCCTCTCCCTTTTAGTTATAGCTTTGCTTTAAGTTACTTTGTTGTTTTAATGCCTTTAGATTAGATTTGGTAGTTTTAGCATGTTGTCTCTGGTTTTGATGATTGTTGTTGTGTGTATGCTTTCCTTGTCCATACTTTTGGTCATTTGCTGAAGGTAGATGACTGTATAAAGTTAGTCTGGACTTTAATTTCATTGCTGCTCATTGAATCTCATCTTTATTTACCTTCCCATAGCGAATGAATGATGAATATTTGCAGTCCTTAGAAGATAGCAGAAATTTTATGATATTGTGAGAATTCTAGTTAAGTGAAATTCTGTTTAAGGAAACTATCCATAATAGGAACCTCCATGATCACTATTCATCGATAGTTGCAGGTCCAGGAAACATCTTCCTCCCTCGCCCTTTTCTTTTTCCTTTTTTAGAAACAAATTGTATTAAGGTTCATTGCACATTGTAAAGCCAAATCTGATGAAATAATGGAGTCTAAGACTGTTGCCTGAGCCTGCAACAAAGCATAGTAATTCCAGATCCATAGAACTCCATTCATTGACTCAATTCTCCTACATCTTTGACTACGTAAGGCCACCCTATGATTCCATCAAATCACGTAAATCAACTAAAATATTCCAAGCTTCGTCATGACCTAACACCTGAGAGACCTTGGGATAGTGTTCTGCAATTTGATTGTGGAAGATTGTCTTTCAAGAGAGGTAATGCACCTGTGTATTGCCTGTGTTGTGAAGTGCATAAAAACACCATCAACAACCACAAAAGTCATTTGGATGGACTACAGTGGAGTGATATCGTGTGGTACAACGGTTAAGTGCAACATCACTACTATTTAAGTTGGTGTCGATGGTATTGCAGTAATTATCAATAGTGGATGATCTAATGATCATCACCAAGGTTACTCACATTGCATGAATTGAATGGTGGTGACTCAAGTGTTGGAGCAATATGTGATAGAAATGATCGACGATAAAGATTTAAACGAAGGTTCATCTAACGACGATGTTTTAAAGGTGTGATGATGAATGAGGAATGTTGGATCACGACATGAAGAGACACGATCGACAACCTAGTTTCAAATGTGAAGATATCAAATGACTAAGTCTTTGTAAACAAGGTTTCATCTAGAAATTGACTTAGTGAACAAATTTAAGTCATTCAAATACACCTACGACCAATGATGGTGAAGATTTGATCTACTAAGAGGTGACATAGACTGCTAAGGTAAGGAAGATCATATCACATCGAATAAACAAATAACAAATTATATGTAAATCTGATTCTAGGGTTTGATAGAGAGACTAAGAAGGAAAATTCTCTACACCATAAATTAATGTTGTGTATCTCAATGTAGGTGTATGGCAGTGTAGAAGATATCCTAGAACCCTAACTGATGATATGTAGATGGTAGATAATCTTGAGGCAGTCTTAGATGATCGATGAAAAAGATATAAAATAGAAGAACAATTTTTGACTAAGTGTGGAATAGAAGAGAGTGTGCAAGATAGAGAGAGAAGGGTGTGCATAGAAGAGTGTTGCAAAAAAAAAACATAGGATTGAGCGGTTAGAAAAAGGTTGCAACATAGAACTGTAATCAAATTAATATATCTCTCATTATAAATCTGATTGGTGGGTGTCATCAGATATCTGGGTAGTTGCTTAGATTGGTTGCTCCTAAAACCAATGGATTGGAGTCTCCTTAGGGTTGGTTCCCTTAAAGCATTGTAATTGAACTTCATGCTTGTGAGACCGAATCAGGACAATATCTCTTAGCAACATTTCTCACTGTGGTTTTTTCCATCTTGGGTTTTCCATGTACATCTTGTGTTATGTGATGCTTGTGTGTGTGCATGTTCATGTATTTTCATGTTAAGTCATAATATGCACATTAAAGGTTCAAATAATTAATCTGCACAAAGTGTTAAAGGGTTAAAATTTTATTATCTACTGGTTCACCCCCTCTTAGTAGATTGTTGTGTTCCAACAATTAGTATCATAGCTAGGTTGTGATAAAAATTTATTATCTACTAATTCACCCCCCTCTAGTGCCAAAATATGAGAAAATTCTCAACGTAGGAGCAAGTAGAATTTTGATGAGAAGAGATACATGTCAAAGGGGATTGAATTGTTGTGTAAATGGTTCAATTGGTATCAGATCTAGGTCATGGTTTTGAACCCCTCACTTGCGTTAGGGGGGATTGTTGCAAGGTTTCACCCTTGGTCTTCTTGTGTTAGGCATGTGTGATGCTCGAAGTTCATGACATGGTCTAATCGCCCCCCATGGATCTTAACTGATGCTTGTATTGGGCATTGATAGGTTAACCTTTTGGTGCACTAGATAGGCCAACAATTGGTATCAGAGCCCGATTCCCTAGGAGAATCTTGATTGACTTAGGTAGCTCCTTGGATTTGTGAACACAAATGGCCAGTCAAGAAGGTTCTTCTGCAAACAAGCCACCTAGGTTCGATGGAACATATTATGCCTTTTGGAGCTCAATGATGAAGGGATATTTTGGATCGTTAGGGTTTGATGTGTGGATTTCTGTTGTGAATGGATACACACCACCTGTCACACCTCCTACTGATGTTGTAGCAAAAAAGGACTTTGAGAACAATAAAAAAGTATGGTTTGCTATTATGAATAGTTTGTTTAGATTTGTGCATAGCAAGGTTATGTATTTTAAGACTACATAGGATGTTTGGGATACATTGAAAAAGATCTATGAAGGAGATGAAAAGGTAAAATTGGCAAAGCTTCAAGTACTAAGAGCTATATTTGAAGGCCTAAAGATGACAAAAGAAGAGAAGATTTCAAACTATCTTCTAAGAGTCAATGATATAGTGAACTCTATTTGAAGATATGGAGAAGAATTAAAAGAGGATTTTGTTGTACTAAAATTCTTAAAGTCAATGTCAACCAGATATAATGCTAAGATTTGTGCAATAGAGGAAGGAAGAGAAATATACAAACTCACTCTTAATGAGTTGCATAGTATATTCACTACATATGAAATGAGGATGGGAGATACATAACCATCAAGGAAGGAATTTTATTTCAAGGTTACCAACAAAGAGAAGGATGTATCTTCTAAGAAAGAAGGCTGAGAACATCACATCTATAAATGATGAGACTAATGAAGAAGAGGAAAATTTCATGAAAAAACAAAGAAGAGGATATGGAAAGTACAAAGGTAAGTTGTCATTTAAATGCTTTAAATATCAAAATGTTGGTCATTTTGTTGCTAAATGTCCTTATAATAAGAAAGGAAACTCCAAGCAAGAGGTAGAAGGTAAAGTGAAGAAAACCTACTATCCTAAGAGAAGGAATTTTTAGAACAAAAAGAAAAGTCTATACATCCAAGAGGACAATGATGTATCTGATGATTGCAATAGCTCTGATGATGAACAAAATTGTGCTTTTATTGTAAAAGAAAATGAATTTTTTTTCATGGAAAAATAGTTTCAGGGATAAAAGGATGGAAAATTTGAATACCTTGGTTAGAATGGTGAAGAAGAAGGAGAGGTCAACTTGGAAGGAGAACTTATCTATGCTTTAGATGAGATAGATGATCTCAGAGATGAGATTAAACTATTGAAAAAGGAGAACTTAAAGAAAAAGAAACTCACATAAAAGGAATCATACAAACTAAGAAAGGATCTTGAGGGATCTAATCAAATGGTAGTAAATCTGAAACTTCAATTGGAGGAAGCCAAAATAATGTAAGAAGTAATGAAATAAAAATTACAATCTGAAAAAGATAGATGCATGAAACTTGAGGCAAAAATTGTTGTCTTGAGAAAGGATTTGGAGAAAGCTAAAAATTATGTTGAAAAAGAACTGAAGTTGAAAGGGGGTTTTGAAATTTT
The DNA here is from genome assembly GCA_007115665.2 of Sequoiadendron giganteum. Classification (NCBI taxonomy): domain Eukaryota; kingdom Viridiplantae; phylum Streptophyta; class Pinopsida; order Cupressales; family Cupressaceae; genus Sequoiadendron; species Sequoiadendron giganteum. The sequence goes on along the minus strand of CM021105.1, from coordinate 236,723,860 downwards.
GGATGAACTATTGAGTACACAAAAGCCAACTAACAAAGAAAAATCAAGATTGGGATTGGAAAAAGGACAGAGTTCGTTTGTTGATGCTTTTGCAAAATTATATGAACGATTTAGGGCAAGAGAAAAGTATAAATATGTCAATGAAAGTGATTGCAAAGGAATTGATCAAAAAGAGAAATTTGCAGAAGTTGAGAAAACCAAGGAAGAAAAGAAGCCTATTGTAGATAAGAAGGATAAAAAATCTGTTCCAAATCATTAGAAGACAAGACAAAATTTTAGAAGGACTGATGTTGATGGATTCACAAGAGTGCATTATCCAAGGAGGCCAAGACAAAGAAGATCACCGCATCCTACTCAAGGAAATTCTATGACCAGGTATTTATTATACTTTTATTTTTATTGTTATACATACGATCAATTCGGTCATAGAGCTAGAGATCGTAGAGTTATTCCTAGGAGGAGCACAAATTTTGTAAGAATCCATTTACTTTGTTGATGGATATGAATATAGTTTGTTACAACTGCAACAATTTTGGTCATATGGCAAAAAATTGTAGAATGAAATTTATGAGATAAAATGTAAAGAATGATAAAAAGAAAGATCTACCTCCTAAGTCAAATAAAGAACCTAAAAACAAGGAGGAGAAGGTAGAAAATACTGAAAATAAATCTAAGGTGTGGAAGGAAAAAGAACAAAGTTACACATAGTCAATTATTGCTCAAACAGTGTTGCATGCTAAAAAGAAAAAAATATGGGTAATAGATAGTGGCTACTCCAAGCATATGACTAGAGACAAAAGCAATTTCATCAAACTCAAGAAATACAATGGTGGATCTGTGATTTTGGGTGGCAATACTGCAGTCAAGATAGCTGTTAAATGGTTGAAAAGGAAATAGGTAGAAGGATTAAATACTTACAGTCAGATAGAGGAGGAGAATTCACATCAAATGAATTTGTTGAATACTATGAGGTACATGGAATCAAGAGATAATACTCAGTGCCAAGAACACCACAATAGAATGGAGTTGTAGAAAGAAAGAATAGAGTGGTGCAAGACATGACCATGACAATGTTAAAAGAGGTCGGATTAGTTGATATGTTTTGGAGAGAAGCAGTTCATACTATAGTATATATTTTGAACAGAGTTCAAATTAGAGTACATAGTGATAGTACCCCCTATGAGTTGTGGTATAGTAGACCTGCATCCATGAAGTACTTCAAAGTATTTGGCAGAAAGTGCTACATCAAAAGAGAAGATGATAGTTTGGAAAAATTTGAATCAAGAAGTGATGAAGGAATATTTTTAGGATATTCCACTTAAAGTAAAGCTTATAAGTTCTACAACATCAGGTTGAGCAAGGTTACGAAAAGTATCAATGTCAAAATTGATGAGAAAATAAAGCATAATGATTTTGATAATGAACCAAATTTTGATGAGCCAACAACCAATCATGAAGAAGAAGAATCTAAGGAAGTAGAAGTTGAGAAGGAACTTGCAAAATATGTGTAGAAGGATCACCCAATAGATCAAATATGTGGGGACAAAAATGATGGAGTTCTGACCAGGAGAAGGTTTGCAAAGAATAAAGAATAGGTAAAATTTTCTCTCCTATTTTAGATTGAACCAAAAAGTTTTACTGAAGCCAAGAAGGATGAGAGTTGGATAGAGGCTATGGAGGGAGAACTAAATCAGATTGAAAAGAATAAAACATGGGAGTTGGTTCCTAGACCCCCAAGAAAAAATGTAATTGGACTAAATGGGTGTTTAGAAACAAGTTAAATGAAGATGGAGCTATTGTGAGGAATAAGGCAAGATTAGTGTGCAAAGGATATGCACAAGTTGAAGGCATTGACTTTGAAGAATAATTTGCACCAGTGGCAAGATTAGAATCAATAAGAACGTTTCTTGCTTTTTCAGTTTACAAGGGATTCAAGGTATATCAGATGGATGTTAAATCTGCATTCTTGAATGGAAAAATAGAAGAGGAAGTTTACATTGAATATCCATAAGGTTTTCAACTTTCAAAAGAAGAGGATTATGTGTGTAGATTGAGAAAGGCACTATATGGTCTAAAGCAAGCACCCAAAGCATGGTATTCCAGATTAGACTAGTACTTGCAACAACAAGGATTCAAAAAGGGATGTGAAAACAATAATTTTTATTTCAAATTAGAAGGTGAGCACATGATTATTGTTGTTGTTTATGTAGATGACATAATTTTTGGAGGTAGCAATGATAAAATGTGTCAAATATTTGCTACACATATGCAAGATGAATTTGAAATGACAATGTTGGGAGAGATGTCATTTTTCCTTGGCTTACAAATTGCATAAAGTGATAGAGGGATATTTATATCTCAAACCAAATATGCTAAGGAAATTCTTAATAAGTTTGGTATGGAGGATAGTAGACTAGTCAGTACCCCCATGATAACTAGTTATAAGTTAAGAAAATCAGATGAATCACTAGATGAAAATTTGATATTGTATAGAACAATGATTGGTAGCTTGTTGTATGTAACTAAATCAAGGCCATATATTATGCAAGTTGTATTTTTGGTTTCAAGGTTTCAAGCTACACCAAAAGAATCTCATGTCAACGCAGTGAAAATAATTTTCAGATATATCAAAAGCACTACTGATTATGGGCTATGGTACCCCAAGAGCAATGATTTTTCCTTGATAGCATATGCAAATGTAGATTGGGCTGGAGCACATATCTATCAAGTATCACTTCATTAGAGAGAAGGTTGCAAACAAGGAACTCAACATGGAGTATGTTCCCATAAATGAACAAGTGCCTAACATCTTTACCAAGCCTCTTCCCAAGGAATAATTTGAATATTTGAGGCATAATTTGGGAGTCATTTCTCCCACATCATATCAATAATTATTAGTGATAGGGCATGAATCCAAGGGGAGCTTCACTTGTACTTCTTTCATCCTTGGAAATGGAGAAAGAGATCAAGTTGGGTAAACTAGTTTTATAGATTTCTAACGACTTGATGGTGGCATAATCAAAGATTCCCGGCTTCTCTTTGAATTGCTTGTCAAAGGTGGAGAATATTTTTAGGGGGATTCTACCCTTTTCCATTGATGTCAAAGGGGGATAAATATGAGAAAATTATCAACATAGGAGCAAGGAGAATTTTTGATGAGAAGAGATGCATGTCAAAGGGGAGTGAACTATTGTGTAAATGGTTCAATTGGTATCAGAGTTGGGTCACGAGTTCGAACCCCTCGCTTTCACTGGGGCAGATTATTTCAAGGTGTTGCCCTTGGTCTCCTTGTGTTGTGTAATGCCCCGCCACGCAACCCTAGAGGAAGTTTCAATTCACTACAAATGCGTACAATTTTTTTTTTTTAAATGAATTAAACATACATGTTCACCTATAATTGACAACCTCCCCTAAGGCTACACAACCAAGATTACTTAATTCCCATCAACATACATCATCTAAATTACATTGCATTAAATAACTCAAGAATGACATTCATTTAACATAAGTAAATACAAGAAAGAATAGATTAAACATCACATAATTCCATTACATAAACCATTACATGATTACAATCCTCATTCCCAGAATGAGTCAAAATACATAAGAGTATAACAATTACAAGATACTCCTCATAACAACAAGAGGGGTAAATACAACTAATACAAGAAGAATTACAACAGTACAAGAAGAGAATAACAATATCCGCAAGCTGTCCAACTAGATGTCTCGCTTCCATGAACTGAAGAACAAAGGGGGACCCAATGGTTTTGGTGCATGTTCCACCCAACCTAGTGGTACCCGAAGGCCCACCCCCCATGCTAGGAGATAGTAAAAATACAACATGGACAAGAAATCTACTACCTCTAACCAAAGGCTGACTAACTGAACAAATTGACTCAACCATACATATGCACAAAATAAATCTAACACTAACATGGTTACATTGCTTCCAGACATAATAAAATCAAGTGTCCTAAAGAAACCATACACACAACATATAATCAAGGTTATCCTAGATAGAGTGTCATCGCAAGGTGCGTCATGAGATCTCCTCTGGGCATCCTTCATAGGCTCCGTTAATCTTGGTGACCTCAACTGAATCTCGGCCCTCATACTCACTCAAGCAGAATCAACTACCTTTCGTATGGACAAGCTAGTTGACCTTGCCATTCCAGGCCTTCTGACTCACCCCAAGTCTAAACAAGCCCTTGTGTCTACGAGTGAGGTTAATTTTATCTTGGTTAATGTGAATGTATCCTAGTAATCTAAGTACTTTGCTTTAATTATCACTTCTTAAAAACACTTTCGAAGGTTACCCGGTTTACCTCTTTGGGCTCCGGCCCCTAACAAAAGCCACTCCTCTAGTGGATAACTCACTACTCAAATCTAGACTCCAAGGGTGACTCAAGTGTCATAGAACTAAATAACTCAGTCTCTCCTAATCTAGGAGACAACAAATAAAGAATCTCACTCCAACACTTGGAGGAAAACAACTCAAATAAATCTACCCAAGGAAAAACGAACATCAACTAACATGGGAATGACCCACATACACTGGAAGACTTTACAATAATTACACAATTCACCCTTTCCCAAGCAATCAATAACAAGGGAATTTAATTAACGAAAGAACACAAGCAAGGAAACATGCTATATTTGGATATATTAAATCCATATTCTAACTAATACTTTTCAGTTACAAACCAATGCTTCAATAAAATAAATAATAAACTGAATTATTACCTCTACTCTTACGAGGAAAGAATAAATTCAATTTAAACATTACAAGATATCAAATTTGCATTTAAACCAAATATACTCATGGAAGAAATATTTCTTTTAAAATTCTTAACTAACTCATCTAATTCTTTCCAATTCACAAATTTAAATAATAATTACAACCACTTGAACATGCACATATATATATATATATATATATATATATATATATATATATAACTGAATATTATATATATATATATATTTGTTAATACAGCTAATAATTCCAACCCCATTTATTTAAACCAAATTCTATAATTCTAAAAAAATAGAATACAAAAATAATTAACTCAACTCCACATTCATATAAAATATTTTATATATATACCTACTGTATATATATATATTAATATTATATTCATACAAAATATAATTATTAATTTAATAAAACCAATGCATAGTATTAAATATATTTTACTGTATAAATTCAAAAATAAATTTTACTTTTCTATAAATTCGAATTTACACACTAAATTGTACGTATACAAATTCGCATTAAAAAAAATCATTAAAAAAAAAAAAAAAACAATGACAGTGATGGGACCGGACGGTATGTCGTCCCATGGACGGTACCGCCGGTACCATCACTGTCACCGACGACAGTGGGGAGGCCGCACCTCCCATGGGAAGTGTGTCCCCCAAGTGGTGGGTGCACTACCCCATGTGTGATGCGTCCCCCAACAAAAGAAAAATAGGTGGTGGGTTTGACCTCCCCCACCAATAAAACAATTTTTTTTTTAACTTTTCCCAAATAATTTTGGATTTTGCAAAATACATAGGTACAGAAAATTTTTTGCCATTAACGAGAATTTTAGAGATTTGTGCCGATGGCGACTTTTTCTAAAACATGCCAAAATTTAACTTTTAAACAATTAAAAATAATAGATATATTTATATGTTTTATGTATTTATATTTATCGAAATATAATACATATTAAATATATAAATATATATATTTTTACAGAATATTATAACTGGTAAAATAGGGAAAATAATTTAAGAAAAACCAGTATCATGAAATTGATGAATTTTCCAAAATTTCATTCTAAATTCAAAAAGGTGTAAATTAAATTTCTTTTAACCCTATTCATTGAATTTTACAAAAAACAATTAAATATAGAAAATCAAACAAATCTTGTTCTTTTACTGAAGGTTTTCTAAAAGGATTTGATTTTCTTTTGAAGAACAGATCTGATTGTTTTCAAAGTAGAATTTCCATAATAAATCCTAAATGTTTGAGAACATTTTAAATTGAAATTTAAACAATGGATCTGTGGTTTTGTTTACTAAACAATCTCCTACGGTAAATTTATCAAAATTTCCTGAACCATTAAATTAAAAATTGAAATAAACATCAAGTATAAAACCTGGAATGTGATGCTATAGAAGATGATGAACTTTCTTGATAGAAGTCTCCTCCAAGCTTTTCCTCAAAAGTGCAACCAATTCCAATTCCAAAATCCAAAATTTGTTTCAAACCCTACTTGTGCAATTTCTTCAAAAATTCTCAAATTCCTCTGAAAATAATAATCCTTCCAAAAACTTCTCTTCCCAAAATTGAAACATGCATTCACATTAAAACTCAAATATCTAATCTAACCCTAATTTCCTTTTGCATGCAAAGTGAAAATAGATATTTATTTCCTTTTCCCATTTTCGAAAACCCCAAATTGATTTAAAAATGCAATTTCACTTTTCTTTCAATTCTTTTAATTTAATTTAATTAAATTTAATGCAATAAACTCAATTAATTAATTTTAATTATTTAATAATTAAATTCAACCTTTTCCAAGATTAATTTAATTAATTAAATAAATTAAAATTTAATTAAATACAATTTCATCATAAACATAAATATTTCATCTAAACATAAATTTTACTTAATATTAAAATAATCTCTACTTTCAACAATAACATAATTTTAAACATTTAAATAAATAATAATGCATCTAATAAAATCATAAACATTAAACCAAGTAATCACGACTCACAAAATAGGACTAACGACACACTAAGGCTAGGGCGTAGACCCGACACATGTTACCTAGTTACTATCTCCCTTTCAACTTAACTGTTGGATCGACATGCTCAGACCTATGAAACCAGGTGGAGTCGGTGTCATGTACTTGCAACCTGCAACCAAGTAAACAACATAATGTAGTATATCCAATATATAATACACACCGTGAAGAAGAAATCATGGATTCGTAGGGCGCTCACAAGCGAGTGATGCGAAACCGTCCTCTTCACCAATACACTCATCAAAGACTGACATTACATCATAATTAGAGATCACATAATACAATATCTCAAACTAACTCTACTGACATCAATAATCCATAATGCATGTGAAACAATAGTCAAATAATCCACATCACACAATAATCAATGTCGCTCAATAGTAGCGATCAAAACACAAACAACCAGGTGTGTCCAGTATAATAGTAGCTGCATCCCAAACATAGCATAAAGCAAACACACAAGAAGCAAAAAGGAGGGGTGTTACATGTTGTGTATGCGTGGTGCTCAAGGTTTGTGACATGGTCTAACCACCTCCCATGGATCTTAACTAAGCTTGTATTGGGCATTGAAAAGTTGACATTTTGGTACAATGGAAAGGCCAACAAATTGCATGCAAATGGGAAATAAAAAACCATATTAAATGACATAATTATGGTTTTTCCATTTAAAAAATAGATACTTGAATCAATATTGATTCAGATCCAAAACCAAGAGGTAAATGAGGCTCATATCACACTCAACATAGTGCAATAGTGGCTACCAAACACATAAGCCCATATTGACATACCCAATTAACCACTATTAGGTAATGACTCAGACTTGCATATTAGATCAAGCAATAACCATGTACCTGTATCCACTCAATGCACACATCAAACATAACTTCTCAATATAATAGTTATAGCACATAAAAACATCCAATTGAGTTCAACATCATATAAACCATAGACTCATGATACATATACTGATATCTATGAAATGAAGAGCTATTATCACCAAAAATATGATGCATAACACATGAATCTCTAGGAATATAACATTAATAAAATATATCAAATCCTCACAAGGAACTTGGAACACTAGCTTAAATACATCACAATACAACCAAAACACCAATAATCAACATGTTGAGGAGCACCATCTTGGAACGTGTAGGTAGTTCAAACACAACACATAGTACTCAATAAAATAAGAAAAAGAACAACCTATGCATCCCATGATACATAATTAGAAAACAATATCAAATCCAAGACATATCAAGGTGGAAATCATGTGGGTATTACATGTTTAACACGCCATATGATCCTTTTTTAGAGCTCTAAATCTAGAAAAAAACATTTTAAAGATATAGAATGTAACGCCCTATCATGGAACCCACCGAACAACACATAATGCAACATAATAACCGAATGATTTTTTTTAAAACATTCAACAACACATGTGACAAAGTAACATATACACGAACGTTCTCAAGGTTCCACAACAATGCTACTAAAACAAACACTAAAAGGATAATACATCATAAAACCATATAGAAGAAACATAAGAATATGTCATATAACCAATTACATTATCATAAAGAGGTTTAAATACAAGCTCAAGGTACATCAAATAAGATTATGACAAATCCTGATACATCCAAAATCATAATACAATAAAGTTTCATATAATCATCATGAGTGAATACAATATAGATGATGAACAAGTACAACTGTCTATCTTGTTCATGACCACACTCAACTTCCAACTCCATGAACAAGGTGAATCCAGGAACCTTTCAAGAACAATATCATCTCGAACTACATCACCTACAAGGGAACCCAATGGAGGATAGAGCACATTCCTCCCAACCATGTGGTACTTGAAATTCCACCCCCCCGTGCTAGGAGATAATGTCAGGTCCACAAATCAAATTAACATACAAGAAAATAGAACATAACGACACATGGTTGACAATCCCATAAAGACATAACAAAGTCTATACCACAATATAAAAGACAAACTCCTAGAGGCAACAACATAACCACAGGTGAATCTACATAAGAGACCACAAACATGTACAAGGATAAGAGTGTCATCACACAGTTTTTTTAGGTTACCCTGGTGAATCTTCCTAGATTACCAACCCTCATCCTAAGTTACCCTAGAAATCTCTATTGATTCTCAGCCCCTAAACAAACTCATGTTGAATCGGAACACTTTTCGAGAGGAAAAAGTGAACGACTATGCCAGTCTAGGCCATCTCAACCTACCCTTAATATAAAAAAGCATTAAGGTATGAGGCGAGGAAAAACAATTAACTGAGTTATTAAGTGAATACTACATAACCCCTAGTATCTTAAGTTTAAGGTTTTCACTGGATTATCTACTTCCGATAGGTTACCCTGGTAACCTCTTAGGGTTCTGACCCCTAACGAAAGCCACTCCTCTTATATACAAAACATAGGATAGCCATCATACACAAAAATAAAAACATAAATATACACATCTCCATTATGACATAGATCTCAAAACAATCAAATACCTTCACATGATGACACAACGTGCATGGCCAAATCCAAAATCAAGTTATTGTGAAGAATAACAATAATCAAGCATTCTATGATTTTCAAACAAATTACTTTACCCCTAGCCACTAGAAGATTTAAAAGCTTAACAACATAAAAGTACACTCTTAAACTAAAAAATATACAATAATGTCTATTATATACATAAACATCAAGTTCTCATAAAAGACTAATACATTGTCATAACAACATATCTTATATCATTTCTATTTTATCAAAATTAAACGATGACCATCATTGTATAAAATATTTACATTTACTAATCTACTATATAAAATCCATTCATAATCTAATACATATATATACTTGCATATATTTATATAAACATTTATCCACAATTACGTAAGAAACCAATTGTACTATTTAACTTTAAAATAATGAATTATAAAATTATATTATAAAAGAATCAGAGCTTATTTATCTATACCACAATAAATATATAATAAGGATGTTGCACATGCCTATGGAGAATGCAAAACAACACTTTGCATAAAGATAGAAACTACAATCTATCCATAGTTGATGGTGACAAGCAAGGGTAAAACAAAAGTTTAAACAAAACTAATCTACAGATCCTCCATTATAGCCGATTTTCATGAGCTATAGGAGAATAGGATATGAAATGCCAGACCGATCCAAGATCAAAGCATAAAAAAAATTCAATGCAAATAGAATTTTTTGAATCAAACAATGTTTATTAACAATAAGGTAAAGTTATAAAATGAATTGAAAATAACCAGATCAACACCTTTCTATTCATTGGTGAATCACATAATAATAGATCACCATACACAAGAATTACCAAAGACTAAATCTGAATGAAATCCCTACATAATCTCAAGATGTGAGTTTAGGAGCAGCCTAGGGACATCCATCAAAGCATAAAGGATGGAGGAATTTGTAAGATTTGTAGTTGCATCTGCTCGAGAAGACGTGTATGCAAAATGTGGAAGCATAGGAAAGATGTGAGAGTTGTTTGACATAATTCCTACAAAAATGAGGTCTCATGGAATTCAATGATCGTAGGATATACACGAAATGGATTAGTTGAAAAGGCCAAAAAAAAACTTTCAAGCATATGTAATCAGCTAGTGTAAATCCAGATTTTGGAGCCTCTTCCAACATCCTCTCTGCTTGTTAAAAAATGAGAGCTTCGAAAATAGGCTATGAAAATCCATCGAAGCATTAATGGTTGGGGATTTTTTTGTAAAAACAAGGAAATCTAAATCCATATCTAGACATCGACCAAAAAAATCTAGAAATATTGCTTTAAAAATTTCATGAGAGATTTCGGGTAGAAATGGAGAACAATCGACGTCAGCTCCAAATAAAACATAATACAATGAACAAGATGAAAAAATAGACCAAGTTGCGTAGTAGTTCTGGGTAAGCAAGAGATAAGACAAGCCGTGGTAGCAAGGAGAACACATCATCAATCTCCAAAGAGGAGCTTTGATGCAGAAAACATTGATGTACAAAGAATTTGAAGGAGGGTAAACATCTCAAAGTAGTCCATAATATGCTCATCTATAGATGAATAAAGAAGAATAGGGCTGCGAAAAGAAACAAATTTTTTCTTTTATATTCAAAGATTCAAACATATCACTGAATGAAACAATAATTAATCCCTACAGGAAATCTATGACAAAGAGAAATTTATACAACCCACAGATTGATAAAGGAAATTTGAGAAATTTTTAGAACCATTAGATATTCAAAGCTAGGTTCCTATAAATTAACATTTCACAAAACATTTCTCTTCAACTTTATTCAAAACTATAATAATGTTTTCATTTTCAATTGTTTGTGCAGGTTTCAAAATGAGCAATCTCAATCACGTAGGAAATTCAAGATCGTAAACGAAACTCAGAAGGTCTAATTCGAGAAAAATACAAAACAAGAAAAGAACCTGGAATAATCTCCCAAATTCTGATGAAGAATGGAATAGGACATGAAAATCTGAATCTAGAAATCTCCTGATACACACACACCTTTAGGTTCACTGTCACAAAACCTTTCCACCCAAAACAAACAGAGAAATGAAAATATTTTCCCAAAATAATACTGCCGTGAATAAAACTTTTTCAGCCAAAACCAATTGTTGTGCACGAAATTGCATAACCTTGCTTTAATTAATTTTCAATTAAATTTCATTCACAAAACTTAATTGGCAGCCTGCATGCAATCATAATTGAACGAATAGTTAAAACTAATTAATTGTACAAGTTAACAATCTTTTGATGATAAGTTCAAGTTTTTAGATATTTTGCATAATCTATTGAAAACAAATCTTTTAAAAATATCTATATAATAACATTTATGTTGCACAATAATTCAACAATTTACATTAAATCGATATTTTATTTTAATAATTTAATTAATTAAACCTTTTAAATATTTAATCAAACTTTAATTATAAATTAATCTAAACAAAATCGTTTAATCTAACATAACAATTAAATTATAATATAATCAAATACTTATAAATCAAATCGTTCAACTATTTAAACAAATCAATTTCTAACATGACAAAACTATAAATGACATGACGGAATGGATGGAAAACATAAACGGGTACTCATTCTATGAAGATTGATGGCTTAAGACAAAGGACCTAACACTATCTTCGAACAACATATTTCCATTGGGTCTTAGCATGCTCAGACCTGACCAAGCAGGTGGTGTACACATCTAAAAATGGTCATGGTTAACCAAACCTGTTAATTAATTAAATATGAATTATTTAATTAATATTCTTAAGTCATCTACATATAAATAAATTTAATTATTTATTTATATTGTTCATTTTTCCAATGCTCCTAGTTTAATTAAATAAATAAGTTTATTTAATTAATGTTATTTTCCTCTTAATTAAATTAAATAGATTTCACAATTTATTTATATTAATTATCACAAGTTTAAATTCTAAATTTAAATGATATTCTTCATTTCACATTTAATTAAATATTTTCAATATTTAATTAAAACACTTTCTAAATTCTTCACTTTTCTCACATAATTAAATATTTTCAATATTTAATTAAAAAGCTTTTCATCTCTTCTCACATAATTAAATATTTTCAATATTTAATTAAAAGATTTTCATTTCCCACACATAATTAAATATTACCTATTTTTAATTATGGACACATCTTTCATTTGTCTCTTCATTTTCCATCTGTCTTTTAAAATTCCATCTTCTTTTCAAATTCTCAATCTCTCACCATTCATTTTAATAGGTTTGAACTCAACCATTGATCCTGGCTAATGGGGATTCTTGCCTTCAAAAATCTATAAATACAACCCTCTTGTGAGTTGAAAAGGACCTCTCGAATCCTAGCTTTCATACACAATCACTATAGTCACATTTGAACCAGCATATTAGCATAATCAGCATTTTAGTATTTCAATTTCATAGCTTCAAGCATATTAGCAATGCACATGCATTTTCATTAATCTCATTCTCTCAAGCTACCATTCTACAAGCTGTTGTTTAAAACAACTGAGAGCTAGCATCTTGAAACGAATCCTTGGAGATAAAGGACAATGGGACGAATTTGAAGAAGCTGCCAGTGTTTAGAGTTTGCGTTTTGCTTTCTTTAATTTAGTTTCTTTAATCTAATGTTTCATTGGTGTATTAGATTAGATTCATTTTGATTTACACATTCTAACGTACACATTTTTGGCGCCCACCGTGGGGAATCCCCCCATTTTAATCTTTTATTTACAGATTTTTCTGACAGGTGATCGACTGGAGTTGCACTTCGGTGCATATGATCTTTCTTTCGACGCATACAAACACTATTTCAGCGCATACGATCTTTCTTTCGGCGCATACAGACACTGTTTTGGTGCATACGATCTTTCTTTCGGCACATACGATCTTTCTTTCGGTGCATCCTGTTGCGATCTTTTAGCGCATCCCGTAACTATTTTGGTGCATCTAGGGATCTGTCCCACCATACACAGGAAATTTGTAAAACAGAAATTTTGATTTCGACGCCATCCGCGGAGAAAATTCTTATTTTCAGTTTTTAAGGAAATGAACCAACCCTAGGATAGAAATTTAAAATTTGGAATTTACCAAACCTAGGATAGTCACCACATGCTATTTTGCAAATAAAATGAACTCCATTCCTATTGTGAAGTAAAATCTTCACTTAGATTAATTCATTGTCATTTGGTGCTATAAAAAGAACATTGTTTGCTTTGTTTGTGGCAATAGGTCTATGCTCTCCCCTTAACTGGGTGACCAAAATACCAGACTGCTTTTTCATTTTTCATGCAATGTTTACAATTTCTTACATCCTTTAGAAGGCCTGCCGTAGTGGGAAAAAGTACTCACCCTACGGGAACGACCTAAGTGGGAACAACCAAAGCCAGGTTTTCCAACCCATTATAATCAAAAGTGAATTCAGGGAAAGTCCACAATTCGACAGTAGTGTGTAGAGATAACCATCCCCAAAGTCTTTGTTCTAAAGATTGGGAGGTCTCCTGAGGGAGTTTATCTATTGTCACGCTGAACGGAAACCTTGACTACGAAACATAGTGTAGAAAGCTAGCCGAGTCAGTATCCAAACATCATCTTAATCATAGTGCAAGGGGAGGGAAGAATCTGCCCCCAAGACACTCACTATATAGTTGCCACAGATTGTTTTCTCAAGGGATTCGGTATCCACGTCCGTCACTTTGAGTATGCACTTGGAAAAGACAAAAACACAGGCGCCCTCTAGGGGGTGACATGGCTATGTGAGTCGACGTGATTTTAAGATGTGGGCTATGGTTACTATTATGACCTATTTGAAAAATTAAGAGTGAGTCTAACTGAATTGCTCATCTTGTTCAAAACCTGTGAAAATCTCAAGAACATACACTCTTTGTTTAGATTTTAGGATTAACAAAACAACTATCTGCTTCTCTATGCTGTGTTTTTCACATTTAAATCAGATTAAGATCATCTAAAAATATCAAAACTGTCCAAACATGTCTGTCTCAGAGGTCTAGCAGATAATTTAGGACATCCCGGGTCTGTTTCGGTGCATTGCTGCTCTGTTTCGACGCATTGCTGCTCTGTTTCAGTGGATCTGTGCTCTATTTCAGTGCATTTGTGCTCTATTTCGATGCATCCATGCTCTGTTTCAGCGCATCTAGTAACTGTTTCGGTGCATAGGAATTCTGTTTTGGCGCATTCAGCATTTGTTTTGGCGCATCTATTTTTTGAGCCTAGGTAATTTTCTGACATTCAGCAATCAAGTCTTATCGGTCTAGTCTTTCCCATGCTCAGAGTTTGGAAGTCTACAACCTTTGTTAAGAAGTCCCTAGAAAGAAAGATTAGAAAGCTCAAGAAGTTTCTCAGTTATAAGAAGATATTGGAGAAGAGGAAATTTCTATATCAAAGTCGAAAGGTCCTGCTTGAACACAGAACCTTTATTCATCAATATCACGACTATATTAGAGGTTTCACTGATGATTATGTTGTAGAACCTTTATACTCACAAGCTTTCTTTCAAAGAAGAGCCCTTTCTCAAAGGCACAACCACAGTCAGCGTATTCGTTCTTCTTATCTTCCCCAACCTGCAATCACGTACGCTACTCGTCCAAATCAAATTTTGTAATAGAGAACTCAAACACATTAGGCATTCATTAAATTCATCTTTCTACAAAGCTAAGATTAAACTTCACAAAGTGCAAAATCATCTTTTTCAATCTTTGGTTTAAATTCCCGCAAACAAGATTTTCATCCTTTCAATCAGGGAATCACGAGCTAAAGATTAAAAATCTTTTAAGTCATAGAATCTCCATTATATCCTGACTTTCATATCCATCACCATTGCACTATTTCATTTCTTTGATCAAAGTTAGTAGAATTTGAGTAAATCTTATGCCTGTTATCATGAGATCTTGAAAACATATAGAAAAGATGAAAGTACAGTGAGAAAAATGGGTGATAATAGTGAGAGGGAGGGAAACCTCTTTAACAATTTAAATACTGAAGAGTTAATGGAAGAAAAACTTCAAGAAGCGGAGCAGGATCCTCAATTCCATACTCTTATGGAAAGGATTTTAGAACGAAACAAGGAAAAATACTTTCTTTCTTTAGCTAATCAAGGAACTAAGTTACTTGTCGATTTTGACACAGAAAGAATTAAAGAAAATCCTGAAACCCCTCTTAATGATTTTAGTACCTTTACTTAACAAATCAAGGAATTACAAGGGAAAATAAAAGAAATGCAAGGGGGAGCAACAAAGAAGTATGTTTTGGATAAAATATGTCCTTATCCATTCGATAGGAGTCTTCGAATGATTCCTTTTCCAAAACATTGTGAAATCCCTAAGTTTGATAGGTATAATGGGAAAACTGACCCCATTGAGCATGTAAGGGATTTCCGAAATATGAGCTTAGAATTTTCTCATGACAATACCTACTTAATGCGGTTGTTTCCACAAAGTCTGGGTGGACAATCCATGGAGTGGCTTTCAAAAATAACTCCCCCCATCAAAACCTTTGAAGAGTTAATAAATAAGTTTATATCACAATACTCTTACAACATCCAACACCAGATAACCATGCTTGATCTTTGTAAGGTAAAACAAAAAGTAGGGGAATCTTTCACTACATTTTTGCAAAGGTGGAGAAGGGTGTTTTCTAAATACTCTTGTCCTATTCCTGAAAAAGAAAACATGGAGATCTTCGTCGATAGTATTAACCAAGAGATGAGTTACGGACTAAACCTTCACTGTCCTCAATCATTTGAAAAATTGATTGAAAACGCAATTACTATTGAAGGTGCGTTGATCAAGCGTGGAGTTCTAAAAATCAATAAAGAGGGTTCAAATTCGTCTAACAACAACAACAATAACAACCATAATCACAATAATGACAAGTCAGGATTTTGGACTCGAAATAAAAAAGTTGTGAATGATGGGGTAGTAGGTGCTAACAATGTGAATACAAAGCCTATTGTCCTTAATGTGTCAGGTGTTCAACGTAGCAACAATGTTGGAAATTCTAATAACCAAGGCAATGTTTCCAATTAAAGAAATGCGACTAATAATCATGGAAATAATTTTGGCAATAATCAAAATTCAAATGTGCCTAGATCATCATATTTTTTGAGTCGACGGAGTTTCACTCCCTTGGGACAATCTTTGGAATCCATTCTCAAAGAATTATTGAATCAAAACGCTATTACATTGCCACCACAAAGAGACTATGAGCCTCGAGTTAAACCACCATCGTGGAATGACTCACATTTCTGTGATTATCATAGGTGCAAAGGTCATAAGACAAACAATTGCCAAGGGTTGAAGAATATTCTTCAAGATTTGATTGATAACCATACCATCATGGTTGAGGGACATAATGTCAATAATGACCATCAAGCATTCAAGAATCCGCTCCCTAATTATCAAAAAGGGGAATCTTCGGGTGACAAGGGCAAGAATGTTAATAACATCCATGACGTCATTATCAATCATATTTATACTGATGATGCTCAAATCAACGTTATCCGAATCAAAGGTAAGCAAGAATATCAAGAGGTCAATACTATGACAAGGGGACAAGCTAAAATCATTGTCAAAGGCAACTCATCTAAAGCAACAATTCCCCCTCCAAGTCAATACAATTTGGTTGATCAACTGTGAAAAACATCAGCCCAAAATTTCTATCTTGGAGCTTTTAAAGTTATCACCTACCCATAAGGACATTCTAGAAAAGGCACTTGTTGATACAACTGTATCCCCTGATCTAGATATCAATAAATTTCAAGGCATGGTGGGACACTTGTCCTCCTACACATGTTTATCTTTTTCTGAAAAAGATGATTCATCCATAACCCATCCACATAATTCATCACTCTATTTAGAAGTCATGGTTCACAAAGCCTGCATTAGACATGTCCTCATAGATGGGGGAGCCAGATTAAACATTTGTACTTTGAAATTGGTCCTAGTTTTGGGATATTCAGCAGACTCTATAGATCCACGGAGGAAAATTACAATCAAGGAATATGATGATGAGGAAAGGACTTCCAAAGGTCTCATCATGCTACCAATCAGAGTGGGACCTGTTGTGAAGAATACCTTTTTTCAAGTTCTCGATTGGGATCTAAACTATAACATACTATTGGGTTGTCCATGGATCCATGACATGCAAGCTGTTTCGTCTACTTATCATCAACATTTGAAGTTTCTATATGATGGACAAGAAGTAACAATACCCGTTGATCACATTAGTAGTCAAACTTGTTCTAACCTAAGAGCAACTTAGGACACACTCGTCCCACATAATAGAGAGGCCTTGGCCATCTCTACCTCCAAATACAAGGAACAAGCGCAAGAAATGATAAGCAATTTTGGAACCAAGTTAAAATTGAAAGATAATGGGGTGGGAGAATATTCTTTATCTCTCTCTAATTTACCCCTATCCCCAAGATCCCATGGTCAACCATCAACGTCTACACAATAGGCAGCAGCAGTTTTAGCCTCAACTTTAGCTCCCATCACCAAGTTTAATGGGATATTTATCAAAGAAACTAAAGTAGAAGATAGAGCTATTCTTGATTGGCTCTATAAAGATGAAGAAGAATCTGTACAACATATCAAGTTACCCACAAAACAATATGGAAAAGGTTATGCTATCATGCAACAAATGGGTTATGAAGGAAATGGCCCTCTAGGTAAAATGAAAGAGGGTATTGTTGAACCTATCAAATTAAAAACAATGCATCCAAAAGATAAGACTGGGTTAGGATATGGTGAAGATACTAAGGAATAAATAACACAAAGGGCATCAAATGAGGAGTTAGCTGAAACAATTCTGAGAATTCAAGCGAATAATTCTGACACGGACTCCAATGAATATGAATGGGATGACTTCTCTGGTGATACTTTCATTTCAGAGAAAAGGGTAGACATCATACACAAATTCTCACCTACATTCCTACAAGGGGAAAGCTCAAGGCCTCCGCTTGATTACATTCTACAAAGCGATCATGACTCTAGTGAGACCAATTCGATTCAAAGTGAGACAGATCATTCTGAGTAGGATGACATCCTAGACCTCCCCCATAATGACGTTGACAATAACATCATGACCCTAATGGCCAATGACCTTACTCATCCTAATGATCCATTACCTTTGGTCCATCCCAAACTCATTGATTGGGAACAAGTCGCACCCATTGATGTTCCAACTTTTTCAAATGACGAAACCATAATAAACTTTCTTTGTTCATCCCATCCCAAAACAAGTTCCACCGGGGAATCACAAAATCAAAGTTTTCGATAGGAAAGTGCCAAGTTTCTCAGCTATGAAATAAATAATATAAAAGAAAGATCTAATGGTGAAAACCTAACAAAGGCAGTATTAGATCAAGAAAAGAGAAAAATAAAATAAAGATCTAATGGTGAAAACCTAACAAAGGCAGTATTAGATCAAGAAAAGAGAAAAATAAAAAGTGTATCCAATGGTGAAAACCTTTCAAAGGCGCTAGAGGATGAGAAACTCGACACTCTTCCAGAGCATTATTAGGAAAGATCTTCCATTCTAATCGAACCAACAGAGGCACTCAATATAGGTACTACACAAAAGCCCAAAGTTTTGCAATTAGCAGCATCTCTAACGGACAAAGAAGTATCTAGGTTCACAAAATTTCTCAAAGATAATCAAATCAATTTTGCATGGTCCTACGTAGATATGCTTGGATTGGATCTAGATCTCATCATGCATCATCTATCTATTACATCAGGGGAAAAGCCTGTAAAACAAAAACTCAGAAAAATGCATCCACATGTTGCATTATTGGTTAAAGAGGAATTAAAAAAGCTTTTGGATGTTGGATTCATCCGGTCCATGGACTATGTGGAATTGATCTCCAATATCATGCATGTTTCAAAGCTAGACGAAAGGATTAGAATTTGTACAGATTTTAGGGATTTGAACAAAGCATGTCCTAAATATGACTTCCCCTTACCAAACATAGATATGATTGTTGATTTAACTACTGGACATGCAATGTACTCATTAATGGATGGATTTTCAGGATACAATCAGATAAAGATTGCACCAGAAGATTAGGATAAAACAACATTCACATGTCCTTGGGATACCTATTGCTGGAACGTAATGCCATTTGGATTGGAAAATGCAAGAGCTACATACCAACGAGCAATGACAACAATTTTTCATGATATGATGCATACAATCATGGAGGATTATGTTGATGATCTTCTTGCCAAGTCTAACACTAGAGAAGGACACATCGATATCTTATCTAAAATTTTCAAAAGAATGGAAAAATTTAAAGTAAGACTTAATCCAAAGAAATGTGTCTTTGGAGTGAAATCTGGAAAGTTATTAGGATACATTGTATCAGAAAAGGGAATTGAAGTGGATCCAGTTAAGGTACAAGCAATTCTTGATATGCCACCACCAAGGAACATTAGTCAACTACGCTCTTTGTAGGGATGGTTACAATACATTTGAAGATTCATTTCTCAACTGGTGGATAAAAGTTTACCATTTACACATCTCTTACACAAGAATGTTCCATTCAAGTGGGAGTACAAATGCGAAGCAACATTTGATCAGATAAAGTAGTATCTCATGAATCCACTAGTATTGATTCCACCAGTACAAGGTGTGCCTCTCATATTATATATTGCTGCCACAAAAGTATCTTTAGGAGCATTATTGGCACAAGAAGACACCTCAGGAAAAGAACAAGCCATTTATCACATCAGCCGAACCCTAACAAGTCACGAACTAAATTATACCTTCATTGAAAAAGCTTGTTCACTTCTCAAAAGTTACGACACTACATGCTAACTCATACGATAAAGCTTGTGGCTAAGATTGACCCACTCAAATATCTTCTAAGGCAACCTTAGTGGCAGGTTGGCTAAATGGGTTATGATCTTAAGAGAATTTGATATTCATTATGTGGATCGAAAAGCTATAAAGGGACAAGTAATTGCAGATCAATTAGCAGAAGCACCAATATCAGCAAAACACCCAATACATGTTGATTTTCTTGATGCCGACGGTTCACAACATATATCCAACAGTCATGGTCACTCTACTTTGGTGGTTCTTACACTCAACATGGTTTAGGAGTAGGAATTCTTTTTATTACACCTCAAGGACATACAATCCCAAAATCTTATTGCCTAATGTTTCCTTGCAAAAACAACATAGCTGAGTATGAGGCATTGATAATCGGCATAAGAATTGCAGTAGACTGGAAAATCGTAGAACTTCAAGTTTTTGATGATTCACAACTTGTTATAAATCAAAACAATGACGAATATCACACTAAAGATGACAAGGTGATACCTTACAAAATAATGGTGGAAGATCTCAAGAAATACTTTGTTAATATCAAGTTCATACAGATTCCGCACATTGATAATAAAGCAGCAGACGCTATGGCTACAATCGCCTCTCTACTCCAGTTGACAGAGAATAAAAAATGGTATGATTTCCTGGCGAAACAATTGTTTTCTCCCACCCATGACAATCTTGAAACTCAAATCATTTTCCATCTGACGAGTTCTGGATCTCCCTTATATGGCCAAATTTACACTTACCTAAAAGATACTACTTTACCCTTAGACTTGTCTAGGAATCAGAAAAGAAATTTCATTCGTCAATCATCCCGTTACACCTTAACTGCTGACGTCTTATACCGACATGGTTTGGATGGTACCCTCCTTAGATGTCTTGAACGTGATGAATCAGAAAAGGCCTTACAAGAGGTCCATGGTGGAATTTGTGGGACACATTCAAGTGGACTAACCTTAGCAAAGAAACTTGTAAGATTAGGGTACTGTTGGCCAACCATGGAGAAGGAATCATTCATCTTTGTGAAGAAATATGCAAAATGTTAGACTCATGGGAATCTCATTCATGCTCCTGCTCAGGAATTACAACCCTTCACCACAACATGGCCTTTCGCTTAGTGGGGATTGGACTTGGTTGGAAAGATACACCCATCGTCTTCAAATGGACATAAATTTATCATTACAGCCACTGAGTATTTCACTAAATGGATTGAAGCTATTCCCCTGACAACAATTATTGGTAAACAAATTTCTTCATTCATTTTGAACTATATCATCTATAGATATGGTATTCCCAACTCCATTATCACAGACAATGGTAGACCCTTTAAAAATCAGGATGCTGATGAGCTATGTGAAAGATTTCACATCCAACACAGGTTCTCTATGCCTTACTATTCACAAGGGAATGGTCAAGCTGAAGCTTCAAACAAAACAATTCTAAAGATTTTGAAGAAAACAGTGAATGAAGTAGGTCGTGATTGGCATGTCTAATTGAATCCAGCATTATGGGCCTACATAACAAGCATTCACACACCAATGGGTGCTACTCCTTATGCTTTGGTTTATGGAGCAGAAGCTATTCTACCATTGGAAGTTGAGATTCCTTCACTTCGAGTATCACTTAAGGGGCTAATCAATGATGAAGACTACAGAGTATTAAGGTTGCAAGAGCTGGAACTACTTGATGAATGGCGTCAAACTGCAGTTAATCATTTGAAGGGGTATCAACAGATTATGTCCCGCAACTACAATCATAGAGTCAAAAAATGAACTTTTCAAGTGGGTGACTTGGTTCTCAAAGAAAACCCTCGAAATCAGTAGGATCGAGAAAAGAAAGGCAAATTAGAACCAAATTGGTTGGGACCGTTCATAATCATTGCAGCATATGGATTGGGGGCATATCAGTTATCTACAGTAGAAGGGGACCTGTTTGAAGATCCAACCAACAACATGCATCTGAAGAAATTATATGCCTAAAAAAAATAAAAAACAATACAAAAAGTCCTAAAAAAAAAATACAAAAAAAAAAAGGAAAAAATTGTTGCCTTGATGAAAACCTGGCAAACAAGCATCTTGGTAACAACAAAAAAATCATAAAATCAGGAAAAAGGTGCAATAAAATCAAATGACAAAAACCTGGAAAACAGGCGTTGTTTGTGATTTGGTTTGGCTCTCTTATCTATTAGGATACCCTTTTGCATATTCATCTTTTCATCTGCATCGCACACATGTCTGACCAATACATTTGCATCATACATCGCATCGTCTCCTTGAAACAACAAGGATTTCATCATGGCTTGATGATTCGGGTTATCCTTAGCAGTAGTTGTGTCTAAGAGGAGTCACAGTACAAGTTCATTAGGGAGAGGCAGCTCGCTTCTTGGAGCTTTCTAGCAGATAATTGATAACATGTGTCAAGAATCAGAATATCAGGAAACAACAACATGATCCAGTTACATTTGAGATTGCACGACTATTTGGATAGATAACAAAAACAAAAATTGGATGATCTTAATTTGAATAAAATGAATGACAAACTTAAAGCATAAGTTGCAATTGTTGTTTTGATATTTGATGACATCATATCTTTGGAGTGATTCGATGATATACTGAATTAGAATCACAAGGAAGAAGTATGTGATTTTTCTTGGCTTGCTGTCTGTAAATTAATCATCAGGATTGTGCAAATTTATCGTGGGACATGCTCTACAATGTATCATCAATTACATTTTGGAATTTGCATAAGAAAATGGTTAGTTTTTGTCTGTTTATGCAAACAATACTCAGGTCATCTTGGTTCAATTATACCTCGATGCTTGCATTAATTTGCTATATCAAAAATCATGAAAGTAGTACTCAGGTCATCATTGGTGCTAACATACCCTTTGATGTTTGCACTAACTTTCAACATATCAAAATGCTCAATGATGAAAATCAAGCACAACAGGGAATGGCAAAAGAGAGAATGGTTCATTACTACATTCTAGGACTACATGATTCATTTAGGATTGTATTTTTAAGGCTGTATGAGGTAGAATTTTTTGAAGGTTGGTAAATATTTCATTTATCTTTTCAAAATAAAAAATTGAGTAAATTTGGACATTTGTAACATCATTTTATGATCATTCATTTCACATCATTTTCCATTATCATTATCATTTCACTTGCATACTTACATCATCAGTTCATTGCATTATCATATTCATTATCATCTCATTTCATTCATCATGATCATTATCCATCATTACATATCATATGCATGGTCGTTATTTTAATCATTCATTAACATATACATTTGCATATTTCACACACATTCATAAATAAAATTGCATCCATTTCATTCTTTTCACATCATCACTTAGGTTATCATAAGTTATTTTCCATTACAACATATATCATGTTCATTTCCATTACATCATTATTATCATTCATATTACATCATAAAGCATATCCTCTCATTTCATCAAAATCATTTACATCATACATTCATTACATACATCATGAAGGAAAAATCATTCATATTACATCATATCATCATACACGACATAGCATATAAAAATAAAAACATGCATCCATAACATGTGCACCAATCATCCATAACATGTGCATAATCAAATCACCACTGCATCTCATAAATCTCATCAAAACAAATGTCCAAAGGTACAAAGATATCAAATGTTTCAAAAAGACATATCAAATACAATGGAAAGAATGTGTCACAAAAGCCCATCACTGAGGGGCATCTGACCATGGAACATGACTGTTGCTGCCTCCTGAGGTAGTAGGTCTCATTGGATCTCTACTCCCAGAAGCTCTGCTCTCTCGTCTGACCAACTGACCCACACTCCTCGTAGCACTCCTGGAGTGACTGTGTGAATTGGTCCGAGACCGAGTACCTGACTATGTAAACACTATCCTCCACTCGGGTGGCACTGCCTCAAAATACCTCATCCTGTAGTACTCGACCTCCCAAGCAGTCTTTAGCCCCTTTGCTACAACCTCTCTAATAGAGGTGCTCTCAACAATCTCTCGGCTACCCCCTTCGCCTGTATGCATGTCTCTTTGAAACTGTCTCTCTCGGTTGTAAGCTGAGCTACCTGTGGGTCAGGAGGTGGTGGTTGTGCAATCTATGCCTGCAATTGACTGATGGTCCCCTAAGCCTGTGCTAACTGAATCTAAAGGGTCTAAATCTTTGCCTGTAAACCATCAATCTGTCTCTGAGACGGAGCCCTAATAATAATCCGTGAAGCCGAAGTACTCAGCTAGTCCACTACTCTGGATGTCCGTGGCCTCATGATGAAAGGCACATCAAAAAAAAATCTTTGTCTCCCACCACCCCCGTCATCCACATCATCCCCACTATCTGAGTCATCTGACTCCTCATCCATCTCCTCATCCTCTGAACTCTCATCATCCACATCCATAGCCACCCCACCGATATCCTCAGCCTACTCTACCTGTACCCCTCCATATGCTGGTACTTGTGCTTGATCATGTGGCTGCCCTGCTACTGGAGGTCCCTGGGGCTGCTTTCACCTCACCCATGTAACCGACCCTCCCATCAATGGGGTAGGCTCCTCTAGACTGGTAAATCTCAAGAAGGGATGTGTGTAAAAATAGGTTGCATAATCATCCATCATCCCTACATCGGTAACCTCTGGATACATCACCCAATGAGCCAGTTGTAGCTCCAAGTACTCTAACCCTGGCTACCTCAATGGTCACAAATGGACCCCACTCTGGTACATCCTCTTGTTGCCTAGCATAGTGTGCCACACCATGTGGCATCATCTGTACCAATCCTAGCTATCTCAGCACCCTCATAACCAAAAACCACTCAATGACAAAAGGTGTCCGCCCAATCAAGTATCTGGATCTAGTCACATATGGTAGCTCTATATCATCGGCCTCCCATGGGTCACAGTTCACATACGGTCGCTAGATGACAGTATCTAAATCATCAAGTACACGTCACCAGTACTCTAATTTGCCCAGCCTTAGCTAGACAAGGGGCCCTGTATATGCATAAACATATGGAAATACAAGGGGGTGATCTCTCTGAATGATGGGGCATGTAATCGTAAAGTGCTCCCATGTGAATATCTGTAATAGAGTCACCCCACAGGAGAGACTCTTCCCATCTATGTACAAGACCTGGTGAAGATCATTGTATAGATGGGAAAGCATGCATGACCCCTATGCATATCTGGTACGATGGAGAAGCATGTCCTTCAGAATCCTACTCCACCCAACTGATAGTACCTTTGCCCTATGATCAGGACAAAGGAAACCACCGATGAATCCCACTAAAATTGAAGGTAGTGGGGCATAGCTCTCCATCATCTCCTTCTAGGGAATCTCATATTCGTAGACATTAGGATCCTGGAAGACTCGTCTCAGTGCATCTATCCCCCCAATCTTCTTGTGATCATAGATCACAAGCTCTCCAACCACAGAAATACCCAAAATCCTGTAAACATCCTCTGGCGTCACCCTGATCTCTCCTGTCAGCAAATGGAAGGTGTTATGCTCGTTGTGCCACCTCTCCGCTAAAGCAGTCAACAGTGCCCTGTTGACTCGATACTGTGGCATCGCCAACAAAGGACCCAATCCACACTGATGTATGATCCCTAAATCATCCTCATATAGTCGTGGAACCATCTCCTAGGTACAAGGGAATCTCTCTCTAAACTGGAGGAGGTTAAATTCCTCCTTTATCAGATCAATCAAGCAATCAAATTAGATCAATCAAGCAATCAAATCAGTTCAATCAAGCAATCAGATCAAATCTATCATCTATCATTTTTTTTCAAGCATGAAAGAAAATTAATCTATCTATTTGTTTTTCATATCGCATGGAAGCAAATTTAACAGTCAAATCAATCAACATCTATCAGCCTTTCAATCAGGAAAACAAATCAATCATTTTGACTATTTTGTTCTTCAAACACGAAGAAAAATTTATCAAATCACACAAATCTATTCTTGATGTTTTTCAAAAGCATAAAATCAGTTGTCTAATCTAGCAACAATCATCAAGCATGCATCAATTTTTCTTCAAAAATTGAAATTCAACAAAAAATCCATGGATGTGCCAAAACAGTCAATCGATGTGCCAAAACATGGATGCGCTAAAATAGATTATGGATGCATGATTTCATGAATGCAGTATTTTATCAAACAAATGCGCTAAAACAGTTCACCTATGTGCTAATTCACCTATGCACGACTGTTTTGCACCTATGCGCCACTTTGGATGCACCGGTTTATCTAATCTATGCGCTAAAATAAAGCTCATATGCGCTGAAATAAAATTCTATGCGCTAAAACATAATTTAAAAAATAAAAAAATTCAAAAAAGCATTCGAAAATCATTTAAAAATTGATAGAGAGGTTTTGATCGATTTACCGGAGGTCCATAGGCTGCGGGTCTCTGATGACGGTGGCCTCGCTCGAATTTGTGGCGCTCATAAGGGATCGACATCACTAATATCTCTCTTAGAGCTCAAAAATTCTCAAAGGTTACTGTTCAAATGAAAATGACTTTTCACCTTTTTCACCTTTTAAAGGGGTAAAAGTGGCAAATTATTTTTATTTTTACTATGCAAAGTGCTATTTCAAAAGCTAAATCGCCAAATTTTCTCCAAAATCATCTGAAAATCTTCCAAATCATCCTCATCATCATTCTCATCACGCGATTTATCTCTCGAGGGGGCATATAGCATCATCAGTTAATATTTTCAAAATCAAGGGCAAATTCTTTGAAGCAATGCGTAAAACACATCACTTCAAAGAGGGGAAAAATGTACACATCTAAAAATGGTCACGGTTAACCAAACCTGTTAATTAATTAAATATGAATTATTTAATTAATATTCTTAAGTCATCTACATATAAATAAATTTAATTATTTATTTATATTGTTCATTTTTCCAATGCTCCTAGTTTAATTAAATAAATAAGTTTATTTAATTAATGCTATTTTCCTCTTAATTAAATTAAATAGATTTCACAATTTATTTATATTAATTATCACAAGTTTAAATTCTAAATTTAAATGATATTCTTCATTTCACATTTAATTAAATAATTAAAACACTTTCTAAATTCTTCACTTTTCTCACATAATTAAATATTTTCAATATTTAATTAAAAAGTTTTTCATCTCTTCTCACATAATTAAATATTTTCAATATTTAATTAAAATTTTTTCATTTCCCACACATAAATAAATATTACCTATTTTTAATTATGGACACATCTTTCATTTGTCTCTTCATTTTCCATCTGTCTTTTAAAATTCCATCTTCTTTTCAAATTCTCGATCTCTCACCGTTCATTTTAACAGGTTTGAACTCAACCGTTGATCCTCGCTAATGGGATTCTTGCCTTCAAAAATCTATAAATACAACCCTCTTGTGAGTTGAAAAGGACCTCTCGAATCCTAACTTTCATACGCAATCACTATAGTCACATTCGTACAAGCATATTAGCATAATCAACATTTTAGTATTTCAATTTCATAGCTTCAAGCATATTAGCAATGCACATGCATTTTCATTAATCTCATTCTCTCAAGCTACCATTCTACAAGCTATTGTTTAAAACAACTAAGAGCCAACATCTTGAATCGAATCCTTGGAGATAGAGGACAATGGGACGAATTTGAAGAAGCTGCCTGTGTTTAGAGTTTGCGTTTTGCTTTCTTTAATTTAGTTTTTTTAATCTAATGTTTCATTGGTGTATTAGATTAGATTCATTTTGATTTACACATTCTAACGTACATAGGTGGATTCGATGCTTGTAGCTGCAAACTACATCAAACGACATTGTAAAACGTGTCAACATATATTGAAAAACACACTGTGAAGAAGAGTCACAGCGTATCAGGGTACTCATGGGTGAGTAATGCTACACTGTCTCCTTCACCAAGATTTGCATGCATCATTATATCATAAGCATCGATTACATCATGATAACATCATTAAAACTCAGGAACATCATAAACCATAACACACACATGTCTATAATAATTTCATCACATGAACATAACCAGAAGATCACAATGTCCAATGTAGCATCATCAGAGTATAACAACTAACATAACATCAATGTCATGACTAAAATAATGTAATATAGTATCCAAAAAAATTAAATGACTAAAAAATAGTCATAAGCAAAATGAATTAAATAGTATCAACTGAAGGGACACTACATCCTCCCCCCCTAGGATAAGCTTACTCATTGAAGCCTGCAAAAAAATAAGGATAAAGCTCCCTCATGCATGCCACATCCTCCCAAGTAGTTGATGCCTCATCACTAAGATCCCACTAGACCCTCACCTGATCAACGTCTCAACCACTGAGGGTGAGCCTCCAAATCTAGCTTCTCATCTTCTACCTGTAATGCATTCCAATTGAGCACATGTGAAATTTCAGGATGATAAGGCCTAAGAACAGATATATGGAATACATCATGAATGTGTGACAAACTGGGTGGTAAATCAAGATGGTATGCTATAGGACCAATCCTCTTCAAAATATCGAATGGTCCAATGAAATGAGGTACAAGCTTAGAGCCTTTTCCATAACAGATCAAAATATTTCGTGGACTCACCCCAAGAAATACCCTATCACCAATTGAAAACTAGAAAATCCACTCTATAAGAATCAACATACTTCTTCTGAATGTCCTGCACCGCCACCAAGTGCTCATTAATACGATCAACCTATTACTCCATATCTAGAAGCATCTCAGGTCCAAGAAAAACTCTATCCTTGAGTCGGTCCCAACTCAACGGAGTTAGGCAAGGACGTTCATACAAAGCCTAAAAAGGAGGCATACCTATGGAACTATGATACCCATTATTATAGGAAAACTCTACCAAGTAGAGATAATCTTCCCAACACGATTTTTGATCCATAACATACATTCTAAGCATATCCTCAAGAATCTAATTGACCCTCTCAGTCTGTCCATCGATCTCAAGGTGATAAATTGAACTGAAGTTCAACTGAGTACCTAAGGCATGCTACAAAGATGTCCATAATGCTAATGTTAATACAAGATCTCCATCAGAAATGATTCTACATGGAATTTCATGTAAATGAACAATACCCTCCATGAATATCTTTGCCATAGAAGAGGCATTATAGGATGAACGAACTAGAGAGAAATGTGCTACCTTAGTCAACCTATCAACAGTAACCATGATAGCATCATGTCAACGAGATGACATAGGCAACCCAATAATAAAGTCTACCAATATGATATCCCACATCCATTCAGGAACTAGATGTGGCTATAATAGTCTTGTAGGATGTTGGTGCTCAACCTTAACTCTCTAGCACTCAAGACATCTTGAAACAAAATCAATGATATCACGCTTCATCATAGGCCAAAATTACAACTATCAAAGATTCACATGCATCTTCTTGACACCAGGATGAGTTGAATAAGGTGCTCGATGTGCCTTTGACATAATCAAAATGCAAAGACCGTCTGCAAGTGGCACATAGATATGAACCAAATGTCACAAAAAACCATCTGACTCAAGAGTATATCCTATGAATCTACCCTCCAAGGGTCTATCTAATCCCAACTCCACCTTCACCTCCTGATACACTCTATCTATGGGAAGTTATGCTAAGATCTGACTCCTCAAATCAACTCCAAGAGACATGGTAGGAATCTCATGCCTTCACTGACTAAGAGAGTCAACCACTACGTTTCTCCTTCCCTTGGATAAATTTCACCTCAAAATCATACTCACATAAGAACTCCATCCATCATCTCTACCTAGCATTCAAATTATTCTATGTGAAAATATATTGTAGACTACGGTGATCACTAGGAAGTTCAAAATGGTGACCCAACGAGAAATGTCTCCACCAAAATAACAAATGAACAACTGCAACTAATTCCAAATCATGAGTAGGATAGTTTAGTTCATGATACTTGAGTTTGTGAGACTCATAAGCAATCACACAATCTTCCTACATTAGAACGGCTCCTAATCCATCCAAAGATGCATCAGTGAAAACAACAAAGTCCTTAGTAGGATCAGGAACAACTAAGATAGGCGCACTCGACAAATTTTCCTTGAGTGTTTGAAAATCCAATTGACACGGATCTTACCAAATGAATTCCTTCCCTTTCCTCTGAAGATAAGTTATAGGATGAGAAATCCTAGAAAACCCTTGAACAAACCATCTGTAATACCCGACAAGACCCATAAAATTGTGAACCTCCAGTACATTGGTAGGCATAGGCCAATCAATAATGGCTTGGATCTTTGAAGGATCCACTACAATACCCTCTCTAGAGATAACATGACCAAGGTATTTCACCTCAGTCTAGAATAACTCACACTTCGACAAATTTGCAAACAGCCAATTCTCCCTCAAGCACTACAATTCTTGTCTCATATGCTCTTTGTGCTCCTTCATATCTCTCCAACAAATCAAAATATCGTTGAGAAACACAAGAACAAATCGATCAAGGTATGTGCAAAAGACACCATTCATCAAACTCATGAAAATGGATGGTGCATTAGTTAACCCAAATGGTACCACTGTGAACTCATAGTGCCCATAATGAGTTCAAAATTTCATTTTATGAATATCTACTTCAAAAATGCACAATTGATGGTAACCCGTTTTCAAATCAATTTTAGAAAACACATTAGCTCACTTGATCTAATCAAATAGATCATTGATTCTAGGCAAAGGATATCGATTCTTAACAATCACTTTGTTTAGTTGACAATAATCAATGCACAACTTGAGAGATCCATCCTTCTTCTTCACGAAGATGATAAGTGCTTCATAAGAAAAAACACTCAGATGAATAAAACCTTTAGCCAAAAGCTCCTCCAACTACAAATGAAGCTCTTCCAGTTCCTGTGTGGTCATTCTATATGGAGCTTGAGATATAGGCTCTGCTCCAGGAACCATTTCCATTCTAAAATCTATATCACGCTTTGGCAGCATACTAAGAATATCACTAGGAAAAACATCTACGAATTTCCCAAGAATAAGATAATCATCAAGAGATAACTCTCAACTCTCCCCTACCTCCAATTCATTATCTTTTGCTACAAAAAATAACAACCCTAATGCATGCATCTCCTTAATTGCATAGCAGATATAATCTATAAGGAGATGGGTCTTTGCACACCGACTATCTCAACTTTTGCACCAAAATCATCTAAAAAACGTACTGTCTTTCGTCGATAATCAATCACTACACTATGGGATTCCAACCAGTCCATACCCAACACAATGTCATAAGAATCAAGAGGTGTAAACTGAAGATCTACTGAGGTAGATAGTGATCTAATCCTAAGTCCACAATCACGAACAAGAGATTCTACTACTACCTTCACCCCAGAGGCCAATTCTACCTACCACCTAATGCCTTGCTTTACTGCCACGAATCCACATCACTCAAAAATAGATGGAGAAATAAATGAATCAGATGCTCCAAAATAAAAAGGATAAAAATAGTAATAGCATGTAATTGACCTGAAGCCTCAACCACATGTAGGGAAATTCTAGTCATCTCAGAAAAGCATCCAAGATCTGTAGTTCCTTCGGTAACTTTAATTTCAATTAGATTGCAAAAACATGTACAATTATGTCACAAAGAAGAATCATACACCTTTCATTTCCCACATTAAACTTTCTAAGAGAAGCTCATGCAAATTTAGTTTCAACAACTTTCATAAATAGATTCAACAAACAAAACTGATAAACATGAAAGATGGAACAAAAGATTAGAACACACATATTTACATGGGGAAAAACATTTCAGGTAGAAAACACCACACTCCAAAGAATTGGCTATTGTATTATTTAGCAACAGATCATAGTTACAAATACAATTCAGGCTTACAACCTTTACAGGATCTTGTTTCATCTAGAGACAAACTGGCAACAACCTTGTGACAAGAGTTTCCCTCTCTCCTTTTCACATTTCTCTGATCATCCTCTTAGTCCATTACAACCTTCACACTATTAAAATACTCTCACATAGTATACAATGCAGATTAACAATGAAATATTGATCCAGACATTCTATCAGGAGAGATTTTGGCAGCATAACCTTGCTTAGATTTTCCCTGTTCATTCTTATTGCTGAAATTTCAATGTTTATACCGTTCGTTCTCAACTGACAAGAAATAGTTCAAATTCCTTTGTAGATCAGTTCATTTTACTTTTGTTAGACCAATCATCAACATGACTAGGTCATCGAATAGACTTCTCCAGCTCATTTGTGATCCTCCAATGGACATAAAACACATTGGTGGTCAACCAATTCAACGTCCTTCCAACCATGGTCTTCTTACATGTTCATCAACCTAACAAAAGACCATCGGCCACAACCTGGAAAGTGACACTGAACACCAAGGTCTCCAAGTTGTTTATTCAATGTGTTGAAGTCTTGACCAAGCCTATTGACAAGACAATGTCCATCGACAAGATTTCATAGTGTCACATCAAAACCTTAAGTCACCCTAATGTCATTAAGCTAACACCTTTCAAACCATCTTGTCAACTTGAGTCACATTGATGAGCAACATGAACATGTCTATCGACATGATCAACACTATCAATGAACATCTAGGATGTCACCTCGATAGCTAAGGTCTGTTCAATGTCCCAAAAGAACATCAAGACCATGCATCACCAAGAGTCACACTGAATTTCAATAGAATAGATCCATCGGCTAGACAACACCATTGGACAAAGGATTAGAAAGTCTCATCAAATTATGATGTGACCCCGATGACCTTAAGCCTAGCTACAATTCAGAACACTTCATCGGCAAGAGTCACACTGAACATAGCCTATCGGCAAGACCAACACTATCGGTTCAACAACCACAAGTCCCACTGAAGATCAGAGTAACCTCGATATAGATCATCAGCTAGAGTCACCCCGATAGTACTACCATTGGTTAGATTCATACTGTTGGATCAACATTATCAGTTCTAACCAAAGACCAATGTTACCCTGACAATTTATTCATCAGCAAGAGTTTCCATGCATTACACTGATCTCGACCAGATATGCTCTACTATTAAGACTCTTTCTGAACCTCCATGTCAGCCTGAAAAAGTATCATCGGCTAGACTTACACTGATATAACTTTTCAATCGGACTTCTATTATTGACAAGAGTTAGAAAACTCACATTGATATTTTAGGTCATGCCGACAACCTTCATCGCCAGTACAAACCAAAGGTCTCACCGATATGTTCAGAAAAGGAACTTCACAAGGAGAACTCAGATCGCGTTGAGTCACACCGATCTCATAGACAGTTTAGGATCATTATGTAGATCGGCCAGACATCTCAGTGGTCACATCAAAATTTCTCTCTCATAGGTTTAGGCCAGTGGGATTGAGGCACACTATTCCAACAATATCCCTCTTAATGAAGATCACACTAGCACCTCCAGAGCACTAAGGAACTACTGAGATCACATTGGCACCACTATTTCAGACCTTGCACTATTCAATTCTGTGTTCAATGACATTCAAGACACCCAATCAACAAGTTTCCATAGATAATAGTTTACCAGACAATCTGCAACAAAATCAAGTATCCAGCTGTAACTAATTGTCCAACATTTCAACCGATCACAACCTTCAATGAAACCACATAGATCTCAAACATTCTCTCATGCTCCATCAAGACTTCTGCAACAACATCTAAGATGTCCACTGTTTAGGCAACAATCCCTGTCATCCTCAAAAATGCCACCTATGGAAGAAAGGTACAAGCCAAGGTGACTATGCACTAGTCCAATGAACACAAGTAAAAGATCCCAATGATATCAACAATAGGATACTGCCATCACTCCAGAAAACAAGATAAAAACATTAGCTAGAACAACAATCAAGCTAACTACTTTTATCCAACTAATAAACCCACATGATTGAAAACAACACCCTCAACAAGTAATAGATCATCCAATCATCCATACCTTAAAGGTATCAAACATTAGTAAATTTATGCCACCAGCATAACCAACCCATGTACATTCAGCTACAAATGCCATGTGTAAGCAAGTCGATGAAGAAAGAACACTTTTAGGAACTCACACTGCATGAGTCATGCCAAAAAAAAACTAAAACAATTTCAAAAGGCACAACAAGTCTACCAATTTGCAACACATAGAAAGTGTAACTATGTAGTACTAAGGACCCAACTCCACACTAATATGCAAAACCTCCAAACAAGCTGCTACAAGAAAAACATCTCTTCTAACTAGTCTGCACAACTCTTCCATGTACTCCACATCCAACAAAGAAAACAATGTTATGTGAAACCACACATTCAAGAAGATCAATAAGATCGAAGAGAATTTGAAAATCATAACACATAGCACATCCTTCTACAAAACACCTCCAAGTATCATTTGTGCAAAGTAGTATCTTCTTTACATCCCCAACAGAAAATCCTTAACAACATCCAACTGATTAAACCACATGAATGTAAGCTTCTCAAAGAAGATAAAACTACTCTATTTCCTATTTCAGGAAATCAACCCACTACCATCCCCTATGACATCATAAATGAAAAATTTATACCAAGGAGATAACCAAGTTGTCCATCTCTCATAGTGAGTCCTCTAGAACCATCTAACCATAGCTCAAGATCCACCAATGAAATAAATACATAACACACTTAAGAGAAACAATGGGCACTACCTCTCAAGTTATAAACTATCGAGAAGACCAAGAGTGGGAATGAAACAGTTCCTCTAGGATATCCAAGTCACTATGACTCATCCAAAAAACTATCTCCTCATAGGTCTCTATTGAACTCATGTTCAATCAAGGTGTAGGCTCCTCGTACTTTCCTATTCTCCATGTATGCATGAGAACCTCCAAATAATCACCTTGTACCAAACTCCAAATGCAACACAACAATATCATGAAGTATCAAGCAAATGATCAAAGCACCCAATACACAAAGAATTTAAGAAGATCAATGTCAAAGCTCCAACTGCAATATCAGGAACTTAACATGACATCATGATCTTTCCATCCCCTCTTAGGAGATACTAGGCTCCAAGTGAAGAAACCAATGTCTCAAGAGCAATGCACAATGTCAAAACTCCAATACATAAGTGTAATGCCCCGCCAAGTAACTCTAAAGGAAGTTGTAATTAACGACTTAAGCGAACCAATTTTTTTTTATAGTGTAATTAACATACACATTCACCTACTAATTAACAACAACACTTAAAGCTACAAGGTTGGGATTACTTAAACCCACACATATATCAACATATCACCATAGCATTAAATGAAATTAAGCAACGAGTATTAAATCAACATAAATGTTTAACATAACATAATGAGATAACCATCTAAGATAAAAATTTCATAATCATTAACATAATAAATAGTTACATCTCCCATTCCCAGAATGAGGCAATAGTACAAATGTGTTACAATTACAAAATTTCACCTCATAAACATAAGAGGGATAAAATAACTTATACAAATAGAAATATAACAATGCTTGAATTAAAACAAGAACCGCGAGTTGTCCAACTAGATGTCTCACCACCAAGTACTAAAGATAAAGGGGGACCCAATGGTGTATGGTGCATGTTCCACCCAACCAAGTGGTACCCGAAGGCCCACCCCCCATGCTAGGAGATAGTAACAACGTAACATTGACAAAAATCTATAACCACAAACCATAGGCAGACTCATACTAACTCATACTGACACAGCCAACCAAAGAACCAACAAAAGTACAACTCACACACCACTGACATAGGTCACATTGCTTCTAGACATAAAATAGATCAAGTATGTTCAAAGAACCATACACATAAAACAATTAACAACTGTTGTCCTAGACAGAGTGTCATCGCACAGTTAGTCATGAGATATCCTCTGGGCATTCTTCATAGGCTCCGGTAATCCTGGTGACCTCAACCGAACCCCGACCCCCATGCCTACTCATGCAGAATCAAATACCTCTCATAAGGACAAGATAGATGACTATGCCATTTTAGGCCTTCCCACTCATCCCAAGTCTAAATGAGTCCTTGGGTCTATGAGTGAGGCTAAATTATCTTGATTAGTGTGATATGCGTCCTAACCATCTAAGTACATTGATTTAGCTATCACTTGATTAAACTACTTCCAAAGGTTACCCAATCTTACCTCTTACGGGCTCTAGCCCCTAATCGAAGCCACTCTTCTATTGACAACACACAGACAATACTAATCACCAAGGGAATCACAAGTGCATACAACCTAGGCATCATAACCACTCCATCTCAAGGAGGAACCAAACAATGGACTCACTCCAAACAACTTGGAGGCAACAAAACACAAAGTCCACTCCTTCCAAAGGAAGCACAAATCATCCCCGTTCGTGGAAATCGGGTAATTTATTGAATAGACACCATGCACTACCCAAGGGAAAAACAACTAGTTGACATACTGAATCGACAACCCTCATCCTCTAAGATCCTCTGGAAGATTTATAATTTTGGACTAACACTTAATCCCATTTCCCAAAACACAACTTGAAGAAAAAGTTACAAAAAGCATTCAAGTCATTAATAAAATCTAATATTTGGATTTCTTAAATCCATCCTCAATCAATTGGTAACATTGACAAAGTCAAAGACACACTATGGCTAGGGTGTAGACTTGACACAAGTTACCTAGCTACTATCTCCCATTCAACTTAACCATTCGATCGACACGCTCAAACCTGTGAAACCAGGTGGAGTCAATACCATGTACCTGCAAACCTAAAAACCAAGTAACCAACATCATATATACAAGCAGCATAAAATACACACCATGAAAAGGAAATCACAAAATCGCAAGGTGCTCGCAAGCAAGTGATGCGAACCCGTCCCCTTCACCAATACAATCATCAAAACTGACATTTTCATCTTACTCAATAATCACATATGAAATCACATGTTATTTCTACTAACATCATTAATCCAATTAAATCATGTAAAATAAAACATCAGATAAACCACATCACATCAAATAGTCTATCACTCTATAATTAGCGATCAAATAACACATATAAGGTATAGTATCAGAATATCCAAAAACAACTCAAAGCAAAACAAGGACACACTATCCAGTCCAGAAAGCAAAATGAAGGGGTGTTACATTCTCCCCCCCAAGGGTTAGGCTTACTCCTAGAAGCCTGCAAACAAGTAGAGATATAACTCCCTCAACAAACAACATCAAATCAAAACCTCGACCCTAGAGGACGAGTATCCTACACTACACGACCAACTCCAGAAGTGTTCTGATGCGGACAATTCCTAGCAAGGTGGCCATGTTGACCACAAGAGTAACACCCAATGTTACGAACAAACCCACTACCTCCTATCAGTGCAGTAGACTACCACATACTACCCCAATCA
The DNA here is from genome assembly GCA_007115665.2 of Sequoiadendron giganteum. Classification (NCBI taxonomy): domain Eukaryota; kingdom Viridiplantae; phylum Streptophyta; class Pinopsida; order Cupressales; family Cupressaceae; genus Sequoiadendron; species Sequoiadendron giganteum. The sequence goes on along the minus strand of CM021105.1, from coordinate 236,686,209 downwards.
GCCATAGATTGTGAACTCTAGGTTGGTTGCTCCTGTCAATTGTGCTTATTGCACCACTAGTTCTGATTCCTTCTAGGCGAAGAAACACCATCATCATGGTATGCCTGAAAGTCCTTATGCTTTCCAAATGCACTCTCTTGTTTCCCACTCTGAGTAGGCTCCTACTGAGTCATCGGTGATCCAACTCCCTGAGTCTGACCCCGTCGTGCACTAGACCTAGCTCCATAACCACTACCAATGTGTACACTTGTATGGCCTCCTAGTGCCATAGCTAAGTTCTCCTTGACTAGCCGTGCCTTCTCCACAGCTGTCTCCATAAACTTGGGTTCAAAGACCCGCACACAACCACTAATACAGGCATTCAAATCCCTAATGAAATGTTGCATGAGCATCCCCTCGTCATCTCCTATTCCTGTGAACTATTTAAGTTCGTAGAAACATCTCTCATACTGATCTACGGTCATGGCTAGCTGTCGTAAGGCATGGAACTCAACACCTTTGCATTGACGCCAATGGTCAGAAAGAAAGTGAGCTCTAAACCACTAAAGGAATATCTCCCAAGACACAACATTGATATCAATGTGTAGCTTCTAGTCTTCCAGTCTCCACCAAGTGGCCGCAAACCCTTGCAGGTGCATAACAACACACCTCGCTTTAGTACTACCATCAAATGGATGCATAAAAAAGAATCGATCAAAACCTATCAAGCAAGTCTCAACCTCTAAACCACTACCTACTCCGTCAAATCGAGGTGGTTGTGACCGAATCAAATATCTCATATAGGAAGATGCTAACATCTCTGACTGTGTCGTAACTGTCCTCACACTAGGATTAACCTCTGGTACTGCCTATCTTAGACCTAAGCCTCCTCAAAATCTCTATGTGCAGCTTCGATCCCTGGAGGATCTAGTTGTCCACCACCACCTCCTAGGCTATTCTGTGAGGCCTGTTGTTCCTCTTGCTCTGGTATAAGTGAAACATGAGGCGGTGAGTCATGCTGACTCCCCTTGCAACCGCTTACCTGACCACATCCTCGTCCTCTGCCTCATCCGCGTCTAGGAGGCATACTCCTACACAGACACAAAAAGGTATTAAAAAAGGCACACTAGGAAACCTACACAACTAATCTTAATGGGTACATCATAATCCTAGAGCACCCAGTGTTTAAACCTAGGCTTTGATACCATGTGTAATGCCCAGCCAAGTAACTCTAAAGGAATTTGTAATTAACGACTTGAGCGAACCAAATTTTTTTTTATAAAGTGTAATTAACATACACATTCCCTTACTAATTAACAACAACCCTTAAAGCTACAAGGTTGGGATTACTTAAACCCACACATATATCAACATATCACCATAGCATTAAATGACATTAAGCAATGAGTATTAAATCAACATAAATGTATAACATAACATAATGAGATAACCATCTAAGATACAATTTTCATAATCATTAACATAATCAATAGTTACATCTCTCATTCCCAGAATGAGGAAATAGTACAAATGTGTTACAATTAAATAATTTCACCTCATAAACATAAGAGGGATAAAATAACTTATACAAATAGAAATATAACAATGCTTGAATTAAAAACAAGAACCATGAGTTGTCCAATTGGATGTCTCACCACCAAGTATTGAAGATAAAGGGGGACCCAAGGATGTATGGTGCATGTTCCACCCAACCAAGTGGTACCTGAAGGTCCACCCCCAATGCTAGGAGATAGTAACAATGTAACATGGACAAAAATATATAACCACAAACCATAGGAAGACTCATACTAACTCATATTGACACAACCAACCAAAGAACTAAAAAAGTACAACTCACACACCACTGACATAGGTCACATTTCTTCTAGACATAAAATAGATCAAGTATATTCAAAGAACCATACACATAAAACAATTAACAACTGTTGTCCTAGATAGAGTGTCATCGTACAGTTAGTCATGAGATCTCCTCTGGGCATTCTTCATAGGCTCTGGTAATCCTGGTGAACTCAACCGAACCCCGGCCCCCATGCTCACTCATGTGGAATCAAATACCTCTCATAAGGACAAGATAGATGACTATGCCATTTCAGGCCTTCCCACTCATCCCAAGTCTAAATGAGCCCTTGTGTCTATGAGTGAGGCTAAATTATCTTGATTAGTGTGAAATGCATCCTAACCATCTAAGTACATTGATTTAGTTATCACTTGATTAAACTACTTCCAAAGGTTACCCAATCTTACCTCTTACGGGCTTTGGCCCCTAATGGAAGCCACTCTTCTATTGACAACACACAGACAATACTAATCACCAAGGGAATCACAAGCTCATACAACCTAGGCATCATAACCACTCCATCTCAAGGAGGAACCAAACAATGGACTCACTCCAAACAACTTGGAGGCAACAAAACACAAAGTCCACTCCTTCCAAAGGAGGCACAAATCATCCCCGTTTGTGGAAACCGAGTAATTTATTGAATAGACATCATGCACTACCCAAGGGAAAAACAACTGGTTGACATACTGAATCGACAACCCTCATCCTCTAAGATCCTCTGGAAGACTTAGAATTTTGCACTAACACTTAATCCCATTTCCCAAAACACAACTTGAAGAAAAAGTTACAAAAAGAATTCAAGTCATTAATCAAATCTAATATTTGGATTTCTTAAATCCATCCTCAATCAATAGGTAACATTGAAAAATTCAAAGACACACTATGGCTAGGGTGTAGACTTGACACAAGTTACCTAGCTACTATCTCTCATTCAACTTAACTGTTGGATCGACATGCTCAAACATGTGAAACCAGGTGGAGTCGATGCCATGTACCTGCAAACCTGAAAACCAAGTAACCAACATCATATATATACAAGCAGCATAAATACACACCGTGAAGAGGAAATCATAGAATCGTAGGGCTCTCATAAGTGAGTGATGTGAACCTGTCCCCTTCACCAATACAATCATCAAAACTGACATTTTCATCTTAATAATCTCATATGAAATCACATGTTATTTCTACTAAAATCATTACTCCAATTAAAGCATGTAAAATAAAAACATCAGATAAACCACATCACATCAAATAGTCTATTGCTCTATAATTAGAAATCAAATAACACACAAAAGGTATAGTATCAGAATATCCAAAAATAACTCAGAGCAAAACAAGGACACACTGTCCAGTCCAGAAAGAAAAACGAAAGGGTGTTACAATAAGCAAGAGTATACCATGACATAAAACACACAAGCTCTGAACCAACATCACTTGTCAAACACCAACAACACCTCAACCCAAAGAACACACAAGTGCTCCATGGTTTCAAAATGCTAACCATCTTCAAATAGTGGCTCTGCCAATGTGAAAGAACCCTTCTACAACAACAAGATCAAAGAGTTCCTCCTAGAAACATCTGCAAACTAAAGAAGATAAATTATTAATAGTCACTGCTAAAGCTCCCATTGAATTGTGATATCGAGCTTTCCAAAAATCATGACCAACCATCTCCAAAACTGAAAAAAAAAATCTTCCAAGCCCACAAACATATAACTGTACTGCTAATTAAACCAAGATCTCAAAAGTAAGGAGATACACCATGCTACAAGACTCCATAATCGAATTTCCAGAAACTCACTTATTCTCCATCTTCTTACCTCAAAACATCCACACCAATGCACAAGTGACCACAGACAAGGCCAACTTACAAGTCTGCATAAATAATGAATCAAATTGTGTGGATATAGACAGTCCACTTCCAGGTTGTCCCACTGCAAACATATGGGTAAAGAAAACCCACAACATTACACAACCCAAAGATCCAATTAATGAAACATGAAGGCTCACAATCACATCAATGTCATGACAATATGAGGTCACACAAGAGAATAAATGTGTAGCCACCCTAACTCAAACACCAAATCAAGTACAAATCTGATTTTCCAATTATGTCGACACCAAGTACCTTAGTCTAGGAATCCATCACGCATTACCATAGAAACAATGAGTGACTAATCACATACTGAAAATTTCTATGCAGATAAAGAATCAAAACCTTCTCTCACCATGCACATGCATCTAACAGAGATAGGCTATTTTAGAAGCTTTCAAAACATCTAGAGATTAACTTCATACCCTTTATGTATTCGAGGTTAATAGGAAACAATGCCTTCCAACACCAAGAAATTCCACCCATCATAATCACTCTCTTCCATGACTGAACAAAAATGCACACCTTTCTATATCGTCAGGGAGCCTCCTACATAGAAAACTAATATGAGAGCATTACTACTACACAGCCACGAAATACATAATTCCACCTCATACATCAAGGTTATACCACTACCAACTATGAGACAAAGATCACAACACTTCAACATGACCAACTCATTTTTCTCCATCTTCACCACCCTTCATGTTGTGTGTTGTCTCTGAATACCACAAGACTTCCACTCACCAAAGGATCAATATACCAGACGATTCCTCCAGATTTCTTCAAGCCTGAAAGAGTAAGAAATCTTCATAGGAGAAATACCCAGAACTAGCAACCGAAAGAAGGTTCTAATACCACTTGTAAGCTAATTTTAGTCATCATAAAAGCATCCAAGATCTATAGTGCCTTCGTTAACTTTAATTTCAATTATATTACCTCAAAAATAGGTACAACTATGTCAAAAAGCGGAATCAGACACAGTTCATTTCCCACATTAAACCTTATGATAGAAGCTCATCCAAATTCAGTTTCAACAACTTGCATAAACAGATTCAACAAATAGAACCAATAAACATGAAAGATGGAACAAAAGATTAGAACACACAAATTTACGTGGGGTAAACCATTTCAGGTAAAAACCCCACAATCCAAAGAACTAGCCATTGTATTATTCAGAAAACATATCATAATTACAAATATAATTCAGGCTTACAACCTTTGTAGGATCTTGTTTCATCTGGAGACAAACTGGAAACAACCCTGTGACAAGAGTTTCCCTCTATCCTTTTTACATTTCTCTGATCAACCTCTCAGTCCATTACAACCTTCACACTATTACAATACTCTCACACAGTATATAGTGTAGACTAACAATGAAAGATCGATCCATACATTCTATAAGGAGAGATTTCAGTACCATAACCTTTCTTAGATCTTCCTTGTTCATTCTTATTTCAGAAATTTCAATGTTTATACCATTCGTTCTCAATTGACAGGAAATAGTTCAACTTCCTCTATAGATTAGCTCGTTTTCCTTTTGTTAGACCAACTGTCAACATGACCAGGTCACCAAACAGACTTCTCCAACTCATTTGTGATCCTCCAATGAATATCAAACACATCGGTAGTCAACCAAGTCAATGTCCTTCCAACCATGGTCTTCTTTCATGTTCATCGACCTAACAAAAGACCATTGGCCATAGCCTGGAAAGTGAAAAAAAACACCAAGGTCTCCAGATTGTTTTTTCAACATGTTGAAGTCTCGACCATGCCTATCAACAAGATAATGTCCATTGGCAAGAGTTCATTGTGTCACATTGAAAACTTAATTCACAACAATGTCATTAAGCTAACACCTTTCAAACCATCTTGTCAGCCCGAGTCACACTGATGAACAACATAAACAAGTCTATTACAATGATCAACACTATCGGTGAACATCTAAGATGTCACCTCGATAGCCAAGGTCTCTCCGATGTCCCAAAAGAAAATCAAAACCATGCATTGCCAAGAGTCACATTGAAGTTCAATAGAACAGATCCATCGAATAGAACAACACCATCAGACAAGGATCAAAAAGTCTCATCGAAGTCTGATGTCACCTTGATGACCTTAAGCCTAGCTGTAGTTCAAAACATTTCATCGACAAGAGTCACACCAAACATGGCATGTCAGCCAAACCAACACTGTCGGTTCAACAACCACAAGTCCCACCGAAGACCAGAGTCACCTCGATATAGATCATTGGCCAGAGTCACCTCAACGGTACTACCATTGGTCTTGTTGGCACTCTCAAATTTTGCAAATTTGAGATGTCCATTTCAAAAAATTGCCTCTGCACTTTCAAAAGTGCACCTGATAAATCAATCCTGACTGACCCACTTTGGAGGCTTATAATTTAAAGCCTATTGATTGTTGTGCAAAACCCATTTGTAGACATACTCAATTGACCAATGCCATGTTGCAGCAAATGCACAAAATGTATTCACTGAAAAGGCCTTAGAAACTTTAAATCAAATGTAAGTGACAGGTGAAGAATAGGTGCACACCAAACAAGGATAGAGAATCTTGTACCAAGCAGGGAGGAGCTCGAGATAGGAGCAAGAACAAGTACAGAGCATGAGAGCTTGCAAAAAATGAATTTTGGGCCAACCTCGTTGACCTCGCGGGATTTGGGCCGACCTTGCTGACCTCATGGGATTATTGGTGATGTCATAAAAAAGGTGCGAGGTTGGCGAGAATGCAACCTCGCTGACCTCGCGAGATTTGGGCTGACCTCGCTGACCTCATAGGATTTGGGCCGACCTCACTGACCTCGCAGGAGGAAAGATGACATAATGGAAAATGTGTGAGGTGGGCGAGATTGATCCTGGAGGGCAAAATATATTGTTTGATTAAATGAACAGAATAGGCTCGTTGCAATGTTTACATGGCAAAGCATTTAGAGGTAAAATAATTTTCCCAGGGAGGTAAATAATGAAATATTTAAAATGCCCAGTGGGGATTTTGTTTTAAATGATAAAACATTGGAATTATAAGTGTGCCCCGTGAGTAAATTTTAAAGTGGGGATAAATTTATAGAGTGAATATGTATTCACTGTGCAAATATTTTATTTGCTAGGAAATAATGTGCTGCAAATAAACTGAACTGAGACAATGTTGAGGAATATTTTAATGTTTTCATTGGACAAGTGGATTTATTCACTTTGTAAACAAAAGTTAATTATTTGCTAAAGTATTGCTGCAGCAAATAAAGAGTAAAAAACAGAAATAGTTTGTGCACGGGAAAGGAGATATTTTGCAGCTGGATGAAATCAGAAGAATCTCCACATGGGCATGTTTTCTGTTGATGGGCAATGATGAGCAAGTGCTGATTTTGAGGGAATAAATTTGTTGCTACAGAGGAAGAGGAGAAGATATTCTTTTCAGTTTGATCAACGAGAATGGAGCTGCCATGTGTCTGCAATAGATTAGTTTTAGGGTTGCTCCTGCTTGCCTCTCTTCTTCTATATCTTCTATTATTCTCTCATTGTAAAGGGTTCTGAGAAGAAGGTTTTGAATTTTTGTATTGGACTGTGTAGATAGATATTTGTACTTTCTGAGTCATTGTTTGAGTCTGTAAGCTATAATTTTATGAATTCAAGAGTAAATACAACCAGTATATGCAATTAACATCATGAAGTGCTTTCACATTCATGAATGTCATCATAGTGTCTCCACATTTGTACACTTTCAGTCATGTAAATTCAATAATACAAAGTGTCTTTGAATTTATCATCTCAAGTTTCATGAGATTGTTTTGTTTGTTCACTGTTCTATTTCAAAGAAATGGTTAGAATGCTTTGAACAGGTGATTGTGATTTTAGGTGTGTAGATGGGATTTGATAAGAAGAATCCGATTGATATCAAGAGAAGGATTGTTGGTGCAAGGCACTAATAGTTAATGCAAAGCATTAGCAAGTTAAATCCACTGGTTGAAGATTGTTTGCTGGAGAATTCATTTTATGTGTTTCACTCCATGGCCCAGAACTAGCACTGATCTATTTTTTTCAGTTTGTGCATCTCATAAACAATTTTAAATGCAAAATAATTCTCATCTTACTGTGTTATTGTGTGTCCTTCTTTCTAATGGCTGAGAGAGGGTTAGCTACTGAGAATTTAGCCAAATTTAAAGTTGTCAATGCTTCCCTTAGTGTTGTTTCATTGGGAATTATCTGCTTTGTTAAACAATGTTAGTGTATGAGTGAATTAAGTTTTGAGCATTGTTTAGGTTTACCCATCTTGGTCGTGCAGAGCTAGAAGTGTAGGAGATGTGAGTCTTTGACTGAATCTTGTCAGTTGGCCACTAGCCTTTGGTTTTCTTTACTATAGTGGCTGGCTACCTCTTAGAGAGTTTCAAAGTCTAGTTGGGTTGTTATTCTAAACACCAAAAAAATGGTGACTCCGCTGGGGAGAATTCAAAAATTCTTATTGCAGAATCTAGCCTTAAGAGTCATTGCATAGACTCATATTATTGTTTTCCATTCTAAATTTAGTTCAAAGTTTCAAGGATTTGAACCCTGGAGAAGAAAGTGTTGCAGTGAACCTGAACAGTTTTGTAATATGTGGTGCTCTCCTATTGGAAAGGAACTTAGAGAAAAATTTATATGTAAAGGAACTTCATACTACTTGAAGTTCAGTCCTCTGTGAAAAGAGGTGGTGACTCTGTTGATAGAACCTGCTAAAAATGTGAAGAAAGTTCTAGATCTACAAATATTACCAGTCAGGAAGACAATTTACAGCAGTTTAAAAGTTTCCAGGTATTCTTCACTTTTGGTTTTCAAGAACTTGTGTATGAAGACCATATTTGAACTTCTTAGAAGAAAATTTGTTTCCCTATTGAGTGAGTTAGCACTGACAAAGGGAAAGAACAATAAATTAAGTTTGCACACTTTTATTTGTTGGATCTGTTGAATGTAATTGCAGTTCCATTGAAAGATTATGTTTAGTGCTCAAATATCTGCTAATTTGGATGGTTAGAATGCATTTGTGTATCTTAGGGGTTTCCATCCATTTGTATTGTCATAATTTGCAAGCCCAGGTTGTCATTATGTTAGTAATTATCCCTGTTGTCCATCATGTGGTCAGGCTTGTAATTATACACAATTAGTGAGCCTTAATTTGTAATATCCATGGATCACCAACGTAAAGTAGCTATACCAGTGAATACTTTGATTCAGATCATCAAGAAATGTCAAGAGTATAATAATATTCAAGCATCTAATACCCCAAAGTGTAAGAACCCAAGAGTTAATAAGCCTAGGTTCAGGCCAAAATGAAATGATGTATTTGAAAAAGGACTTAAAGAAATGGATGAAAGATACCAGTTGTTTCAACAAGCCCGGTCAAGAGACCATCAAACTGTGTCTACTTGTGAAGTCATTGCACCCGTTGTCAATTCCTTTGATCCATTGTATGCTCAGTTAGATTTTTCATGGGTTGATTATGAAACTGAAAGTATGTCAACTCAAGTTTATAAGGAGATGCCTAGATTTGATGGGTATATCGTATGTGAAGGAGATGCACATGTTCAAATTTTTTCCTCCTTCATGGAGAAACATTCATTTAGAGATTAGGATATGCGGATGAGATTTTTTGTCAAATCTCTTGAAGCACAAGCTCGAGATTGGTATCTAGGTTTTCCTGAGAAGTCATTTCCTTGTTGGGATGAATTAGTGGCTGCTTACAGAGAAGAATTTGCAAGAGATCCCTCAGACCTTTTCATGAGGTTAAAGCAGATGAAGAAACAAAATGAAGAGTCAAGTGTTGATTTCAGTCATAGATTTGTTGTTTCTCTTTCACTAATCCCAGAAAATTTCAGACCTAGAATTTTTGACTGTATCCATATGTACTTTGAAGCTTATGAAGAAGGCTCTAGTGCATTGTTAAAATATTTTGAAATATTGAGCATGCAAATGGCATACACCATTTTGGATAATTTAGAGAAATAGAGGAATGAGTATGTTCAAAGTTTGTTGTATTCAGTTATGGGAAAACCTGTTGATTAAAGCAGTAGTGGTGTGAATGAAAATGATCAGATGTTTCCAGACAAGTGCATACTTGAGAAGGTAGAAGATGAGAAGAATGCATCATTAGATGATGAATAAGTTTTTAATGAACAACTTATAGAAGAAATGTACCCAACTGAAAATCAGTAGTTGAGTCGTCCGAGCCAAGAATCTAAAGAAGAATATGAGTTGGATTTACTCTTTGAAGAAGAGATATGCGATCAGCAATATGATGATACAAGTGATTATGTCAAGCCTACAAGTGTTGAATGTAGCTTTGACACAGGTCTGCATAGTGAGACAAGAGGGTTTGCTGATTTAGGAAATACTCTTGAGAACATTAGTGCGTCAGCTGCTAGTGACAGAGTGTGTGATGAGTTTCAGTTTGAAAGACAAGCCACAAGCAGCTGCAATCAGGCGACAATTTCTGGTTTTCAGCTTGATAATGAAGATGTTTATGATTATCCTCAAGAGGATGCAAGTGACAAGTTTAGTGATGATACCCAATCTGATGTTGAAATGAGAAGTGATGTGGATTGCTGCTTTGACAACCCAGAAGAAAGTAAGAAGGGGGAAGTGGACAGTTTATTCACTATGACTGGTTATGATTTTTCTTTTGACAATGTTGTCAGCAATTCTTCCTCCTATGATTGAGGAGATCCAGTTTATGATCAGCCCATTAAATTCTCAGAGTTTGAAGATGAAAATCCTTTGATATGCCCTGATTTGCAATTTGATATTGCATCCAATTCAAGTGAATGTAAAGAAGAGGAAGTGGTTGAAATAATAGATCAAAACAATGATCTATTGACTTGTGAACAAATTTCAGATCTGTTGACCACAAGATATCAGAAATGTGCACATGAGGATAACTCTCAGTTGTTGTGTGCGGCCCCTATTGACTTTGATAGTGGTGATGATCTTCAAGATGCAAGGTATGATGCAAGTAAATCTAATTCTCTTTCCAATGATGAACTAATTGATCACGATGATGATGATATGGATGAAGACACACAACAAATTGATTATGATGATGCACTGAATGATGAGTATGAAGATATGGACATTGATGTAAGTTTAGAAATCTCTTTTGATGAGCTTGAAGCAGCAAATAACCATGAGGTTTGCATATCCAATGAGTCAAATCTTGAGGATTGTAATGCATATTTGGATAAGTCTTTGTTTGATGACTTGAATGAGCCTAGTCATGAGTTTTTTCATGTGGATGTTAATGTTGATTTCAATGAGAAATCAGATTGTTCTTCTGAACTAGAATTGCTCGTTGTTGAGCAAAGTTGTGATTTTGAAGAGGTTGATACCTTATGTTCAAAGGATGACTATATGATTGCAGATGATGATGAGTCAAAAATCCCTGGTGACTCTCAATACCAACATGATGAAGAATAGTTATAAAGTGTGCTAATGCATGAGTGTATTTGTTTGCATGCACTTGGAGATGGTTTGCATGATAAGCAAGATCTTTTGGTAAGTTCTTGTGATAGTTTTAATTATGATATGAAAACTTGTAATCAATTTGAGTTTAAGAGTTCCAGCCACAAGGAAAAATGTGAGTGCTATGTTTGTCAGCTGGAAGAGGTTTTCATAGAATTTGGCAATGTGAAAAACACTGAAGCAAGTTGTTTTCAGCTTGAGAATGATTTAAGTGATTTTTGTAATAATTTGTTGCCACATGATAATCAACATTTTGAAAGTATGTCTGACTTTCAGATGCATAGTGATTGTGAACATGTTGATGATGTTGTGAATGATTACCTGTTAGGAGATACCAACATGTTTTATCAGGTGGATGGTTGCGATCAAGCTATGCTTTCAAATGGTCTTGATCCCCATTTTCAAATACTGCCACTTAATACTAAATAAGAAAGTGAAGAAAGTAACAGTGATGTGACATATCTGATTTGGTTGACACTTGATGACAGAGTTGAAAAGAGAGCAAGTTCACATTTGCACAAGGGAAGTTTGGTATTGTTGTTTGCAAAGATGCAGTCACCTATGTTGTTGTGGTTTGATAAAGGCAAGCATGACTTGAGGGAGATCAGCTCATTCTATAGATTTGTGTTTGATAGAGGTAGATGTTGATTCTTGTTTTTCATTTGGTGACCTGGGGTCATCAAATGAAGTTAAAAAAAGGGTTGAATAAAGGAACAATTTGAGGGCACTTGACAGACTCAGCATTTGGTCTACTCTCTAGAGATCTAGAATTTTGCTATGCCCACAGGGGGCATACATCCCCAGTCGAAGCCACTATCGGCACTCTCAAATTTTATAAATTTCAGATGCCCATTTCAAAAAATTGCCTCTGCACTTTCAAAAGTGCACCTGATAAATCAATCCTGACTGACCCACTTTGGAGGCTTATAATTTAAAGCCTATTGATTGTCGTGCAAAACCCATTTGCAGACATACTCAATTGACCAATGCCATGTTGTAGAAAATGCACAAAATGTATTCACTGAAAAGGCCTTAGAAACTTTAAAACAAATGTAAGTGATAGGTGAAGAATAGGTGCACACCAAACAAGGACAGAGAAGCCTGTACCAAGTAGGGAGGGGCTCGAGGGAGGAGTGAGAACAAGTATAGAGAATGAGAGCTTGCAAAAAATGAATTTTGGGCCGACCTCGCTGACCTCACGGGATTTGGCCCGACCTCGTTGACCTCACAGGAGGAAAGATGACATCATGGAAAATGTGTGAGGTGGGTGAGATTGATCCTGTAGGGAAAAATATATTGTTTGATTAAATGAACGGAGTGGGCCCATTGCAATTTTTACATGGAAAAGCATTTAGAGGTAAAATAATTTGCCCAGGGAGGTAAATAATGAAATATTTAAAATGCCCAGTGGGGATTTTGTTTTAAATGATAAAACATTGGAATTATAAGTGTGCCCCGTGAGTAAATTTTAAAGTGGGGATAGATTTATAGAGTGAATATGTATTCACTGTGCAAATATTTTATTTGCTAGCAAATAATGTGCTGTAAATAAATTGAACTGAGACAATGTTGAGGAATATTTTAATGTTTTCATTGGACAAGTGGATTTATTCACTTTGTAAAAAAAATTTCATTATTTGCTAAAGTATTGCTGCAGTAGATAAAGAGTAAAAAATAGAAATAGTTTGTGCACGGGAAAGGAGATATTTTGCAGCTAGATGAAATCAGAAGAATCTCCACATGGGCATGTTTTTTGTTGCTGGGAAATGATGAGCAAGTGTTGATTTTGAGGGAATAAGTTTGTTACTGCAGAGGAAGAGGAGAAGATATTTTTTTCAATTTGATCAATGGGAATGAAGCTGCCATGTGTCTGCAACAGATTAGTTATAGGGTTGCTCCTGCTTGCCTCTCTTCTTCTATATCTTCTATTATTCTCTCATTGTAAAGGGTTCTAAGAAGAAGGTTCTGAATTTTTGTATTGGACTATGTAGATAGATATTTGTATTTTTTGAGTCATTGTTTGAGTCTATAAGCTGTAATTTTATGAATTCGAGAGTAAATACAACCAGTATATGCAATTAACATCATGAAGTGCTTTCACATTCATGAATGTCATCAAACTGTCTCCACATTTGTACACTTTCAGTCATGTAAATTCAATAATACAAAGTGTCTTTGAATTTATCATCTCAAGTTTCATGAGATTGTTTTGTTTGTTCACTGTTATGTTTCAAGGAAATGGTTAGAATGCTTTGAACAGGTGATTGTGATTTCAAGTGTGCAGATGGGATTTTATAAGAAGAATCTAATTGATATCAAGAGAAGGATTGTTGGTGCAAGGCACTAACAGTTAATGCAAAGCATTAGCAAGTTAAATCCACTGGTTGAAGACTGTTTGCTAGAGAATTCATTTTATGTGTTTCACTCCATGGCCCAGAACTGGCACTGATCTATTTTTTCAGTTTGTGCATCTCAAAAACAAATTTAAATGCAAAATCATTCTAATCTTAGTGTATTATTGTGTGTCCTGATTTCCAATGGCTGAGAGAGGGTTGAGTTGCTGAGAATTTAGCCAAATTTAAAGTTTTCAATGCTTCCCTTAGTGTTGTTTCATTGGGAATTATCTGCTTTGTTAAACAATGTCAGTGTATGAGTGAATTAAGTTTTGAGCATTGTTTAGGTTTACCCACCTTGGTCCTGCAAAGCCAGAAGTATAGGAGATGTGAGTCTTTGACTGAATCTTGTTAGTTGGCCACTATCCTTTGGTGCTCTTTAATATAGAGGTTGGCTACCTCTTAGAGAGTTTCAAAGTCTAGCTGGGTTGTTATTCTAAACACCAACAGGTCTAATTCCTATTGTTGGTTCAACATTATCAAGTCTAACCAAAGACCAATGTTACAACGATGATCTGTTCATCTGCAAGAGTTTCCATGCATTAAACCGATCTCGGCAAGATGCTATCTACTGTTAAGACTCTTTCTGAACCTACATGTTAGCCCGACAAAGTATTATCGTCCAGATTTACACCGATATAAATTTTCAGTCGAACTTCTATTATCGATGAGAGTTAGAAAACTCATGCTAATAGTTTAGGTCACACCAACAACCTTCATCACCACAACACACCAAAGGTCTCACTGATATGTTACAAAAAGGAACTTCGCAAGGAGAACTCAGATCGGGCTAAGTCACACCAATCTCACAGACAATTTAGGATCACTATGCAAATCAACCAGACATCTCAGCAGTCACACCGAAATTTCTCTCTCAGAGATTTAGGCCAGTGGGATTGAGGCACACAATTCCAACACCACAGTATTCTAATGATCTACCTGACGGTTATCCACTGTAGAAAAAAATCTATGAGAATGACCTGCATCTCCAACTGTCGACTCTAAAGCTGTGGGTTGTTGACCAAACCTTGATGTACCTCTCATCGGACACTACCTCACAATATGACCTACTAACAACATGAAAAGTAACTAGTACCCCTGCCAAAACCTTTGCCACCTAAAGGTGCATTTGATTGCTAAAAACTACCTCTGTTAATCATAGATTGTGCACTCTATGCTGGCTAATCCTGATGGTTGTGCTTATTATGCCACCAATTAGGGTTCTTCCTAGACTATGAACTATTATCTGACTTAAATTGAGAACTCTTATTCTTTGATGGGTAACATTATTATTCCTACTGACCACCCTTAGCGGGTTCCTGTTGGTTCTGAGAGGAACCTTTTGTTTGAGTCAGACCACCTCGCGGACCAAAACCTTCAATAGGTGCACTGCTTATTTGAACACCTGTATGTCCACCCAAATCCATAGATAGATTCTCCTCCATAATTCATGCCTTCTCCATGACTACCTCCATCATCCTTGACTCGAAGGCTCAGACTCCTCCATTGATACGGGCGTTCAAGCCCCTAATGAAATGTTGTACCAACATAGCCTCATCATCCACAATCCTGACATACTATTTGAGCTCGTAGAACCTATGCTCAAACTGCTCAACTGACATAGCCATCTAACACAAATAATGGAACTCATTTGCATGATGTTGTCTCCAATGCTCTAATAGGAAACATGCTCTAAAACACTCCAATAATGTATCCCATGATACAAAACCAATCTCCAACTAAAGCTTCTACTCCTCTAATCGCCACCATGTAGAGGCAAAGCCTCTAAGATGCATAATGTCACATCTAGCTCTGGTTTTGCTACCATATGTATGTATAGAAAAACACCATCCCAAGTCTAACAACCAAGTTTCCGCTTCTAGACCACCACTAGTACCATCAAATGTGGGAGGATGTACCCTCAAAAAATCTCTCATATGCCATGCAACAATGACATCCTACTCCATAGTCTCAACAACCCTCCTAGGTGATATGTCTTGATCTCTATCCACTTCATGTTCGGCCTCTCGTCTAGGAACAAGATAAGCAAGAACCCGCTCAAGTAAGAGGCATAATAGAGATCCCTTTGAACCTGGTTGAATCGGATTTTGTTCATCATTCACTTGATTAACCTGAGGATCCGGCTGCTCTACATGTTCACTCTCATGAGAACTCTGAGGAGGAATATTCTAGTGATTAGCCACATGGCCACCACTTCAACCTCATCCACGAACCCTACCACGATGCCTAGGCATGATCCTACACAAAACCAAAAACAAATTTTAGTTTCAAGATGCAAGAGACAATAGGAAAACACACACTATAGAGTCTAACATCTAGGACAACCTAATGGGATCACAAGAACCAAAGCACCTAGTGTTAGAACCTTATGCTCTGATACCAAGTTGTAACACCTCATCATGGAACCCTAGAGAACAACACATAATGCAACATAATAACCAAATGATTTAAAAAAAAAAATCAACAACACATGTGACACAAAGTAACATATACATGAACATTCTCAAGGTTCCACAACAATGCTACTAAAACAAACACTAAAAGGATAACACATCTTAAAACCATATACAAGAAACATAAGAATATGCCATGTATCATGTAGTGTCCCTCCAGTTGATACTATTTGTTTCATTTTTCTTATGACCGTTTTTTAGTCATTTAGTTGCTTTAGATACTATATTACATTATTTCAGTTATGACTTTGATGTTATGTTAGTTGTTATACTCTGATGATGCTACATTGGACATTGTGATCTTCTTGTTATGTTCGTGTGATGACATTACTATAGACACGTGTGTGTTATGGTTTATGTTGTTTCTAAGTGTTAATGATGTTATCATGATGTAATCGATGTTTATGATATAATGATGCATGTCAGTCTTGGTGAGGGAGATAGTGTAGAATTACTCACCTGTGAGTAACCTACTATGATGCGACTCTTCTTTATGGTGTGTTTTTTGATATATGTTGATATGTTTGACAATGTCGTTTGATGCAATTTGCAGGTACAGGCATCGACCCCACCTGCTTGGTCAGGTCTGAGCATGCCAAGACCCAATGGAAATATGTTGTTCGGAGATAGTGTCAAGTCCTCTATCTTAAGCCATCGCTCTTGATAGAACGATTACTTGTTTATGTTTGTCGTTTGTTCTGTCATGTCGTTTGTAGTTTCATCATGTTAGAAATTGATTTGTTTAAATAGTTAAATGATTTGATTAATAAGTATTTGATTCTATTATAATTTAATTGTTATGTTAGATTAAATGATTATGTTTAGATTAATTTATAATTAAAGTTTGATTAAATATTTAAAAGGTTTAATTAATTAAATTATTAAAATAGAATATTGATTTAATGTAAATTGTTAAATTATTTTGCAACTTAAATGTTATTAAAATAGATTTTTTTAAAGAGTTGTTTTTGATAGATTATGGAAAATATCTGAAAACTTGAACTTATTGTCAGAAGATTGTTAACTTGTACAATTAATTAGTTTTAATTGTTCATTCAATTATGATTGCATGTAGACTGCCAGTTAAGTTTTGTGAATGAAATTTAATTGAAAATTAATTAAATAAAGGTTATGCAATTTTGTGCACGACAATTGGTTTTGGTTGAAAAACTTGTATTCACAATAGTATTAAATTTTGGGTAAAGCTTTTCGTTTCTCTGTGTTTTTTGTGTGGAAAATTTTTGTGACAATGAACCTGAAGGTGTGTGCATGTCAGGAGATTTCTAGATTCATATTTTTGTGCCCTATTCCATTCTTCATCAGAATCCAAGAGATTATTCCAGGTTCTTTTCTTGTTTTGTATTTTTCTCGAATTAGACCTTTTGAGTTTTGTTTATGATCTTGAATTTCCTACGTGATAAAGATTGCTCATTTTGGAACCTGCACAAACAATTGAAAATGAAAACATTATTAGCTAATTTTGAATAAATTTGAAGAGAAATTTTTTGTGAAATATTCATTTACAGGAACCTAGCTTTGTATTTCTAATGTTTCTAAAAATTTCTCAAATTCCCTTTATCGATCTATGGGTTGTATAAATTTCCATTTGTCGTAGATCGGCTGTAGGGATTAATTATTGTGTCATTCGGTGATATGTTTGAATCTCTGAGTATAAAAGAAATTTTGTGTATCTTCTTTTTGCAGCCCTATTCTTCTTTATTCATCTATAGATGAGCATATTATGGACGGCTTTGAGATGTTTACCCTCCTTCAAATTCTCTGTAAATCGATGTTGTTTGCATCAAAGCTCCTCTTTGGAGATTGATGATGTGGTCTCCTTGCTACCGTGGTGTGGCTTGGTATTTTTTGTCATCCTATTCATTTCATTATAAGTTTTGTTTGGAGTCGGCGTCGATTGTTCTCGATTTCCACCTAAAATCTCTAATAAAATTTTTAAAGCAAGTTATCTAGATTTGTTTGGTCGCTGTTTAGATTTGGATTTAGATTTCCTTTTAAAAATAAATAAATTCCCCAACCATTATGCTTCGATGGATGTTCATACCTTGTTTTCAAAGCTCCCATTTTTGAACAACCAAAGAGGATGCTAGAAGAGGTTCTAAAATCTAGATTTACACCAGCTAATTACATATGCTTGAAAATTTCGTGTATATCATGCGATCATTGTATTCCATGAGACCTCATTTCTGCGGGAATTATTTCAAATAGTTCTCACATCTTGCCTATGCTTCCACATTATTCATACATGTCTTCCAAGGTAGCTAGAACTAAAAATCTTACAAATTCCTTCATCCTTTATGCTTTGATTTATGTCTTTAGGCCGCTCCTAAACTCGTATCTTGAGATTACATAGGGAGTTTATTTAGATTTAGTCACTAATAATTCCTATGTATGGTGGTATGCTATTATGTGATTCACTAGTGAGATAGAAAGGCATCGATATGGTTATTTTCAATTCATTTTTAAACTTTACATTTCTATTATTAAAAATTCTTCGATTCAAAACTTTCTATGAATGGTGATCCTAGACCTACACAAAGACAAAGAAAAAACAAACAATTAGTCCAATATGCAAGCTAGAAACAACATTCCCCATGAAATCCATTTCAAACATAAAAATAAGGAATAATAGGAAGAACACAATAACAAAGCGATTAAATCCTATTTAAATGCTCAAACTATCAATCCCATGGGGAAATGGTGTCATTTTGATGTGGAAAATGGCCCTTTCCCAATTCCTTGCAAGCTTGATAATCAATGGTGAAGATTTGATGCTCCTTGATGAAATTTCTCTATAACCTAGCTATGACAATGTGAAATTGGATGAAAAATGGATAGAAATTGCTCAAAACTGAAGATAATAATGTTGCATGAAGTTGTGTCTCCAAAATTCAAATGAGAACCTTCTATTTATAGAAGAGAATGATGGAGAAAGAGGCAAAAGGGATGAATGTGGGACAAAATACGAACCAATAGGAAGAGGCCACTTGTCAACATGTGAGTGGAGGAGGAATGAGCACATTTTGATGAATGTATAAATAAATGTGGTTAGGTGGAATTTGAAATTGTTGAAATGACAAGTTGGAGAGAGAAAGGAATGCAGTTGATGCCACTTAGCTCAAGGAAAAGGACATGTAAGAGCCCTTTCATTCTTTTTTGGATGTACTCGTCCCTTTTGGAGGGATATTTGAATTTGAGGAATATTCCCTCTTTGATGCCATGTTGAGAGAAAATAGAAGAATTTATAAATCAATTAAATTGATTTACTTTTGCAAGTTGCAAAAGCTAGAGGATTTGAGTGTTTAATATTAAGATTAATCGGGATTTGATTAATTTAATAGGAGATTATCTGATGTGACAACTTGATTTAGATTTTTGGATTAATTTAAATCAAAGTTGAGAGGAATATGAGTTTAGACTTAATTTAATAAAGTTTAATTTATTTAATTAAAGGGAATGGCGTTAGTTTTAAATCAAATAAAGATGAATTTAATTAATTTAAATGAGATTGATTTAGAGGTTAATTAAATAAACTAAATTATTCAATTAGAAGGGGGACTATAGGATTAACTAAACAAAATGATTTATTTAATTAATAGAAGAGGATGACTTAATCAGATAAATTTGATTTATTTAATTAAGAGATGAAATATGATGAATTTAATTAAATAAATATTATTTAATCAAATGACCTATAGAGGAGATGATTCAGGATGAACTGGTGTTAGTAAGATCAGGATCAAGTGTATAGGATCAATCAAGATAATTTTCATGTCTACATTTTGCCCCTCTTTGAAGCAATGTACCTGTTGTGTTGGCTCAAAGAATAAACTACCAAGATCAAAATTCAAAAAAAATTGATTTTTTAGATGCCCCGCTTTTTCCCCAGTGAGAAGAATTACATTGATATACTACCCCCTCGAGAGATCGGACGAAAATTTGGATTTTTGGGTGATCTCGCAAAAAAAGAGGACCAGCTACCTGATGGGTCCAAAAAAGGTCCAGGATGCCAAAAACATGAAGAAATGATACAAAGTGACCCCTGGTTGGGAAAAAGAAGGATCGGGGGTCCAAAACCCTAGTTGGACGACTAAACAAGGTAAAAAAACCCTAACTTTCAAGCTTAAATAGGCCTCGAGGGGCCACTTCCAATTCATTTGCACATTCGGCCTTAATAGATTTTGCATTTCAGAGATTTGACCACTATTTGAGATGGCACAATGAGTGCCTCCACATCATGTTTTGGATTGAGTGCAAGTACACCAACGGCTACCAGGCGCAAGACCATTGATATGTGACCCTTACTCAACTTTTCATTTTGATTTCTTTTTTTGCACATTAATTAGGGTCAAAGGTCAAACTTAGTCAAGCGGTGCTATTTGGTGCCATTGAAAGTGCTCAATCAGCATCATGCAGCCTTAAAGTGCATTGCTATCAAATTTTGTGCCATCTCGATTCAATTTAGGAATTAAGGTTTAGGTGTCAAATTCCACCACTTTTGCAAACTGCGTCGCAGCGGTGTAGTTAGGAATTTAGGTTTAGGGGTTAAAGTGGTCTGCAGTCAAATTTTGAAACGATGGCATAGTTTGGACCTTATAAGGTTCCAGCGGCACAATTTGGAACTTTCAAATAGTGACGCAATTGCAAATGGTGACACAGTTTGTTGTTTCAGTTGTGAAAACTCAAAACAGGATCCCATTTTTTTACGAAATTTGACATTGTGGCCTTACTTGTGTAGGAGGACCTAGGGATTCTACATTCATGAGAGCATAGGTCCCTAGTTTTGAGTAGATTGGTTGGTTTACATGAGCTTCTCCAAGAGCACCTTGGGGAGATAGGCTTATGGTATGTTGTCTATGCACCTCCTGTCCGAACACATCTGGGCATGATGATAGCTTTGGTAGAGTGATGACACAATGAGATGTCCTTGTTTCACTTGCCCACACGTGAGGCAACAGTTACTCTAGAGTATTTTTGATGCATTATTTGATTACCAATCCACGAAGAGAGAGTTATCTATGATGTGGATGCTGGGAGAGACACCTTCTTTGAGATTATGGAGCTTGATGAGATCATTTTTTTTAGGGACAGATTGAGTTAGAACAATACAAGGGCACAATTCCCACCTTTAGATTGACTATTGTCACTATCATTTCAAGCCTTGTGGCACCAGATCAGCATGACCGATACTTTATTCTAGGATGTGGTCTTGCATGGGAGCAGATGCTCCATCAGAGAGAGTGTTTTGCATGGGGGCCAATGATGTTGGCCTCACTCAACCATGATCTTCATGAGTTTTCATATTTGGACAATAGAGCCATTGGGGTTGGGGTGACTCTCTTACACATCTAGGCCTGGGAGCATATTGTAGTACTCCACCCACAGGTTACACCAATTTTCATGGAGCCAAATGATCTTATAGTCTGGAGGTACAGAGGGGCCTTGACCTTTACACACATAGTGGTAGCCAACATCCCTCACTAGAGGAGGGTGATCAATGAGATGGCAATTTTTACATGGAGGCCATGGATTGGTATGCCTACATGGTATGATGATGTACAAAAAATATTTTTTGCTAGGAAGGATAGGCTCATGTAGTGCAAAGAGCACACCATCATAGAGTGGTACCTACTAGATCGAGTGGTTAAGCTATTTGGGGAGAGGCAAGATCGACTCGATGACCAGTATGTGACCATATTTTCCCATACTATGAGGGAGACTAAATGGGGCAACCCGATTACGGTTGAGGAGGCAGTTACTTCTTTCAGATAGCTGGTGGCCAGGCCATGGCCATATGATCAGGGGTAGGTAGATGCAGGTGTTACTTAGGCATATATTGCATGGTTCAAACCACCTATCAGATTGCTAGATCTAGGAGTAGCACGCCTATGGTGGAGGCCCAAAGGTAGATTAGCAAGGTGAGGGCAAGGGTAGGGAGGCAGAGGAGATAGATATGGGGATGGAGGCAGTGGAGGTGGTGGACCACCTCTAGATCAGAGGATATAGGTGCCTGGAGATGGGGACAGGCAGCCCAAAGATGGGGATGGATAGAGAGATTTCCCAAGAGACCATTAACAGCAGCCTCTACCACCACCACCACCTCAACCAGATTAGAGATATGCACTGATATGATAGTTGCAGGCACAGGTTCAATTTTTATAGGTGCAAATTCAAACATTGACTGTTGAGAGGGACCAAGCCAGGTCAGAGATATATTAGGAGATAGGCAAGAGACAACAGCTACAGAGCATGGCCATTGCTTCTGAGGGCAGAATAGTCTCAGCACAAATTTACCGTGAGGTTGTTTGAGAGGTAGAATATTATAGGTTGCACTATCGTTAGGCCATACCACTAGGGTCTCGGGTGCCAAAGTATTCTCAACAGATAGGCATGATATAGGCAAAGGATTAGACCGAGAAGTAGGTGGGGGAGGGGAGTAGCCAGCAGGGCAGGCAACCATGATACCTTTTTTATTAACACTATTCTTTTTTATCCATAGGCTCCATTTTCGATAGCACCATGGGAATTGTATAATTGATTTATACACACATTTGATCCTGATATTTGTACCATGATAGTTATATTTTTTATGATATATATGATTGATCAACTTGTTTATGAGATGTGTCATGTTTTATTTATGTATGATGGATGGATGTATTTAATTTCCTATATGCGATGATATGAATTTATCTTATGTGATGCATGTATTTTTATGTTATGTAATGTGATGTATGATGCTACGCTGTGATGCAAATGTTTTTATATCCTTTTTACGTATGATGTGATGATGCATATGATGATGAAAATGATATGACCTATGCAATGGATACCAATGTGATCATGATATGTAAATGCAATGTAATGATGCAGAATGATTATGATGATGTATGATATGAGATTACATATGATATTTATGGTTTATGACATGGAATGGTTATGTTATGCAATGGTTATGATTATGAATTTTGATTTATGATCATACAATGTAATGGAATGAATGCAATAATATGGATGTAATTATTTCTCAAGATACTTAGAATAATAAATTATCATGAAATGGTGATATGAGATATTTATGCTTTTATACTATGTGATATGACATGCCTATGCGATGATTCTTTTTTTGCAATTATTCATGAATGTAATGTTATGATATGGAATAATGTACTTATAATATGAAAATGATGACATGAGACAATTATGACATGATTATAATGTGATATGTCTATGATATGAATGCCTATTGATACGTAATAATTTATGATGTGTAATGATTATGAGGTGCTTATGCGATGATGTGAATGAATGATACAATAATGAAAATGATATGATGATGAATATGTGATTATGCAATGGTTGTTTTGTATATGATATGAAATAATGATGCCTATGTGATGATACTTTTATAAAATGAATGCAAATTTATGGTTTATAAGATGCTTAGAATAACCAATCTATATTAATGATGAAATGCAATGTATGTGAGATGATTAATGTTTCTATATGATATGATATGATATGCATTATGCTAATGGTTTGTGGATGCAAGGTGGATGCATTAGCGATATTTTTTATTAACTGTCATGGTACCATGTTAGCATGGAGAGAAGATAAAAGAAATAGGAAAATAAAAAGAGGATCCGACAAGCCTACATTATTAATGATAATGATGATTTTCGCATCAGGAATTAGGATTTTAAAAGGGCCATTTAACTTATGTTTGGTAATACACATAGGTATGATGCATCAAGGTATAAAGAACCAGGATGGTGTTGTACCTAGTGTGATGGACTTTGACTCGACAATCAGATAGGAGTACTCATGTTCACACCTAGCATACAAAACCTTATCTAAAATGTAGTTCAAACATTCCAAACATCTAAGACCAAAACATAGGCAGGCAATCCTTCCTATGTGGTCAACAAGACACTTGAAGCATCTTCCCTACACGTAAACAAAGCGCACATGATCAGGTTATATTACATGAATATCCAACAAGCACAACAAATAAAAAGATAATGATTATTGCCCCATTCCTTTCTCTCTAAATCCCTTTTGTTTGGACATCATCAAGAGGTCATTGGAATGAGTGCAAAAATAAGACAAGTCAAAAGACAGATAAAGTAAACAATCAAGCTAATGTTTTTCATACCGCTAGCCAAGACTAAACTACGATGATGTTTGATGTTGATGTCCATTATAGGAAGGATGCATCCTAGGAAACGATGTTATCAGATGATTTTGGGATCGACTAGATGATGGGCTATTGATACTTTGAGTTGACTAACTTTCTTATTTACTAACCTAGACTTGAGATTTTGACGATTGGGTTTTCACTTTTGAACCTGCTAGACTTTCTTCCGACTGTTTTACCAGAGGTTGAGGTTGATGATGATTTATTATGAGTGATGTTTATTTCGGGTGAAAGCGACATGGAATGGATGGATTTTTTCAAATATTTGGATGTTTTTGGTATTTTTGAATATTTTGAGGTTGTTTTTTGGTATTTTTGAGATGTTTTACAAATGTTTTGATTTTTGAAATTTTTGATGTTTTTGGGTTTTCTGAGATTTTGACCAAGAACCTAACCTAAAGACCTATCCTAGGGGTCTTGAGAGTTGATCAATAGATTATCCTTGCCTACATTATACATGCAAGGAGCATGTAGTTCGAATGACACAGACTTGATTTATTGATGAGATATGAACAAATGGATTACCAATTTATTGTGATGGACTCTTAAAAGACTGACCTACGGTTTTTTTTTTGTATTTTTCGTTTTGCCCTTAAAAGATCAGGCATGAAACTTTTTGAGATGGGAGCTATTCATGGGCTCCCTTCAGTCGTTGATAGTTGATATGCCCCTGATTTGTAGCTTGTTGTGATGATGAATGGTCCCAGCCAATTGGGCTCAAACTTGCCCTTGCTATCTGAATTTGGCATGTTTTTCTAATTCTCCTTCAGTACCAGCTCGTCGACCTAGAAGGTCCACCTCATGATCTTCTTTTTGTAGCTTTGCTTGAGATGATTCTGATAGACTTACAAATGGTTTAAGGCATCCATACACTACTCATCCAGTAGTTCCAACTCATTCAATCATGATACCTAGTATTCTTCATCTATTATGAGATTTTGCAATGATATTCTTAGGGATGGGAGCTTGATCTCAATGGGGAGTATGGATTTTGATTTGTAGACTAGGGAGAAGTGAGTGGCACCTATTGGTGTGTGGATTCTTTTTCGGTAGGCCCATGAGGCTGGATTTAGCTACAAATGCCAGTCACGACCAACATCATTGACTATTTTCTTGAGGATTTTCAGGATGGTCTTATTGGTAGCTTCTTCTTGGCCATTTCCTTCAGGATAATATGGAGTGGAAAAGAGATGTTGGATATTGAACTTTTGGCATAGGTCACGAACATCTTGATTTTTGAAAGGTGTCCCATTATGTGAGATAATGGCTTGAGAGACACCATATCGGAAAATATGGTAATTTAGGATGAACTTAGATATCTACTTTCCTATGATATAGGTCATGGGAATGGCTTCCACCACTTCATGAAGTACTCTCTGGCGGTGATGATAAATTTATGCCCACTGGATGAGGTGGGGATGATTTTACCAATGAGATCGATCCCCCACTGTGAAAAGGGCCAAGGTGTGATAATTGGGTTGAGCTCCTAAGCTGGTGCATGGATGAGGTCCCCATGTTGCTGACATTGCAAACACCTTTTGACATAATCGTGTGCTTCTCTTTCCATTGTAGGCCAATAGTATCTCATCCTCATTAGTTTCTTGGCCAAAGTCATACCACTCGAATGTGAACCGAAAATTTCATTATGTACCTCAGTTAAAGCAATCAAAGATTCCTTAGTGTTTAGGCAATGTAAAAGGGTCCCTTCAATGCTTCTATGGTATAAGGTATCTCCTAGGATGACAAAATGGGATGAATTTTTGACAAAGGCTCTTTTGAGGTTCGAGGTTATGTCGACAGGGAGGACTCCTATTCTCAGGTAAGTGTATATATCATGGTACTATGGATTACTAGGACCAATAATTTTGCACAAAAAATTGGACTCTGGTACCTCAAATTTTGGTACGAGAAGCTTCTCTACAAGGGATTCTTGCTTTGGGACGATGTATGGGATCTCTAGGAGTGATCTGATCGTAGCCATTGCATCCACTGCTCTATTATTTTCTCTTGGTAGTTGTTCAAATGTGATATCAATGAAGAAATACTTAAGGCTTCCCACCAAATTCTTGTATGGATTCAAATTTTCATCCTTTGTTTGATATTCATTATTTACCTGGTTGATTATGACTTGTGAGTCTCCCTAGACCTTAAGTTCCATGTTCTACCACTGCACGACAATTCTCAACCCTGTGACAAGAGCCTCATATTCCATGATGTTGTTTGTGCATGAGAATGATAGCTTGTATGATTTAGGTATGCAATCCCCTTGTGGAGTCATGAAGAAGATTCCCACTCTTGACCCATGTCATATGTAGGATCCATTAAAGTGCATTTTCCAATGATATGCTACACTAAGGTTGAAGATTGATTCATCGAGGAACTCTAAAACAAGTGGATTCTTTGCATATATTGGTGCTTCTACCAGTTGATATGTGATTTATATCCTTTAATAGCCTTGTGTTCTACATACTCAATGTAATGCTTTGTCAAAATAATAACCCACTTCATCATTCGTCCTATGAGAGTCGCTTTGGAAATCAGATACTTGAGCGGGTCTATTTTTGCAATGAGCTTGATCTGATGTGCTAGCATGTAATGTCTAGATTTTTGTGCTCCAAACACAACTGCTAGGTAGGATTTCTCAATGGGTGTGTAGTTCAGCTCATCTCCCACCATGGTCTTGCTGATGTAGTAAATAACTCTCTCCTTCCCATTTTCGTCATGTTGTGCTAAGAGAGCGCCATAGGCCGCTATTGTTGCTGATATATATAAGATAGAGGGTTTGCCTGAAATTGGTGGCATAAGGACTGGTGGTGTGAGCAAGTACTCCTTGATCTTGTTGAACTCCTATTCAAATTTCTTGTCCTATTTGTATGCTACCCCCTTGTGGAGTAGATTAGAATATGGGATTGCCTTGTCTGCTAGTTGTTTTATGAATCGACGAATGGACTGGAGTCTTCCTTATAGGCCTCTTAGCTTTTTGATGTATTTGGTGCCTCCATTTCAAAGATTGATTTGACTTTGGTAGGGTCTACCTAAATTCCTCTCATGTATATAATGTACCCTAGGAGCTTTCCCAATTTTACCTTGAAGGAACACTTCTTTGGATTAATTTGGACCTTATACTTTTATACTCTATCAAAGATGGAGCTTAGAGATGATATATGATCTCATCGTTTTCTTGACTTGGCCAGTATTTCATCCGCATAATCTTCCATAGTTTTGTGAATCATGTCATGGAAGATCAATTTTATGGCCCTTTGATAGGTAGCTCTTCCATTCTTCAGCCCAAATGACATCATGTTCCAACAATATGTCCCCCATGGGCAGGTGAATGATTTTTTGTGTTTGTCTTCTTTAGCTATCATGATTTGATTTTATCCTAAGAATTCATTCATTAGTGATAGCATCTCATGTCTTGTCGTCATATCCACAATCATGTCAATTCTTGAAAGTGGAAAGTCTTCCTTTAGAAATTATTTATTCAAATCTCTAAAGTTAGTGCAGATGCAGATGCCCCCAATGGGCTTTGAAACAAGTACAAGGTTTGATATCCACTCTAGATAATCAATCGGTTGTATGAACCTTGCATCTAGGAGCTTTTGTAATTCCATTTTGACCAACAATGCTATTTGGGGGTGAATTTTCCTTAGCTTTTGTCTTAATAGCTTTGCTTTGGGATACACAACTAGGTGATGAACCACAACCTTTCGATCAAGCCCAGGCATGTCAGCATAGGTCCATGCAAATTTTATCTTTTTTTCCTTTAGAAATGCAACTAGGAGTTACTATTATTTTGTGAAGAGTGACTCGGCATATAATGTTATGTGTGGTAGTTCTTCTATTCCTAGATTAACTAGATTGCACTGTTCTACAAGAATCGTTGACTTTTCTTGATGAATGGCACTGAGAGGAAGATTGAATCCGTCATCCTCTAGCACCTCAAAGAGGTTTTCACTGTTGGATACGTCCTTTATTTTTACTATTTTTGAGTCAGAGAATGCCATAGTGTGGTTTTCACTCAAAAACCTAGATATTATTCTCATTTTTTCACTTTTGTGATTGAAGGATTCAATTGTTTCCTCACAATAGGCTTGTGTGTCTAGTATGATGTCAAACCTAGCTTTGTGTTCTCCATATGGTACCATATCTCGTAATCCCATGAATTTTGAGAGCACCTCATTGTTTTCGAATGTGTCCAAAATTGGTGGTCCTCATTGGTTGTAATCAATGAGTTGGGAATAGACTAGGTTTATTGCATGGGTTTTATGGTCTGACTCAAAATACAAGGTGTTGATCGTGAATAGGGAGGAATCTTTGAAAATTATAGGCAAGTCAATTATAGGATCCTTATCACTACTACACACATCAGTAATGTCAAAGGTAAAGTTGTCTATGACTCGACCTGTGGATACAGGTAATTGAAGGGTGGTTGTTGATAATTGAGGGGGAGTTTTGGCCTTTTTAACTAAGGAACCTCTACCAAGTATGGTCACCTTTGGAGGGGTACATCTGAGGCCAATATATCTCATACATATCTCAAGAATGAGAGGCACTAGAAGACCATTGTCATTATGTCCAAGCTTCTTTTTTCTGTTATAGCCCATGCCGAGCATCATTTGTAATCCTTTTCTACTTTCATCCATGGGAATATTAGGCATGGGCCTTTCATATTTGTATAGAAAGCTTGATATGTCCCTTTCATCTGCTATTTCTTGACTTAGATCCCCCTAGCATATGAATCTAGAAGGATCTGCCCTGAAAGTTTGGGATGAGGTTTCAGCTGGTTAAGGTTGTCCATGTGACCTAGGATATTGAGGTAACTCCCTTAGTACAAAGGCACTTTTCTTTATTTTGTAGTCCCCACACCCATTGTCTTGGATAATGACCTTGATTTTAGAAGTGGAGGCAATGGTAGTTGGGTCTACATATAGATTTGAAGGGCCTTCATCATTCATTGGGAATTGGGGGATTTTATAGTATTTTTCTTCCAATATTTTACAATAAGCAAAGGTCTTAGGATCACCGTAGATCGTGCATCTTGATTTTGATATGAGAAATTGATGCACTGATGGAAGGTTGATACAACTACTTGCATCCCATGGATCCATGGACACCCCAGGAGGATGTTATAAGGAAGATCAAGGTCAAAGACTTGGAAAGTGGTTTCCATAATGGCTGGCCCTACTTGAATAGGGAGTTGAATAGTGCCTTGAGACACTCTTTCTTGATCATCATAAGCTATTATTTTGATGCCCTTTCCTTTTTCAATGAAGTCCTCGGAGAATCCCAAATTCTTTATGAGCTTGAGAGAAAAAATGTTTAGACCTGCACCCCCGTCCACCAAGATCTTTTTGACTTTTTTTTTATGAACCAAGACCTCAAGGTGGAGTGTGAAATTGTGAGGTGGTTGGGTGGGGAAGTCTTGATTGGAAAATGTGAGGAGATTTCGGGTGGTAATGTTTCTAACCATAGCTTGGAATTGTTCAATATCAAGATTGGTAGAGATGGTAGATGAAGCCAATGCTTCCTCAAGGATTTCTCTATGGTCAGATGAGATATTCAAAAACTCCATGATGGATATCTAAGCGAGAGTTCTTTTCAACTGGTCCAAGATATTGTAGCCATTAGGAGTGGATTTCATATTTAAGGTGGATGCCCTAGGTGGCTGTGATGACCCAACAATGGTGAATTTTCCACCGCATGTGGTGACTCCACAATTAGATTTGGCTCCCTTGATGTTAAAAATAGTGACCTATTCATCTAGGGATGCAACAACATGACCGTACACATGATTCACATTGGCACACTTTTTTTCATTTGTTATGATCCGGCATTGGATTCATGTATATCTTAAGGTCTTAATTTCTAGCTGGTTGTTCCACATTTATGATCTTGCCATCGATGAGGTCTTGGATTATTTTTTTCAGCTTCATGCAATTAGTTGTTGTGTTCCCCTTGATTTTATGAAAATCACAAAGGTAATTTTCATTTTACCATGGTGGTTCCACTTGGGGCTCTTGATAATTCTCATAAGTGGGGATTTTAATAAGATTCTCATTTACCAGTTTCTTCATGATGGATTTGACTGATTCCCCAAGGGCTATAAAATTTCTCTTGGGGCGATATTTGTTTTGTGAAGGTGGTCCCCCTTGATTATTCAAATTATTGACTTGATTATTGGGTCATTGTTGTGATTGTTGTTTTGCGGTTGCTGATATGTTTGGGCATTTTATTGCAGAGCACTGATTATGACCTTGGCATCAACCATTCCATCATTAGTGGATTTCTTCTTTTTCACCCATGTGCGAGGTTTTTTATTATAGCTAGTGGAAGGGTGGTTTTCTTGATGTTTTGGATATGTGTGTGTCCCCCCTTGTGCAATAAGGGCTCATTCAATGTTGAGCACCTTGGGGATCAATTGGTCGTAAGTGGTGATGCGCTGCATTTTTAGATGGAATGCCAAGGTTTTCTCAAGATTGGAAATGATGGTTCAAATTTTTTGCTCCTCTGACATGGCCCACTTGCTCCAATTGGCCTTGGACCACCATCATTGTAGGAAGGAAGCGAATGATTCCCCCTTACCTTTTTTGAGTGAAAATAGTTCCTCTAGACTAACATCCATGCCAATGTTGAATGTGTAGTTCTTTATGAATGCGTCTATGATCTCTTGGAACCTTTTAATGCTAGTAGGTAGGTGAGAGAACCACTCCATAGCAGGGCCATCCAAACTTTGAGGAAATAGCCACATCAAATATGTATCATCATATGCGCCCTCTATGTAATGTACTTGGAATTCCCTGATGTGATCTTTAGGGTTTCCCATCCCACGATATTTGTCAAATTTAGGGATTTCAAATCCATTAGGGAATGGTATCATTGTTAGGCTCTTGTCGAAAGGATAAGGGCACAAATTACTTGGTGTCTTTGTTGTTTTCCCTGATTGGAGATTGAGCACTTACTACGAGAACAATTTGATTTGTGTTGTCACATCGTCTTGCTAATTAGGAGGTGGAGTGAATGTGTTATGAAGTGGTTGAGGTGTTAAGTATGTTGGTGGGAGTTTGTTACAAGTTTTGTTGTGTAATTAAGGCTTGTTGATATTCCTACATCTGTTGTTGGTATTGTTGTTGTTGTGCCAACAACACCTTTTGTTGGTCTTGTTGTTGTTATGCCAACAATGCTTTTTGTTGGTCTTGTTTTGCCAACAAAGCTTGTTGTTGGGCTAGTAATTGGGTTGCTTCTTGTTGCACTTGATATTATTGCAAGGATTTTTGATATTCTTGTTGTTGAGCTTCTTGTAGTTGCACCTGGTATTGAGCTTGTGCTTGTGCTTGTTGAGCTTGATATTGGGCTTGAGCTTGAGCCTATGCTTGTTGGGATGCTTGTGTAGCTTGGACAACCTATGCAGCTTGGGTGGATTCTTGTTGTTGCAGTAAAACTTGAGCTTGGGCAGCCTATTTTTCTTGTTGTGCCACTAATTGTGCTTGCGCATGTTGGGTAGCTAGTTGTTCAACTTGTTGATTTTTAATTTGTTGAAGTGTCTTTTGATAGGCAACTTGTTGAGCTGCTTGCAATGTGATGCTAAATGAGTTTTTCATGTTGGGTTTTGGTGGTCATGGTCGTGGATTAGGAACAATATTTGTTGTTGTGATGAGAGGTATCCTTGTATTCATAATTGGGCTTTGTGTGGTGGAGGGTACGATTGATATGCTTGGTCCTTGGGAGACCATGTTTTGAGATACTTGGGGGATGGTAGATGATGTGTTGATTGCTGGGGTTTCTTGAATGGTTGCCACATGTTGTTGTGATATCAATGACAAGATAGGAGGATTCAGTATGATGTTCTGATTTATGTTTAGATGGTTGCTTGGATTTTTTTGATTAAGGGTGGGTAAAGGGGGAAGGCATAACCCAAGGCATGGGGTGGATGTTAATGGAAAAGGTGGAAGTGGTGTAAAAACAAGTGGTGTATTCCCTTAGAAAAATGATGAT
This sequence comes from Sequoiadendron giganteum, assembly GCA_007115665.2. Lineage (NCBI taxonomy): Eukaryota > Viridiplantae > Streptophyta > Pinopsida > Cupressales > Cupressaceae > Sequoiadendron > Sequoiadendron giganteum. The sequence goes on along the minus strand of CM021105.1, from coordinate 236,653,917 downwards.
GATGATGAGGGATCGAATATTCCCCCTGGTCCAAATAACCCACCTTCTCCTTGTGAGGTCATGGGGAGAGGTTTGTGTGTTGAGAGCATATGTCGATGTTGCATGAAAAGAGGCTGGATTGGGGGGATCATGAAATGTGAGAAGAACGTAAGGGTGTAATGGATTTAACGGGATAGATTGACCCTGTATGGTGTTCACATCTACATCTTGGTTGTTCACAAGGGGATGTGTTTGAAGTGCATGAAGCAATGAGCTTCCTTTGTTGAAAATTGGTTGAGTTGGAGCAATGGATGATGTGATTTTTGAGATTCTTTGAGTGATGCTTTGAAATGGAGGTGTGGATGAAATTGGGGCCATGATCCCAAGAGGCTTCTCCACAATAGTGCTTACATCATAATCAGAAGGGAGTTTAGCCCCTTCTTTTTCCAATTCAAGCATGTATTGAGAGGGATTGAGCCCCATCATGGTATTGAAAATTCTGTGAGTTTCAGGATTTCATCTTGTGTCATCCCTAAGACATTATTGGTGATGTCTTCCACATGACCTTCTTCTTGAAGATTTTGTGATGATATAGGAAGATTGGTTAGGGGATTGCTTGATCCAATGGGATTAATTTTGAGATGGATTTGGCTTAAGCCACTCGAAGTTGATGTTTATTTGTTGGTTTCCATGTTCTTCTTGTGTTGCGATCTAGTTTGCACCATAAAATAGGGATCAATTTTCGAGAATGTGTGAGATGAACCTCTAATTCTTTAGATTGATCTAACTTTAGGCACAAAAGAGAAAATCTTAGGATGATTTAAGGATCAAAGTGTGATGATGAGATAAATGGAAGATGGATGATGTGAGTAATTGAAATCTTGAGAAATCTTGAAGGAGAAACTAAACTTTGGGAATTTTTTCTTAGATTTTGATTTCATTTGATTTGGTTTTGTTTTATTTGATTTTGACTTTGGCTTGATTGGATTTGGTTTATATAGTGAACTCATAAACTCTAAGAGGTTGGATGTTGTCCTAGAGTAGACTTGTACACAAGATGATAAGTTGAATAAATGTGTAGAGAAGGATTTATCTATACACCCCTAGCCAAACAAGATGATTTTGGGTTTGATTTTGCTTTTGGATTTCAGAAAATGAACTTATAAACCCCAAGATGTTGGATGTTATCAAGGGGTAGACTTGTTCACAAGGATTGATAATTTGACTAAATATGTGGAGAAGGATTCACCTACACACATCTATTCAAACAAGACGATTTGTATTTTCCAAAAGTCTAGCATGAATGATTTTTGTAAGATTTCCAAGGGTTGTTGGTGAGATGATTTTTGATTGATGTTTGAGGGATGGATGAGAGTGATTGGTTTGATCCTAAATGAACCTAGAAAGACCTTTGTTTACAAGACCTCGGTGTTGAAGAACATGCTTGTACTTCCTATGTGAGAAATGCAAAATTTTGAAAGAAACTTGGATTTTGTTGGTAATAAAATTCATACAAATTAGGACTGTTCCTTGATGCACGTTTGTAAAAGTTGAAGGTAAATCTTTCTCTAAATTCGTAAAGCATAGACAAATGTTTCTTGTGATATTTTTGAGTAAGACCTTTGGACTTTGGTTTTCGTATTTTGATCTTTCAGGAAATCATTTGGAAGAGCACATGTGTGGGGTTCAATTGTTTCTTAACTTTTCTTAATGACTTCCTTTTATCACAAACAATTCCTGATTAGGTTTTTCAAACTAGATGTCTAATTTCCTAACTTCTCATCCCACAAATTTCATTATGTGTGAATTAAGGAAATAAAGGCAATAGTTTCCTAATGTTGAATTTAGTGAAAACAAATGATGATATAAATCCAAATACTTAGAAGCCTCTAAGGATGAAATCACTAGGGAAAACAAGAGCACTTGGATTTGTCAAAGGTATTTGCTCCCCCCTAAAGGGTTTGAAATTTTGAGGATTTGGTGAATGTTTGTTTTCAAGAATTTTAGATCCAAGAAAAGTATTTTGATTCCAAAGTGATGCACAATCCTAGGATAAAATGAGACAATATTTGTTGAGTTCCCACTTGGATAAATCCAACTACGCTTACCCTTAGCGGATGATTAGATTCCTGACCACATTGGCTCCCCTCCACGGCACACACTTCTCGGATCAGCCAAGCATAAGTACCCATGAAACTCCCATGGCATACTTCTCATCTCTACCAAGAGCCATAAAAATGTGGGACAACTTCAGAATGACTGTTCTTGCATCAAAAAATAGATTTAAGGATTTGGGCCTTCTAAACAAAAGGTTTTAATATAGGCATTCCATTCGTGGGGGATCATCCATTCGGAAAGAGACCATTGTTACCCTTCTTGTTGGAACAATCCTCATGATACTTGAACTTTTCTCAAGTACCCACACTTATATACTGATTGGAAGTTGCTTGGCTTTAGTGTGTTATTCGTTGGGTCATTCCCTGGGGTGATTAATTTTTCCCACTAGGCAGGCCCTCTAAGGATAAACAAAATCAATTAAGCACATCCGAAGTTCAATCAATCTTTGTTAAGAAACAAAGAGAGAACACTCACAATATACTCCACTCACCCTAGCAATATTTTGTTCAATTTTATGAACCCAAATTGAAATGTGGAAGTAATCACTTACATAACTTAATATCACAAAAAAACCTTTTGATTCTTAAGATCGCTATGACGTGCGAGAGAAGTGCATACGTCTTTTTTAAAGGATATTACTTTGGATAAGATATTACAAAACATAAAAGGCACATGTTCATTTTAATCCTTTAAAAGCAAGAATATGAGTTCATTTTAAGCACCAACTTTGAAGTTTGAGATTTGTTTGTTCAATTTTTAAGTTCAAAACAAAATCTAGGAAGTTTCCTATGGTTCTTTTTAATCCTTTTTCTTTGTTCTTTTTAAGCCCAAACAAAATTTATCGAGTTCTAAAAAAAGAATGAAGATGACAAAGTCCATAGAAAAGGGATTATAATTTCTCCCTAAAGTGTTTAAAAAAACTTGATACAATGAGATGATGATGTCATAAAGGATCCCTTGTCTTTGTTTCCTCTCTTCACTTTTGATCAAGCCAACCTACAAAAATTGGTTAATACTACAAAAATAGAGGTCAAAATCAATAAAAATGAAAAAGAACATGTTGAAATTAATTTGAAAACTGCCTTTTACCCAACTCCAGTGCCGTAGTCTGCAATTGTGGCATAGTTTAAGGAATTCAGTGGCGCTATATAGCGCTACTGGGACTGATAGCGATGGTCTCCATAGAAATTAGTGAGCGCAAATGTGGTGCTATTTTGACGACAATGAAGTTTGGAGTTTGAAATTCAAGTTTTTTTGACAAGAACGACTCAACGGTGCAGTTTGGAGTTTGTCAACGTCGCTATATGGCACTATTGGACTAATAGCAATGGAGTTTGATGGACAACAATGCAGTTTTCCTGTAGACAAAAAAACTTCAAGAAAAAAAATGGAATTTCTCAAAAAAACATGTTAGATTCTTCAGATTTGCCCTCCTTCTAGTGCCAAAATGTAAATGGTGATCCTAGACCTACACAAACACAAAGAACAAGCACACAATTAGTCCAATATACAAGTTAGAAACAACATTCCCCATGAAATCCATTTGAAACATAAAAATAAGGAATAATATGAAGAACACAATAACAAAGCTATTAAATCATGTTTAAATGCTCAAACTCTCAATCCCATGGGCGAATTGGTGGTATTTTGATGTGGAAAATGGCCCTTTCCCAATTCCTTGCAAGTTTGATGATCAATGGTGAAGATTTGATGCTCCTTGATGAAATTTCTCTATAACCTAGCTATGACAATGTGAAAATGGATGAAAAATGGATAGAAATTGCTCAAAATTTGAAGATAATAATGTTGCATGAAGTTGTGTCTCCAAAATTCAAATGAGAACCTTCTATTTATTGAAGAGAATGATGGAGAAATAGGAAAAAGGGATGAATGTGGGACAAAAGACCAACCAATAGGAAGAGGCCACTTATCAACATGTGAGTGGAGGAGGAATGAGCACATTTTGATGAATGTGCAAATAAATGTGGTTAGGTGGAATTTGAAATTGTTGAAATGACAAGTTGGAGGGAGAAAAGAATGGAGTTAATGTCACTTGGCTCAAGGCAAAGGACATGTAAGAGGCCTTTAATGCCTTGTTGGATGTACTCATCTCTTTCAGAGGGATATTTGAATTTGAGTAATATTCCCTCTTTGATGCCATGTTGAGAGAAAATAGAAGAATTTATAAATCAATTAAATTGATTTACTTCAAGTTGCAATAGCTAGAGGATTTGAGTGTTTAAGATTAAGATTAATCAAGATTTGATTAATTTAAAAGGAGATTAGTTGATGTGATAATTTGATTTAGATTTTTGGATTAATTTAAATCAAAGTTGAAAGGAATATGGATTTAGACTTAATTAAATAAAGTTTAATTTATTGAATTAAAGAGAATAGTGTTAGTTTTAAATCAAATAAAGATGAATTTATTTAATTTAAATGAGATGACTTTAGAGATTAATTAAATAAACTGAATTATTTAATTAGAAGGGGGACTATAGGATTAACTAAACAAAATGATTTATTTAATTAATACAAGAGGATGACTTAATCAAATAAATTTTGTTTATTTAATTAAGAGATGAAATATGATGAATTTAATTAAATAAAGATTATTTAATTAAATGACTAGCAGAGGAGATGATTCAAGATTAACTGGTGTTAGTAAGATCAGGATAAAGTGTATAGGATAAATTAGGATAATTTTTGTGTCTACACTTTCTATTTGCATTGAATTCATTTTATGCTTTGATTTTGGATTGGTCTAGCATGTCATATCCTATTCTCCTATAGCTCATGTGAATCAACTGTAATGGAGGATCTGTAGATTAGTTTTATTTAAACTTTTGTTTTACCCTTGCTTGGTGCCATCAACTATGGATAGACTATAGTTTCTATCTTTATGCAAAGTGTTGTTTTGCATTCTCCATAGGCATGCACAACAAGCTTATTATATATTTATTTTGGTATATATAAATAAGCTCTAATTTTTTATAATATAATTTAGTAATTCATTATTTTTAAGTTAAATAGTACAGTTGGTTTCTTATGTAGTTGTGGATAAATTTTTATATAAATATATGCAAGTATGTATATGTATTAGATTATGAATGGCTTTTATATAGTAGATTAGTAAATGTAAATATTTTATACGATGATGGTCATTGTTTAATTTTGATAAAATAGAAATGATATAGGATATGTTGTTATGATAATGTATTATTCTTTTATGAGAACTTGATGTTTATGTATATAATGGGCATTATTATATTTGTTTTAGTTTAAGAGTGTACTTTTATGTTGTTAATCTTTTAAATCTTCTAGAGGCTAGGGGTAAAGTAATTTGTTTGAAAAGAATATAATGCTTGATTATTGTTATTCTTCGCAATAACTTGATTTTGGATTTGGCCATGCACGTTGTGTCATCATGTGAAGGTATTTGATCATTTTGAGATCTATGTCATAATGGAGATGTGTATATTTATGTTTTTCTTTTTGTGCATGTAGGCTATCCTATGTTTTGTATATAGGAGGAGTGGCTATCATTAGGGGCGGAAACCCTAAGAGGTTACTAGGGTAACCTATCGGAAGTAGATAATCCAATGAGAACCTTAAACTTAAGATACTAGGGGTTGGGTAGTGTTCACTTAATAACTCGGTTAATTTTTTTTCCTCGCCTCATACCTTAATGGTTGTTTAGATTAAGGGTAGGTTGAGATGGCCTAGAATGGCATAGTCATTCACTTTGTCCTCTTGAAAAGTGTTTTGGTTCCACATGAGTTCGTTTAGGGGTCAGGAATCGATAGAGATTTAAAGGGTAACTCAAGACAATGGTCGATAATCTAGCAAGATTCACTAGGGTAACCTAAAACAATTGTGCGATGACACTCTTATCCTTGTACATGTTTGTGGTCTCTTGTGTAGAGTCACCTATGGTTATGTTGTTTCCTCTAGGAGTCTATCTGCTATATTGTGGTATAGACTTCGTTATGTCGTTATGTGATTGTTAGCCATGTGATGTTATGTTTTATCTTCTTATATGTTTGTTTGACTTGTGGACCTGACATTATCACCTAGCATGGGGGGTGGACTTTCAAGTACCACATGGTTGGGAGGAACGTGCTCTATCCTCCATTGGGTTCCTTGGCAGGTGATGCAGTTCGAGATGAGATTGTTCTTGATAGGTTCCTGGATTCACCTTGTTCATGGATTTGGATGCTAAGCGTGCTCATGAATGAGATAGACAGTTGTACTTGTTCATCATCTATATTGTATTCACTCATGATGATTATATGAGACTTTATTGTATTATGATTTCGGATGTATCTGGATTTGTCACAATCTTGTTTGATGTACCTTGAACTTATAGTTAAGCCTCTTTATGATAATGCAATTGGTGATATGACATATTCTTATGTTTCTTGTATATGGTTTTATGATGTGTTATCTTTTTAGTGTTTGTTTTAGTAGCATTGTTGTGGAACCCTGAGAACATTCATGTATATGTTGCTTTTTCACATGTGTTGTTGAATGTTTAAAAAAAAAAGAATTCGATTATTATGTTGCATTATGTGTTGTTCTATGGATTCCATGATGGGGCATTACATAGAATAATGGTGATTGATGACACCAATAATAAACCTTAAAATTTGTATAGATTTCTCTACAACAAAAAATACATAGTTTTTAATTATATGTTGCCATTAAATAACATGAGCCAAAATTTTGTGGATATCCTAGTATGAAAATGGTATAGACATATATAACCATACAAATTTGTACAAGTATACAAATTTTTATGCCTCAAATTTGGTGCCCACCAAAAAAATTCCTCAAAATTTTTAACCTCTGATTTTGATGAATTGACAGTTGATCTTAAGATTTGTAGGAATTTTGGTTGTAATAGTGAGGTTTATTTTTCTACAAGATGTATCATTTGATTGATTAAGGTTGACTCTCTCAAAAAAGGGATAAGAAATCTTCGATTTGGATCTCTACTACCATGTTGGATTTGATGATTTAACCCCACAACTCCCATAAATATTTTGTAATTACAAACCCTATCACAAAAGATAGAAAAAGTAGTTGATTTTCTATTAAGCCTTGATAATTCTATTGATGCAATAATAAAATATTGAATCAATATACAATGAATTATCCTTGATAAAGGATTAAAATTTCTAGATGAGGATTAAATTATATCATGATATTTGTCATAATCCTATGACTTGAGATAAAAAGACACATGATCTAAGTACACTTAAACATGCTAGTGCGAATAGGGACCTAATAATAATTAATTAGGTGATTACCTTTTTCAACCTAATAGATGTTACTTGGTTGGATGAGAATGAACTATTGGATGAGGATTATTATAATTTCCTTATTTGATATATTTTAGTGTTCTTATATATAGATAGATAGATAGATAGATAGTATAATATACTAAGTTTATATCATTTCCTTATACTTGAGTCTTATTTTTATGACACATGTTTGTTGTGTTTTCAATTTTTCCATTTCACCTTCTATATTTTATCATATGCCATTTTTAGTGTGTTTTAATTAGCATTTCACCTTTTGTATTATGATTTGTTCCCACTTGGATAATATTATTTATCATTGATGTGTGATGTTTTAACTTCCTATATTATATGCTTGGGTGATCCCACAATAGTGGTTTACAATTTTGGTCAAACTGGACACTGAAATTATTATTTTTAACTAAATCTTCACATTCAAGCACCTATAGCGGCTAAGCTGTGAGGAATTTGAAGATGATGCAAACTAGAGTCTTGTCACATTTTGTTTATAGATTCTAAAAAAGAAAAAATTCAATTTTTTTGAATTAGATTGCACTTCTTTTTACATCTCCCATGAAAACTGGTTTTTTTTCTTCAGAAAATAGCATTTTTAAAAAGTGCACATCGTATAACGCATAATTTTTTTTCCATGAAGGATAAAATTCTAATTCTTTTGAATTTAGATTTGTAACTCCGATATCTATTGCTTCCACTTGGTTAGATAGTTTTTTATTGAATATTTTTTCTTTAATCAAGTTTAGAAGTCAAACCAATTACAATTCAAATATAGCGCGACAGTATAACGCATAACTTTTTTTGTATACATCGAAATTCAATTTATTTTTTGTTGGATCAAGGACTTCAATATTTGGTGCACTCATATTTTTCAAAAAAATAAATGATAATCTGCTATTTTTCCACATGTGCAGAACAAACACCTTCATTTTCGGTGAAAAACCTATATTTAATAAAACTAAAAAAACAAATATATAATAAAACCAAAACATATCAAAATTATATTTGTTGGATAGATCGTTTTGAGGACTACTTGATTCTAGTTGGTTTTGTGAATTCTCCGCCATTTTCATGTTCAAATTAAGCGTCAAAGTGAAAAAAATTAGGTTTTTTTTGTGTCTGAGGGGGAGAATGAGGGATAAGAGGGATTATTACGAACCCCTAGGGGCCCCCAGTTCAAGCAAACCACCTCACATAAAGCATTTTATTTGGTTTTTGGGTGTGCAATTAGGGAATGGGTTTGCTCGAACCAGTAGGTTCGTACGAACCCCCAAAATCACATTTTTTGACATGGGGTCATTTTTTGTGAGTTTTTCTTCCTCACTAGAATTGTAGCTTCACCCGCTTATCCATGTTCACCTATTTATAATGTTTATCTCCTATGAATTTCGTTTAGTTCCTATAATTTCCTATTTTCTTTGTTAATTTCCTTCCTACTTGTATTCCTATGTTCCTTGTTATGTTACTATATTTTATAAATTAATTTTTCATGGCTATAACATTTACTCTTATACTATGAAATTCTCATAATAATTAAAATATTAATTTAACAAATAAATATCATGTTTATGGTTCTTACCATGATTATCTCTTGTGATTCCACATCCATGATCCTTATCATTATTACATATTATGATTACATGTTATTATCTTTGCCATGCATCTCTTACATTTTATAAGAGCTTATATGATTCCTATTTATTACATTTTTGGCTACCAATATTTGATTTCATTGGGGAGAAAATTGGGGTCATCTTGCCTATCCCATGTGATATAATTTTCATGATCACATCTTGCTTATGTACTTACATGTTTATCTGATGATGATGCCTTATACCATGTTTATGCACTTTTTCCACATCTCTTTCTCCTTCCCTCTAATTCCTCATATTATTTGATTTCTAGAAATTGGAGGGACCATATATGCCACTTATGTTCCTTTGTGAGTTGTGTTGTACAATGTAAAGCTCATAGTCATTCTCACCTTTAGGGAAAATTCTATTAAACTAACTACAAAGTTGAATATTTTATTCCACATAGTTAGACATTTTTCACTTTTTGAATTAGGTGAAGTCTCTCATTTGAATCTATCATCCTTATTCCTCATAGTTAGAATTTTAATTTTACTACTTTCAAAGATACTTCCTTTAAGAAAGTTACAATTATATTTATCTTTAAATATTTACTAAATTCTACTCATTTCATGTTTTTCTATTTTATAACTTTCTACGTCACACTGATTAAGAGAACAATATAAGAATGATCTATTATGGGTGGAAGAATAAAGGTGTGTATCAATTATGTACCAAATATTATTTTAATAATTTTACAAAGTAGTATGTCCTAATTTATTTTTTAAAAAGCAAAAATAGATGTCATTCTTGTTGTGCACTTTTTGCACACACGCCCCACTAAAAGTAGGGACCCTCTTTCTTGCTCTTTTTGTTGTCGTTCTTGGTCTTTTGGCCCCTTTGGTTTTTGGGATTTGGTTGTCCTAGCATGTTCCAATTGGTTATCCTATTCGTGAAAATTCCTCTTGAGGGAGGCACTTTGAAAATTCTGCATTCTAGGATCCATCTCGGGTTTTTCTTTATTTTCGGGAAAAAGCCCCTAGGGCGGAATTCCCCAAACACCATGGAAACCTGATGGAGGCTGCTTTGTATTATTTTCTGGAAATTTTGGGACTTATCGGAATTCTGCCTGGATCGGATTTTCTCGAGATTATGTTGTACCTTCGGATCCCTGGGTTTGTTGTCTTATCAATGCATTTATGTGCCTTGTACGGTCTTGCAGTTTTCCTTTATTGAGTTTCTTTGCATTTTATGAGGAGGTCTATGTAATTTTCCTTATTATGAGATTTGAGGAGTTAGATTTTGGATTGTTGCTGCTGAATTGTGTGTGTGAGCTTATGATCAAGGGTTGCAATCGAGCTTTCTAGTGATCACTTGCTTTCTGCCCTGATTTTTTGGTTCTCTTGTCGATTGTCGCTACTTCAATTTCTTTGTCCTCATGGTATGTACATACTACCCTACCTTTTGATGAATGAATTGAATCTACTTTAAGTTTTGTGGGTATATGCTTTGAGTCAGGATATCGGTGTGGCTCCCAAGCATAGATCTACTGCCAACCAGACGTCTATAGCACTGGTAGAGATACTAGGATACCTCGCTGGAGCTATGGATGCCTGACTGGCAGCAATGCTCTATCCAGGTTGCTTTTGAAGTTAGAACTTTTATGTAGCCCGATTAGACTAGCTCTGGTTCTTGTTGCACCTAAAGAATGGGAAATGAATGCAAATACACACACTTGGACCTTGGTACAGGAAAAGGTCTCCTTGCTTATGATTTCTGAAACTTTGTTCATAGGTGACCTGATGTAAGGGCTGAAATCAGAGATTTTGGGTTTTCGATTCCAGTTTTTTCTTGAAATTCTCTAGAGAATTTCCCCAGCAGAATCACCATTTGTTGTGCACTTTTTGCACACACGCCCCACTAAAAGTAGGGACCCTCTTTCTTGCTCTTTTTTTTTCATTCTTGGTCTTTTGGACCCTTTGGTTTTTGGGATTTGGTTGTCCCGGCGTGTTCCAATTGGTTATCATATTCATGCAAATGCCCCTTGAGGGAGGCACTTTCAAAATTTTGCATTCTAGGATCCATCTCGGGTTTTTCTCTATTTTCGAGAAAATGCCCCTAGGGTAGAATTGCCCGGGCACCGTGGAAACTCGACGGAGGCTGCTTTGTATTATTTTCTGGAAATTTTGGGACTTCATAGAATTCCGCCTAGACCAGATTTTCCTGAGATTCTATCGTGCCTTCGGATCCCCAGGTTTGTTGTCTTATTGATGCATTTATGTGCCTCGTATGGTCTTGTAGTTTTCCTTTATTGAGTTTATTTGCATTTTATGAGGGTCTATATCATGTACCTTATTATGAGATTTGAGGAGTTTGATTTTGGATTGCTGCTGCTGAATTGTGTGTGTGAGCTTATGGTCGAGGGTTGCAATTGAGCTTTCTAGTGATCGCTTGCTTTCTGCCCTTATTTTATGGTTCTCTTATTGACTGTCTCTACTTTGATTTATTTGTCCTCATGGTATGTACATACTACCCTACCTTTTGATGAATGAATTGAATCTGCTTTAAGGTTTGTGGGTATATGCTTTGAGTTGGGATATCGGTGTGGTATGGTCTGGTAGCAGTGCTAGGGTTGTCGACTGTTGGCTTGTTGCCCTTGCTCGTGGCTTGTGTCTCCTCTCCTTATGCATGATTGTATTTTGAGCACGGTTGCCATTGCTTTTCCTCCATTTATTTAATATCGAGCTTCCCTCTCTCGAGCTTTGGTTTAACCTAAAACTCCCCGACTTGTTATGAAACCATGTCCTGGTGGAGTGCGACCTATTTCTATCATCCAATTCGATAATCACCCTATCATTAGTTGAGTCATGTGGGAAAAAAGTGAAATGAAAACAACAAATCGAGATTCGAGCTGTGTTGACAAGGTGATTTCCTAGGGTTCCCTTCATTTAAATCCTCCCTCTTGTGGAGTGGATCCTTATTTTGATCGATTCAAACATGCATTATTTATCTTGCAGTATAACCGATTTGAATCCTAGGAGAAATATCCAACTTCCTAATTGTTTGATTGATCTAGGCGAGATCCTGATGAAGTCAAAGATTTCAGGTTTTTGAGTCCCTCGTAGATTTCCTTTATCTAGGGATTTCCCCGAATTATCCATCGCCTTGTCGATTTCTTGAAAATGGGCTCAAAGTGTGAAAATTGCATTGACTTCGCAAAATTCCGTGCCTTCGGGATTTTCCCAGAATTTCTTGGTCCCTTCATTTTCTCGAAATTTGCAAATTATTGTCATTTTCATGGATTTTTGTCCCCAGCGGATTTCCCTGAGATTTTATTGAAAATGGAGAATTGAAAGAATGTATGAAAATTTGGTTAATAATTATGCATTTCAAAATTGATTTAACTTGTTCTAAAATGTATCATGTGATTTCTTGGTAATTTGATGGTTTGGATGTCTCTTTGTGGTCATTTCACTGGATTCCGCCTGGTCTAGAATTTCCTGAAATTCCTCTCCAGCCCAGATTCCACAAGAGGGCTGAAAACTCGAGCTTTTAAATAAGTGATTCTTATGGGGTTTTTGGGAGATTTTTCTCATTAAGGGATTTTATTAAGGAATGAGTATATCATTTGTGATGGATCTAATTGAACTTTATGCTATGATGGATCTTATTTTGGTGTCTTTATTGTATGCAGGAGGAATCAAGTCAGGCTATTGCTAGGCAGAGCAAGGGTAAGGAAATGAATCCAAATCCTGAGGGCTCAACTATCTCTGAGGCAGAAAGAGTTAAGATGGATTTGAAAGAAGAGTCCCTAAGAGCAAGCTGGCCTCCATTTGGTCAGGGATCATTGATACAAACATTGGGCTATGGGATTATGAGGAATTTAGGGAAAGAATGGAAATACAAAATCTCTCCCTATTGGCCAAAAGGACATTGGAGTCTAGGTTGGCACATGTGGCTGGATTTCCTTCTATAGTCCATTGTTATGAGTTAGTTCTTGAATGTGCTAAGCACTATGACAGGGGCACACAGAGGATAGTTGGTCCTCAAGGAAGAATTGTGGAAAATCTCAATCATGTGTCCATTGCTCAGACCTTTGACATTCCCGATAGGTCTCATGTTGTGGCATTTGATATGGATGTAGCAAAGAAGTATTATGATGAGAATGTCATCAAATCCTAGCATTTTATCAATTCTTGGTTGGAGAAACCCAATTCCCACTTCTCCAAGTTACCCAAGTAGTTGTTTAGAGTTAAATTTAGGAAGGAATATTATGATGTTATCACACTCCTTAGCGGAGTAGTGGGATTGAAAAGTGCAGGAATTTTTGAGAATTGGATGTTCCATGTCATTGCAAGGATGGAGTAGGGTATGGACTACCACTGGGTAGACATTATAAGTGCTATGATACATGAGCAAATGTGTAATGTTTCATAGATAAAGACCTTCATAATGACCTCCTATTTGGTGTATGCACTTGCAAGGTATCACCCATACAAAGGACTAAGCACAAGGGGTGTATTTGGGCAAGATGTAATTTATGAAGTGTACCCACAATTACACTTGGGTGGCACAAGTTATAGAGAGGTTAATGATGCATTCACCATGTACATCACTAGGCTTCTACAGGGTGTAGAGTATGTTCGGATTTCAGACAAGGCCGAGGAATTAATCAAGAGGTTTGGAGCCTAGTTTATCCAATTTCCCACATTTTCATGCATCAGAATTGATGGCTATCAGAGGGCTCCATACAGACTCCCTAGGTACCCCACGGATCATGTTGTACTCTTGGATATCACAAGGCAGATATGTGACTTTGATGTAATTGTGAAGAGGGAAAATCACAAGACCATATTTGGTGCTTATTTTCCTTTGAGAATAGGCAGTGGTGAGGCTTGCCCTTCTATCAACTTAGCACATGCTTCTGAAGAAGAGATGAGTACTCTTGGTCTTTCTTCCATTCCAAGAGATCTAGCTTTGACATAACTGGTGAAGCATAGAAGAAGGCCAACAAAGAGTAACGTCACAAGGATGACATAGAAAAATATTGGGCTAACATCAGTGATGAGTTTGAAGTCAAAAGGAAGAAGTTCTTCAAGCTACCTGTGAACTTGGTCTATCTATACAACATAAAGGTCATTCCAGATCAGGTTGAGGAGGATGGAAATTTGGTTCAAGGCCATAAATTTGAAGCTATGAAGGATAAGCTAGTTGGAGAGGTGGATTGACTGGAGGAGGAGAAGACAGAGTTAGAACAAATCATGACTCTAGTAATCAAGTACACCAAGCTATGGCTCAAGCACAAGATATTGGATTTGGAGAGTGAGGGTGTGCAGTGCACCTATGATCTAATGGGAGACTTGGAGTCTCACTCTACTTTTGAAGAATCGCCTGAATAGGACCCCAAAGGTAAAACCAAGGTGGGCTCTCCTTTCAAGATTAAAATTAAGGATGCTCAGGAAAAGGAGGCAGGAAAACAAAGAAATCCTATAGCCAAGAAAAGGAAACATGTCTTGAAGAAGAAAGAGGCTAAAGAAGAAAAAGAAGAAGGGGATGTCGGTGTCCCTTTTCCCAAGAAAAGGATAATTGTGAGGTTGTCACAAAAGGAGAAGGAAACCTCTAAGGAAGATAAATAAATTGAACCCCTGGTGGTAGAGGTAGAGAGCTCGGGAGAGAAGACACGGGTGTATACCAGGAGATCAAGGACTCTATCTCCCAAGGATGGTGCACCAAAGGCAAGTGTTCCCATGATTTCTCCTATCACTTAACATGAATATGTCCCTCCTTTTCAGGAGATTGGAAATGTGCTAGATGAACCAAAGGATGTCGAGGATCCCCAAGATCAGGAAGGAGAAGAATTCCAAGAGGGAGAACTCTACAATGCTGAGGCTGAAATGGATAAAGTTATGCAGTCTCCTTTGGTGGCTTATGGGAATTCACCTACAGAGGTTCATGAGGATAGACCTCCTTAGAAGGAGGAAGTACCAGCTAAGATTCCCTCACCATTACATGAAAAAGGGGAGCATGAAAAAGGAAAAGAAGATACAACTGAGAAGATTCCTGAGAAGCAAAGTTTGGATGAAGATGCATCCAAGGTTTAGCAGGATGCAGTGGGGCAAGATAATGTATAGTCAGATCCCATAGTCCCAAGATGGTTGGACAAGGAGTTGAAGAGCAAACAAATTGTGGTGGATGATACTCCTCCCAATTGGGATGAATTACTGGCGAACATAGGAAAGGAAAAGGTAAAGAAGAAAGCCAAGATTATTTCTAGAATTGAGAGAGATGAGGAAAATAACAGAGTGGTCCACATTGCTACTCCTTCTCCTGACAAGAATAAATATGATGTGATTGGGAATGATTACAATGTACAAACTATCAATCTAGGGCATGCTTCCATGGAACAAGATATTGAAGAATATGAGGGTTCCAGTGCTGTAATCCTTGGCCGATTAAGGAAGGAGGTGCGAACCAAGCAAGAATTGAAGAAGGACAATGACAAACTTAAAATATATTTGCAAGATTTGATGAAACCCTTACAATCCATTAGCTCCTCATCATCTACTGCAGGCTTCCTACCACAAGAAACAATTGTTGAGTTAGAAAAGATGAAGGTCACTTCCCATGTTACAATAGGTTGGTTACAGGGAGTGCAAACTCAGGGAGACAATGCCATCAAGGATATTCTATCAACTGGTGGGGATGCTATGAGGTCAATTGACTGGTTGAAGAATGTGTTGTCCCATGACAAGGAAGATATGGATCTTTTTCTACAAAAGGCTAGAATCATCATGGACTATATCGAGGAGAAGTTGGTGGCTGGTGGGAGATGGAATTCTTCCTTCTTCCAAAGAAGTAGAACCCTGGGAATGGTTTGAGGTTTTGCAGATAGGGAAAAGAGTTTTGAAGAAGGTGCATAAATAGGGGAGGTAGATTGCGGATGCCTTGACTGAAATTTACAACAAGTGCATCTCCTTCTTCGAGGTTATGATAGGGAGAAAGAAGTTTATGCCGAAGCATCTAAGTCTGGAACAGTTGAGAAAATGGTGGCGAGAGGTGTATTCTCCAGTCAATGAGGACTAGGTCACCGAACATCTATTGGATGATGCAGCTACCTACCTTGCAGTAATTGATAAATACAAGACCCAAAAGGTGGAATGGGATAAGGTGGTCAAGCAATTGAGGGACAGCATTAAGTCCATGGAAAGAAGAATGAAGGTGTTAGTTATGCCACCTATTTCCGACTTGGAGAAGGTATTTTTGATGATACAAGATAGGGTGAATCAAGATAAAGACAAAAGAGAGGGTAGTTAATGCAATGCCTCATTGGGATTTGTGCTTCCCTATTATTCCTCCTCTTCCTTTGCATGTATTGGGTCGGGTTATGTTGGCGATCCCAAGCCAACTTGGATGAAATTGGTGCATTTATTGTACATTTCATGTTATTTTTGAATTCCTCTTGGTCGACCTATTTTGGCCGTTTGATTATTGTAAACCTAATTTGACCAACATGCCTTGGGGGTTTTCTATAAGTTTGGCATTTTGCCTCATTTTTAAAGGGTTAGTTAGAAAATTTTACATTGGAGTGAATTGTGATAAGAGAAATAATTAGAGTTATAATTTAGTTTATCTTTCAAGCAAGTGTTGTAATAGAAGACTGGAATTGTTGCCACATTGGATGATTTAATACAAGTAAACACATTGTGATTTGGTGCCTTTCTTGTGTTGATTTTTATTTGGCATGGTCCTTGATAGTCTATCTTTGAAATTTCTTAAGTTTATTTGATGTTAGATGATTTGATGATGTTTAGGGTTTTATGCTTGAAGTGTTTGTAGCAATCTCTAGTCCATACTTTTTGCAGTTAGTTGATTGTTAGCTGCTTTGCAAAGTTAGCCTAGACTTAAAATTATGCTTAGTTTGATTATGAATGTTTTTTCATTTCAATTGCAATAGGGTTGTCTTGAATGAATATGCATAATCTAAAAATATTTAACACCTTAGAAGATTGCACTATTTCTATAAGCTTGCAGATTTATCTGGGTCAAACATGAGTTAGTTTCTGAGGGATTGGTCCATTTTGAGCATTTTATCATTTGCATTGTCAATCTTAGAATTAGAAGTAGTCTTAGAAATCTCCTTGAAACCCTTATCTTTTATTATTTCTTTTATTATCTGGGTTAGATTTAGCATTTGAAGTATCAACATATTGATAGATCTGACAAATTTGAGTTTAGCGTTTGCTTGTAGTAAGGTCCCTTTGTGATTACCAACATTTTCACATTATCTCTGAGTTGTTTTATTTGCATTGTCAAGACCTGACATTAGAGATCTCGGGGTTATCTCTTTATTCATAGAGATTTACCTTTCAAGAGAGATAGGGTATCATATTTTGTCTGAGTTGTTGCTATGTAGAAAACACCATCAACAATTCTCAACATGCACATATGTGTGTTCCTTAACCATTATATGTGGCATCCTTTTCCCTCCAATCCACATGGAAGGATTTTATTAGACATAAAGTGTTGATCCGAACGACCCTTTTTTGTGATAAAAAAATCATGAAATAAAATTTATATGAGCATATCCCTTAGAACAAATTTTTGAAATGTATAGATTTTAATATTTTTATTTTTATTTTTTAATAAAAATAAGTTTATTAATAAAATAAAGACCTCTTTTGGTACATGAAGTCACATACCAATGGCTTCTTCTCGAAAATTGGATGGATGGATTTCCCCTTTATCGATGCATCAAATCTGGTGGGTAACCCATTCAACTAATAAATAAGGGAGAAATTAGAGCTACTATTAAAAATGGTTGATTAGGTCAATTGTGTCTAAGATAATCATCTATATTGAGTCATTTAATAAAATAATAATAATATGGATATAAATAAAATAGTTATGTCTTATAGGAAAATATATGTATAAATTTATAGTTATTCTCATTACAAAAATTAATAATAAATAAAATATGCAACATTTTTTAAAAATATTGTGCACCTTAAATATCAATGCTATTGATCCATGTTTAAGAAACCATAAAAATATTTTGTTTCTAATTCAAATTATACATTGTAAAGGTATATTACCCATTTAACATTACTATAAATTATAGGAAATAATTTATTAACAAATATTTTTAGTAATTTAAAAAATATATAGAAATATCACAAATTAGAAGCTTACATTATATTCAAAATCTTTATGTTTTACTTTATATAATTGAGAAAAATAGAATTTTCAAAAAAATGTTGATTTGTGTAGCTCATATAGGCTGAAAAGTGAGACATATATTTATGATGTCACCCTTAGCTTACCTAGATATGTATGTTGAATACTTGTTTTACTTTGGCATACATTTTTATAATAGTTCATATTTACAACAAAGTGGACATAAAATGACAGGTGAAAATTGCATACCCATACCTTTTTCCCTTTATGTTTTGGGCTTGCTTTGATTAGAGTGTCTCAAATACAATATAAATTTACGCATGGCATATTATTGCATTAATTAATCTCATAACATTATTTTATATTGATTCCATCATCACTCAACCCCAAAGATTGATTTGATCCTTAGATCCATTTTTCATCACCCTAGATTAGATTGTTGGGTGTGAAATTGATCAAGGTCAATTTCATAATTGTGGATCCACACCTTGAATTTTTAAACTAAAATTAAAATTTGATCCCATTGAGTCCTTATTATTCATTATGAGCCAAAATAACATACATTTTCATTGACTTGTATGCTTAGATGTATTTAAGGATATTCATTCACTCATTTTAAACATCAATATTGGAATGCACAAATAACATTCGTTTCAAAGATCTTAAAGGATATTTTATCTTGCATTTTCTATTTATGATATCATTTCCTCAACCCTTGTGATTCATTAGATTATCCAAATATGTTCCTCAACATCAACTATCCTTATGCTCATTCAAGGTGAATGAATTCCAACAATCTACCTTCTATAAATTTACATCCATGAATCACATATTAGATCCATATCCAAATTCAAATTTGCACTCATGAAAATTAGATATACACTCAAATAAATAAGCTTGAACAAAAATAATCAATTTATAATTTTAATATTTTCATTTAAACAAACCTTAATTAATTTTCAACACACATTATAATATATTCCCATCATTAAAACTCAAATTAAATATTGGATTTTTTTTATTCCCAATTCTATCATTTAAATCAGTTATAAATTTAATTAACTTAAATTATTTTAAATACTAATCCATTTTCATTAGATTAATGAAGCTCTAAAAATTATTTTGATGTAATGCTTATTTTATTTTAGAAAAGTAAAAGGACCATTATACTCTTATGTTACTTTTCAAACTTTTGTATGGAATTTAAATTTGTAATTTTGTGAAGGCCACTCCAACCTCAAGTGAAATACACCAAAGTTTAACTAACTCACGGATGTGATGTGAAGTGAAGTCAAATAGCTTTAAATCACATGTTTTCTCACATGCTTTGAAAATGAATGGTTGTCTTTTCCTTGTCAACTTCACAAATATGGTGTAAGAAATGTAAAAGAAAAGATATATTGATTTCAACCACATGTTAATGATGGGAAGAATAATTTGAGCTCCATTCCATATGGACTCTTGTTTACCAACACAAAAACATAGCTTAAATATTTAATAGTGTAAATATATTATTTATTTATAATGAATTTCTAAATTTCATAACAAATTATAATGAAATAACAATTACAAGTTTGCTTTAGTTACATAAACAAATAATTTAATAAATATTGGATTAGATTATTATTATTTTTATGATCTTTTATCTTTCAAGTGACATAATATATTTGAGTAATAGAATATTCTTAATTTCTAAAATGTCATCTATAAAATATTTATGTTTATGAGATATATTACTATTATCTTGTACTAAAGCATCTTTATTGACAAGATGAATGCTAACAATTTTGAGGTTAGAGGATTATCAAATATATAAATGCGATATTGTGTAAGAGATAATATTTCTCACAATTAAATAAGATATAAGTGAGAATATATGATTTTTTTTTTTAATTCTCAAATATCTTAATTTAGTTATGTCATAGAAATTTAGTTAAATTTTATTTTTATAAATATATCCTCTACCAAAGAGTTGTAGTTCAACTGGTTGAACATAATTTGTGAAAGTAATGCTATGTTTCTTGATCATGTCATCCACCAAAATTCAAACTCAAAGATACAATAATAAGTGACAATATTATAATTATCTTTGTAATAATTTTGATAAAATAAATATCCTTAAACCTTGTACTCCATTTCAAATAAGAAAAAAAATATACATTCACAATTTTTTAAAATTTTAAATAAATTAATATTATATATATACACTAAACTTGACAACAAATTTTATTTGTTTGAAAGATATGAACATCTCAAATTTTAGGATATCTATAAGTTGATATGATTTTTGGTTGGTGTTTATTAAAAAACTTATTATTAGTTTTTAGCTTTGGAATGATATTAATTTTAGTGGAAATATTTTTATTTTATTTTAGTATTTTTTAAAGTTATTGTTTATATTTATATTTTGAATTCTTTCATATAAAAGAATAATAATTATTTTGATAGTATAATTATTAATGTTATAATATTTTTTAGATTTAATAATTATTTCATTTAGGTTTAATAAATATTATATAAAGATGTTTTTTAAAGGAATTTTAAAGAATATTATATTCAATTTATTGAATGTGATTTAATTTTTAATTTTGGTAATTAGACAAAAGTAATAACTTGATGTTATGTGAGATGGTGCCACCTATCATTCCATTGACATATACATAATATGGTGATGATCAATTGTTAAACTAGGGTTAGATCTGATGGATTGATGAAAGCGGGAGGAATAAATGTTTATGAAAGTGAGATCAATAAATATTGATGAAAGTGGGAGGAATAATGTTGAGGTTGGAGATGTGAGTTGCTATGATTTTTTGTAAGAAGATAAAATCCTAATTCATTTTAGGTCATGTACAATCCATCAACAAGAGTTCTTATCCATTCAAAAACATATTTGAGCATCTATAATTGTATATATGTCACTTCTATGGATTATAGATTGAACCAAGATAGTTCTTATGTCATATATTAATTTTTGGAGCTCCATTTTTTTAAATGTGATAGTAGAAATGTAAATTAGGCCACTAAACATGGATTACAAAAGAATATATCCATATTGCAAATAAAGCTACATACTTAGCATCTTATTTTACCAATTTTTAAAAATATTTGTGTAGTGTTTATGATTTATCTCCTTAGTCTAGAGTAATTTGACTACTAGTGCTTCTTTGCATTTACTTTTATAGCCTAATTTTTATTCTTTTTATTTTGATTTTTCTTTTAAACTTATACTCCCTAAGATTGGACTTTAAGGTTTGATTTCTAATTTTTACATTTAAATTTGTCTATTTTTATTTTCTATTTTTTAAATCAGATATGTACCTTGTTTTAATCATTATTACCTTATAGGTTTTAAATTTTTGTGTATGGAAGTCTCATTTTCCTCCTCATTTCTCATTAAGGAGGGGTCCTAGGTTGAATTATAGCATGGTTATGAGTCACATTGAAGATGGTATGATTGAATATTCATACTACTACTTATCTTACTAGGGAAGAAGAATTTGACCATGACACTCATATTGGTAAGAGGATGAACAAGATATAGCTTTGACCACACTTATGTTTTATTTAGATCTTTCAACATTATAATCCTTCTACATTGGTTGATATGCTCCTCACTATGTTGACTAATAAACAATAGAGATTGGAAGTACTTAAAGGTATAGGAAAAATACAATCTCCTCAAGCCCTTTGAGTGGTGTGCATTCCCTATCTCTCAAGCTCATTCATCCATTGTGCCTCCTACTTCATCATCTCCTACTTTTGGTAGACAATTGGTGTAGTTATGGATGAAGGTTTCAACTAAGAATTATCTAACCATATTACCTTAACATAAATAATCGCAAGATTTATAAAAAATATAGAAACACTTAATATAGGAATAAATAATGAGTGTATTGGTTCAATCAAATGTAATTAGAATGCTCTATGATGCTACTATGATGTTCTTATGTGAATGCAATTCTTTTCTATGATGTAGATCATAATTTTAAATGGGTAAGGAATAACCTTAAATCCAATAACATGACACACAAATTCACACAAATATGTACTAGATCATCTTGTTGAACACCTAGAATAATAAGAGGAGGGTGAATTAGTATTCTCTTAAACCATTCAAACATTAAACATCCAATTACCCATACATATTTAACTAAAATAAATAAATAAAGCATGAAACATCAACAACATCACATAACACATGAACAACGAGATTTTAACATGGAAAACCCAAAATGGAAAAAACCATGGTGAGGATTAGCTCACAATATATTATAACTGGTTATAGCATATTTATAGAAGTGCTCACTACAAGTGGACTCACTGCCCATAAAGAAAAAGATAGAAGAGAGATGGTGGCTCACAGTCTATTTTGAATTGTTACAATTGCATATATCATATGCATGAAATACAGTTCTAATGGAGCTCAATAAACTGACTTTACACACTTCATCTAATTCAAATTTAACACTTTGCTTTCCTCTATATTTGCATCACTTCAATCTTCTAATCAACATTCACAACTTAAATTCACATTGCTCTGATAAAATTTGCATGTAGGATCTTCATATCACACACACTCATGGGTAAGTGCAAGAAGTTGGGTCCACGAAGAGGGGAAGTTTCGGCCAAAAAAAATCTCGTAGAAAATGCGTATGCGTTATGCATCGGGTACCCGAGCCCAAAAAAACGTGTTTGCACTAAAAAATGCATACGTGTTATAAAACGTGTATGTGTTATATAACGCATACGCGATTTTTAGTGCATACAAGTCATTTATTTTAAAAAAATGCTTTTTAAAAATGGGTACCCGTTTTAAAACGCGTATGCATTTTGAAAAGCAAAACGGGTACCCATTTCTAAAAAGCATTTTTTTTTTAAATAATCAAACAAATAAAGAACACATGTGTTTTGTAACGCGTACGCATTTTTAAAAACGCATACGCGTTATTAAAATTTTGAATCTCCAACCCACTTGCAGCCTTGGTTTTAGGCTCGGGAAAGGCTTGGCAATTCGAGCCTTAGCCTTTGACCTGCAACTAAAAAACTAAGGCAGATTGAAGAAGAATGTCCAACTTTGACAATATGGTTGATGGACTTTTTTTCTGAATCAATCTATAAAATTAAAACCCATTACAAAACATAATGTCTAGTTTCCAAATATATAATTTTTATTAATACTGGATTATATTTGTTATTTTTAAATTAATTTCAAAGCAAACTAGTCCTTAAACATGAAATATCAGACTTTTTTTGTTTTTTAATAACTTTGTTTTGGTGAAATTTCTTGTAAAAAAAATTATATGACATCAATATTTAGACAATTCTCTACAAAATGAAAAAAAAGAAATTTAAAAAATGTTTAGTTTAGGTCAAATTATGTTGTCCGTACACGTTGATTTTTAAAAACAACAATTAAGGCCAATAAAATTTTTATAGAAAAATAATAATTCAACAAAAAATTACAACAAAAATTCTTCATCAATCTTCATGTTGTTAGCTCTCTTTCCTCAAAAGGAATTAGCAAAATACTTTTATTTGGGTCAAAAAGTGGTATTCGTACACGTGCACGGTATGGTAAAAAAAAGGGACTTTTAAAAAGTGGTTTTTATAGATCTCTATCAAAATTTAATTTCTACAATCTGGGTATTTGAATAATTTACATATTTAGAAACTAGATTCAAAATTATAAATTTCATATTACTGATTTTTTTAAAAATTCATTGTGTAAGTGCCTCAAATTTTCATTCCAAGTGTGACAAATTGTGAAAAACAACAAAAACACTTCCACTTTTTGAGCTTTTTGTGGACCCAACTTCTTGCATCAGCCCTCATATCCAAAACATCAAAAAGATCTAACATATATATATTTTCTTCAAGAATAACATCAATTAGGTCATCCTTATTAGATTTAACACTCAAAATATAAATTTTTGAGCTCAAAAATTTCATACATATCTTGTGAAAATATTTAATCCTCAAAACAACTTAAAATAGGTTGAAATGGACCTATATTAGATTCCACATAAGACTACAACACTTATTTAACCTTAGTATACCTTTAAACTTGTTAGGTCGATATGACATAAGACCTAATAATAAAATCCTTCAGCGGTGTATCCACATTCGAACACGTGGACCTCAAAAACTCAATACCAACTGGAATTCACATGTTCCTACCATCTGTCATTTTTTCCTCAAAAGTGCAAAGCCAAAAACTTATCTATGGAGAAGTGAGGACTCTCCCACACAAATTCAGTGTACAGAGAATTACTGCAATTTTCCAAACCAAATTTTGTTACTCATATATTTCGACCCAATAGCCAAAACATTATGAAAACTTGGAATCAGATGCATCTAACATCTAAAAATATAATGTTAGAAGTGCAGAGTGAAACATTCATTTACGGACTGGTGTTGACTCAAAAATAGAAGCCCTAATACATTGAAATAGCAGTATTGACACTTAGTTGATTTCCCATTACAACCGAGTTTATCAGACCAACCAATTTCCAAAAATTTCTTCCTCTAGCACTCCAAAACCTCCTAGAACCAACCAAAATGATCTGCATCATGATCCACATATTTGGATACAATGTTGACATCAATGACAATATTGTAATGCTCATTTTTCCAACAACATCATCAATGAAAAACTTCTCATTATTTCAACAATCTCCCCCTTTGTCATTGATGGAAACATGCCAAGAACAACTCCAAAATATCCAAAATATTTCCAAAACATTATCCCCCTTTGACATCAAGGGAAAAAGGTGCATATACCAATTTTTTTGACATTCACCATAACTCTCCCTAAGAAATGTACCAAAGCAAAAACCCAAAAATTGTACCGAAAAATTGCTCTACATATTCTACATATATATACAAAGAATCTGAATAATAACATTGAAATGCATGAAAAGTGAGAAATATGTCAACTAGAGGAGGTTGACGCATGCAACTTCTATACATGGGCTTGCCATGCTTGCCTGCCTTCTTCCCAATCTTTCTTTGCTCCCATAAGCAATATGCACTATGTTTAAAATTCTATTAATAACTCTTCTCCTTCTTCCAGAGTGTCGAGTACGAGATTCATCTGCTTAGCTTTGTTGGCACTCAAAAAGGCTCTTGAAACAAGCATGAGTTTGGGATTGACCAAGTCCCTTATTTCTCAAAACTGTAGAATGATGTGCTCTTTTTGGGCTTGCAGGTGAAAGAATTTCTTATGCAGATCTTTTATTGCATTGCTTGTATCTCCAGTTAGGTCAAGTGTCGAATCATAGGCACTTGATGTAGTATTGATTTGAGACTCAATGGATTCCATATCCTTCCTAATGCTCTATGTGGCTCTAGGCCACTTCATGCCATATTGATAGACTTTTCCTCATCAACACATCCTTGTGCATCCTTCATCAATTCTGAAAAAAAATCATTTGCAAGAGAACATTTCTCAGTAATTTCCAACATTTTATTATCATGAATTCTCTTCTCAACCTCTTTCTCTACTTCATATTTAAGTCTAGAGCTATACACCTTAAAAGAATCAATTAATAGTTTTAGATTTTCTATACCGAATAGTGATGTATCTATGTTTGCACTGGGCGTGGTCTCTTGTAAAGCTTTCACCACTTCCTCCATTAGTTCTCCACTTCTCTGATATGTCTCAATGATTTATTTTCTTGCGGATGCATGAAATACATCTCCTAGTTGTAGCTTGTGGAGGGGAGAGATCTTATCCAAATCTACATTACCTTGTTGCACCAATAATTGCAGTATTTGTGATGACACAACGGCTTGGAACTTAGGCCACATACTTAATATATTCTTCAAGGAATCTCTAGAGGAACTGAAGGATTTACTAGAAGGCTTCATTATCTCCACAACCTTTCCCTTTGAGTCCTTATCTTTAGCATTTCTAGATTCTATTCATTTTTCTCTTTCTGTTTTTTGAATCTCTGAATGCATCCTTATCTTCATTTTTCTTTTCTTTCTATTTTTCCTTCTCTCCATCAACATTTTCATTGCCATTATCCTTGTTTTCTTCCTCTACAAGGTTTTCTGTATTAATTGGAGGAGGAGTGGTATCTTTTTTTGCAATGTCTTCTTCGATCATTGCTTCCTCAACATCTTTTTCTGGCATGTCCTCTACTTCTAGAGGTGTATTGTCCTATATTGCTTCCTCAACATCTTTTTCTGGCATGTCCTCTACTTCTAGAGGTGTATTGTCCTATACAACTTATTTATTTGCATCATGCTCATGTTAAGCATCATCTATCTACACATCTTCTTCAATATTTAGTTTCAAAGTAGGGAATTCTACACTCACTTCTTCTTCTTGTGCCATTCCTAGTTATTGTTCTATTCCCTCTGCTTTTTCCATACTCTCCTTTCTATGTCTTTTAAGATCATTTTGATATTTTCCCATAAGGGTTGTCACCCTTTTCTTAGTTCTTAGTTCCTTGTCGAATATAGTAGCTAAAGTTGCTTTATCTTCCTCAAAGAAAGGATCACTTATCCTCTCCAAAGCTTCTTCCCTAAGCCTTGCTTCTTATTCTACAACTTCTTTCCTTCTAACAAAATGTTCCACAAATATACAAGAATTTTTTTCTTGATATTTTGCATGTCAACTTCAAGGACAACAATGTATTCGATGATAGCTTCAGTAATGGTGGCCTTATCCACCTTATCTTCTTCTTTGTATAGGGTTGTAGTCTCCCCTAACATCTCATTTTGTAGAATACTATTGAATAGTGCCTCTAGATTCATAGGAGAATGAGGCCTTAGCGGTTTTGATTGACCTTGTTCTCTACTTTCATTCAGAGTCCTCTTTGTTTCTACACTATTATTCTTTTTTGGAGAGGCCTCCTTGGTGGCTTATTTCTTCTTTTCCCTCATATGAACAACAAAATTCTTCTTTTCTTCCTCAATTTATTCTTCACTGTCGGTATCAATGATATCAAATCTTCTTCTTTTATCACTGGCTTCACCTTGTGAAGCATCACTTCTCCTCTTGCGAACCAAATGTAGTCCTTATTCCTCCATTTCTTCTTCTTCTTATTCTACTACATTGACACTTGTAATCTTTTCTCTCACTACCTTTTTCTTTTGTCTCTTCTTTGCAGGGGCGGAAGGTGGTGCTACTAGAGTAGCCTTCTTCTTTTTTGTCCTTGTCATTTGCACAACCGAAGGGGATTTCTCCTTCACCAGAGGACTAATAGTTGTTTTCTTCCTCTCTTCAATAGGATACCTAGTCTCGGAGGACTTCTGAATAGAAGGAGGAGCGATAACTATACTACTAGATCTTCTTGTGCTTCTAGATCCTCCTACAACACTAGATTCTCCCTTAGCTTTTTCCATTGCATACTGCATTTGTACCCTAGAGATTCCCATTTCCTTTGAAATATCTTTAACCATTTTTCTAACCTTTTTTTGTATTACTGGTTTCTTCTGCTCCTTGTGCACTTCCATGGATTTCTCTTCATAAGTGCCATATCTTTCTTTAGTCATATCTTTTGCACTTTTCAACAAGATGTCAGCCAAACTAGTTATCTCTTGTTCATTAATCTCATATCCCAAAATTGGGATTCACACAGTTCTCGCTTCTACTGCCTTCATGATGCATTCATCAATACTAACCAAAAATATGATGTCATTCTTATATTTCTCCACCATTTTCCTTGAAATCATGTCTCTCTCATGCATTATTTTCTGAAAAACTACAAATAAGGCAACAAGTGCCTCATCTTGTGTATTTCCATCACCAAGACTACTCATGAAATATTTTATCTAATGAGAAACTGGTCTTCCTTGCAATCATTTCACTCCTTTGGTTCCGGGGAGTTCTTTTAGAAAATAGAACAGTAAGCACAACTCCCATAATTAAATGCATATTTATTTTCTTTATTTGCTTCAAATTCTCCATTATTTTTTTCCTTAGCAACTCACGGAGATCATAGTACATCCCTTTTTCAACCATCTCCTACACCACATTAATTATAGTGCTAGACACAAAATTATCTCTATTAGTGAAATAGATTTTGTATCCAATCAACATTGTTGCATACCTCACAGTTGGATTCTTGATGGGATTTACTGCTAAAGCTCTATTATTGTATGTTGCACCCGTGAGTTCTATTACCACTTCATTCTTGATTGATTTCAACATTGGAACAGGTTTGGTGGAGCATAGACATGTATCCTCTCTAATCACTTCCTTTGCTATCATGTTAGGCATGTTAGTCCAAAAAAAATTGTCATGGATTTTTCTTAGTGCCATTCTAACCCACTTGCTATCAAAACAAAAATTTGGAAACCATTTCCATACATCCAATTTCTTCATGACTAGGTTTTGATACTCTAGTTTTAGGGGAAAATTGTCTCCAGTTAATTCCTTCATCCATAGATCTACTAGCTTAGAGTGATCAAACTCATCCATTTTTTCATGACTATAGATTATGATATCTTCAATCGGAAAAACCCCATATGGAACATGTGAAAAAGTTCCTAACGAGTCATCTTCTACTAATTTTGCAAGATATTTCATAAACTTAGGTTGTGGTTTCTCTATAACTTCAATTACCCTCAATGTAGCCATTATAAAATATATTCAAATTGCATTCAAACAAGGTTTTTTGAAAACTAAGGTAAACAAGATTTCTAAATACCTTTTCCTTCGCTTGCCAAACTAGGGTTTTGATGTACCAAATCATAGATTTCCTTGTTAACTCCTTTTCTTCTTTTCTCCTTCTCAATGCTCATTATGAATGAGTTTTCCTTAGTGAAATCACTTATAATCCTTTTGATCTGACCTAATTTTGTATTAAATGCTTCAACCAATAAAGCTGGTAGGCCTTTCACTATGTGCACAGTCAACTTTTGATGCTTCACAACCTTCTGCATTCACATATTTTCTACTACAATTTTCACCAATAGATCAAGCATGCCGATCTACATCACATATCTTCGTGTTGGGGCATCAACACCTTTTCTTCAGTAGGGGATATAAGATGTTCATTAAAGCTCTCCCTGAGCCAACGCTCTTAACTTAGTTTCACGAGGAAACATCTGCACCAGATGGTGGTACAAATTCATCCTTAACTTCTATCTCTTTCTTCCTTCTCTGAATATTTTCCATCTCCTTCTTTGTCTCTTCCAGATCAATCTCTTTGACTGGTTCATTCTTCTTTACTAGATTATCCTTCCTCATGTTTTTGCTTCTACAAAACTTAGCAATGTGTCCAGGCCTATTGCAATTGTAACATGTGACATTCTTCTAACCAATATTCCTTCAATTTATTCTAGATATATGCATTGATTAGCTTTGTGTCCAAATCCATTGCATGTATAATAGCAAACATTGAAATATTGAATCATTCTACCATCATTTGACTTTTGCACTCACTAGCTCTATGACCAAATTTTTCGCATGTAAAGCATTTGTAATGCCCCGCCAAGTAACCCTAAAGGAAGTTGTAATTAATGATTAAAGTGAACCGATTTTTTTTTTTTTTTTTAAGTGCAATTAACATACACATTCACTTACTAATTAACAACAACCTTTAAGACTACAAGGTTGGGATTACTTAAACCCACTCAAACATATTACATAACACCATAGCATTTAATACTTTATAAAATAAGCATTATACAACATAACATAATAAGATAAACATCCAAGATACAATTTCATATTCATTTACTTAATCCAATAGTTACATCACTCATTCCTAGAATGAGGCAATAGTACATAAGATTACAATTACAGAATTTCACCTCATAAACATAAGAGGGATAAAATAACCTATACAATCTAAAATATTACAATGCATAAATAACTCAAGAACCACGAGATGCCCAACTGGATGTCTCGCCACCAAGTACTGAAGAAGAATCGGGACCCAACGGTTTTGGTGCATGTTCCACCCAACCAAGTGGTACCCAAAGGACCACCCCCCATGCTAGGAGATAGTAACAAAGTAACATGGACAAATATCTACAACCTCTAACCAAAGGCAGACTCATACTGACTCAACCAAACAAAAGTACAACATAAGTATAATACAAGTACGACACAAGAACAACTCTCACTTCACTGACATAGTCACATTGCTTCCAGGCATAAAATAGATCAAGTATGTTCAAAGAACCATACACATAACATAAATACTAACAAACAGACAAACAGACGGTTGTCCAAGACAGAGTGTCATCGTACAACTCATAATAAGTTACCCTCGACGGATCTTCATAGGCTCTGGTAATCCTGGTGGCCTCTACTGACCCTCGGCCCTCATACTTACTAGTGCGGAATTAGATACCTCTCGTACAGATGAGATAGATGACTATGCCATTCCAAGCCTTTCCACTCATTCCAAGCCTTAACTAGCACTTGACTATGAATGAAGCTAGAACTTATCTTTTTAATGTTTAGTACTCCCCAATGTTCATTTCAATTTTAGTTATCACTTGATTAAACTCACTTCCATAGGTTACCCAAATCCTACCTCTTCTGAGCTCTGGCCCCTAATGGAAGCCACTCTTCTATTCAACAACACACAAACAAACTAATCACCAAGGGAATCACAAGTGCATACAACCTAGGTATCCAAAACCACTCCATCACAAGGAGGAAACAAATAATAGGACACACTCCAAACATCTTGGAGGCAACAAACACATAGTCCACTCCTTTCACAGGAGGTACAAAACAACACAACCCCGTTCGTGGAAACCGGGTAACTACTGATAAGACATCATGCACTACCCAAGGGAAAACACTGGTTGACATCATGAATTGACAACCCTCTTAGATCCTCTAAGATTGTCTAGAAGACTTACAAATTGGACTAACACATAATCCATAACCCAAAATATAACATGACGACATAGCTACAAAAGCAATCAAGTCATTGATTAAATCTAATATTTGGATTTCCTAAATCCATATTCAAGCCATAGGTAACGTTAACAAAGTCGAAGGCACAATAACAAAGTTTAATCAAATAACCATATACCCCTTTTCTATTTTCATAATAGAGAATCCTAAACAATTTAAACTCACAACCTTTTGCGAAGTACGAGGAAAATAATTATAAAAGACAATCACGAGGATCTTGCTATTTTAGAATATTCTAAATCCATGTCTCATTCATAATTTTATTCCCAATAATTAAATTACTCTAATAGAAAATAACTAACTTAAGGTAATTAATCATCTCTTCATTATATACAACTCCTTAATTATCTCTTAACACAACATAAAATTATAGACAATAACCTTTTTATGTTTATATCCAAAACCTATATCTTTTCAATCCTCTATTAAAACATGAATATATTCAATTTGAAAACTATTCTTTTTCTATATCTATAAGTTCATGCATTCATCACTTATCTTTAAAATCTCTATTCACAATAATATAAAACTATTTCCTCTTTCAAAATAATTGAAATATTTAAAATAAACGCCTTCAATCTACAAACATAAGGAATTCTATTTCAAACAATTTAACTCAAATTCCTATTTAAATTAGGTAATACCTTTAATCTATCAAAATATCTTTTCTCTAAAAATTTACCCATGCCTACAAGTCATTCCTTTTAAATCTCCACTCAATGCAACATTGCATGCTTCAAATTGAATTAATATCTAATATTAAATTTACCCTTAAATAAACATATGCATTGTATATAATATATTTTCATTTAAAACTACACAGAAATCTCATCCTCAATTAATTAAATTAATTTTATTATTTATCTCAAAATATACAAACTTACCAAATACCCATTTTATTAACTAACTAAATTTGATATTAAATATTATTTAATTTACAATGAAATTAAATAATAAATAGCGAACCCTAAAAATCCTTATGAAATTTTTAAGAAAGGTGGATGGACTGATAAACTCGCGGGTTTAATTAAGTTCAGGCCAGATTTGTTTTAAAGAATCTGCAGTTTTGCAAAGTATAGCCATCCCCTATGTTTGGGGGGCGGCTATGCTAAGGCACAGCCGAACCCCAAACAAAGGGCGCGACCATTAGGCAAGAGGGGAGGGCTGCGGACGGCGACAGTATATAGGGGCTGTGGAGGGGAGTCTCCCTCCACACAGCTGCTCCCATATGGGGGCGGCGGTGGGGAGGAAGCTCCTCCCCCATCTCCCTTATACAAAACTAAACCCCCATGTTAAAAACAGTGAACAGTTCGCTTAACATAAAAAAATGCGTTTTCCCAAAAGTTTAAAGCAATCTTCAGACAATTTCGTCGGCCGTATGGCAGCGAAATAGATTTTTAAACCAGAATAATTTAATATATAAATCAATTGTATATATATATTATATATATATACATAAACATATATATATAAACGAATTTCCACAATAAATAAATAGGGAGATTTTGTAAGAAATATTCACCTATAGGTGAAATTGTAAAAACATTTTCCAGAAAATCCAAATTTCCCAGAGATTTTAAGAATTAATTCTTTTAAACTATTTTCTCAAATTTCTGAACAATTAGAAGAAAAATCATATGGATCTAAATTGAAATCAGAAGTTTTTCAATACAGGTTTGTTTTTCCACAGAGGTTTAAATTTTCTAAAAACAATCTACTATTTTGTCTGACCTCAAAGTTCGATTTACACAACAGAACAATCCATTTTCTCAATTAAATTAACTCCTACAGAGAATTACACAATTTTCCCCACAGTTTTGGTTTAATTTAAATCTAGTTTCAAATATCAATTCCTAATTCTTAATGAATTCAACAAACAGATTTCATGAACAATAAATATTTGTTTTAAACAAACTAGAACAAGAAAACCACAGAACAAAACCTGGAATTCGAAGCTACAGGATGAGAATAAATTTCTGATGCAAGCCTTCTTTAAGAATTCCCTATATTTTTCTTAAACGTGCAACGGATCCAATCCAAAAACTTCAACAAATGCAAACTAACTTTCCTCAAATCACATCCAAAACCAAAAGTTGTTTCAACCCTTCCTCCATGCAATTTTCCCAAAATTATCCTTTTACACCAGAAGAAGTTTTTCCTCTTCAAAAATTCTCTCCAAGCATGAATTTTGCAACCAATCTTAATTCCTAAAATTTTCCTCACACATGCATGCCAAATTGAAAATATCTTGCACAACCAAATCTGATTTTGCATGCAAAACTGAAACTTAAAATATCTAAATATCAATTATCTCCAAAAATTGAAAACCAACTTTGCTTTTAAAATCCAATTTCAATTTCTAAATTAATTCCAATTTAATTGAAATGAAATTCCAAAATAATTAAATTTCCACAATTTGAAATTAAATTCCAAATTAATTTTAATTCTTTTATTTCTTTTAATTTTCTTGCATCACATTTAATTAATTAATTTAATTATGTAATAACCAAATTCAACCCTTGGATTAAATTTAATTAATTAAATAAATTAAATATAATTAATTAATCAAATATAAACTTTTATCCACATTGCATAATTTAAATTAAATAACCATCAACATAATTTAATGCAATTATTCTAAACATCTATTTCCAAATCAAGAATCTTTCAGAATTAAATAACATTAAAGTAAGGCAAACAACGACTCAACACAGACAACTAACGACACACTAAGGCTAGGGTGTAGACTTGACACATATTACCTAACTACTATCTCCCTTCAACTTAACCGTTGGATCGACACGCTCAGACCTATGAAACCAGGTGGAGTCAATGTCATGTACCTGCAATCCTGAAACATAATAACCAACATCATATAATATAACAGCATATAATACACACCGTGAAGAAGAAATCTCAGATTCGCAGGGCGCTCACAAGTGAGTGATGCGAATCTGTCCCCTTCACCAATACACTCAACAAAAACTGACACTTTCACAATACATCAAATATTCTCATATGCGCTAACATGTTATATCAACTAACATCATCATTACACCAATTAAAACATGTAACACAAATCATCAGATAACTCAAATCACATTACATAGAATAGTCTATCGCATAATAAATGGTGATCCAATACACACACAAGATAAAGTATCTGAATATCCAGAAGTATAAATCAACGCAAAACAAGGACACACTGTCCAGTCCATAAAACAAAACGGAGGGGTGTTACAGCATTGACCAGAGAAATATGGAATATTCTAATTCATTATGCTTCTACAATCCATTACCTTATGTCCAAATTTATTGCAAGAATAAAAAAAACCATTAAAAGATAGGTACCTTTGTGCATTTGGTTCTCTAACCAATGGTCTTCTAGCTTCATTCATTTGATTCTGGATTTTCTTTCCATTGTTCTTCTTATCTTCAATCTTCTTTTTAGTATTTGATGTTTGATCTGACTTTGAACTTTCTCCTATCTCAAATCCTAATCCACCTTTGTCTTTAGAGCCTTTCTGATTTGCAATCATTTCATCAAGCTTTGTAGTGCTCATCTTGAGTTTGTCTTCATGACTCTTTGCTTTCTCCAGATCTAATCTCAAATTCATAACTTCTTGTTCAAGCTTTATACATTCCTCTGATTTTCTTTCACCATTGCAATTAAACATTCCTCAATTCTTTTCTTTTCTTTAACTTGCACTTTTAGATAAGTGATGGTTTTGTTTGCTTGCTTCAATTGCTCACTGACTTCCTTATGCCTTTCTTTGAACTTCTTGATTTTCTCCCTTAACTTTCAAATGCATTCATGTTCATCTTTTACATTTCCTTTCAGATCTTTGTTTTCACTTTTAGTTCTTTCAATATCTTCAAGGGAAACTTTGATTTCTCCATCTTTGTCAAGCATACAATCTTCTTCTATGATTCCTGCTGTTGGAATCTCTTCCAGATGAGTATGAAGTTTTCTATCAACCATGTGTTCAACCTCCAAGTTATTCCCCAAGTGGTTAAGCTCCTTCCAAGGAACCAAGCTCTGATACCAATTTTTGAACACCTAGAATATTGAGAGAGGGGGTGAATTAGTATTCTCTTAAACCACTCAAACATTAAATATCCAATTACCCAAGCATATTTAACTAAAATAAAGAAAGAAAGCATGAAACATTAACATCACATAACATATGAACACCAAGATTTTTATGTGGAAAATTCAGAATGGGAAAAACCTTTATGAGGATTAGCTCACAATATATTATAACAAGTTATAGTATATTTACAGAAGTGCTCACTATAGGTGGACTCACTACTCACTTGTGGACTCACTGCCCACAGAGAAAAAGATAGAAGAGAGATGGTGGCTCACAAACTATTTTAAACTGTTACAATTGCATCTATCATATGCATGAAATACAATTCCAATGAAGCTCAATAAACTGACTTTACACACTTCATCTAATTCAGATTTAACACTTTGCTTTCCTTTGCATTTGCACTACTTCAATCTTCTACTCAACATTCACAACTTAGATTTGTACTTCTTTGATAATATTCACATGTAGGATCTTCGCATCACACATACTCATATCCAAAACACCGAAAAGATCTAACATATATATCTGCTTCAAGCATAACATCAATTAGGTTGACCTAATTAGATGTAACACTCAAAATATAACTTGTCGGCTTCATAAATATAATTAGGTTGTCCTCAAAATCGCAAAGCCAAAAACTCATCCATTGGAGAAGTGCAGACTCTCCCACACAAATGTACTATACAAAGAATAATTATAATTTACCAGACCAACTTCTATTACTCATATCTTTTAGTCCAATAGCCAAAACATGATGAAAACTTGGAATTAGATACATCTAACATCTAGAAAAGTAATGTTAGAAGCATAGATTGAAACCTTCATTTGTGGACCAATGAGGACCAAAAAACGGAAGCCTTGTTACACTAAAATAACAGTATTGACACTTAGTCAGTTTCCCATTACAACCAACTTTACGGGACCAACCACTTTGCAAAAATGTCTTCCACTAACACTCCAAAACCTGCTAGAACCAACCAAAATGATCTGCATCATGATCTCCATATCCAGATACAATGTTGACATCAACGACAACACTATAATGCGCATGTTGCCAACAGTATCATCAATGACAAACTTCTCATTTTTTCAACACATCTCACAATAATTAGTAGAAAAATGACAATAAGCTACATTTTTAACTTTGAATTTTAAAATTTTAGGATTAAATCCATGTACACAAAAACAGCTTGAATCAATTCTATACCTATATATTCAAACTAGAATAATAAATAAAAGACCAAAAGATCACCATTAATATCTAACAATAAATGATGACGAAGATAAACTAAAATAAATAATATTTATAAACTTATTATTACATTAAAAAATCTAACACAGTGGACTTTTCACCGTTATGAACATAAATATCCATAAAGAAAATTTAAACATGGCACTAAAACGTAAATTATGCATGTGCAAATATAAAGCGTAATGACGCGTTGATTTCAATCTTTATGGTTTATTCTCCACCATATTTTACCATTATAACATCTATTCATGCTAATTGTTTCTATAATATGTGTATATTATAGTTGAAATAATTAAGTTTGTAGAGTTTTCTATTATATATTGTAACAGAATATATAATTGTTTTTCAAAAATCTATCCACGTGGCACAGATAAATCGGAGATAAGAGTTGGATAACCATTTAGGAGTCACTTGGCATTCATGAACTTTTCTTATCTCAATGGATTTGATTTAGATAGATAATTAAGATTTTTATTCTTTCTAGATAACTTAAATTAATCAACATATCTTTCACATGAACAATTCATGTTGACAACTAGTCAATTTTATAAATAATGAGATTTTTGAAAACTGATTAATGTTCTTTATTTATATTATTATTATAAAAGGTTTTTTTTTTTTTTTAAAAGTGTGATGAGTCATTTGATTTTTGAATGGTTTTGAATTTTCTTATTTATAATAAATTAGTTAAAAGATAATTTTTAATTTAGATGTATGTAATTTATTTTAGTAAAAGAGATTTTTTTATTTTTTTTCATATTGTCATGATTAATGAGGATCAAATAGTTATTTCTCTTGTTTTGATAAATGTCTTATTTTAATCATCAAAATTTTAGAAGAATATCTACTAGAGGAGCTCATATTATATTGATTACTTCATATTTTCATTCCTTTTAATTTAGTAAGAAGAGGATCCTTGGTCAATTTACAAGTCCATATTAGAGATCTTTGAATTTTTGTGAATCTAATGACCCATGGTCTCATATCCATCACACATTTTTTTAGCCTTATGTATTAATAATGCTATAAAAAACCTTCAAAAATCTTTATATCATACTTTCCTTTATTGTATTGTTCACTTGTTTGTCCTACATTACATTTTTTAATTCTACAAATTAATCTTTTGTAAATATTAATATATAAATTGAATTAAATTACTATTATTCACACATCATAAAGGATCCAACTTAATAAGTGGATATTTTTGTGAAGGACTATAAACAAAAATATGAATTGAGTATTAGTTTTTGAAATTGATTGATATAAATGAAATTTTGAGTATTGAAGGGAAGGATTAAAAACCTTTTCAAAGAGATCCTATTAAGGCAAATACATAATTAATGTTATAATTAAAAAATATTTTAGTATAAAAAATTATGATTGAAGTTATTTAGAATAAATTATTGAATGCACAAAACAAATGAGAGGGGGGTGAATCAATTGTACCTTAAAATTCAAATTTATGTGGAAAACTAAAGATGGGAAAAACCACGGTGAGGATTAACTCACAATATAAAGTAACATCAACACTGAGTACACTAGGGCTTAGTGTTAGAGGGCTCATTGCCTAAAAGAAAGAAAGACTCATTGTCAAAGGCTCACTACCATAATAGAAAAGAAGATAGAGAAGAGTGTTACAATGAGAAATCCATCTCAAAGAAACAAAAAAATCCACCATAGCATCACGAACACCTTCACAATCTTTTTGAAGAATTGTAAACACCCTATGCTCACTCCATTCAAAAATCTAACACATGAAATCTCACACTACACTTCTCAAATTCAAACCCTACAACAATGCAATTCACATCACTCACATCATACACATCTATCTTATCATCCCTCAACAACTCAAGTCATATTTATATCATCTTCAACCTTGAAAAGATTCTCCAAGGCCGATTATGCACCTCAACTATGCAAATTCAAATTAGGTGGGCACCAAAATATTCCTACGATTGAAAGGAATGAAGGTGGACCACAACACACCTTAGCTAGGAGCTAAATCCACTCATACATGCCACACCACACTTCCAAAACATCAAAGCAACTTCGCAAGTAGTGTATGTTGGGAATTAGTGTTCACATAGGTGCTAGAAACTAGAGTTTACGTGTGTTATAAATAAGTGTCATAATATTAAGTTGTTGGAAAACAACTTAATGTTATTATTAGTCACTTGGTTTGTTAAATAGGTTAGTATAATGGTTATACAGACTTGTTTTTAGGAAGTTAAGTTGTTAAAACAACTCATATATTTAGGAGTTGTTATAGTGTTGTTTCCTATGAAATAGGATTTTAGAATCCTATAAATATGTAATATGTATTGAATTAAATGATGAAGAAGCATTGTTATTTTATGCCTAAAATTAATTACCTTTTATTTTCTCTGCCCAAATTCTAATATGGTATTAGAGCAACAATGATCTATAATGGTGGTTGCATACGCAACATCAAGGTTATGAACAAGGACACACACATCTGCTCACAACAATTATGATTGGGGACAAACACATCCAATCATAATCGCCAACTTGTGTGATGGGGGACAAACACTTCCAATCACTTACATCATCTTGTGAATGGGAACAAACACATCCATTCACATACAACCAAAAAATGTGATTGGGGACATACATATCCAACCACAAAAATGAAGTTTAAGAACACAAAGCCCTCATTGTCATGTATGCAACCACCATTATAGATCATTGCCACTCTGATCACAAATGATTCGAGACATTTTTCACTGCCACCTGAAATCCAATCTTGGCTTTAGTCCTTTTGGCACAAATAATTTTGTCACTAATGCAATTTTGTGGCCTCGTCGCTAGTGACTGATGAGAGGTCATTGAGTATCCTCCAACCTCCAGTGCCTCCAACCTCCAATGTGTTGGCTACTTACTTAGCAGATTTGACAAAATTTATTTTTCATACAAGTGTGTATTTAGAGTGCATGATCGGTGGTACCCGACACTCCTTGTAAAACTTTCACATTATGGGGGGAGAATATGTTCTTTCCTCACAAGTGACAAAATGACCCTCAAAAGTCAAATCTACTAAGTAAGTAGGCAACACATTGGAGGTTGGAGGCAATAGAGGTTGGAGGATACTTAGCAACCTCTCATCAGTCACTAGTGACGAGGCTACAAAATTGCATTAGTGACAAAATTATTTGTGCCAAAAAGACTAAAGCCAAGATTGGTTTTTCGATGGCAGTGGCAACCGTCTCATATCATTTGTGATCAAAGTGGCAATGATCTATAACTGTGGCTTCATATGCAACAATGAGGGATTTGTGTTCTCAAACTTTGTTTTTGTGGTTGGATGTGTATGTCCCCAATCACATTTTTCGGTTGTATGTGAATGGATGTGTTTGTCCCCATTCACAAGATGATGTAAGTGATTGGAAGTGTTTGTCCCCCATCACATGAGTTGGTGATTATGATTGGATGTGTTTGTCCCCAATCGTAATTGTTGTGAGTAGATGTGTGTGTCCTTTTTCATAACCTTGATGTTGGATAGATGTGCTTTTCCCTATCCAAACTTGATGTAATACCTTGGTTAGATGTGTTAGTCCCTATCCCTGGTTCCATGGATAAAAGTGTTTGTCTCTATCCTTGGATGAAAGTACACTAAGCATAGTGAGGCCAGTTTCACTACTGCTTCTCATGAGTAGATGTGTATGTCCCTACTCTTACTATATATTTTTGGTGAGCTACTAAGTGTGGTCATCAAGTATTGTGATGTACTTTCACCCCATGTTCACACTAGGGGGGGTGTTGGGAATTAGTGTTCGCATAGGTGCTAGAAATTAGAGTTTACGTGTGTTATAAATAAGTGTCATAATATTAAATTGTTGGAAAACAACTTAATATTATTATTAGTCATATGGTTTGTTAAATAGGTTACTACAATGGTTATACGAACTTGTTTGTAGTAAGTTAAGTTGTTAAAACAGCTCATATATTTAGGATTTTTTATAGTGTTTTTTCCTATGAAATAGGATTTGAGAATCCTATAAATATGTAATATGTATTGAATTAAATGATGAAGAAGTATTGCTATTTAATTCCTAAAATTAATTACCTTTTATTTGCTCTACCCAAATTCTAATAGTGTAAACACCCAAGGTCAGTCAAACCTATGTTAAGACCATTAACACTTAAGTACACACTTCCTCAAATCTAAAGAAGACTCATGGGAACCACATAACACTTGAACACAATCTAGAATATTCCACAAACACCCTGAAATTTAACAAATTCCTTCGTGAGAAATTTTACTTGAAGAATATGCATGCCTAATACACTCAAACCAAACCAGAACACTACTTTGCTACACATGACACTACAACACGTTGTTTCTTCTTTCTATTCAATTTTCTCAAAAGCACTTGGAAACCAAGCATTAGAAACACATCATCATCTTCAACACTTCCTCATCACCATCAAGCCAACTACAAAATAGAAACTCAACCATACCTCCATAAATAGAATCTTATCAAAGCAACACTAGAGGGGTGAATCCATAATAGTGGTTTACAATTCTAGTGAGGAAGGAAAACTCACAAAAAATGACCCC
Source organism: Sequoiadendron giganteum (assembly GCA_007115665.2). NCBI lineage: Eukaryota > Viridiplantae > Streptophyta > Pinopsida > Cupressales > Cupressaceae > Sequoiadendron > Sequoiadendron giganteum. The sequence continues at coordinate 236,612,931 of CM021105.1, read as the reverse complement.
AAGGCAAAAAAATGTAATTTTGGGGGTTCGTATGAACCTCCCTTATCCCTCATTCTCCCCCTGAAACACAAAAAAAACCTAAATTTATTCACTTCAGAGCTCGGTTTGAACATGGAAATGGCAGAGACTTCACAAACCCAATTGGAATTAGGTAGTCCTCAGAAGGAGCTATCCAACGAATATAATTTTAATATGTTTTGGTTTTGTAAGACCCCTCTGTTTTGCTCCTTTGATCGAATAGTGTTTTGTTTGATTATGTTGTACTTTCTGTTTGTACTTTGATTTAGAAATCAGTTGTTATTTGATTGCTATCTGCAAAGCGATGTGAATGTGATATTTTGTTGTGATGGTATTTGATCCTGATGTTATTATTATGTCATGCTTTGGATTAGCATAGTTGTTATTTGAATTAAAGATGATTATGCTTTGAATTATATCATGTTAGAATTGTCAGTTATTTGCAGTGTATTGGTGAAGAGGATGGTATCGCATCACTCGCTTGCGAGTGCCCTACGATCCCGTGATTTCCTCTTCACGGTGTGTATTTTATGTTGTTCATATTTTATGTTGTTGTTTACTTGAATTGCAGGTTGATAGGTACAGGACATCAACTCCACCTGGTTTCACAGGTGAGAACATGTTCAATACCCAACGGTATTCGATTGGGAGATAGTAGCTAGGTTTCTGTGCTAGGTCGTGACCCTAGTCCTTGTATGTCGTCAGTGGTTTGTCGGGTGTGTTGCTTTGTTTATTGTGCCCTCTCTTTGTTATTTAATTGTAAGTTAAAAAAGGGGTGATTTAAATGGCTTAATGTATTTAAGTTGTGGTGTAATGCAATCTAGAATTATGTTGAAATATAATTTATTTATTATTAATTTAATTTAATTAATAAATAATTTAATCGTTGATTAAATCTATTTATTAATTAATTAAATTTATGATGTTGAAAGAAGTGAATTTATTTATGTGGAAATTGAAATTAAGAAAATGCATGAAAGTCAATTTGTGAAATTTGAAATTGAAAAATTGAAAATTGAATTAAAAGTCAAATTAGAAGTTTGAATTCAAAAAATGAAAGAAATTAAGATATTTTGCATTTTCTATTTTCAAGAATTTATGAGGGGGTTGTTGAAATTTTTAGGGTGGAATCCTTATGTTTGGATTTGGATCTCAATTTTGGGGATCTTGGAGTTTTGAAAAAAGTTTGAATTTGAGAGAGGAAGCATGTTTAAATTTTGTGGGTTTTTGGATTTGGGTTGTGAAAACTTGTGGAACTGGATTTGGAAGCAAGGTGGAAGCTGGACAACATTTGGACCTTCTCAGGCATCAGTTTACCAAGTTCATGTCTTGGTTTTTTTATCATTTTGGAAATTTATATTTAAATATGGTTGCTATTGAAAAATCTTGTAGATTAGCATTTCAATACTCTGTATGCGATTTGCAATGGAAAAACCCATGTTGAATTCTGAGTTTGTTGCAAAAAATCTCTCCTTTGGAAAATTATCTCTTCAAGAAAATTTATGTTCCTGGTTGGAAATTTTGTTTTTTCAATTATTCTTGCAAATTTAATTGTGGAATGTTTATTTTACATATATATATATATATATATATATATATATTATATATGTTTAGTTTAGGCCCTTGCTGTGGTTTTTAAAAATATATATATATATTAAAGTTTGGAATAAAATCCGTAGGCAGTTTTAATGAGGAAAGAATTTTTATTTTTTTTTAAAATAAAAATAAAACAAAATAAAGTTTTTGGGGGGACTGGGGGCTCAACCCCCACCGCACCCCATGGGAGGTGCATGGGGGGAGCCGCGCCAGTGCGACCCCCACAACAACTCCGCCGCCCTCCTCCTTCATCCGCAGCCACTCGCGGCTGTTGTTTACGTAGTCGCCGCTGCCGTCGGTGGTGGGCGGTTGTGCTAAGCACAGCCATGCCACCAACGGTGGTGGCCAGCTGGTTAATCATCGCCACCTGGTGGGATCTTGCAGCCGGTGCCCTAGCAAAAAAATCGTCGCCCTCCATTAAACGCCGCCCCTAGTAAACGAAAATCCGCGGCCGACGAAAAAGTCAGCTGCCCTAAGGATTAGGGCGTGCACGCAGCCCAAGGCGAGTAGTTTTTAAAATATAAAATAATATAGAAATAAAGAATAATATATATGAATAATAATATTTTATATATTAGTTTCATAATATTAAAATATTATTTAATAATATTTTATATTATGATTTATAATATTAAAATAATATTTATATATATATTATAATTAAATAAGATTTGTTTTCTTTTAAAGTGGTGTTTTAAATTAATTATGCAAGGAAAATTATAGTTTTTCTAATAGCATGAATTAAATTTAATTGAAGGAGTTAAATTTTGATTTAGAGAATGAATAACTTAAATTTATTGTGAAATTTAAATTGAGAGCAAAGGTCAATTATTGATTTGACTTAAATTTAATTGAGGGAATTAGAGTTTGATTTAAATTAATCGCATGATTTAAATGTGATTGTGAAAATGGAAAAAACGTTGTTCTTTCAATCAAACTATTGGTTTAGGTTAGAATTAATATATTAGATGGTATATTAGGTCGATGTTAAATAAGTTAATGATTTTTTCGAAGAGAGAGAGAGAGAGAGAGAGAGCATTTATTTATTTAAAATGTTATTTTCTGAATAGTTGGAAATGATTATTTTATTAAGAGAAATTAGGGAATTAAATATTAGTGTTAATTTCTCCCTTATCTGAAAAGATGATTTCTTAATTCAGTTTTAGCAAGGTAATGAATTACATTATGCAATGAGGAATGGATTTAGAATATCCAAAGGTAGTTTATCTTATGTGTCATCTCTGAATATTCCCTTCGTACTCTTGTTTGGGAAATGGATTAAAGAGTGCTTTATTTGTAAGTCTTCCAGAATGTGATTTTCAGTTCTGTGGTTGTCGTTTGAGATGTCAACCTGTTGTGAATTCTCTTGGTTAGTGCATGAGGATTGTGTTTATGTTAGTACCTAATTTTCACGAATGAGGATGTTTGTACCTCCTTGGTTTAGGAGCGGATTATGGGGTCCGTGTCTCCTTGCATGGAGTGACCTTGTTTTGTGGTTATTGCCTCTAGTGTTGGAGTGTGTTCCAGTTTGTGTCGCCTCCTGAGAAAGGAGAGGATTTTATAATGTGTGTCTCCTTGTTAGGAGCGGTCAGGAGCGGTCAAGAGTAGTTTTGTTACCTTGTTACCTCCAGTGTTTGGGGAGGGTTAAGAGCTTAGGTTGCCTCTTGAGAAAGGAGTGGTCGTAATACCTTGTTTGTTACACTTTGTACCCTTGATGCTTGGATGTTATGTGTGTGTTGTCAAGTAGAAGAGTGGCTTCCGTAGGGGCCAAAGCTCATAAGAGGTAAGACTGGGTAACCTTCGGAAGTGGGTTAATCAAGTGATAATTAAATGCAATACTTAGAAGTTTAGGACTAACTTTTCATTAATCAAGTTAAGTGGGCCTCACTCATAGGCGCAAGGGCTTGGTTAGACTTGGGATGAGTGAGAAGGCCATGGGATGGCAAGGTCATCTATCTTGACTATACAAAAGGTATTTGATTCCGCATTAGTAAGTGGTGAGGGATAATGGTCGGTTAGGGCCACCATCTTGAAAATCAGTGTGGGTAACTCATGACGAGCTGTGCGATGACACTTTGTCTAGGACAACAATTGATTTCTATTTTTGCCTTAGTAGATATGAGGTCCAATGGTCGGTTAGGGCCACCATCTTGATGATCAATGTGGGTAACTCATGATGTGTTGTGAGATGGCACTTTATGTGACCATAGTTAGTACTTGTTATTTGTGGGTATGGTTTCCGTAACATACCTGATGTGACCATAGTTGGATCTGATTATTATATGTATGGTTCTTTTAACATACTTGTTCGACTTTATTTTTGGAAGCAATGTGACCTTGTAGAGTTGTACTTGTGTTGTACTTGCATGGTATCTGAGATGTACATGTGTTGATCTTATGTTGTACTTATGTTGTAATTGAGTTGTACCTTGGGATGTACGTGTGTGGTTCATGTGATTGGTTGTTTTAGTTTATGTTAGCCTGTGTCTAGAGGTAGATGGTCTTGACTAGGATTCCTAGTTACTATCTCCTAGCATGGGGGGTGGGCCTTTGGATTCCACTTGGTTGGGTGGCGTGCACCTAAATCCGTTGGGCTATCTTCATGTTTGTGTGGACGAGACTTCTAGTTGGAGAGCTCGAGGGTTTCAGTACCAGTTCATGTTCTATTTCATTTCAGTTGTTCTTGTATTTTTTTACCGCTCTTGTTATCGATGTGGATCTTGTAACTGTAACCTTTTTTATTGGACTTGCCTCGTTCGGGGAATGAGAGTTGTAATTGTAATATTTATTTATGGATAAATGAGTTTGAAAGCTATCTTTTATGTTTGGTTGTAATTTATCTTGTATGGAATGTATGCATACTTATTATCTTGAGTAGATAATTGGCTTGGTTTATATTCATGTTTTTATTGTGGGTTGTTAAGTAATTTATGTCTCGTAACCTTAGGGGATGTTTGCATTGGGAAGAAAACTTGTATATTAATTGTACTTAAACAAAAAAAAAAATTTAGCCTGTTTAAGTATTTGTTTGCATCATCCTCTAGAGTTGCGTGGCGGGGCGTTACAGGTTTTATTATCTATTTGTTTTTTTAGTTTTATTAAACATAGGTTTTTCATCGAAAATGAAGGTCTCTATTCTGCACGTGGAAAAATAGCAGATTATCAAAAAAAAATTGAAAAATATGAGTGCACCAAATATTTAAGTCCTTGATCCAAAATAAAATAAAATTGAATTTCGATATATATAAAAAAAGTTACGCATTATATGGTCGCACTATGTGTGAATTGTAATTGGTTTGACATTGAAACTTGATTAAAGAAAAAATATTCAATAAAAAAATATCTAACCAAGTGGAAGCACTAGATATTAGAGTTACAAATCTAAATTTGAAAGAATTAGAATTTTATCCTTCATGGAAAAAAAGTTACGCATTATATGGTATGTGTCACTTTTTAAAAATGTTGTTTTTTGAAATAAACCAGTTTTCATGGGAGATGGAAAAAGAAGTGCAATCTGATTCCAAATTTTTTGAAAAAAGTATTTTTAGAATCTACAAACAAAATGTGAGGAGACTCTAGTTTGCATCATCTTCAAATTCCTCATGGTTTAGCTGCTATAGGTGCCCGAATGTGAAGATTTAGTTAAAAATAATAATTGCAGTGTCCAGTTTGGCCAAAAATTATAAACCACTATTGTGGGATCACCCAGAGGTTGACACCAATAGCTTACTAATGACAACATAATGAAACTAATCAAAGCATCATTAGGGACAACACCAACTCAATACCAACTGCACATCCTTGCAAAAACTTTCTTCTCATATAGTTGACACCAATGACAATACTAAAGCTTGTTGACATCAATGACAACACCAAGTGCACATACTTGCAACATAAATTTATTAAAATAAATATGAAATTAACTAATAAAATAAAGGTACTTAGCTAGAATTTATATGGTGAAAAATGTAATGTAAGATGTCTAAAAGTGATTCACTAGTACATAGAAAATTTGGAATTAGTTAGAGAAATTTTGTAGAATTTGGAGACATCATATGATTATTGGCTCACTTTTATGACTATAAAAGTGATCTACATGATTTTAGATTTAAAAGTATCCTATATGTCTAAAATTGGCTTAATTTTTTTTAACTTCTATGTATGGATCTAAACATCACCAATTTTATTTTCCTTGATGTTTGTGATATGTAGTAGTTAATTGATAGTGTTTAGAAACACCTTGTGGATTTTTTTAAGGAATGTGATAATCATATATCCAAACCCATTAGATGTTGATTTAATATCATGGAAATATAATAAAAAATAATAGGTAGTCACACAATTCTCATTGGATGTTAATTCAATTAAATGATACCATACACATGCTTTATAAATATTTTGAATGATAATGCTATGAAGATCTTAATTGATTTCTAAGTGTATGTTTGGGATCTAGGTGTTATGAAATGAATTATTTTTAGTCCTTAAAGACAACTCAAAAGTGTGCAAATGAAATGTTTTATATGTCAAGTTAGAAAATAGCAATCACATAGGAAGGTCTTTGTTGGGGTGAAAATTTAAATTTGATATTTGAAATGGTTGGGGTCATGTTTGTAAATGTAAATTTGAACCAAATTAACGGATTTATAAATTGAGGGTTGGGATTGGTCCTTAGGAATGAGTATATATAGAATCAAATTAGGATCAAGTTATGTGCTATATTTTACACAAAACCATGTTGATTGTACACTAGTAATTGCATGAAGGATACCTAGGTTAAATTGAGACCAAAAAAAAGGTAAAAGTGACAAGTATACAAGTTTCATCATTACTATTTACATCCATGTTGACTTGCATGTGAACTACTATGAAGTTACATGTTAAAGTAAATATTAACAACCAACATCAAAGTAAATAATTAGAAACTCATAAAAAAGGATATAAATATATCTATCAATACAACTTTGGAACATTATCCTTGTAATGAGTTCTATATCTTGAAACTTGAAAAATCAACAATTAACTTTTGATTGGAATTTTGTACAACCATGACTTGTCTACAAACAAAATAAAAGGAAAAGAAGTAAGAATATTCAACTTGGAATTGAAATAGGGTATTACTTAGGGTAGAAAATAATGAGGACTAATTAGAGAAAAATAAATAATGTGGTGCAAAACTTACTTTGTAGTTTTAAATTCTTCTTTTTTAATTAAAAAAATGGCCCATTGCCAAAATTTGCATTTCATGCTCAAAAAAATGATGAGGTCATGTAGGAGAGCCTGATGGTGGTGAAAGGGATGGAAACTATTGATTTCGTTCCTCGTTTTGTTATAGGAGAGAATCAAATCCCCTTGGGATGAAGATTGCTAGAGGAGAGGGATCCAAGAGCTCACCCCATGGTAGAACCAATGGAGACCACACAAAAATTTCAAGTAAAAAATGAATATGTCGAATGTTTCCCACAAAGGGTATGTTACATATTCAAGATACTGAGATGGGGGGGTGAATTGGTATCTTCTAAAACTTATTTAACAAACACCTTTAATTAATTTACTACATAGAACAAATAAGAACAAGAACAAAACATGAAATTCCACAACACAAGAACACAAAATTTTTACGTGGAAAACCCAATGAGGGAAAAACCACGGTGAGGATTAGCTCACAATATATAATTATTTCAATACCAGTTACAAAAGAGGCTCACTACCAGATTCAAAAGCTCACTGCTTATAAGGACTCACTGTCCAGACATGGAGGCTCACTACCTATAGAAATTATAGAAACAAAAATGGCTAACTGCTAGACTTTGAACTGATAAAATTACACCACAAGTGCAGATTCAGTTCCTTTGATGCTCAAAGTATCCGCTCACATGACAACATAATAATTTTCACCCTTCTATTCACACACTTCACTTATCAATACATACCTGCTTGTACTCACACACATACACTTCTTCTATCCATCTATAAACCATCTTGTATATATACTTGATATATTCACACACATCAATCAGGCTGACCTAATTGGATGCAATTCATATTTTCAAAAGGATAACTTGTCGGCTTCATATAAATATTCTTTGAAAGTAACTCAACCATGTCATGCAATATTATGTTGGTTGGGATCAAATCTAGGTCATACATATAACCACAAAATGGTTTGAGTTATAAATTGATCATTAGGTTGTCCATGATTAACCTAATAATGAAACGCAATCTCCAAAATCGATGCCAACACACCATCCAATCATATGATCATCTGATAATACATACATACATGCTTCTAGTGATCATAAGCATTTTCCCAAAACCTTAAACCACAATGATTACTAAAGAGAATATGCAGACCAAAATATCAGATCAAACACCGGATGAAGTAAGCCTTTTATGCACACAGATTCAAGGTACTAGACCAACATGGTGACATCAATTACAACATAAGACTAATCTTCTACATACTTCCAACAATCTCCCCCTTTGGCATTAATGACAACATTTGCAAAAATTCAATTAAAAAGCTCTCCTCCAATCTCTCCAAATCTCTCCCCAAATCACTCCAATTTTTTCATATCTCTCCCCCTTTGACATCAATGGTAAAGGCTACCCAAAAAAATGATAAACATGGTGACATCCAATATTGCAAAAATTCAAATTCATCCAAAAATTCCCAAAGTCTGCTAGTTATCAAAATTTCAAAACTTCAAAACTTTCGAACATTCAATCTTTCAAAGTTCCTTCAAGTAAGAATGCCACTTTTCACCTGAAATACCTTCTTGTACCTTTCTTTGATAGCGGGATATAATTTATTCCATTCAAGTACTGTGGAATCCATTCTTGTGCATATGCTTTCCAATAGAGCCAACAATGTGAAAGAATATGACCAATCTATAGATGAGAATTGTCTTTCACAATCTTTTGCATCATAGAGTATTCTGGAAAGATGGTCTAACTAGACCTCAAAAATCTCCTTAAGAAGCCAGAAGGTTTTCACTACATCATCTCTTTGTCTCTGTACAATGATCAACTTAGCTTGTAGTTCACTGAATCTCAACCTTTTTTTTCCTTCTTAGTCTTCAAAATTGTCAAAATTATTTCCAATGTTGTTTACCTTAGATTCAATTGCTTCAATCCTGCTTCTAAAATTATCAATTGCAGCAGGCCACCAAAGACAGTATTTGTAGATATCTGACATTTTTTTTATGCACTTCTTTGTCTCCATGATAAGTTCAAATAACCTTTGCTTCGCTTTAGAATATATCTTTTCAACCAAGGCTTCCAGCTTGTGTTCTTCCAGACCTTCAAGGAACATTCTTTATTCAACTACTTCCACTAAATTTTCTAGCAAGGAATTAGAAATAATTGATACATCAATACCTTTACGAAGTAGATACTCAAGTAGAGCATCTCCAATTTTGATTCTATCAACAGGAGAGGCCAAACTCCATAACTCACCAATTTTCTTCATTTTCCCTTTCACTAACATAGACTAAATGTCTTATGGATCAGAGGATTCAAATCCAGGTGGAGATTCTTCTTCTTCTTCCTTCTCTTCTGGAATAACAATGATGTTTTCAGTGACAACTTTTCTTTTCTTCGATTCTGGAGGGGAATCACTAGTGACAACTTCTAATTCTTTTGTTCTTGAGGAAGAGCCTTCCTCAAATTGACTAGACATAACTTCATCGGAGCTCATTTCTCTTTGCAAAGATAAGAATTTTTTTTACATGCACTTACTTTATCTTCCAAGCCTTCCAAATATCTGTATATTTGTCTTGCAACAGGAATCCCGGATTCCCACTTAACATCTTTCTTTCTCGATAACAATTCTAGAAAATAGAGTACCAGACATGTAAGTAAGGACCCAAAATGGAAAGGGTGTCCTTCTACCGATGACATTCATATATTTTTGACAAGATTTTCAAGAATTAATTCACACAAATCAAACTGCTTATTTTCTTTTACAATTTTATGTGTCAGATACACAAAAATAGCCGAAGTAGAGCCATCTTATTTTATGAAATAAACTTTATAGGAAATTCCATATGCAAAATACCTAACCAAGGAATCGATAATAGTATCAATCAACAGTGCTCAAGGATCTTTGTCAACTCCCGTCAGCTCCTCTACTTCCTTGTATTTTATAGTCTTCCTTCCAGGAAGGTCTCCAACACTATATAGCCCGGTGATAGCTTCGATCACTTCCTTCATAATGGGATAAGATTTATCCAACATAATATTGCCATCCTTTAATTTTCTCAAAAGGAACACAATAAATTCTCTGTCAACAATCCAAAGGAATTCTCCCCATAAATCCAAACTTAGGTTTTGTAAGTTTCGTAAGTCGCTCGATTCTAACCCTAATTCCATCTTCTTTATTTTGCGATGATCAAATTTATCCAGCTCAACTCCCTTTAACCTCAATGGGATATTTCCACTCGATCCTCTATTGGAAGCTTCCATTATAGTAACTTCTTCAAATTCAACAAAAATTTCTTCTATTACCTTCCCTTACATCTACGAGAGAGAAACTTTCACCGCTTGCTTTTGAATGTCCACAAAGATCTCTCAGAGGGCTCCAAATTGCTTCAGAATCGCTCCAAGATAATTCCAAGTCACTCTAAAAATTCTTTGAATGCCTTTGATGATCAAAATGATTTGCAATATTATGCTTTATACATCAAAATTTTTCCCTAAATCACATTAATTGCAAAAAGTTGACAAAAATTTCCTTCCACTCTACTAAGAACTCTAATTCACTCCACAAAAGAACATGCTTGCTCTTTTTCTTTTGGTTTATTTTGGATTACCTTTGTCCAATAATTTCTTACAACATATCTATGTGCCAACATCTGACATGCTGTATTTCTAGGGGTTTAATTGATTTTCTAATAAAGCTCCCCCTAAGACCATGCTAGGTCTAATCCTCAAAGGAATCATCTACACTAGATGAGGGTACATACACATCAACAGTCTCTGATTATTCTTTATTTTTCCATATCTTACTCATTTCCTACTTAACCTCTTCCTTGTCAATCTTTTTCACCAGTTCATCATATTTCACCAGAGCAAACTGTTTTCCCTTTTTTCTTCTGCACACTTTTTAAATATGTCCCAATTTTTTGCAATTGTAGTAAAAAACATTTCTCTATCTTGTTTGATTTCCATCATTCCCTATTCTGCATTGATTCACTTTATGTCCAAATATGTTATAGGTATAGCAATATCCATCAAAAGATTGATTCATCCTTCCTCCATTGAATCTATTCATCATCACCCGACTAACCATCCTTTCCTAAGAGTTGCACTCATTAGCCTTATGTCTGATCTTCTTGCATGTATAACATTATTCAGAGAAGGGACCAATTGATTCATCCTACTCTTACACTCAATTGCCTTACGACCAAATTTATTACATGAAAAACAAACACCATTGAATGATGAGTACCTTTGTGCATTTGGTTGTCTGATAGGTGGTTTCCTTCTTGAATTTATTTTCTGCTTCCCTTTATCTTGAATCTTCTAATTATTTGCTAGATCTAAGTTCTACATCTTTTCACCAACTTTATTACTTAAGCCACCTTTTTCTTTAGAAGTTTTTTGTCCTACTATCAATTCATCAAGCTTGGTGGAGCTTGTCTTGAAATCATCTTCACATAGTTTTTCTTTCTCTAATTCTTCTTTTAGATTCATCACTTCTTGTTCAAGCCTAGAGAAAACATCAACCTTGCTTTGTATCACTGTTTTTAGGCACTCCTCAAATCTCTTCTTTTCATCCACTTTCAACTTTAGTCTGATATTCTCTTCATTTTCTTGTTTTAGTTGCTCACTCACTTCTCTATATCTTTCTTTGAATTTCTTTAACTGCTCTTTCAATTTCTGGATGCATTCATTTGCTTCATCAAGATTTTCTTTTAGATCTTTTTTTTCAATTCCAGCCTTGTCAAGATCTTCAAGGGTAGTCCAGAGCTCTTCTTTATCCATTTGTTCAATCTGCAGGATCTCCCTCAAGCTACTAGACTTCTCCAAAGGAACCAAATCTCTGATACAAATTGTTAAATATTCAAGATATTGAGAGGGGGGTGAATCAGTATCTTCTAAAACTTATTGAACAAACACATTTAATTAATTTACTACATAGAACAGTTAAGAGCAAGAACAAAACATGAAATTCCACAACACAAGAACACCGGATTTTTACGTGGAAAACCCAATGAGGGAAAAACCACGGTGAGGATTAGCTCAAGATATATAGTTATTTCAATATCGGTTACAAAAGAGGCTCACTTCCAAATTCAAAAGCTCACTGCTTATAAGGACTCACTATCTAGACATGGAGGCTCACTACCTACATAAATTATAGAAACAAAAATGGCTAACTACCATAATTTGAACTGATGAAATTACACCACAAGTGCAAATTCAGTTCCTTTGATGCTCAGAGTATTCGATCACATGAAATCAAATGAATTTTCACCCTTCTATTCACACACTTCACTTATCAATACACACCTTCTTGTACTCACGCACACACACTTCTTCTATCCATCTACAAACCATTTTGTATATATACCTAATATATTTGCACACATCAATTAGGTCAGCCTAATTGGATGCAATCGATATTTTGAAAAGGATAACTTGTCAACTTCATATAAAGCTTCTTCGAAAGTAATTCAACTGTGTCATGCAATATTATTTTGGTTGGAACCAAAGCTAGGTCACACATATAACCACAAAACATGTTGAGTTATAAATTGATTATTAGGCTGGCCATGATTAACCTAATAACAAAATGCAATCTCCAAAATTGATGCCAACACACCATCCAATCATATGATCATATGGGAATACATACATACATGCTTCTAGTGATCATAAGCCTTTTCCCAAAACCTTAAACTACAATAATTACCAGAGAGAATATGCGGACCAAAATACCAAATCAAATACTAGATGAAGTAAGCTTGTTTTGCACACTGCTTCAAGATATCGGACCAACATGGCGACATCAATGACAACATAAGACTAATCTTCTACATAATTCAAATAGGGTATTGGAACTAGGACAACATAGGTTCAGGCAGAATACCAAACCCTAATAGTAAGGCGATTGTAATAAACACAAAATTGATACAAAACGAAATTGAAAGGTTGAAAATTAAGGCTTTCTTTGCCAAATGGACAGGAAAATGGATCCCATGGACAAAAATATGAAAATGGTGGAAAGATAGGTGGGGTAAGAGGTAAGCATCAAATTTTTACCTAATGGCTTTCTGTTTAAAAAATTCACTTTTGAATCAATAAATCTAAAAATATTAAACAATAGGTTGTTAGTGTTAGAGGGATGTGGTTTCTATTTGATGGAGTGGGTTTTGAATTTCAATCCCAATATGTTGGATTTGTGAAGCCCAATCGCTTCATCTTCTTTAACCATTACCTCTTGGTGCTTAGTCTTCTTTTTGATGACCTCTCATATTCCTTGGTCTGTCATCTTCTTGAAGCTCCTTTTCTTTAGATATTGGTAGTAGATGTAAATGATATTGTAATGCACATAGCTTCTATAAAAATTATATTGTAATAGATTTAATAAAGAGAGTCTGTTACTTTGAAAGTGGATGTAGTCATTCCAAAGAACCACTATAAATCTGTGTGTTTTGTGTGTGTGTATGTTTTCAATTCTAATCTAAAATTATGTAATTTATTTTTCATTTGTCTGCAAATTTTTATCAACAATTGGTATCAGATCTTGATGAAGAAGCTCGGTGGTGAAGCTGATTGGAAATCAGTGAAAATTTTCCAGAAGCATGGATGAAGGAGATACTTGTGGAAAATTGAGAAGTTTTCAGGGTAGAATTTCAGGCTATGGAAGGTACATATGGAATCATTTCTTATTAAGCAGGATCTCTCACTCACATTGGTAGGGAAAACCAAAGGAAAAGGTTCGATGTCAGATGAAGAATGGGAGAAATTGGATAAGAAAGCAAGGGTCACTATTTTTCTTTTATTGTCAAGCAATGTCCTCTTCAACATTTTAGTTGAGAATACATCTAAAGAGCTATGGGATAAGCTTTCAGATATGTACAAGATGGAATTGACATCAAACAAGGTTTTCATCATGAATAATTTATACAATTTAAAAATGAAAGAAGGTGGGATCATGTCAAATCACCTAAATTAATTAAATACCTTTCTCACCCAATTGATTTTAGTGGTTATCAATTTAGATGATGAAAATAAAGTAATTATTTTTATTATGTTCTTTACCAAACAACTAGGAAGGGGTTGTGATGGTAGTTAGCACTTCGGTGGCTACCAAAAGTAAACTAAAATTTGATGATGTTGTAGCCACACTTCTCAATAAAGACATGAGGAGGAAGAATCAAAAACCCTCTTCTGGTGACACCTTGACTACTGTAAGCACTGACAATAGGGGAAGGAGTCAAGATAGAGGCATAAATAATAACAGAAGGAGATCCAAATCGACCAAAAGATTGAAGTCCAAGGGAAAAAATGGTGATTGTTGGTTCTCTAGAAAACTAGGTCATACAAAAAAGAGTTGTTGGAATTACAAAAAAGGCACAAGAAAAGGTAAGAAATAATGAAGTAAACACTACATATGATAAAGATGATGGTTTTTTAGTTTTATTAGCAGTGACACTACTATAGACTCATGGATGCTCGATTTCAGTGCCTCTTTTCATGCTACTCCATGCCAGGAGGTTTTCAAAAACTACCAAGAAGGTAAGTTTGGTAGAGTTCTTCTCAGTGATAATAAATAATATGAAATAATAGGCAAAGGTTATGTCTTGTTACAATTAAAAAATGGAAATAAATGGATTTTGAAGGATGTAAGACATGTTCTGGCATTAAAAAGAAATCTGATATCCGTGAGCCAACTTTATGCTCAAGGGTGTAATGTTAAGTTTTATTTAGATACTTGGAAAGTAACCAAGGGTGTCTTGGTGATTACAAAAGGAGAAAAAATTGGTAACCTATATGTTTAGAATGGCATGGTGAAGTGGGAGCTGCAATGGTGATTGTGCACAACAATTCAAAACTTTGGCATAAGAGGCTCAAACATATGAGAAAAAAGGGACTTGAAGTTATACTTCAAATGGATCAACTTCTAGGCCTACAATTTGTTGATTTGGAGTTCTATGAGCATTTCCTTCATGGAAAACAAAGGCGTATTAGCTTCTTGAAGACTGGTCATGAGAAGTGGTCAACACCTTTGAAACTCATGCACTCAGATGTGTTTGGACCTACGAAGGTACCCTCTTTTGGAAAAGATAATTATTTTGTCTCTTTTATTGATGATTGTACTTGTAAAGTGTGGGTCTATATGATCAATAGAAAATTAGAAGTTTTTTCTAAATTCAAAAATTTTAAAGCCATGGTCAAGAATCAAACTAGACATAAAATAAGATGTTTACAAACCGATAATGGGGGATAATTTTTTTTTGAGGAATTTGATAGCTTTTGTGCAAATAATGGCATTAGACAGATCAAAATAGTTCCTTTTACTCAAGAAAACGGTACAGTAGAGAGGATGAATAGAAATATTTTAGAGAGGGCTTGATGTATGCTCTCTAATGCGAGCCTAAGGAAGGAATATTGGGTAGAGGCAGTTAACACAATAGTATACTTAAATAATAGGAGCCTCTCATCCATATTGTATTTTGATAGTCCTGAAGAGAAATTTTTGGGAAAATGAATTTCTTATTCTCATTTATTAGTTTTTGGCTGTGAAGCATTCACTCATGTTCCTAAGGAAAAGTGAACAAAGCTGGATTTCAAGACAAGGTGATGCATATTTGTTGGTTATGGTGAAGAAAAATATGGTTTTTGTTTGTGGGATCCTATCGCCAAGCAACTTATTTGTAGTTGATATGTGGTGTTTAATGAAAAATATTCCCATGTAAAAACAAGAGAATTCAGTGAAAGAGTATGTCCCTCTTGATATGTTTGAGAGTGTAACTGAAAAATTTAAATTTCCTCCAAGTGCCATATAGCCCTCAACTTAAAAGAAACCTTTATAAATGTATCCCTTTGTTTCATCGATTCCTTCAACTGTTTGTGTGTAGCCATCTACATTTGGTTCCCCTCATAATTGTGCACAACCTCCATGTTTAACACAATCTTTACAATTTTAATACAACCTCCTTTAGGAAATTTGCAGCCTCCAGATTTGTCTTCATCACAACCTTTACTTTTTTAATCGTTCCCCCTTTTGGAAGAAACCACATAGTTTGTAAAGGGCACTAATACCTCAACACAACTATTTGACATTTCAACGTAGCAAGGAGGGAATTTAAAGCATAGTTTAATCAATTTGCAACCTTTTCAAATCTGCAACTAGAAATTACATGAAATTCCATCATAGACCTATCTATAGAGACAAGGTACTTTCCCTAAACAAAGAAATATTGGTATGCACAATAATAAGGAATAGGGGAGTTTTGATGTGCAAAGACAGAGTATTGGAGGAAATATATAGTCTGATGTAGAAAATGTTCAACATCAATTACAAAGATTATGTTTGGATGATACATTGCAGCAATAGGATTCTTAATTAAGGAGGTCTACTTGTGAGAAAAGGCGTCCCTCCAAATTTTATGATTATAAGTTATTTCTCTCTAATCAGTCAGAGCCTACAACCTTTAAAAAGGCTTGCAAAGTTGAAAATTCTATGAAATGGATGGAAGAAATGCAAGAAAAAATGGAGTCATTGATGGAGAATGATACACATGGGATTTGGTTACACATCCACCAAATTGAAAACCACTCAAGAATAAATGGCTGTATCAACTAAAAGAAGAAGATGGTTTTAAATGCTATAAGGCTAGATTGGTTATCCAAGGTTTTGATCAGAAAAAGGGGATTGATTTCAATGAATTTTTTTTTCCAGTTGTAAAGATGACAACCATTTGAGAATTTTTGGGCTTGGAAACTATTTCGGATCTTGAGCTTGAGCAAATTGATGTCAAAACAACATTTCTTCATGGAGATATTGAAGAAGAGTTATATATGGAACAACTTGAAGGTTTCATTGAATATGTCAAGAGAATTTGTATTGAAGATTGAAGCGGAGTTTTTATGGGCTCAAGCAAGGCCCAAGGAAATGGTACCTTAAATTCGATAGCTTCACAACTGAGCAACACTTTACTCATTGTGAATCAGAGTCGTGTGTTTAGTATAAGAAGCTTGCTAATGGTGAGTTTGTTATAATTTTTCTTTATTTTGATGATATGTTGGTTACAGGCACTAGTGTGAGGATAGTTTTGAATTGAAGCAACATTTATCTCAACATTTTTCTATGAAAGATTTAGGGGCAGCGAAGAGGATTCTTGGCATGAAAATAATTAGGGATAGACAAAAGAGAGAAATTCGATTATCTCAAGAAAAATATATTGCAAAGTCTTGGATAGGTACAATATGAACAATTACAAGTCTATTAATACCCCATTGGTTGATCACTTTCATTTATCATTTGCTATGTGTCCTAAAACTCAAGAAGATCAAGAACACATGCACAATGTTCCATATTCATCAGTAGTTGGGAGTCTCATGTATGCCATGGTTTTTAATCATCAGGATATTACTCATGCAGTGGGAGATGTGAGTAGATTTATGAGTAATCCGAGTAAATCTCATTGGTAGGTGGTACAGTGTATTTTACGATACTTGAAAGGTACATTAGATCATGTTTTATGTTTTGGAAGAAAGGATACTCATGTGTGAGGTTATGTTGATTCAGATATGGCTGGAGATTTGGAAAAACAAAGGTCTACTATAGGTTATGTGTTTACATTTGTAGGGGATGCGATTAGTTGGGTTTCATGGTTACAACAAGTCGTTTCTCTTTCTTCTACTGAGGAAAAATACATTTCTCTCACTGAAAGAAAAAAGGAGATGATATGGTTACAACAGTTATTGGGAGAATTGTGGTGTACACAATCTTCTTTCACTTTATTTTATGATATTAACAATACTATTCACTTGGATTAAAACTCTACTTTTCATAATAGGACCAAGCATATAGAACTTCGATATCATTTTATTCGACATGTACTTGATGTTGTTATATGGAGCCTAATCAGACTCGAAGATTAAATTTTCCCCACTTTTAACGGTGTGGTTTCCCCCCAAATTATTTAAGGGGGGTTTGGGGGTAGCACCCCCAAGATAGGGTCAAGGGGCAACGCCCCTGGTGTTCTCCCTATCATAATATAGGGCAGGGTTGATGGGGTAGCACCCCCACGAGGGCTCGAGGGCAACACTTCTAAAACCTCAAAAAAAATTTATTATTTTATAAAGGCATCGGGAGTTATTTTTTTCTATTGACTGACATAAAAACCATGTTTTGTAAACCACATAAGTCTTGTTAAAATGCCTAAGGGTTAGGGTTTTTGTTGATGTTGTATTGTATCATTTGCAGTAGTATTGAGTTGCAAGGATTATTGGTTGTAATTGGTTTGATTTGCTGGATAATAATATTGGACTCTTTGTTGGTGGATGTAGCCTAGGTTTGGGTGAACCATTTTAAAAATTGTCTCTTGTTGTTATTATTTTTGTGTATTTTTCATTCCTCTATTTAATCTTTATCTGCATTTAATTGATATCCTCTACATGCAATTTCTAACACTTGAAGAGGGTAAGCTGCAGGTGGAGAAGATTGATACAAAAATGAATCCAATTGATGCTTTGACAAAGGTAGTACCACGAGAGAAGTTCAAATTTTGTAGAGCTTCTCTCAGCATTCACAAGATGTGACAATAAGCTTGAAGTGGGGGATATCTCTGAGCAACTACCTTATGACATTGATTGGACTTCAAGTGGGAGATTGTTGGATTTTTGAATCCCAATCGCTTCATCTTATTTAACTATTTCCTCTTAGTGCTTAGTCTTCTTTTTGATGACCTCTTATATTCCTTGGCCAGTCATCTTCTTGAAGCTATTTTTCTTTGGAGATTGGTAGTAGATGTAAATGATATTGTAATTTATAGATTTGTTGTAAAAATTATAATGTAATAGATTTAATAAAGAGAGTCCCTTGCTTTGAAAGTGGATGTAGTCATTTTGATGAACCACTATAAATCTATGTGTTCTTTGTGTATTCTATGTGTGTATGTATTCAATTCTAATCTAAAATTTTGTGATTTGTTTTTCATTTGTTTGGAACTTTTTATCAACACCAAAATCATGATATGTGCAAAACCCCAATTTGGTTCAGATTCCATAATTTACCATCAAAATTATGGAATGAGGGATCATTGAAGGAGATCAAGGATGTTATAGGATCCTTTGTTCAGGTGGATGAAAATCTATTGGAAAAGGATTTTGGAGAGTCTTCTAGAATATTTGTGGAAGTAGACCTCAACGAGGATCTATGGGAGGAACTACGATTAATAACAGAGGTTGGGTGATGGAAGCAAAATATTGTAATTGAGTCTAACTATCCAAGGGATGAGAATCTAGGGTTGGGGTTATGGATCAACATTGGGAAAGAGGTGACATAAGTAATGATACATTGCTCTTGAGCCACATAAAATTACACAAAGGGGAGAAAATTAAGGAAGGAAAAAATAGAAAAGGGAGGGAAATGGAATTGGAAAAATTATAGGAGTCTCCAAAAAATTCTAAGAAACTACATCATCCTTGTCCAAATGAGGAGCCATGATTTAAATAGATAGTATCTATAGGAGGAAAACAAGCTCAAAGAGTAGGAATGCAAAGAATCCAAACCCTCCTCAATCAGAAGAGCTAAGGGAAAAGGTATGTAGGAACCCATCCTAGGAGGATGTCCCTAAGAACTATTCCATAGAGATTGATGGGGAAGCCCTAGGGGTAAAGGACCCTTTAGATAAAAAGGGGCTGATATTAGAAGAGATTATAAGGGACCTATTTGGAATATCCAACAATTAGAGGTTAATTTCTTTAGACAAAAATGTTGGTACCCAATAGGACCAAAAAGGGACCAGTGAAGATTTGTGTTGAAGAATTGTAAAGTTGTCATTAGTACATAGTTGTACCCTATGTTTTGAAGTTCATGGTTGGATTTCACTTGTAATTACACTTGTCAATATGATCTGATTGATGTACTATTACATATGTTCCTATTGAAAGAATTCACATGGGATATGAAGAGAAATGCATAAGTCTCCATACTTTCAAAGGAATAAAGACTTTCACCATAGGAACTATGTCAAATGCTCCACATTTCTCAATAGATGAAGATATGGTCTTACAGTTAGAAGGATTGCTCAACATAGCTGCGAGGTATGCATGTTCCAAGTTTCAAAGCATGTTTTACCATAGAGATTTCAATGTCAATAGAGTAAGAACAAGTTAAGTTCCTATAAATGATTACATAAGGAAGAATTGAAAGTCTCTGAACTTCACCATATCATCTTATTTTTCCTTGTGGTTTTGCATTTATATTCATGAAGATTGTATTCTTGCTCAATTCAAGTTTCATATGGTTTGGTGCACCACCAATATTTATATAGATGATAGTGTATTGTCTATGTTTTGACAACTTGGAAGGTTGGTCTATTGGTGAATCAAATTACTTGCGTCAACAAGTAATTTCCTAATTTTTTGTAAATAGGTTATGAAGCATGGTTGAGTCTCATTGTGTTCTTTGAATAATCCACATGTTAGTACTTGATCCTCTCTTGTACAATAGTGAGTATGGAATCAATTTTTTGGGTATAAAGTGTTTAAACCAAAGAGAAATGATTTGAAATAATGAAAGGAGTGTAGAGAAATGTTTTACAAGCCATATCATTATGTTGGAGTGATCCACACAATGTGGTTTGATCTATCTAGTACTGTCTATGGTCTGGATTTGATACATGAAATATTATATGCTTGTTGGGCCGACTTAACATGTTGTGTTTCTTACGTCAATTGTTTGAGAGTGTGCACAAGTTTTGAAGATGTGTTCTATGAAAAATAGGTGCTAACTATCTCTCAGTTTTTGTTGCATATGATTTCCTTCTACCATGAATGATTTTAGAGTTGACTTGTTGTGATCAATGCATGTCCCATTTTGTTGTTTTGAGCTGACAAGGAGAAAAAAATTAAAGCTTGCAAAGGATACAAATAGAAGATCAAAACTATTGAAAAGGTGTGTGGATACATGGTGAATATTTTGAGAAGATAATGTGCGAATATGAATCCATAGAATCTCTCTTGATAATGAAATGGGGTAAAGATCAATTCAGAGAGCTCAAGAGTGAGTGTATGTGAAACTATGGAGAAGAATGTGTGAATATATGGGAGAATGTGTGTTGAAGATAGTGAGTCATAAGACAAATATCTTGTTAAAGTAGAAGTATGTGTGAGTATACCAAAATCAGTGAGTTTGAGGTAACATAAGTGTTGAAGTATTATCTTTGTTGTAAATTTTGAATCTTGTAGGGAGTTGTAAACTTTATTTGGTTGAAGCCTTAAAATCTGTTGTAAATTCTATTTTCTTTTGTAAGGTTGGATTTGGATAGTAGATCCAAGTAGCTTGCTCACCATGGTTTTTCCCTTGTAGGGTTTTCCACGTGAATTCAGTATTATGGTTGCATGCTTATATGTTCTTGTGCTTGTCATGATTCTCATATGATTAACTAATGATGAATGGAAATAAATTATTTTAAGTGTTGACTCACCCCCCCTCTCAGTACTATTGTGTGTTCAACACTTGGTTTCCTTGGAACCCTTGATAGAGTTAAATGAGGTGCTAACATAGAGAAAAATATAAGGAAAGAGAGGTAAGAAATATATGTGTTTTAACTTTTTGTTGGTTTCGAGAACCAATGAAATTCTTGATAGGTTCCTGATGAGTGCCAATGTGTCAACATTTCATAATAGAGATGAAATCACCAATATTAAGGAAGACAAGGAAAGGCACTAAGGTGTTGATTGTGTGGGCAATGGTGGAGGTTCTTATCGATTATAAAATCTCCAATAAAGGTGAAGTTTCTATGTGCATCTCTCCCACTCTCTCCACCTACCTGCAATTATGATTTTTTTAGCCCAACTTCTATTAGTAATTTTTGTTGCTGTCCTTTAATCTATTGCATCCATTTTTGGGAAGGATTGAACCTAGACCATGGATTTTAAATGTGAATAGTGTAACAAATTAACTTTAATTCCCTATAGTTGATATAGGTGATTTGGAATAATTTTAGAGGGAATTTGTTTGTTGTGTGGTCTCCAAATGCTAAGAAAGCTACAAGGTATCCATCAACGCCAAGTCTTTCCCATTCTTGTTGGAAACACAAGGGCAGACAATTGAGAGGGGGGTGAATTAGTTGTCACATAAATTATATTTATTAAACTTATTCTCATATCTGATGAATAAACATGAAAGCATAAACCATCACCACATCAAAAACACACATAACACCAAGATTTTTGCATGGAAACCTTGCTAGGGGAAAAACCATGGTGGAGGTTAGTCCACAAGTTTATACTCTGTTAAAAGTATTGTAAATGGGGAATGCACGTGCATTCAAGCACATTGCTTAGAGCTCACTACTCAAATACAAAAAAGGCTTATTTCCCAAAGGAAGACACACTGTCTTGTAGCCACGTTCAGATTACAGATCTTGAACTGAGAAAGTAGCATCTACTAATGTCTGATTATAGTTCCGGTTAAGAACATAAACACTTTCTTCTACTCACTCTTCTTCACACTTTAATTCTTCTATTAAATTATTAGAAAATTATTCACACACAACACTCGTACATCTCACTTCTTTCAAACCATTCTCCTTAAAACAATTGGTCATATATATTCGCAACTAAGGATAATATCAACTGCATGTCGGCCCAACAAAATATAAAATGTGTATAAAATCTTAGCCCAAATCAATAAGCAATTATCAATGTGAATCAACCAATGTTGGCTAAAACATAGTAGGGACCCAAAATAACATTTCTCAAACACAAAAGACCTTAAACAATTAGCCTCAAAGATCCACAACATGCTATAATGACCCTATCAGCCATGAACATGAACTCACAGAAGAAAATCACCAATCATGAGCACAACGATCAATGTGAACCAACAAAATGGATAGATCATGATTTAGAAACATCCACAAGCATCATGAATCACCATAGAAGCATCTGCAACAACTCAGATTACTAGATCACATCATCTTCTTTTAGGAACACCAACTAAAGCAACAAAACAACTATCAGAACATAGATACTCATAACTTGATCAAATATTCATGCAAACCTCTAAAAATTTTGGTGGATAAACTAGATATACTCATCAAAAAACCCTTTAATATGCAACTTCTCACCATCAATATACTGAGCTAGCCGTCATATTGAAATTCATTGCATCACTGACAACTTGCTACTTATTTTATTACAATTTTCTCAATATCCTCGACATATACAACATTAAAGACATTAATGCCAATAGTGTTGACATCAATGAAAACCACATATCAGCAATATCCAAAAATCTCCCCTTTTGACATTGATGGCAACACATGATGTGAAAAAAACCATCACTGAAAATTTCTCTTAGCACTTTCTTCCCCTTAGATTTTGACTCTCATAATTTTTCACATGACTCTTCTCCCACTTTGACATCAATGACAAAGGTACACATTATTTTTCTCCAAACAAGCTATAAACCACATTTCTGAACATCAACTACCCCCCCTAAGTAGCAGCCACCACAACATCAATCTAGATCACAAGATATGACCATAAAATGCATAGACTATTGCAAGTCAATGCATCTTAATTCTGATTAGGAGGGGTAATCAACCCTAGCTTCCCTCTGAGCTAATCAAAATTATCCTTAGGAAAGGGCTTGGTAAATATATCTACAATATGTTCCTTAGTAGGAACATACTCCAATCTGACTTCCTTTTCACTCATCTTCTCTCTCAAAAAGGGAAACTTGATAGATATATGATTGGTTTTTGAATGCAACACCAAATTCTTAGAAATATTAATTACACTTGAATTATCATAGAATATAGTAATAGATTCATCATACACAACTCGGATATCTTTCAATGTCTTCTTCATCCACAATACTTGAGTACAATTGTTAGCAGTAACAATGTTATATTTTTCCTCTGTAGTAGATAAAGAAATGGTATTTTGCTTCTTACTTAGCCATGAAATTAGCTTTTTTCCCAATAAAAATGCACCACCACTAGTACTCTTTCTGTCATCCACATCTCCTACCCAATCAACATCAGTAAAAGCACTCAAAGTAAGGTCATCTTCTTTAGGATACCATAGACCAAAATCAACTGTCCCCTTCAAGTACCTAAAAATCCTCTTTATAGTTGTCACATGAGATTATTTTGGATCAGTTTGAAATCTTGCAACAATGCATACAACATTCATGATATTAGGTCCATTTTGAGTCAAATAGAGCAATCCACCGATCATGGATCTGTATATAGCCTGATTTTTTTTAGGGGAATCATAATCTTGAGTCAACTTACATCTAGTCACCATTCGACTAGCTTTGAGTCTTCCATACCAAACTTCTTTAGTAGTTCTTTCACATACTTGGACTAAGATATAAAGATCCCTTTATCTAGTTGAGTAATTTCCAATCCCAAAAACAATTTCATTTCTCCAATCATAGAAATCTTAAACTCACTCTACATCTCATCAACAAACTTCATGCACAAACTATCATCTCCTCCAAAAATGGTATCATCAACAAAGACTTCTACAATCAAATCTTTATCATGATCAATCTTGAAATACAAATTACTATCAGTAGTACCTTTATTAAATCCATGCTTCAAAAAATACTTGTCCAATCTGGCATACCATGCTCTTGGGGCTTGCTTAAGTCCATACAATGCTTTATTCAATTGGTAAAACATATCTCCTTGACCAATCAATTGAAATCCATTAGGTTGCGCAATATACACTTCTTCATCTAGTTCACCATTTAGAAATGCTGAATTGACATCCATCTGATAAACCTTGAAGTTTTTGTAAGTAGCATAAGCAAGAAATAGTCTCACAACTTCAGTCCCAGCAACAAGAGAAAATTTTTCTTCAAAGTCCATTCCTTCCATTTGAAAATATCCTTTACACACCAGTCTTACTTTTTTTCTAACAACTTCCCCTTGCTCATTTAGTTTGTTTCGAAAGACCCATTTAGTTACAATTACATTTTTGTCCTTAGGACTAAGAAAAAGAATCCATGTATCATTCTTCTCAATTTTCAATAGTTCTTCTTTCATTTCTTCCATCTAATGTTCATCTTTGCATGCTTCATTGACACTATTAGGCTCAGTCTTTGAGATAAAATAGTACACTTCTGCAATTTTTTTCCTAGTTTGTGTTGGTGTTTATTCCAGTGCACTTAAAGGAACTTCTAAGGAGCAGCCAGTTCCTATACTCAAAACTCATAAAAAAACACTGGCCAACTGATAAGATCTATTCATAGAATGAGATATTCTACACTTTAGGCTCTATGGGACCTAGGAGGGTGTTCCTATTAGTGTCCACTGGTATAGTATTCTATAGAACACATCATATTCACAGATCATTTTAATTGAAATTTAATTATGCAAATTTCACTGAGGAAATGGATTATTTCTAGTTAACTTGCTACCATTCCAGCAAAATGCTACCCTGCATGACAATCAAACTAAGATTTATGTAAAGACTTAAGAAATATAAAGTGAATTCAATCGCTAACCCCAGGCTGGTCACACTTCAACAATTTGATCAACCCATTAGCTAAATCTTTAAGAAAAAGACTAGTGCCTTATTCAACTGGGAAATGGAGTAACACATACAATTATCAATAATACAAAGGTGACTTTAAACCTTAATGGAATGGACTACCCACATAACAGATTTTCCTTAAGGAGCTCACAATTTTTGATACACAACTGCTTATCAAATCCATTATAAATAATCCTAAACCTATGACTCCATTTGAGCATTTAACTGGTCACTTGAATCAAAGAAGAAAACAAATGCATACATTTGAGATTATGTTCAAAAGAAAATGAAACTATTATTAACAATTTCATTCAAGATTTACTCAAATCCACACAAGGAGAGAAAATGTATCAGAATTATACTTTCATTTATATTCATATGTCAAATCTATATAACAATTTAAGACAATATATATATGTTCCTTTAGAAGAGCTCAAAACAGACCAACTATTCTATTTCTATCATGAAATCTTGTACACATGACCAAGACCTAACCAAAAAATTTCATCTCTCTCCTTCAATGAGCCTTGAATTCCATTTTATAAGTCAAGCGAGCAACAAAATTTAGGCTCCAAATGCAATTTCACTACATATTTTCATTTCAATGCAAAATTTCATTTGCATTTCAAAATTTCCCATGTGTTGAATTTGCAAGGAAATGGTGCAACATGGGAAAGACCAAGATGTAACCACCATCAAAAAAGGGAATGCAAAGGGCCACCAAAATTCCTTTGTCACCATCTATGCTATAAATAACCAAGAATCCATATCGCCATGAGGGAACACGATTAACGTTCAACACCAAAATGTGTCATGCACAAAAAAAATAGGACCCCCAATAACAACAAATTTCATCAACAAAAATTTAACACCCCACACACATCAACCTTTCATTTACCAGCCACGATACACATGCCCACTCTAAGTCATCACAAGAGGAGGAGAGGAAAACTCGACTTCTTCCTCGTTCTTTTCCTTGCCTAATACACTACCAGTCCGCCCACTTGGAGTTTTGACGACCAATGGTGAGATACCCCCTGACCAAGGAGTAGACCCTGACATAAGAGTACAAGGTACCAAGTGTAATCAGAGTCGGTCTCAGATTCAGTATTTGAAGTACTACACGTAAGATCGATAAGCGAGTGTTGGCGTCCATAGGAGCCATACCCATACCTTATTTTCCTCTCAGCCTCGGTACTGGACTACATTGGATTCTTACCTTTATCCTTCTCCTTTCTCGAAGAACCACCCTTGAATTGTATGCTTCAACTACACTTGGTAGGTATGAGCCTAGGATTCTCAGTGGGAACACTAGCCTCCATTGCTTAAGCAACTTTTGGTGCAACAGAACCAGGCTCTCGAGAGCTGAGACAAGTAGACCTCCTCACTAGTTTGTGCATTTTCTTATCTGTCAATTTCTGAAAACTACCTCACCTCATTCAAGGAAACATCTAACTGATAAGTGTGAATGACATGAATAGAATCTATTCCTCCAATATTTATTACGTGAAGCGATGGCATCGATAATCAAGGTCTAACACACATGCACAACCCAATTGGCTCATTGGTAGATGCACTATCACTGTTTAATTCCCCATATGCATGGAAATATGTAGACCACTCCACATGATTACCAGTGCTTACATCTCCACATGAGTTGAGATCAACTCAATCATTCTGTAGTATGTTAGTCATTAATGCGAGCTAGCTACACATGGTAAAAATGACCATTACGTGTTGTTTATCAATTTTGAATGCTATCCATCGACCTTTTTCCTTGGTGGATGATCTAATAGCCAACTTTTGTTTGACCACCTTTGATTTCCAGTGGCTCTTCACTGAGATATTCACGACCAATCACTTTCATCCATGTCGGATGACATCCTTGCAATGTGGGGACTCCAAAAACTAAGCAGATCGAGACAAGTGTCGAGATATCGCTGATCTCGCTAGCTTTAACCATCGTTCATTTTCACCCAGTAAGCCAGCGAGGAACAATGAAGATCATTTCTCACATTTAATCTCAATCATTTGTGGAAGGTTTCAGGCCCTATGAGTGGTAGTGGGAAGTGGGTCCCGCACTGTACGTGGACACGAGTCTTCCTTTCACCAGCCTTGCTACTTTTAACCTGCTGGTGGCGTACGACTCAAATCTCATCCAAGATCCTCAAATCTTGAAACTTACACTTCACATAAAATTAGCATTTAATGGATGGGACATGGTCTGGTCAGTGATGACATGACCACTAGGGGTTAATGACTTAATCTTAAGTCACCAAGTTAAAATTTTAAAGCCCAACTTTAGAAAGAGACTTTATGTGGTGGGAAAAGGTGACCGATTCATGGACTAGAGGGGCTGGTAAAATAACATGCCAAATGGCTCAAGAAATGACTTAAGGATTTGATGACTGACCAAACAAGTCAACATAAAAACATAATTTTGGAATGCTTTTATGAATAAAACCCTACTCATTCATGGGGACAAGGGTTTTACAATGGATACTAAATTCACGGAAGCAAAGAGAAAATTCCTTAGAATTTTATAAGTTGCATCAGTGGCTCATGCTCAAGGATGTATACCCTTGGTGGGTATGGTGAGAAATAGATCTTTGATTGAAGCAGACTAGGGCACATGACCAAAAACCAAGAACATACCCAGACTAGGCAAGCAAATCCAATAGGAAGCAAAAAAATCAGACCAACATATATACAATACTTACAAAATGTACATTGGATTATTTTAGAAGGTAGAGAGCCAAGGCCCCAAAATTCAAGGACAACTTTTCCTCTATCAAAAACTTTATCCTGTTTACCCTACAATGAATGCACATAAGTAATATGTAGTTTCAAATCATCAATGTCACGATGATCAATACCACCCATGTCACTCAGAGAAACATTGAAAAATTCATCCCTTTCCATTATAGGTTTCTCAACCTGAATCAAGAAAGTGAATCCTTCATATTCCACATTTTCATGAAGTATATAATCATCTTCAACTTGTTCTTCAAAATTGAAAACCTCATAGACATTCTGGTTCAAAT
This sequence comes from Sequoiadendron giganteum, assembly GCA_007115665.2. Classification (NCBI taxonomy): domain Eukaryota; kingdom Viridiplantae; phylum Streptophyta; class Pinopsida; order Cupressales; family Cupressaceae; genus Sequoiadendron; species Sequoiadendron giganteum. The sequence continues at coordinate 236,584,534 of CM021105.1, read as the reverse complement.
TAGGCCAATCCTCAATAAATTCAGGAAATACAATATAACCAAGTCTATTATCAACATGCTCATGACAAGTACTAACCCCGTGAGGTGAAAGAAGTTCCATAATCAAATCCATCATATAAGGAGTATCTACAAAGAATTCCACTGTAGCTTCATACTGTCCTATATCATTCTCATAATCACTCATGTCTTTGGAATGCCCTTCACCTAGGTGAAAAGGTACTGCAATGTGTGCACACTTTGCAAAATTATCAAGTAATCCCTTCTCCTCAACACAAGTCTATTTTTTTGCAATGTTTATGCAATCATCATGTGGAATATGAGTACTTGACCTTTCAATTTTTTTTTCAAACATACCACTTTTCACCATAGGAGAATCAATGCAACTATGTGCATCCTCTTGGCTATCTTCATTGTATCTAGAGCTAACACCATGCTTGGGAACTTCTTTACTGATGTTTGCATTCTCATACCTTTCATGCAGTTCGAAACTTAGCCAATCAGAAGTAACATCTTTACTGACAAAACTACCCACCTCAACACAACTTTGATCTTCACATGGACTATCAACAACAAAACTATTGATAAAAATTTCTAGATTCTCACTAAAGTTTTCTTCAAAAAGAGGGTTTCTTCTATACCAGTAAGGAATGTGATTTACCACCTTATCATCCAAAACATCTTCGTCAAATAAAACATTTTTCCATACATTAATTGGATGTATCTATCATCTTTAAAATTAGGATGCCAACAATCTAGATTATCAGTGTACTCAAGATCAGTAAATTCACTTGAAGAACATAGAGAAGCAATCTCACTATTCTCCTCATCTTTCATATCTACAATAATTGATCCATATTTAGAACATTCTTCACATGATGAGAACTGCTCAATGTTTAGGAAACATACACCTTCAAGGCTATTAACATACCTCCTACTAGAAGCAAGGTATTCCATCTCTACTTCATATGAAGAATGATATTCAATCATGAACTACCCCATTTCGGTCTCCTCATTGATAGGTACATGATGACCGCTAACCGAATCAACTTGGAAGGCTTCATCCTTCACCTCTTGTGTATGTTCACAGCTTATGACATCCCCAAGAAGATAATTAGATACCTCCTCCTTGTTTTCATATTCTATCTCTTCATCCTCATCATTACTGCATGTATCTGTTTCTAAGTTGCTAGTGAAACAACAACATTCAACAGTCAATTGTTCTACCTCTAGTGCTTCTCTTGGATCTGACACTCTAGAGGTTTGATCTCCTTCAACATGACAACTACTGGTTACATCATGAGTAATAGACAAAGGCACATGACCATGCTCAATTTTTGCCACAATATTAATCCAATCTACAACTTGATCAAGGCTATGAGGCTTCAAATCCTCGGACCATTGGCTAGACCCTGACATATATGCTTCACAAAACAAGTTAATGCACATTAGATCACTAGGTCTAATATACTTGGGTATTTCCATCAGAGCATCCAAAAATATTGAAAATAAGTCATATGGTGACTCATTTGCATGTCTTCTCATCTTAGATAACTTCTTGATAATAAGGGTTGCATCAAATTTTCCCCTCTTTGGCTGAAGTGAAGATAATGCTTGCTCACATGTTGTATTTCTTGGAAGCAAAGTGGATACAACATTTGTGAGATATCCTCCTTGACAAATCCTTTTACCTTCTGACCTATTTGGCCTAAAATCTGAGGCAATGATGGGACTACTACTAGCAATTGCAAGAACTTTCATCATTGAGTATCTTAAATTATTCTCAATATCAATGGCAATGTGATATGCCTGAAGTAATGTTGCAGGCTCTTTGTCTCTCAATAAGAAGCTCATCTTCTTATCAAAAGCCCCTAGATATACAACCAAACATTTTGCATCATTAGGCATTATGTCTTCTGGAATTTCTCTAATTGCCTTTGCAAATTAGAGATTGAAGGCGGGAACTAACTCCCCCTCATTTATGTGGATTTCCATGAAATTGTTTCTCACCACACTTGGATTTACCCTTTTACCAAATTGCTCAACAAAGGCTTTCATAAATTGATTCCATGAAGCTATGGAACTCGCTAGAAAATATGAATACCAATCCCTGGCATCTTCCTTCAAGGATTGAACAAAGAGCTTCATGACAACATCTTCATGATTCACTTCATAATCCCCCATCATATCCATGAATATTTGCAAATGTTTAGAGGCTGATTCAAAACTTTGCCCAGTGAATTTGGGAAAATGCTTCCTAACATTCTTAGGAATCAAGTTTGGGAAAAATCTAATACCACTAAAAACTGACATATACCTTTCAATAATAAAATACCTTTGAGGGCATGACATGGCTTCTTCACCCTACATACCTTACTTATTTCTTTATAGGGAGGTTCTCTAAAAGGTAATGCTTAAAAGAATAACATACTTCTCGGAGAACTACAAAATTTGCACATAAGAAGTATGAAAATAATTACTACTATTCCCTATCTTAATGAAAATCCATCTAATAAGGAACCATTTATGATCTCAAGTCTTGAAAATTTATCATAAATTTCTTTCAAATAGAATAATACTTGCTTTAGATTTATGAGAATACCTGGAAACCTTGTATCAACTGCTAATCTATCTTCCTGATTGCAAATTCTGTAAATCTAGAAATCTTCTACACAATTCAACTGGTTCTTAAGATAGAATCGCCACTTGCTTTCACAGAGGAATAATATTCAAGAGTACATCTTGTTCTGGGTTTTCTCCAACAACAGAGTCGCACTCATATCCTTTGATCTTTGCTGCAATAAATCTTCTCTAGGTTCAAGAACTTCAATATTTAAACCAAATTCAGAATAGAAAACAATAATATGACTCTATAACTAAGCAGTCTAAACTTGGAGATTCAAACTTCCCCCTAGCAGAGTCACCATTTTGTTGGTGTTTTTTCCAATGCACTTAAAGGAACTTCTAAGGAGTAGTCAGTTCCTATACTCAAAACTCCTAAAAATGACTGGCCAACTGACAAGATCTATTCATAAAATGAGATCTTCTGCACTTTAGGCTCTGTGGTACCTAGGAGGGTGTTCCTATCAGTGTCCACTGGTATAGTATTCTATAGAACACATCATATTCACAGATCATTTTAACTAAAAGGTAATTATGCAAAGTTCATTGAGGAATTGGCTTATTTCTAGTTAACTTGCTACCATTCCAACAAAATTCTACCCCGCATGACAATAAAACTAAGATTTATGTAAAGACTTAAGAAATATAAAGTGAATTCAAACTCTGACCCCAGGTTGGTCACACTTCAACAATTTGATCAACCCATTAGGTGAATCTTTAAAGAAATAGACTAGTGCCTTATTCAATTGGAAAATGGAGTAACACATACAATTATCATTAATACAAAGATGACTTTAAACCATAATGGAATGGACTACCCACATAATAGCTTTGTGTTAAGGAGCTCATAATTTTTGATACATAACTTCTTATAAAATACATTGTAAATAATCGTAAACCTATGACTCCATTTGATCATTTAACTGATCACTTGAATCAAAGCAGAAAATAGAGACATACATTTGAAATGATGTTCAAAATAAAATGAAACTATTATTAACAATTTCATTCAATATTTACTCAAATCCACACGAGGAGAGAAAATGCATCAGAATTATACTTTCATTTATATTCATAGGTCAAATCTATATAACAATTTAAGACATTATATATATGTTCCTCCAGAAGAGATCAAAACAGACCAACTATTCTATTTCTATCATGAAATCTTGTACACATGACCAAGACCCAACCAAAATATTTTATCTCTCTCCTTCAATGAGCCTTGAATTCCCTTTTATAAGTCAAGGGAGCAATAAGCTTCGGGCTCCAAATGAAATTTCACTACAGATTTTCATTTCAATGCAAAATTTCATCTACATTTCAAAATTTCCCATGTGTTGAATTTGCAAGGAAACAATGCAACATGGGAAAGAACAAGATGTAACCACCATCAGAAAAGGGAACGCAAAGGGCTTTCAAAATTCCCTTTGTCACCATTTGCATTGTAACAAACCAAGTATCCATAATGCCACGAGGGAACACGATTAATGTTCAACACCAAAATGTGCCATGCACACAAAAAAAAGGACCCCCAATAACAACAAATTTCATCAACAAAAATTTAACACCCCACACACAACAACCTTTCATTTACTAGCCACCTGACCTTTTCTAGTGCCTAGACCATGATACATGGGCCCACTCCGAGTCATCACAAGAGGAGGAGAGGAAACCTTGAATTATTCCTCTTTCTTTTCATTTTCTTAATACAATAATAGTCTGCCCACTTGGAGTTTTGATGGCCAATGGTGAGAGAAATATTACCCCCTGACCAGGGAGTAGACCCTGACATAAGAGTGCAAGGTACCAAGTGTAACCAGATTCGGTCTTAGATTCATTATCCAAAGTGTTGCACATAAGATCAATAGGCGAGTGTTGGCATCCATAGGAGCCACGCCCATACCTTATTTTCCTCTCGGCCCTAGTAGTGGACTGCACTGGATTCTTACCTTTATCCTCCTCCTTTCTTGAAGCACCACCCTAGAATTATAGTCTTTGAGTGCACCTAGTAGGTACGAGTCTGGGTTTCTTAGTGGGAACACTGGCCTCCATGGCCGAAGCAACTTCTAGTCCAATAGAACTAGGCTCTTAAGAGCCGAGATGAGCAGACCTCCTCACTAGTTCACACATTTTCTTATCTGTTAATTGCTCAAACCTACCTTGACTCATTCAAGTAAATGTCTAACTACTAAGTGTGAATGACATGAATAGTAGTTATTCCTCCAATATTTATTATGCAGAGCGATGGCATCCATAATCAAGGTCTAGCACACATGCACAACCCAAGCGGCTTGTTGGAAGATGCACTGTCACCGTTTAATTCCCCATATGCATGGAAATCCATAGACCACTCCCCATGATTACCAGTGCTTGCATCTCCAAACAATTTGAGATCAACTCAATCATTCTACAAGATGTTAGCCATTAATGCGAGCTAGCTACATAGGGTAAAAATGACCATTACGTGTTGTTTATCGATTTTGAATGCTATCCATCAATCTTTTGCCTTGGTGGATGATCTAATAGCCAGCTTTTGTTTGACCAACTTTGATTTCCAATGGCTCTTCACTGATATTTTCATGACCAATAACTTTCATCCACGTCAGATGACATCCTCACAGTGTGGGGGCTCCACAAACTGAGTAGATCGGGATAGGTGTCGAGATATCACTGATCTTGCTAGCCTTAACCATTGTTCATTTTCACCCAGCGAGCCAATAGGGAACGGTGAAGATCATTCCCCAGATTTAATCTCAGCCATTTGTGGAAGGTATCAGGCCTTATGAGTGGTAGTGGAAAGTGGGTACTGCACTGTACATGGACATGTGTCCGCCTTTCACCACCCTCACTACTTTTAACCTGCTGGAACTTAACTCCCTTGGGTTGGCGGGGTACAACTCAGATCTCATCCCAGATCCTCAAATCTTGAAACCTTCACTTCACTTAACATTATCATTTAATGGATGGGACATGGTCTGGTCAGCGACGAAACGACCATCGAGGTTCAATGACTTAAGCTTAAGTCACCGGGTTAAAATTTTAAAGCCTGACTTTAGAAAGAGACTTTATGTGGTCGGAAAAGGTGACCGGTTCATCGGCTAGAGGGGCCGGTAAAATAACATGCCAGATGGATTTGATGACTGACCAAGCAAGTCAACATCAAAACATAATGTTGGCATTATTTTGTGAATAAAACCCTAATAATTCATGGGGACAAGGGTTTTACAATGGATACTAAATTCATGGAAGTAGAGAGAAAATTCCTCATAACTTAATAAGTTCCATCAGTTTGAACACCTTTATTATTATCACCTATAATTTGATATTTTCAATGATTTAGTCTTACATACCTTGGAGTCTTAGGCTCTTGAACTTTAGGCTCTTCTGTACTTTCACTAGTTTCTTCCTCTTGATTTTCTTGATTCACTAGAATGATTTGAACTTGATTTAGAGTTTGAACTTTGTTTCCTTTATCTGAACTATCATTTTGATCATCTAAATCATATATGTAGGTTCTAGATGGTCTAAATGCGTCTTCATCAACCTTGACATTAACACTTTCAATTAATTTTCTCAATCTCTTCTTGTAGCACTGGTAGGGTTTACTTTTAGTAGAATAACCAAGAAATATTCCTTCATCACTTCTAGCATCAAACTTTCCTATATCTTCATCTCTTTTGATATAACATTTACTTCCAAAGATTTTGAAGTATTTAATAGTAGGCTTATGACCAAACCATAGCTCATAAGGAGTCTTACCGGTATCATCTTTGATATGTACCTGGTTGAGAGTGTAAACTACAATACTCATAGCTTCTATCCAGTAGATATGAGGAACATTTCCTTCCAGAATCATAGTCCTAGCAGCTTCTTGAATTGTCATGTTCTTCCTTTCCACAACTCCATTTTGCTAAGGGGTCTGCGGGGTAGATAATTATCTCTTTATCCCATGCTCTTCACATAAAGAATTAAACTCAATGGAAGTGAATTCACCACCTCTATCTAATCTCAAACATTTAATCTTCAAACTTGTCTCTGTCTCAACCATAACCTTGAAAATATTGAATTTCTCTAGAGCTTCATATTTTTCCCTTAAGAAAGTAACCCACATCAATCAAGAATAATCATCAATAAGTAACATGAAATACATGTCACCTTGTAAACTTTTGATTCTATAAGGACCACACAAGTTAGTATGCACAAGATCCAATACTTCATTTGAACAATGTTGTTTGTTTCTGAATGAAACTCTAGTTTTCTTCCCTAACTGACATTCCTTGCATATATTATTAGTAGGTTTTATCAACTTTGGAAGATCTCTCACTGCCTGGGTAGAACTTATCTTGATAATATTGTCAAAGTTTACATGACATAATATTCTATGCCACAACCCACTTTCATCAACTTGAGCAATCAGACAACTTTTACCAGTAGTACTTAGGTAAAAGATATTACCTTGTGTTTTTGTACCAGACGTAATCACATTCCCAAAACTCCCCCCATCTTTGAATTGAAGATTATATCCCTTGTCAACCATCTATCCAACACTTAAGATATTATGCTTCAAACCTTCCACATATAAAACATCATCAATATTATGCTTACCATCAAAAGAAATGGATCCTCTGCCATGGATTACACCAACTTTTTCATCACCAAATTTTACAACACACCATCATAACTTTCCAATCTCACAAATTTACTTTTATCACCTATCATGTGATGAGAGAATCCAATGTCAATCACCCATTCATATTTTTCTTCAACTTTGGTAGCCAGATCTTTCTCCACATTCATGCAACTAGTAGATTCAGTAGGTACTGGATTATTTTCCTTGATAGCAATAAATACCCATTCATCCTCACTTACATTCCCTTTATCAGATTCATCATCTATCACACCTTCATCAGTAACATAATAACACTTTCTTTGGAATCTAGGCTTGTTAGCTCTTGGCTTAGCAACTGTTTCAAGACACCTTGAGGAAAAATGACCTATCTTATTGTAAGAAAACATTTAAGAGGCAATTTCCCTTTATACTTACCTTCTCCTTTGGCTACCCTTTTGACAAGAAGTGCTTCAAGCTCATCTAGTTTTCTCTCTTCTTCAATCTCTCTCATTTCTTTCTCATACATGGACATTTTTCTAGAATAAATTTCTCCTGGATCATATCTCTACATATCTTTCCCAGATATAATAGCTTTGAATGAAAATTCTATCTTAGGAAGATATTCACCAAACTCACTTAACTCAAAAGCAACAAGCTTACCAATCAACATGTCTTTGGTTACATTTGTCATAGTCTGGATCTCCTCAATAGTAGTAGCTTGTGTTTGTACGCAATAGGCATGGATCTATGCACTTTAGCAACAATCCTTGATTCTTCCAATGTTCCACCAGCACATCAAATACTACACACAAGTTCATTCACCCTCTACATAAAAGAAGTGATGTTCTCATCTTCACCCATTCTCAATGTTTCATATTTCCCTTTCAGGCTCTACAACTAAGCAATCTTCACATGGGTATCACCTTCATACAAAGCTCCCAAATTTTTCTAGATCTCATAAGCAATCTTCAACTCCATTACATTTGTAATTTCAGAATTAGTCAGAGCACTCTGCAATGCTTCCTTAGCCCTGATATTGTACTTGGCTTCCTTAATCTCACTTGTAGTAGAAGGACCATTCTGAGGGATGATATATCTACTCTTTGTAATTGTCCAATAGGGTTCACCAATGCATCTCAAATTCCACTCTATTCAAGTCTTCCATAGAGAATAATTTTTTCCATCAAATCTCAGACTATCCTTCTTATAAGTCGCCATCTCAAATCACCTCAAGCGATCAAGCTTCTCTAGAGGAACCTGCTCTGATACCATTTGTTGGCAACATAAGGGAAATAAACTAAGAGGGGGGATGAATTAGTTGTCATAGAAATTATACTTATTAAAATTATTCTTAGATCTAATAAATAAACATGAAAGCATAAACCATCACCACATCAAAAACACACATAACACCAAGATTTTTGCGTGAAAACCTTGTTAGGGGAAAAACCACAGTGGAGGTTAGTCCACAAGTTTATACTCTATTAAAGGTATTATAAATGGGGAATGCACATGCATTCAAGCACACTGCCTAGAGCTCACTGCTCAAATACAAAAAAGGCTTACTGCCCAAAGGAAGACACACTATCTTATAGTCACATTCAAATTACATCTGACAGATCTTGAACTAAGAAAGTAGCATATGCTAATGTCTAATTACAGTTCTAGTTAAGCACATAAACACTTTCTTCTACTCACTCTTCTTCACAATTTACTTTTTCTTTCAAAGTATTAGAAAATTATTCACAGACAACACTCACACATCTCACTTCTTGCACACCATTCTCCACAAAATAATTGATCATATATATCCACAACTAAGGATAATATCAACTGCTTGTCGACCCAACAAAATAAAAAATGAGTATAAAATGTCATCCCAAATCAATAAGAAATTATCAATATGAATCAACCAATGTCATCCAAAACATATTAGGGACCCAAAACAACATATCTCAAACACAAAACACCTTAAACAATTAGCCTCGAAGATCCACAACACGCTACAATCACCCTGTCGGCCATGGACATGAACTCACAGAAGAAAATCACCAATCACGAGAACAAAGATCAATGCGAACCAACATGGATAGAGAATTATCTAGAAACATCCACAAGCATCATGAATCATCACAAAAGCATCCACAACAACTCAGATTACTAGAATCACATCATCTTCTTTCAGGAACACTAACTAAAGCAACAAAACAATTGTCAGAACAAAGATACTCATAACTTGATTAAATCTTCATGTGAACCTTTGAAAATTTTGGTGGATAAACTAGATATACTCATCAAAAAACCCTTTAATCTGTAACTTCTCACCACCAATATGTGTATCTTTATCTTGGATAACTAGGTATTCTATATCATTCTATTTTCACATATTGGGTTTAAGACCCAATATTTTTCTTTTTTCTATTTTTTTCTATTTAATATGTAGTGACTATGTTTCCCAATAGATAGGCATCGGTCTGGAACCATTATCCAAACTCACACCATCAAATCAAACACAAACCAATAGTATAGGTCTAGGACCTTTTATGCATCCATGACTATGAATATAACTAGGGGATCATTCTCAAGTGAAAATTCATTAGACATATTCCATGTTGGATATGTGTGCATATTTATGTCAACTATATAGTTTTTTGAGGTAGCTAGTTGTTCTTAGTTCAATGATAGTCTTTGGGACCAAGACAATAAGTTAGGCTTTGTTGTCCATATTTAGTTATTGTTCATATTAGGTGATTTTAATACCTATTAAGTTATGTTCCTAAGAATACACTCTCAAGTATAAGCTCAAAGCATAGGAGATATAACCCACTCTCATAGAGTTAGCTCAAAGTCCTCCATTGTTCTCTTGATGAGCTGATTTAACTTGCATGATGATAATCTTGACCTCATGAGTGATATTTTATTCTAGGAAGTGGAGAAATTATTTTAATACCTAACATGTTACACAAGCCAACTCCAACAACTACTCATATTCTTTATTTTATAGAAACACACATAAAAAAAACCCTAAGTTGTATTAAAAAATTATGCACTTCTTAACCATGAGCTTACAAAACTATGTCCCTCTCATTTAATTTTTGGTACTTATTTTTCCATTTTGGTACTATTTTTCAAATGTTTTTCAATGTACAATCTATATTAAATATATAATGTCTAACCCATGCTATGGATGCACTCCTAAATTCCCTAGGTGCACCACAAATAAATTCATATTTTTACATTATAAATATTATACAAGGCATAAAAACACCTTTTCTAATAGAATAATGTAGGTGAATAAGAAAAAATAGAGGAAGGGAAAGGATATTGATGAGGAAGAATTTGGGTTATTAGGGGTTACCCACATCATAATAAACACAAAGAATTATCCTATATGGGCTTCTACATAAGCATAAGCAGTGGCTAACTTCCATTCAATTCTCTATCCATAAATGGGATAGATAGTTCTTGTATGTGTAGAGATCTATAACTAGTATTTATTGTTTGATTTTTTGTTCACTCAAATATGTAGTGTTGTATCAAGACCATTCAATTAATATAAATACTACATCCTACAAAACTAAAATTCTAGATACACTATGGGGATAAAAAAAATTGATTCGTTCAATGAATATATACATCCTACATCTAGAGATGTATTTGATTCAAATGTTATAAGAGGGCCCTATCATTCATAGTGGCTTGGTGAGAAACTAGAGAAGAGACCTTTGATGGTGAATAGGGATTGTTTTATACCCACCTCAAACCTTGTCACTTAGATGTTTATATTTCATCCCTTGTCTTTAATGGGCACAATCCCTATTCTTCTAGCTCAAATTTTAATTTATTATCACACTATAGAGGATAGGGTGCCCATTATGGAATAGGGGTGATATGCAACATATCTAGGTAGAATAAGATATCTATTTGGGAGCTCTAAGAGGAGTGAGAAAGGTGAATATTCATCCTCCTAATCTTCTCCAAAATTTTATTATGTAGGTTTAGCTTGATACCATTCACTACTCTTGGTTTCATTGTTTATTCTTTCTTTCTAGAGTTCTTTTGGTTGGATAGTTTTAGTTTTTTCTTAGGTTGTTGTTTGAATTTGAATTGTTCCCTCTAAATTGTATCTTAATTTTCATTCTTTATTGTTTGTATTGTGCTGTACTTAGGGAATCTACATTGTGTCATAAATTGGTGATTGATATTTGTTCCCAATTTGTGAAAAAACCATATTAGATATTGAGCATTAATTTATCTCATTATACCTAGTGTAGGATGGTTTATGGAGGGTCAAGAATTAATTGAAGAACATTATTTAATATTCCTCTCATATGGGGGTTTTGGTTTTTTTGTTTCAATCATAGAATTATATTTTAGAAATATTGGGGAGAGATGGGCCATTGTGGAGGAATATTTGGGTAATTTGTCATATAAGGAGCATTGGACAAGAAAATCCATAGCATTCTAGAGTCTACAATTCTCATAGTGGTCAATAATGGTGGTTGTAAAAGGAGAAGGTTGGGGAATGTTTATGACATCAACTAAGAGCCACCCTTCGAAGGAGAACATGGTAAGATACATTTTACAAATGTTCTCACCAGCTCTCCTAGTTTAGATCTTTTGTAAGATTTGAAAAAGAAATAAAATAGACTAAGTAACACTACAATATTTTTTGTTTTCTTGGATAATAATTTCCATCCTTCAAGAAAATTCTTTGATTATTGGCTTGAAAAAGTGTAAGGTAAGAAAATTTGGTTTAATGCTATTTTCATCATAATGATTCAAAAGGGTTTGTTTATCATTTTTCTAAAAAACCAAAACATGCAAAAATACAATCCTCAAAAAAGAGTTCTAGAACATAGGTTAGTGTATTTTCAGAGTTGTACCCTAGTTAGTGAGTTCTAAATCAAAAAAATATTAAACTATTTTACTCCAACATGAGTATAAATAAATAATATTTCTCCTCAATTGTGGAAATTTATTTCCCATATTCTTAAATTCTTGGGGGAAGTCCTTCAAACAAAAGAGACTAGGGTGAATTTACCTCACCTTAATGCTAGGATTCTCATTTCACTGAAATCCAACATAGAAGTTTTTAAAACCATGGAGATTCAATAAAAAAAAATAGTTTTGCTTACATTCTTGAGCTATTGGGGATCTTAATGCTTTTTTTATTTGTAATAAGAATGAAAACCAAAGAAAATATTATCTAAATATTAAGAAAAATACCCAAATTTTAATAATATAAATATCAACAAGAGTCTTGTTGATTAAGATAAGATCCCTCAATAACATAAGATGGATAATGAAGGCCTTAAAGAAGATAAAAATGATAATATAAACATTGAAGTTCAAGGAAGTCCAAGTTTAACTGATAATGGTCAAAGTTTCTCCCTCATGCGAGAGGTGGAATATAAAATCATTCCTACCAGAAACGAATTCAAGGGGATGAAAATAATCCCCTTGATATTCTCAAAGAACTTCTTAATAAAAATTCTTAGCAACTAGCTCTAGACAAAATAGAGCCAAGGGTATCAATAAGGTTCCCAAACCCTCTCATATAGTGATAAAGATAGCTACAATTATAGAGAATGAACATGGGAAGGTCCAAAATAATATTCCAAAAAGGAAAAAATTAATGTGGAGCATGATAAACCCCTCTTTTTAGAGTTAGGAGATGAAAAAATAAGATGGAACCTTTCAATTAGGAGGTTGTAGGTTAAAAAATTAGCAATAAAAGTAAAGAAAATATGCCTAAATGATTTGATAGGATCTACAAAAACTAAAATGCAAGGGCTTGGACAAAAAATACATTATTAATTTTTTGTCTAGAGGAATTATGTTTTCTTATCTACTAGGCATGATAAAGGAAAGAGTGTGTAAGGCCCCACCTTGAGTAAAACTAATATAACCCTATTTTTTTATGATGCAACTCGTATATTGATAATTAGATAGGATGGAATCAATAAATGATACAACCCTAATTATCATATGGTGGTATCATGGGCTATTTAGGTAAACCCTACGAGAACTATTCCTCTTGTTTTAATCACCAAGACATGAATAGGTTCAAGTTGTGAAAAAGTTTATTTAATGTTTCATGGAATTATTATAATAGGATTTTGGTAAATCTTATATGATGGTACATATTGTAACATGCTGCCAAAGAACCCCAGAGGACAACACTACTATACAACAATAATGCCATATTTTCTTTTAAAGAAATAACAAGAAGTGTAAATAATATCTAAACATAACATATAAGTTAAGTTGTTTCCTCTAAAGTTCCATGACTGCATTACTAAAAAAACTATTAACAAGATCTAAACATACATCATGAATTAACTAACAACAAGAGTTCATTTTTAAATCCATCGGACTAAATGAATAAAAACATACATTTCCATAAATGACATCAGATACATAATCGTTAAATATCATATACTAAGAACTAATGAGTACATATTCAATTTCTATTACATGGGATTACATCATTACATTGTTACAAGCTTACATCAATTCTTCCCTAAATTCAATGGGAAGAATACATCAATATTATATTACATGATACAAATGAGATACAAGTTCAATACATAACATAAGCAACTACCTCTTTGAATTGGTACAAGATCCAGAATATGTTACATAAGGCACATCCTCCATGCTCATAAACAACAACTAGGGAAACCCCATGAAGGAAAAGGAACAATTCACTCGACCATGTGGAACCCTAAGGTCCACCCCCAGTGCTAGGAGATAACAATAAGGTCCCTCTACTTCAAGCAATCAAGAAGATAGACTGCTAACACCAAGTACCAAACATGGATCCAACATAACAAAGTACACCATGAAATCACATAAGAAAGACATTGCTTTCAAAGGGATGCACACAATAAAGGGTAACACATGAATAGGGAATGTTAGATTGCATTAGGGAGGAGTGTCATCACATAGCTTGCTATGGGTTCTCCTGGAAAATCTTGCTAGGCCCCAACCCCCATCCTAGGTTATCCTGGCAGCCTCTACCACTCCCTGACCCCCATACAAACTCATGCATAATCAAAATACCTTTCATGAGGACAAGGTAGTTGATCTTTCCATTACAGGCCTTCCCATCTCATCTCAAGCCTAAACGAGCACTTGAACCATGAGTGAGGCATGACATTATCTTGATTAATGTGAAATCTACCCAACCCCCTAATACATTAATTAGGTTATCATTGAGTTAATAAACTCCCAAATGGGTTACCCTAGACACCATTTTGGGTTCTGACCCCCATTGAGAGCCACTCCCCCTATATGCAACTAGAAGACCCAATACATCAAATAGGGTAAGTCCATCTTGCACAAATTACAAAATCACATGAACAAACACATAGAGCAAGGCATGGACCCTCTCACTCACAAAACCCAACCATAATTATGAATGAGCAGTGCAAGGCTGAAACCCTCATGTTCACATTTTTAGTACATAATCAAATATTTTCAAAAATGAAATAATCATGAATCCAACACTCAAGCTAATCCCATAAGCCTCTGGAAGTCTCCCAATAACCACTTTACACAAAAGACTTCAACTCTTGAACATAATAACAATACATCATATAAGCAAACAATTTCAATACTATAATTACAAATACAAGGTGGATTGACTTTCTGTGCATTAAGTGTAGCACCCATCCATTTTTCTCTTTTGATCAAACATTGTGTTTCTCTGTTATGCTTTGTTTTCTAGTAGTGCCTTGACTTTGATAGAGCATGATACTTTGTTATTATTTGATTGCTAATTTTGGAGCGATGTTGGTTTTATATTATGATGTGATGGTACATTATTCTGATGTTTATTATTATGACATGATTTTTATTAGCATAGTTATTATTTGAATTAATATTGTTACATGCTCATGATTAGTTTATGGATGCTAGATTTGTCAATTTGTTGTGACATTGTATTAGTGAAGGGAACGAATTTGCATCACTTGCTTGCGAGTGCCCTACGATTCCACGATTCTCTATTTACAATGTGTTTGATTATGATATATATGCATGTTCGACATATGCTTTGTTTGTAGGTTTGTAAGTACAAGACATCGAATCCATCTGGTTTCACAAGTTTGAGTGTGTCCACTACCCAACAATATTGTTGATTGGGAGATAGTAGCTAGGTTTCCCTTATCAAGCCACAACCCTAGTCATAATTTGTTGTTAGTTTTATTGGTTATGTTTTGTTATTACATTGTTCATTTTTGTCTTGATGGTATTTATGTTGCAAATTGTGTTTAAGGAATTAATCTGGAGTATTGTGTTAGAAGATTGTAATTTAACTTAATTAATTAATTTAATTTATTTGGTAAAATAATTTAATCTTAGGATTAGATTTATTTTATTAAGTAATTAAAATTAAATTAGATTTATTTTAAATTATAAATACTATGTGAATTTGAAATTATTAAAATGTTTTAATTTCTAGAAATATCTAGAGGGATTGGTGTTAATTGATTTAGAAGATATTTGTTTCTCGACATGTGTTTGGAAATCTTAATGACGGTTGTTGAGAAAAATGTTTTCACAAAGAGAATAATTGTTGGAACAGAGAGAGGTAAGAAGTTAATTCATGGAAGAGAGGAGAAGATGTTTTTGGACATAGGTTGTTTAAAATGGAATTTTGTTGTTGAATTTAGGTTGTTGAAATTTGGGGAAAAGATAGTCTCGGGAAAATTCTTTGGGCTCTAGAATTTGTTTTGTTTTCTAGAGGAAGCTCTGTTGTTTTGGAAGAAGCTTGGTTTCGTGGAAGAGGCTTTACATCAATCCACATCCCCTCAAGTGTTTGGAAGGCTCTACATCAATCCACATCCCCTCAAGCATTTGGAATTCAAGTTCCTTTGTTATTTAATTTAATTTCATTTTGGAAAGATTCTTAAATTAATTTGTTGTTTGGAAAAAGATTGCCTATACAAACGAAGAAGCTTTTGAGCTTTTTGTTAATTGAAAAATGTTGTGTCTAAAACTTACCGTGAAATCTTCTGTGAAAACTATTGTAAGTTTTATTTGGGATTGTTGTTAAACAATGAAGAACCCAAAAGAAAAACATTAGGAATTTGGAAAAATCTCTTTTGGGAAGAAATTAAAATTCTCTATAGAAATTCTTGGTAGAAAACCTCTCGAAAATTTTCTTGTAATATTGTCTGTAGAAATTCATTGTTCTCCTTCCTTTTTAGATTTGTTATTTGGAGAAATTTGGAAACCCCTATGTTGAAATTGCTTTTCTCTATAAAATTTGTGTATCTTCCTATAGAATGTATTGTGAAAATTGTTTGCCTGATTGAAGTATTCGTTTTGCCAAATTTTATATATTGATGCAACCAAAATTCACAAGTAAATTAAAATTATTATTTAAAAATATAGACACAAAAACTCAAAATACTTCTGAAAAATCTTCTTTATTTCTCATTCCATCCTCCCAAAAATGAAAACAAACTTCCCTTTAACTACAAATATGAAAATCGCCTTTTTTTGGCAATTTTTTTTAGAAAAATCCAAAAAATTACCTTTTTGACACTTTAATAGCTTTCTTAACTTGCCTTTTTTGGCAATTTTTTCATGTTTTAAAAACTTTTTTTTTTAACTTCCCATTTTTTTTTTAGCAATTTTGCATGCTTATCCATATGGCCTATGAAAGTTGTCAATTATTTGAAACTAATTAAAATGACATTAGTTGTCAAATTGCTAATTTAATTACATACAAGAGTTTCAAATTAAATTAAATAATAAATTGAACAAATTGTTCAATTGGACTCCCAGTCCAAAAACTTATGGCCTCCAGGAGTTCCTACATCATTCTTCTCTGGTTGAAAAGAACACAACTCCTGCAAGTTATGGTCTTTAAATGGTTGTCACTTTTTTTATTTAGCTTCTTCAATTTTCATTTGTAGATTCCATGCTCATCCCGAATCCATCTCTTTGTCTTATCTACCAAAACATTATTTCTCAACTTCCCTTGCAATTTGATATCTCTTCCATATTTTATTCTTCCTCTCTTTCTATTTCTTTTTACATAGTTCATCTTCCACCAATATACACTACTAAGTCCTGAAAAATCATAAAATTTAGTTTCCTCTTCTTCAATAAAATAATCAAATCCATTTGTTACCTCCTCCTCTATTATTGTTGAAACAATTTATTCATCATCAACTTTGATTCAGTCTTTTTGTTCTTCTACAACATCTCCATACAAATTTGCACTCACAAAACTTGTCTGCATCTCCTCTACATTCAACTCTTCAATTGCATACATCTCATTATCTTCTTTATAATAATAAAAATCAGAAAAATTAAACATTACCTCAATGATTTCTTTCTCTATTTCTGCTACAATATCTTTCTCTTCATCACCATCTACCATTACATTTCCTCTTTCTACATCCTCTATCATCTTCTTTTCACATTCATCAGTCACTTTCCCTTCAAATAAGATATCTATCTTTCTTATCTCCTCTTTGAGTAGGAGATCTTCATATTCACCAAATTCTTTATCAAATATAGTACCCTCAAAGTCCATCATCTCAGCTTCTACTATACTACTCAAATCAACAATATTCAAATTTATTGCCTCTTTTTCTTCATCTCCATTTTTTGCTACAACTTCTTTTATTTCATCATTCATGCCTTCCAAAAGACATGTCTCCTCAACTTTAGATTCAGAAAATCCTTCCCACTCATTTTCTTCTTCTTTTGTGCCACATGCATGACATTCTATTGCATCTTCTTTCTTACTTGCAATCAAAATATCATTATAAGGATAATCAAAATTACCTTCAACTCTTTTTTTTTTTCCTCCTTTCAATCTCTACTCCTAGTTTTTTCACTTGTTGCTACAACTCTATCATTCTAACTCTTATTTCTTATTGTTGTCTCTCTCTGATTTTCTCAAGTTTAGGAATCCTTAGAATCCATCTAATGACAAAAGTCTTTTTCTTCTTCCGATTTTCCATTTCTAAGGCTTCACAAATCCTTAACACAATTTTTTTAAATCCTCAATTTCTTCACATGTAAACTGCCTCATGTTCGACGATTTGTTTACAAATCTTCAACACTTTCAGGTTTTATTGCAAACTGCCTCACACTTGACAATCTATTCACAACCACAGGAACCTCTGCTCAACAAATCATTCCTCTTACAAATTACACATTCATCTGCAAAGAAAAAAATCCATATAAATACCAACCCTTAGGTCCTAGTGCAAACTGCCTCCAATCAATGCTTTTACCTGCACACTCAAGAACTCTTGCTCTAATACCAGATGATGCAACTAAAATTCACAACATGTATTATTATTTAAAAAAATAGACACAAAAACTCAAAATACTTCTAAAAAAATTTATTTATTTCTCATTCCATCCTCCCAAAAATGAAAACAAACTTCCCTTTAAGTACAAATATGAAAATCACCTTTTTTTGACCATTTTTTTTACAAAATCTGAAAAATCCAAAAATGACCCTTTTTTGGCAATTTTTATTAGCCTTCTTAACTTGCTTTTTTTGGTAATTTTTTTCATGCTTTAACATTTTTATTTTTTTAACTTTCCATTTTTTTTGGTAATTTTGCATGCTTATCCATATGGCCTATGAAAGTTGTCAATTATTTGAAACTAATTAAAATGACATTAATTATCAAATTGCTAATTTAATTACATACAAGAGTTTCAAATTAAATTAAAAAATAAATTGAACAAATTGTTCAATTGGACTCCCAGGCCAAAAACTTATGACCTCCAAGAGTTCCTACATCATATACATATATATATATGTGTGTGTGTGTGTGTGTGTGTGTGTGTGTGTGTGTGTTGAAATATATATATATATATATATACATATTTTTTTTTGTTAAAGTAGAAATCTCATATTGTGAAACCAAAATGAAATTTTTTATTTTGAAAAGTTCTAGAAAATGCATCCGTACAACGATTCTCTATTTATCGCTGATTTTGGTTGAAGGTTTTAATTTAGTGATAGAAATATGGGGGAGTCATCGACTGCCCACAACCGATCCCCTTGAAGGGGAGTCAGTGTTGTGAAAGTTGTTGGCGCCCCCTCTATGGGAAGGCCGGTTGTGAATAGTCAGCGTTGCCTTTAAAGGTAGCCTTCCCCATTACTCAATACCGATACTTCTATTAAAACTCAGTCCGCCTTAGATTTATTGTGATTTCGATTTTCTTTAAACTTTAAACTTTTAATATATATATTAATTTTAAGTTGATTTATTTTAAATATTTAAATATTATATATTTAGGTATATTTAATTATATATATACAAATAGAACATTAAATAGGTGCATGTAGTAATACATAGTTAAGGATTTTTAAAATGATATGCTTTTGGAAAAAGAAGGAATAAATATTTTTATTTAAAAGTACTTGAGGAATTGATATTAACAAAGAGATTGAATTTCCTCTACTCCCTGTGAAAGAGATTTTCTTAAATTAGATTATTTGGGCAATATTTTAATGTATTTCACTAAAGGGAAATTGGATTTAGGAAATCCGAAACATAGATTTATTTCTTGTTTAAATTTCCCTTTTAAATGTAATTTCTTATATTTTTGTTTTGGGGGAAATTGTTTAGAAGCGTAAGACTTCTGGATGTGGTAATTTAGTTGGGGGTTGTTGGATTTTATTGTCAGCCCTTTTATTTCCCTTGGGTAATGCGTATAGTTGTTATTAGTTAATCACCCAGTTACCATGAATGGGGATGTTATGCCTTTATGTTTTGGATGGGGATTTAATATCCATAAGAGTGCATAGTTACCCTTGGGTTGTGGATTGTTCCACATGTTGTCTTTAGGGGAGTGGATTTCAATGCGGGCTGACACACAAAATGGTGCCAGGGTAACTGTTACCAATTTTCACTACAACTCAATTGGTAGAGTTGATTAATTTGTTACATCTTAAAGTGGAAGTCCAGTTATTCTACATGTGTTTTAGGTGTTGTTTGCACTACATTCAACAAGTGTCAGTTATGCATTGTTTAAGAGAACTGAGTTTAGGAGTCATTACAAATAAAATAGAATATAAAAATTGAATGTACAAATGATTAAGCATAACAATGCTTTCATTTATTTCATGATTCTATTCACATTACATATTTCATTTGATTGCAAGAATACATATGATGGTACATTTTTGCATTTGATGCATTTCTTTTCAAAATGAAAAGTAGGAAGAGAATTTAAAAGGATCCACACAAGCCATGGAGATAACTATTACAATGCATCACGAGGAGCATTCTACACTACTAAATATGTAGGAAAAGAAAAATACATAAGCATGGACATAATCATCATTGCATGTTGTCGTTGGCCAATGCAGAAGTGGTGCACCATCCTTCACCTTTGAGCTTCGGTCGACCTGTAAGAGAGGAAAGGGTTTGTTAGAGATCCGATTATGAAAATTATTACATGAACCACCAACAATAATGTAAAATGATGCTAACAATACATTGAAACAATTGAGAGAAATAGGACGTGGACAAAAGAAAAAAAGGAAACATCATAATAACATATTGTTTTTTTGCTAACATTGTTTATTTCCTATGCAGGGATAGGAAAAGTCATGTAGCTGATCAGCTTATGAGGACATAAAAGCATGTGGAGTAAAATGAGCTCCCACAATGGTAGAGCTCGACATGCTGCCCCTTAAGCTTACAAGTGGTGTAATGCCCCGCGATGCAACCTTAAAGGAAGTTGTAATAACTACTTAAATAGACTACCTTTTTTTTTTATTAAGTACAAATAACATGCAAGTTCACTACCTAATGCCAACAACCTCTAAGGTTATGAGACAGAGGTTATATAGAACCTCAACAAAAAACATGAATCTAAACCATGTCATTTATTTACTTGAGAAATTAAACACATACATTCCAAATAAGATAAATTACATCATAGCATAAGAGATAACATGCAATTTCATTTATCAATAATTAATCAATAAGATTACATCTCTCATTCCCCAAACGAGGCAAGTCCAATAAATATGGTTACAAATACAAATTTCCACCTCGATAACAAATGAGGGGTAATAAATCACAAAATCAACTGAAATAAATAAGGCATGAAATGAAACTGGATCCCACGAGCTCTCCAATTGGAAATCTCGTCCACATGAATAAGAAGAAATCCCAATAGAGTAAGGTGCATGCCACCCAACCAAGTGGAACCCAAAGGCCCACCCCCCATGCTAGGAGATAGTAACAAGGAATCCTAGCCAAGGCCATCTACCTCTAGACACATGATAATACGTAACTGAACCAAACTGAAACAACCAATCACATGTACCACACAAGTATAATACAAGTACAACTCTAACATGGTCACATTGCTTCCAGATATAAAACAAATCAAGTATGTTAAGAAAACCATACACATAATAAACAAGTACCAACTGTTTTCCTAGACAGAGTGTTATCACATAGCTCGTCAAGGTTTACCTCTGGGAATCTTCATAGGCTCCAACCCCCACTATGGGTTATCCTGGTGCCTCAACTGAATCCCGACCCCCATACTCACTCATGTGGAATCAAATAACTCTCGTATAGACAAGATAGTTGACCTTGCCATTCCAGGCCTTCCCACTCAACCCAAGTCTAAACGAGCCCTTGTGCCTATGAGTGAGGCAAAATTATCTTGATTAGTGAGAAGTTAGTCCTAATCTTCTAATTATTTTTTTAGTTATCACTTGATTAAACCACCTCCAAAGGTTATCCAGTTTACCTCTTTGGGCTTTGACGCCTAACAGAAGCCACTCTTCTACTTGACAAAACACAATCAAACCAATTACCAAGGGAACCCAAGTGCATACAAAATAGATATTACAACCACTCCAACTCTAGGAGGAAACCTAAAAAAAAACTCACTCCAACACTAGAGGTAACAAACATAACAAAGCCACTCCTCTACTAGGAGTCACAAATCACCTAAACAACTCCTTCCACAGGAGGCACAAAACATCCCCATTCGTGGAAACCGGGTTAAACACTGACTAGACACCATGCACTACCCAAGGGATTCACAATAGGTTGAAAAACATAATACGACAACCCACATGGTTAAAAACCCCATCTGGAAGACTCATTAATCTCTATCACACAATTTCCCCCAAACTATAATAGAAACAGTTCACAATCAAGATGAGCAAGAAGATGAGAATTAAATCTGCTTGGATTCACTAAATCCACTTCTTTTAATAAAATTCAATAGATTATTGCCACACTAAAACCAATTTAATAATGTCTCTTTCAGTCATAAGAATAAATTTAAATCAAATATTTACTCCTTAATTGCTTGTAATTAAAAATAAAATAAACATTCTCTTCTTCTATTTAAAACATATTATTTTAAGTAACTACCTCTCCTTCCCAAAATAGATCATTTTTAAAATCATTCAATCACGTTACTAACACATCTCTTTTAAATTCAATATTTATCTTTTCAAATATACTATTCTAAAATAATTTCGTCCATTCAACTATTATGCATCAATCTAAAATTCCTCAAATACATTTAAATCATGCCATTTGAAAATCAACATTTTCCTAAACATATTAAATTTATCTCTACAACTATAATATATACCTTTTATATTAATATATAATAATATTTTAATATTATAAATTATAATATAAAATATTATTTAAAAAAAACATATTTTGATATTATAAAATATCATATATATTTTATTAATAAAATATATATATTAATATTTTAATATTATAAAATATAATATAAAATATTATTATAAATATTTTAATATTATAATTTATAATATATTAAATATTATATACATATTTTTTTTTATTTTTTTTTAAAACCACAAACGAAAAAGGCCCCATGCATTTACCTCAGGTCGCATCTTTGCCTTGGACCGCATGCATGAGGGTTTAGCTAGGCGGTTGTTTGTGCCACTCGCGGTTACAAGGGGTGGTCGACTGTTTACACACAACCGAACCCACAGTGGGTGCGGCTGTGTAAACACAATCGACCCTTACAGTGGGTATCGGTTGTGTTTAAACAGCCAAACCATTGTGGGGTGGCCGAGGGTTGTGTTGGGCGCGGCTCCCCCCACACGCCTCCCTCCACTGTAATTTTTTTTTTTTTAAATTGTTTTAACAAATAAAAACAAGGGTTTAATAACCTTGCAGATTTTTATCTGCTAGTTGGCTTTTTTCTCTAAAAATTTGGCCAGCATAACCTTACTAAAATGAAATTTATTTATATTTTCACAAACTGAAATTGCAAAACAAATTGAGAAAACAAAGTTGAAGTAACCATTTACAACCAAGAACTCTCTTTGTTTTTTTTTTGTTTTGGATAAAATTTCATTTCCAAATATGAGCTCCAAGTTTGAGAGCAAGATTTTAAAATGGGTTTTATTGTAAATCAACAAAGTTTTTGAATTTTTTCCAAACAACGATCTACAATCTTGAAACTTCCAAAATGACACTAAATAAATAAGAAGAAAACCTGAATCAAAAGCTTGAAGGTTGACAATGGTGGTTCTGGATCCCTCCTCTGGTTCCAACTCCTCCAACAGATTCAACTTCCCTTCCCAAAAATCCGAAATCCAACAGCAATAATCCTCTTCTTTCTTTTCCTTTCAATTTTCATCCTTCCTCCAATTTTTTATATGAAAAATCCAAATAATAGCCAAAAAAGGAAAAATATCTATTCAACCACCATAATCAATTTTTAGAAACAAAACAGAAAACATCCCAATTTTCAATTTGCATATTTCTAATTTTCAAAAATATGAAATTTTAAAATCTTTTTTCAATATCCCATTTAACCTTTTCAATTTCCACTTTCACACAAAATACCTATAAATTTCAAAATGCATAACTTAATTTTATTCAACATAATTAATTTAATTAATCAATTAAATAATTCTAATCCAAGATTAAATCATTTTATTAATTAATAAATTAAACAACATTTTTAATTTTATAACTAGATTAATTTAATCAACAACTTAAATACACAAGCCATTTATTTACCTTTTCCTAACTTGCAATTTAAATAAAATCAAGGAAAAAAGCACAATATTAACACAACCAAACCAGACTAAAACCTAACGACACACTATGACTAGGGTGATGACTTGGCATGAAAAACCTAGCTACTATCTCCCAATTGAATACCGTTGGGCAATGGACACGCTCAAACCTGTGATACCAGGTGGAGTCGATGTCATGTACCTGTCAACCTGCAAACAAAGAGTATATCCACATGCATAAATATGGCATAATTAAAACACACAGTGAAGAGGAAATCATAGAATCATAGGGCGCTCACAAGCGAGTGATGTGATACCATCCCCTTAACCAATACAGTGTAACTAACTGACAAATCTAACATAATAATTAATCCAAAGCATAAAACATCATTAATTTGAATATCCACTTATGCTAATTCAAAACATGCCATAATGATAACATCAGAATAAAATACCATCACATCAAAATATAACATTCACATTGCTTTATAAATAGTGATCACATGGTAACCGAGTACCATAGTCAAGGTACTAATAGAAAATACAACATAAAGGAGAAGAACATTGTTTGCACAATAGAGCAAAACAAAGGGGTATTACAAGTGGGCTAAGTAAAATAGTACAATTATCGTGCTCATTTGAGCCATTCATGAAGGAGTAAAATAGAGTTTTATCCATCAAAGCATTAGGTTTTTTTGTTCATTCATAACAATCAGGTCTGAGTAATGAAGTGAAAGATACAGGTGGACAATAAACTTAACAAATTCAATTCAACTGAAATCCATCATTTTCATTTTGGAAAGTTTTAAATATTGTTGTCATATTAATTGCTTTTTGTTGCCTTGGGTTCTATTCATGATTATTTATGTTGTTTCATAATATTCTATTTTGGAGAAGCAAGTGTTTTGTGTCATAATGGTGATAGTAAATAGGCATACATAATGCCTTGTCAATGGAGCACTAATAAATAATGAAAGTATTTGAAGGAGTTTCAGTTTCTCATTTGCCTTATTTTGTGGAGTGTTTGAGCTGAGAAAGTACTCTTTTCTGAGGTATTTTAATATGAAATGAGTGATCAAGGTGAATGCAATGTGCAAGTAAATCAAAGAGGCCGAATCTGGTTATGGACAAAACAATTTGTGAACTCATGAATATAGTAGGAAACATTGCTTTATGTCATGGAAATTCTAGAAATATGGATGCATATTTTTTTTGAGACATTTGAGTAAATGGGAAAGAAACCTACATGACATCATTGAAGCTACAACAATAGTGTGAAGTAAGTCTTCTACTTCTC
The DNA here is from genome assembly GCA_007115665.2 of Sequoiadendron giganteum. NCBI lineage: Eukaryota > Viridiplantae > Streptophyta > Pinopsida > Cupressales > Cupressaceae > Sequoiadendron > Sequoiadendron giganteum. The sequence continues at coordinate 236,558,959 of CM021105.1, read as the reverse complement.
CTGAGTTAATACATTTATGCCATAATTTTTCAATGTCAAGCAAGTTGGGTGCAAGTGAAACAATTGCTAATAGAGTATTATTTTCAGAATAGGAAAGGAAACTACATCTTTCTTTTACAGAGTACCCATTTTGGGTTACTAATTCAAAATACAGGAGGTTTTCTTTCATTTCCATAATACCCATATGATTTTTTTTTACTCAAAGTGCATATTTCATTTTAAAATGCAGAGATGTCACCTTGTTACAGTTAACCCACATGAGGGTTTGACAGAAATACAAAAGTAAATGGTTTTCTTTCGGAATAAAGAATACCCACATGGGTTTGAGTTTTAAAATACAAATATATTCTTGTTACAAAATACCCACATGGTGATTGATTTCAAATGTAGTTTTCCCACTATTTTCAGCTTACCCATGTAAGGGTTTTTACAAAAAATGCAAAATACATACAATGCCATCATGGGTCAAGCCTAGTGCATGGAGGAAATGTAGAAAATGTAATAAGAGTTTCTTTTTTTTGAGCTCATGTGAAGATAATGGAAAATACAATACTTCAAATGCTCAAAATAGACATGACAGGCTGCACATGGAGAGCCTTTCTTCTTCTCAAATAATAAATACCCATGTGAGGGTTTGAGTTAAGAAATGTAAACACAGAGGGAGAAAGCCATTTTGAAGTTTGATACAACATTTGAACTCATAGGAAATGAAGATTGAGTCCACACATGGCGCGACTTGCAATAGGGTCTACACTATTTTGTAAAAAAATAGCAGTCATCCTTTGCATAGAAGCTTTTATAAGCTTTGGTTTGATAGAAAAACAATGGAGAAAGGAGATAAAACTTACCATTGCATGCCCGTAAGAGAACACATAAGTTGTGGCAAAGCTCATAGATCTTCCAAGCAAAGCTCAAGTTCATACAATGGAAGCCAAGGAGAGTATAAACAAAGCACAAAGAAATGAAAAAGGAAAATCAGACAATAAGCTCATATAGGCCGCGACCTTAATGGCCATTTTTTTCCTTTCAAATGAAGAGGGAAGTCACAATGTACAGTCTGAAATCATCTTACCTTGTTCATTCATGGAGTTTTGACCAATTTGCATAGAAAATGAAGAGCTTCAAACTAAAAATCAAGCTTACATGGTGGCGGCGCATTTTCTTCCAGTAGAGACAAAGTGTGAAATGAATGAGAGATTAGGGTTTGAGTTTGGTTTTGTCTCTTGCCCTAATTCGAGTTTAGGCCAAGCATCATGGGTTAAGTTAATGCCTTCAATATTTTCTATTTGATAATATATGAGTGGAGAAATTTGAACTTAGGGTTTACCATGGTTGCAAATAAATCAAACTTAAATTAATTCCTTGTGTGACCGAATTCTTTCATTCCCTAGGTCGAAGCTTGGTGTTTTGTAAGACTTAATAAGTCTAAACCTTATGTCTTAGGTTTTGATTTATTTCAAATTTCCTAATACCTTGTGGTATTTCAACTATATCTATGCCTTAGACAAAAAAGTGGAGAGTGATTAAATGCCTTAGGCTTTTAGTTTGATTGATTTTCTAGAAATCAATTTAAATCATATATAAATACTACCTTAGGTAAATATATGTCTTAGGCATTTAATTTCAATTGATTTTAAAAGAAATCAATTAAATATAATGGTGGAGATTGTTTATGTTTTTTATGATTTTTTCTAAGAAAAATAAAATTTGTATTGGAGAGATAAGATATTTTTGCAAAGATTTTTAATCTTTAATTCTAAAATAAATCAAGATGCAAACTACATGTTTTGTAAAGTAGAAGTTAAAACAATATCCTATAAATTGTTTTTTCTTTGTTGCTATTTTTAGCAGTTTGTAAGGCAAAAGAGAGTTGACTTTTCCTTGGTCGAATTTGAGTTGCATGGAGAGGAGATGAAGTGTTTTTTTTGTTTTTAAAGCAAATTAGACCTATTTTTAGGTTCTTTTCAGCATGCACATGCAAAGAGTGAGAGTTTTCCATTTCAATCACTCATTTTGAGGCAGTTTTAGATGCTTTTCCTTGAGCTCAGCTTAGGGTTTTGAGATATATCTAGGAGAAAAACTTAGTTTTCTCAGTTTAGATTATTGATTCTTCCTCTCATGTTGAAACAGAGAGTTTTGTAAGAAAAAATTTGTACTCAAACTTTGATACTCCTTCAATTAATAAAAACAACATTCCTATTTCTCAATTTTTGTGTCATTTGTAGTTATAGTTTGATGTTATATTGTGATTTATGTTTACAGAATCCTTCTCATGTCTTGAAATTGTAGTTTGGTGTAGAAAACTCATAAAATACAGGTTGCATGTTGTATATAAAACCTGAATCTTCATGCAAATCAATGATGTGTTGAGTGTTCATGAGAGATTGTGAAGTACTATTGTTTTCTGAGAGTTGTTTGTGGGTAAAACCTAGAGTCATCATTAAGTCACTTTAAATCATAGTTTCATTTCAGTCATCTTTCTAACTCTTTATCTCAGAAAATCATTTAGGATAGAATATATCATTCGGACAACCAACTCACTCTGGAGATTCCTTCTTTGATTAGATCACCCACATATGAAGAAGGTTTCCATGTGTCAACAGATAGTTAAATTCTTTAAATTTATCATAGGGTGCATATCTGATTGATAACAACTTTTGGCATGCCTGGTGGCACTCTAAAAATTAATTTCAAAAAAGTTTTAGTTTTTCTTAAATTGTTGTTTGGTGTATGCAGTAATTTATTCATCCTTTTGGAGGCACATTTCAATATACCTGGTGACTCCGGTTCTAATTTTTGCATGCAGCCTTAGTGCAACCCACGCATGAGAAAAATATAATCAAGATCAAGTTCCGTACCATTTGAGTACTTGTAGCTGTCCCCACCGTGAAGGAGAGGCAGAACTGTAAGAAGAATATTTGATACACCAAGGAGGTCAACATCAATACCTCCAGCTCTCAATTCTATTGTCCTATCATCAGGAAACCCTATTCCTGTATCACAAGCAGAACCAATGGTGATACAACATGCTTTCATGCCTTTTAACGGGGGTAGACCATTAAATATTGCTCATTATGATGATATTCCAACAACTTTTAGGAGCCTATTGTTCTTTACTGGAGAAGACCAAACCAATTCCATTGAACACATTCGAGACATGGCCACTCTATGCTTAGTACACAACATCGCTCAAGAGAACATGGCACTGAGGCTATTGGTTGCATCGCTTAAGTGAAAAGCTTTGCAATGGTTCAGAGGCCTCACAACAAACTCAATCGCAACATGGGATGCATTAGGTGATGGCATGTACTAGTTTTTTGTTGAAAAATAAGATCATTTATCTTTATTGGAGTAGTTGAGCATGATCAAGAGGGCTCCACACGAGCACTTGGTTGATTTCAACTACCGGTTCTAGAGAACCTAGGACATAATCCCTATAACGGTAAAACCTTTACTAGATCATGCCTTTCTATTTTTCTTAAAGGCTTTAAATAGAAATATTTTAGTTATGACCCAATCTATGGGAGGTCACACACTCCCTAATGCTTTTGATATCGCCATCTGGGTAGAAAATTGTCTTATCCAAGCTGGAGAAATTCCACCCAGGCTTCCTATGCCCTTGTTTCCTGAAGTCCATTTGCCTATGTCCATATCTTTACCACCCTTAGTTGTTTTTCCCACTATCCCAGCAATAGGTTATCAAACCGTAGCCCAAGAAATCACTGCTCCAACCCAAAACCAAGAGTTTCAAGAGATAAAAAGCATACTAAATACCTTTGGGAATGATCTCGTAAGAATTAAAAAGCAATTTGTCCAAGAAGATAAGCCATATCAAGCCCCATATCAACAGAATTAGCCTACTAGGCCAACTTTCCAAAATGACTATCAAGGTTAGAGGAATTTTTTTAACTCAAGACCATTTCAGCCCTACAACCCAAATGATGCCAGTTCATAAAAGGAACTTGTGCCACAAAATAACATTTCCCAAGATTTTGATTGGTGCTACTCATGCAATCAGCCCCATAACCAGTCATCGTGTGTAAATGGCATGAGAAATCAGGCCTTAATGGTCCATAACAGCTATGCTAGTTTAAAAAGTGTTCCAAAGTGGTAGAGTTATGAGTTATGTGGCATGAATGGTCAGGATCAGCAAGATTCTCCTGTTTCGGCCAAAACTAGATAAAAAAAGAGAGCCATGGACTTGCGGTAGCAAGCTGGAAATTCACAACAACAACCTACAAAGGAAAAGAAACTTGTTTCTTCATCAAATGTTACTATTGCAGCACAACCTAAGATACAATTTTTGCAAAGAGGTCAAGAGGTACCTATCAAGGAGCAGTCCAAGACACAAACACAACCTTTGTAGAAAGGAAGCAATGTTGTTGTTACTAAAAATCAACAAAAGGTAACTCCTATTTCTTTCAACATTGTTGAATATCTTAAGAAGGCTACTGTCAATATGTTAGTTATGGATGTAATGCATATTCCAGGTTAGAAAATTTTGTTGCAGGATGCTTTGGCTGAGCTTTTTGTTTCTGATAACAATCACAAAAATAGTAAAGTCATGCTTGCAAATAGTTTGGAGGTTAATAATAAGATAAAAATGAAAGAGGTAAAACCTCCTCCCTTTTATTTGAGTTTGATTATTGGGGACAAAATAGTGCATAACTATATGGTTGATTCTGGTGCAAGTAGCTTCGTCATGCCTAAGAGCTTAGCTGATAAACTAGGTCTTGTTTAAGAGCCTAACTCTTAGAGGGGTGTAGTTCAGTTGGATGGGTCTGTTGTTAAAACTACTAGTATAATCAAGAATTTTGCTCTTACTTTGCATGCATCCCCAAATTTTGCAATCCATCAGGATATACATGTTATTGATCTACCACCCCACTTTTCCATTTGCCTCTCAAGGGATTTTACAACCAAATTGGGGGGTTTCTTGTCTTCTGATTGGTCTCATATGTTCTTTAGAACAAGATATGGTACAAAAGTGACCATAAAATATGAACCTTTAGCCAAAGACCATATTGAACCATATGTCTTGAGCCCTATAAATGCTAACCTCTACATCACCCTTGTACTAAAGGAGCAAACCATGACCTTAGACTGCAACACCCCTATAGAAAATGTGAATCTAGATGAATGGGCAATTGAAGATCATGAGCTTGATCCTTTCTAGAACATAGATGAGATTGGATTAGGGGTTTATATGATTCGTGAACCTAATTTTGATATGCCTAATCTATTTAAAGAGGAAGAACAACCTGTAGAGAAAGAAAATGAGCTTTGGAAGCTTTATTTTCATGGCTCAAGGAGCAGTGTAGGTGTTGGTGGTGGAACCATGTTGATTTCACCATAAGGAAATACGTATTATTCATCTTTCAGGTTTGTGTTCAGCTATATGAATAATACAGCTAAATATGAAGCACTAGTGCATGGCCTAGAATGGGCGTGAAAGAGAGGTATTAAATGCTTATGTATTTATGGTGATTCAGAATTGATAGTGAATCAAGTTAGAAATCTGAATGCTACTAAAAATGATTCACTTAAGAAATATAATCATCATGTATGGGATTTGATAGAAAATTTTGATGCTTTTAATATTCTTTCAATGCCTAGAAATGAAAATAAGCATGCAGATAGGCTCGCTGCCATAGGAGCCCAATTTTATATTTCAAATGAGATTCAAAAAGTAGAGGCACATCAATATGTAAAGATTATAGTCAGAACTTCTATACCTAACAATAATGTGATTTGGTAGGTTTTTGATAGCGATGAGCAGATTGTAAGCTTCTTAATTGTTGAAGCTGAGTTTGCTGATGGAAATCAACAAAAATTGGCAGCAGCAATATGATAATCAGATTGTGCAGTTGAAGACAAACAATTTTCCAAGGGGAATGGTCACAGTATAATCCATATTTAATTCTGATGACCAAGCAAGAACATACAATAGCAACATGACTGTCAAGGAAGAACACTATGAGGCAACCGCGATTTTCAAAGGTAAACTGCTCAAGTTGGGAAAGGTATGTAATAGAGAAGAACATCAAGCTTTCATCCTGTTATGTCAAGAATTTAGTGATGTTTTTTCTTGGGCTCATATAAAGACTTATAAGTTTTTGATCCAGAACTATCCCAACATACCATTTAATTAGAACTTGGAGAAAAAATTGTAAGGCAAAAATAGAGACCTCTTAATCCCAAATTAGAGCACCTCATGAAGGTTGAGCTGAATAAGTTAGTTGAGAGTGGCATTATTTTTCCTATCAAGCATACTTCTTGGGTGTCTAACTTAGTTCTAGTTAGGAAGAAAAGTGGGGAAATCAGATTGTGTGTTGATTTTTGATATTTAAATAAAGCGTCCCTGAAGGATCACTATCCACTCCCTTCCATGGAGTAGATTTTACAAATGGTTTTTGGTTCTGACATATTTTATTTACTAGATGGATATTCAAGTTACAATAAAATCTTAGTAAAGTAGGAGGATCAATTCAAAACAACATTTACAACTAAATGGGGCACCATGGCCTATAAAAAGATGCCTTTCGGCTTATCCAACGTTGGAACAACATTTCAGCGAGTGATGGACATGGCCTTTCACAGCCTCATGAACAAGTTTTTTTCTGGTATATTTAGATGATATTACTATTTTTTCCAGAAATGCTAATGAACATTTTGAGCATTTAAAACATATTTTTCAGAGGTGCAGAGAGTTTGGAGTATCTCTCAATCCGAAAAAGTATATTTTTTTGTGCACGAAGGTAAACTCCTTGGACACATTGTTTTAAAGCAAGGTATTTCTATAGACTCTGAGAGAGTCTCTGTTATTCTTGAATTACCTTTACCAAATCACAAGAAAAGCTTACAAAGCTTTCTTGGAAGAATTAATTTTGTGAGAAGATTCATACCTAATATTGCAACTTTGTTGCAACCTCTCACTTCCATGCTTAAAAAAAACATGCCTTTCAGTTGGACCAGAGAAGGTAAGAGGAGATTTGAGCAGATAAAGGAAGCCCTTGCAACTGACCCTACCCTCATTAATCTAAATTATGACAGAGATTTCATCCTTTATTCTTTTGGAGGGATTGATACCATTTCAGTTATGTTGTGTCAGCAAAATGATGAAGGCTTAGAGCAGCCTATAGCATTTTTCGGCCAAGTATTACATGATTACGAGGTGAAGTATTCTTTTGTTGAGAAACATATTTTTTCTGTTGTAAGAAGCCTCAAAAATTTTAGGCATATGTTATCCAATAACAAAATTTAGTTATTAGTTTCCCATTCAACTGTTAGAGACTTCTTACTTAACCATGATATCAATGATAAGCGTGTTGGTTGGATAACCAAGGTGATGGAGTTTGATATTGATATTAAAATAACCAAGCTTGTCAAAGGAAAGGGTTTGTGTGAACAAATTGTAGAAAATACACCGGGTAGCAGCTCAAAAGAAGCTGAAAGTGTTGGTACAGTGCTAAACAATGAGGATGTAGTTGTTGTTTCAGTTCCTGTTGCTACCTGGGTGCAACAAATGATGCACTATTTACAAAATGGTGAGTGCCCCAAAGGTTTGGACAGAGCAAAAAGAACGTAGTATAGATTACAATCTATTCCTTTTGCAATTATTGATGCCATTCTTTATTGGAGAGACTTTCAAGGTGTTTTGTTAAGATGCATTGAGCTTGATCAAGTTGACAAGTTGTTAGGAGAATTTCATGATGGGCCTTCAAGAGGCCACTTTGCTACAAGAACAACAACCCTGAAAAATCATGCAGACTAGTTATTATTGGTTAGATCTATTTAAGGATGCTATTGCTTGGGCCCGAAGATGTGAAAAGTGTGCTCTTTTTTTTGGAAAACAAAGGCTTGCAGCTCTGCCTCTGCATCCAATTCAAGTGGATCAACCCTTTGCCAAATGGGGTTTAGACTTTATTGGGCCAATCAAACCACCTTCAATCGCGGGTCATAAGTGGATTCTTACTGCAATAGATTACTTCACTAAGTGGATCGAAGTTGTTTCTTTGAAGGAAGCAAATGAGACTTTTGTACTTAATTTCTATCAAGACTTAGTATCAAGATTCGGTACCCCATATTCAATAATCTCTGACAATGGTTTAGCTTTTATCGGTTTAAGGATTTATGATTGGTCAATTAGAAATAACATTTATCTAAACACATCTTCTAACTATTATCTGCAGGGGAATGTGCAGGTAAAATCTACAAATAAGAATCTGATCTAGATAATCAAGAAGATAGTTGAGAACAATCAACGAACATGGCATGGAAACTTAAGTTAGCCCTTTAGGCTATTAGGGTGAATCCTAAAAGGGCCATTGGCTATTCTCCTTATGTACTTGCTTATGGAAAAGCAGCTAAATTACATGTTTCTATTGAATTAACTACTTTGAGCTTTTTTAAAGAACTGGAATTGTTGAATGAACATCCTCTTGAAGTGAGATTTGCACAGTTGATGGAGCTCGAAGAAACTAGAAAGGAAGCATTAAGACAAATTGAAATACATCAAGCTCAAATGAAGAGCTCTTTTGATAAAAGGGCAAGGCCACGAGAATTCATCATTGGTGATCTAGTCTCTAAGTGGAATGAATATAAGAATAAACCTGGATAACATTCCAAATTTGAAGCAATTTGGGACGGGCCTTATGTGATCATGAAGTGCAAGGAACACAATGCTTTCCAACTTTCTAAGTTGACTGGAGAGCTACTATTTATCCCAGTTAATGGGATCCACCTCAAGCATTGCCTCTGAGATGAGTATTGTTTTGTAAATAAGTAGAGTAGTTGCTGCAAATAAGTGCTTTATCCACATTTCTTTCATTTTTTCTACTTTCCCTAAGCGTTGTTGTGCATGCTTCGGTTGGCCATCAGGGCTTGTTAGTTTGTTTTCAACATTGCTTATTTTTGTTTTTCCGTTGTTTGGAGTATTGTTATTCAGATTTCTGAGTTTCATGAAGGGGCAGATTTGACTCCGTGCCCAATCGAGTTTTAAAATACAACTGATCTAATTCTTAATTGGCAAGAATTTAGCAAAAATCGCCAACATGTTACCAATTTTCACTACAACTCAATTGGTAGAGCTAATTAATTTGTTACATCATATAGTGGAAGTCCAGTTATTCTACATGTGTGTTAGGTGTTGTTTGCACTACATTCATCAAGTGTCAGTTATGCATTGTTTAAGAGAACTCAGTTTAGGAGTCTTTACAAATCAAATGGAATATAAAAATTGAATGTACAAATGATTAAGCATAATAGTGCTTTCATTTATTTCATGATGCTATTCACATTACATATTTCATTTAATTGCAAGAATACAAATGATGGTACATTTTGCATTTTGATGCATTTATTTTCAAAATGAAAAGTAGGAAGAGAATTTAAAAGGATCCACACAACCAGTGGAGATAATTGTTACAATGCATCATAAGGAGCATTCTACACTACTGAAGATGTAGGAAAATAAAAACACATAAGCATGGACATAATCATCATTGCATGTTGTCATTGGCCGATGCAGAAGTGGTGCACCATCCTTCACCCTTGAGCTTCAGTCGACCTGTAAGAGAGGAAAGGGGTTGTTAGAGCTACAATTATGAACATCCCTACATGAACCACCAATAATAATGTAAAATTCTACTAACAATGCATTGAAACAATTGAGAGAAACATGAGGTGGACAGAAGAAAAAGAGGAAACATCATAATAAAATTTGTTTTTTCTAACATTGTTTGTTTCCTGTAACGTATAGGAAAATTCGTGTAGTTGATCAGCTTATGAGGACATCAAATCATGTGGAGTAAAACGGGCTCCCATAAGGGTAGAGCTCGGCATGCTACCCCTTAAGCTTACAAGTGGGCTAAGTAAAATAGTACAATTATCATGCTCTTCTGAGCCATTCATGAAGGAGTAAAACAAAGTTTTAGCCATCAAAGCATTGAGTTTATTGTTCATTCATAACAATCAGGTCTGAGTAACGAAGTGAAAGATACAAGTGGAGAATAAACTTAACGGTTTCAATTCAACTAAAATCCATCATTTTCATTTTGAAAAGTTTTAAATATTGTTGTCATATTAATTTATTTTTGTTGCCTTGGGTTTTGTTCATGTTTATTTATGTTGTTTCATAATATTTTTTTCTGGAGCAGGAAGTGTTCCGTGTCATAATGGTGATAGTGAATAGGCATACATAATGCCTTATCAATGGAGCACTAATAAATAATGGAAGTATTTGAAGGATTTTCATTTTCTCATTTACCTTATTTTGTGGAGTGTTTGAGTTGAGAATGCACTCTTTTCTAAGGCATTTTAATATGAAATGAGTGATCAAGGTGAATGCAATGTGCAAGTAAATCAAAGAGGCTAAATCTGGTTATGGATAAAACAATTTGTGAACTCATGAATATAATAGGAAACATTTCTTTATGTCATGGAGATTCTAGAAATAAGGATGCATATTTTTTGAGAAATTTGAGTAAATGGAAAAGCAACCTACAAGAAATCAATGAAGCTATAGAAATAGTGTGAAGTAAGTCTTCTACTTCTCCTGAGCTAATACATTTATGCCATAATTTGTCAATGTCAAGCAAGTTGGGTGCAAGTGAAACAATTGCTAACAGAGTAATGTTTTCAAAATAAGAAAGGAAACTACAATTTTTTTACAGAGTACCCATTTTAGGTTACTAATTCAAAATACAAGAGGTTTTCTTTCATTTTCACAATACCCATATGATGTTTTTTAACTTGGAGTGTAGATTTCATTTTAAAATGTAGAGATGTCACCTTGTTATAGTTAACCCACATGAGGGTTTGATAGAAATATAGAAGTGAATGGTTTTCTTTCAAAATAAAGAATACCCACATGGGTTTGAGTTTTAAAATCAGGTCCATTCTTCTTACAAAATACCCACATGGGGATTGATTTCAAATGCAGATTTCCCACTATTTTTAGCTTACCCCTGTAAGAGTTTTTACAAAAAATGCAAAATACATACAATTCCATCATGGGTCTAGCCCAGTGCATGGAGGAAATGAAGAAAATGTAACAAGAGTTTCTTTATTTACAAAAACAAGTTTCTTTTTTTTTGAGTTCATGTGAAGATAATGGAAAATACAATATCTTCAAATGCTCAAAATAGACATGACAAGTCATGCATGGAGAGTCTTTCTTCTTCTCAAATAATAAATACCCATGTGAGGTTTTGAGTTAAGAAATGTAAACACAGAGGGAGAAATCCATTTTGAAGTTTGATACAACATTTGAACTCATAGGAAATGTAGATTGAGTCCACACATGGCGCGACCTGCAATAGGGTCTACATTATTTTGTAGAAAAAATAGTAGTCATCCTTTGCATAGAAGTTTTTATAAGCTTTGGTTTGAAAGAAAAACAATGGAGAAAGGAGATAAAACTTACCATTGCATGACCATAGGAGAACACATAAGTCATGACCAATCTCACAGAGCTTCCAAGCAAAGCTTGATTTCATACAATGGAGGCCAAGGAGAGTATAAACAAAGCACAGAGAAATGAACAAGGAAAATCAAACAATAAGCTCATATAGGCTGCGGCCTTAATGGCCGTTTTTTTCTTTCAAATGAAGAGGGAAGTCACAATGTATAGTCTAAAATCATCTTACCTTATTCATTCATGGATTTTCGACCAATTTGGACATAAAATGAAGAGCTTCAAACTGAAAATTGAGCTCACATGGTGGCCGCGCATTTTCTTCCAGCAGAGACAAATCCTCAAAGTGACAAAGTGCGAAATGAATGAGAGATTAGGGTTTGAGTTTGGTTTTATCTCTTTCCCTAATTCAAGTTTATGCTAAGCATCATGGGTTAATTTAATGCCTTCAATATTTTATATTTGATAATATATGAGTGGAGAAATTTGAACTTAGGGTTTACCATGGTTGCAATAAATCAAACTTAAATTAATTCCTTGTGTGGTCGAATTCTTTCATGCCCTAAGTCGAAGCTTGGTGTTTTGTAAGACTTAATAAGTCTAAACCTTATGTCTTAGGTTTTGATTTATTTCAAATTTCCAAATACCTTGTGGTATTTCAACTATATCTATGCCTTAGACAGAAAAGTGGAGAGTGATTAAATGCCTTATGCTTTTAGTTTGATTGATTTTCTAGAAATCAATTTAAATCATGTATAAATATTGCCTTAGGTAAATTTTTGTCTTAGGAATTTAATTTCAATTGATTTTAAAAGAAATCAATTAAATATAATGGTGGAGATTGTTTATGTTTTTATGATTTTTTCTAAGAAAAATAAAATTTGTATTGGAGAGATAAGATATTTTTGCAAAGATTTTTAATCTTTAATTGCAAAATAAATCAAGTTGCAAACTCCATGTTTTGTAAAGTAGAAGTTAAAACAATATCCTATAAATTGTTTTTTCTTTCTTTCTATTTTTAGTAGTTTGTAAGGAAAAAGAGAGTTGACTTTTCCTTGGTCGGATTTGAGCTGCATGGAGAGTAGATGAAGTGTTTTATTTGCTTTTAAAGAAAAGTAGACCTATTTTTAGTTGCTTTTTAGCATGCACATGCAAAGAGTGAGAGTTTTCAATTTACTCATTTTGAGGTAGTTTTAGATGCTTTTCCTTGAGCTTTTTTCTTGAGCTCAGATTAGGGTTTTGAGATATATCTAGGAGAAAAACTTGGAGTTTTTCTCAGTTAAAATAATCGATTCTTGCTCTCATGCTGAAACAAAGAGTTTTGTAAGCAAAAATTTATACTCAAACTTTGATACTCCTTGAGTTAATAAAAACAACATTCCCATTTCTCAATTTTTGTGTCATTTGCAGTTATAGTTTGATGTTATATTGTGATTTATTTTTACAGAATCCTTCTTATGTCCTGAAATTGTAGTTTGGTGTAGAAAGTTCATAAACTACAAGTTGCATGTTGTATTTATAACCTGAATCTTCATGCAAATCAATGATGTGTTGAGTTTTCACGAGAGATTGTGAAGTACTGTTGTTTTTTGAGAGCTGTTTGTGTGTAAAAACCAATGTCATCATTAAGTCACTTTAAATCATAGTTTCATTTTAGTCATCTTTCTAACTCTTTATCTCAAAAAATCATTTAGGATAGAATATATCATTCAGAGAACCAACTCACTCTAGAGATTCCTTCTTCAATCAGATCACCCACATCCGAAGAAGGTTTCCATGTGTCAACAGATAGTTAAATTCTCCAAATTTAGCATAGGGTGCATATCTGATTGATAACAGTAACTCATTAAGAGTTAGTTAATCGAGTGAAAATGATAATAAATGTATTAGGGGAAAAGGGTAGTTTTAACACTTAACAAGATTAATTGTGCCTCGCTCATGGACTCAAGGGATTTTATAGACTTGGGATGAGATGAGAAGGACTGGAATAGAAAGATCGTTATCTTGTCTCTACAAAAGATAATTGATTCCACTTCGGATTGCATGTGGGGCCTGTTAGAGCCAAAAATTTCTGAAAATCCTAAGGGCTTTCATTGATTGGAACCTAATTTTATGCTCTTTTTTCATAGAAAATGATTATTTTTCCCTCCTCAAATTCAAAAGTGCCTTTTATCGCCACATTGCTGCTACATCATCTACCCTTCATTGGCCTTACGTTATACCTCCCTACCATAGCCCCTTACAAAGGAGCTCACGGTATCGCGGTCAAGATAAATCATGTCATAGCCTTGCCGCTACACCACAAAAGGTCATCAAGTAGCTCATGGTTCAGAGGTAAGATGGAATGAACAATAATAAAGGATACCACCACACCATGGAGGGTCAACATTCTGCCTGTGGTAGAGCGGTAATGGGAGAAAAGCTAAGGCAGGCCACCGCGGTGTTGCTAGAAGACAAAATGTAGTGAGCGGCAGGGCGATAGGGAGAGCAATGCTAGGAAGATAACCTCCATATCATGGAGGGTCAATAAGGATCCCACAATAGAGTGGTAGAAAGAACAAAGTATACAAAAACCGCGATACCATTGGGAGCAGAAATATAGCTCACAATAGAGCAGTAGAAATGACAGTAAAGGGCAGGCCACCATGGTACCGCATGAGAGCTGAAGTTGATGTGCGGTAGGGTGGTAAAGTTAATAAATGAGCCAAATACACACCACAGTACCACCAAAAGGACAATGATGTTGCATGGTAGAGCGGTAAGCTGATAAAGGAGAAACTAAACTCACCGTTGTACCGTAGGAAGAAAAATGATGGCATGTGGTAATGTGGTAAAGTGGTCGTTGTGATTTGTTATTGTTATTATCTTGCAGTTATGTTTTATTTTCATGATCAAACGACATGACCTTTGGTTTGAAGCTGGTCGCCTCTCATGAGAATACGAACATACCAAAACCAAAAGGCGTGAGGGATTTTCTGAAGATATAAAAGTAGGAGATAGATAATGAATAGAAGTTAGTTTTTAGATAGATAGATAGATATTTTTCCAGAATGTTTTACACGGTAGAGACCATGATGCACGTATAATTTTGAGGAAGATAGTGAAAGAATTTTTCTTTGGTGGCTCCAGTTTGGTATCAATTATTTGTTAAAATTATTCAATTATCTGATTGTCTCCAGCTTAATGTTTTCTAGTTATTTAAGTTGATATATCCAGTATATATTCAATTTATCAATGCACGTTTGTTGTATCTGTGTGATGTGATTATTTGGTTTCTTCAAGAAAGAATTAAATTCCTTTTGGTCAATCACAGTAATCTAGAAATATTATTTGGATCAGTAAGAAGAGTTAGATAATTAGGATTGGTATTCTGCCTCCAGTAGGGTTTGTCAATCACTATCTTGCATGTTTATACAAGTTATAAACAAATACCTATGTGTCAATTTTTTTGAATTTATGCCAAATAGAAGCCATCCATCAAAGACTTCCATTGGACTTTGTTTTACCCAACAGGGCATTGGTCTCGCCCATTTTATTCATTTAAATTCATTAAATATTTTTTCAGACATTTGTTAACTGAGCATATTTAATTATAAAATTTATACCAAATAGGTTGGTATCTTTCCACTTCTGAATTGCCATTGTGGATAGATTGTTTAGAGAAAACACATAGTTCAAATCTACTTCATGCATATAGGTTTACCTACCTAGGTTTAGCAGAGCCTAAAGAGTAGAAGGTTCAAATTCACTATTTGGCCTTGTACGTTAGCCAAAAATGTTGTGAGATCTTGGCAACCTCTTATGGTTTAAACCTACATTTTTGAGTCCTAACAATTTGATGACTCTGCTGGGGACATCAAATTGAACCCATGCCTTCATCATAGAATCAATACCTTGTAGGAGACTCTATTGGGAACAAGGAACTACAAAATTTTCTCACCTTTTGAAAAGTGAGTGGTGACTCTGATTGAACAAGTCGGCATTAAAATTGATAAAGTGAAATATACATCATAAAGGAACCATCCTAGAGTTCAGAATATCAAAATTACTCACAACATGCATGGAAAAATATCTTTGTATAAGGAGGATCCTAATAATGACAAAAGTAAATGGACTCAA
The DNA here is from genome assembly GCA_007115665.2 of Sequoiadendron giganteum. Taxonomy (NCBI): domain Eukaryota; kingdom Viridiplantae; phylum Streptophyta; class Pinopsida; order Cupressales; family Cupressaceae; genus Sequoiadendron; species Sequoiadendron giganteum. Next base: position 236,543,424 of record CM021105.1, on the reverse strand, counting down.
AAGAATGATAAGGGCAAGAAGGTGTCTAATGACATGGGCCCAACAAATAAAGACAAAACATCAAAATCACACCTAGAGACATTTAATTCCTATGGTACACTGGAAACTGAAAACAACCCATCTAGAGAACCTCACACTCCTAAGGAAAAGAGGAATCCCTTCAATCAACTAGACCCCAAGAAAGTTGAGGAGTTCATGGCTGGACTTGAGGCTGAAAGGGAAAGGAAACAACATGAATATGATTAGAAAATGGCGTTACTTGAAGAGAATCAGGATGGACTTGGCTATGAAGCAACCCCTGAAGAGAATTATGAACACATGGTTTGGGATGAGATAAATGCACGACTGGAACATGAAAGACAAGAAGTGGAAAGAACAAGAATAGAGTATCAGCAAAGGCTCCAAGCGATAAAAGAGCTTCAAGAATTGAAGTTACAGAAAGCTCAGATCAATGCTCATATGGCTAACTTACCTAAATATGTTCCACCTCACAGGTAGGGGAATAATAATGCAGGACCTTCAAATCCACCAAGAGCATAACAAAATCAATCAAGGAATCAATATAGACCCCCAAATGCTTTGCCACAACATCAAAATGCTCAGCTACCCCCTCATCAACAATATTTACCTCCACATGGTCAACAACACGTGCTTCCACAAGGTCAACAATATGTACCACCACCTTATAATAATCCATTGTACCAACACCAACATCCTTAAAATCCACTTCCTCCACCATACACAACCATGATCAGACAATTTTATTTGGCTGGATTTCAAATATATCCTTATCCCATGGATAACAGTTGGAGAAGTCTTGTCCCAAAATTCATAGGAAGTAGTGCAATTACAACTGAAGAACACTTAAGGAGCTTTAATGCATTTATTAAAGACTTGGATATGCAATATGAGGATGTGCAAATGAGAGTGTTTATGATGTCATTGATTGAAGATGCTAGAGATTGGTTTAAAAAAATTCCAACAACTTCTATTAACTCGATTTAGGAGTTTTATGAACAGTTCCTTGAGTAGTATGGGGATCAATGTGCACTAGAGTTTTCCCTGCATGAATTGGTAACTATCTAGAAGCATCAGAATGAGTCAGTTTATGACTTCAACCAGAGTTTTTCTAAACTATGTAATAAGATACCTCCTGGATCCAAATTAGCTGATCTTGTTGTATTAAATATCTATTTAAAAGCTTTTGATCCTAAGACAGGATATGAGCTTAGGAATAGGTGTCCCAAGAAGTCAGCTGAAGCTCAAAAGATAGCATTGACTATTGAAAATAATAGGAAATTTTTAGGAATGATTGGCAAGAGGGATAATCCTAGAGTTCCCCAATATACTCCTCCAAATAAGCAGGAAAATACATATAGAAATGAAAGGCCAAGGTTGCATGACATGCCATATAATAAAAATTGGAAGGATGGAAAGTTAGTGATGGATAGGCATAGGAATAAAGAGACACCTCATCCTTTAAAGAAAAGAGAGGTGTATATGGTAAATAACAGTCTTTGGTGCTTAGTTTGTGACTTGCCACATTCCCCAGATCATTGTATTGTAGCTCAGTCAATACCAAGAAAAGACATACCAGAAGACAACAATGAAGAGAACCACAATATCTATTTAACCTCCCACACTCTTCACTCTGTTGAGTAAGGAAATTCATCTTTAGAGGGAGGGTATGAATATGATGTTGATCACCAAAAATACAATGTCCATATGGCAGAACAACAAGTTTTTTCTGATTGTGAAGAAAGTGATAATGAACAATGTCCTCCTAGTACATCATATCAGACAAATAAATGCAATATAAGAAGATTGACTGAGGAAGAAATCAAAAGGTTAACTATTGCAACAGTTGCGCAGGCCAAAAGAAGATATTGGTTGAGAAATAGAATAGTAAATGAGAATGAAGGTGTTCCAAGAGGAATATTTTTGAAGGATAAGAAAATGCTCATGGAAGCTTCAAAAAGGACAGATGATAAGCAGTTTGATAAAAAAGAGCAAAAGTATGTCCATAAGGAAGAAAACAAATAATTTCCCAAGGACAAACAAAAGTCAGATTAGACAAACAAAAAGGAGAAAGAGGAGAACAAAGGAGAGTCTACAAAGCAAAAGAAGATGATGAAAATAGAGGGTGCTTCTTTTGATTTTAAGCAAGCTTTGTCCTAGGTAAAGATGTTCGTCCCATTACTAGAAATGATGAAGATTAAAGAGTATAGGGAAAGTGCTATTCAATTAAAGTCTAGTGGGGGTAGAAAAAATACAAACCTTGAAAATAAGGAGATTCCTAAAATTAGTAATAAAAAGGAAAAGATAAAAGTTATAGAGGTTTGTCTAAGTGATGCATTGATGAATCAACCACAAATTGATCCATTCTTTACTACCCTACTCATAAATGGCAAGCTGGTAAGAAATTGCATGATAGATTCAGGTGCTTCTATGAACATTATGCCAGTAGGGGGGATGAAACATCTTGGTATGTGGGTATATGTTGAGGGGGGTAAATGCTATGCCATGGATAGTAGACTTGTCCCAGTTGTGGGAATTATGAAAGATGTGGAAGTGAAATTGGCTACTTACCCACATGCAACTTATAATATTGACATAACTGTGATTGACACACCTCAGTTTGGAATGATTTTGTCAAGAAAATGGACTGTAGCAGTTGGAGGAAATGTATAGTTTGATTTATCATATGCCACAATACCAGTCAATGGTGAAGAAATTAAGTTGTATAGAGAACCAAGGATGAATCAGATTGTTGAGTATGTTCCTCAAGAACAACGCAATTATTTCTGTGATGTGGATTTAGGGAGTTTCAAAGTGGAACTGTCTTAGCCTGAATTAGCAAATACTGACCCAATTGATAAGCATGTTTCTAAAGATCAGTAGGGCGTGTGGAAAATGTATTTTGATGGAGCATGCAGCCAAGAAGGCAATGGAGCTAGAGTAGAATTTATATCACCTGAAGGTTTTTATGTTCAAATATTCATTTTTGCTAGTTTTTGAGTGTACAAACAATGTGGCAGAATATGAGGCCTTATTGACTGGTTTAAATATGGCTATCAAGCACAAGATCAAATTGACAACTATCTTAGGAGACTCTAAATTGGTTGTCTCACAAATTAGATCAAGATATGTTGCGAAGAACAAGAGATTGAAACAATACAAAAATGTTGTGTGGGACACAGTTGAATTATTTGATGCTTTCTCAATTGATTGGATAGATAGATCATAAAACTTGATGGCATATTTTCTAGCTAATGTAGCCCTAAAAAGAGATGGTATCACTTTGGCTGGAATATCTTAGGTTGAATTCAAAACAAGACTTGTTATCCCTTGTGATCCTAATAAAATGTCAAGTCCTAAAGTGAGATGCTAGATAAAAAATAATAATGCAACAAGAGGAAATAACAAGATAAAAGGGCACCTCAATGATTAGCCTAAGAAATAGGTAACATGAAAGCAAGATAAACAAATCGATTGTTGTTTGTTATACCTTCTATGCTACTCTTTCCTTGGTTGGCCCTTGATCTTGAAGAGTTGTGTGCTCCTTGGATGACAAGCTATGTTGAATATGCAAAATGATATGCAAAGTGGATGAGGATATGATGATTATGAGATGAGAGTTCAAATGGAAAATTGACAAGAGTTTGGTAGAAAAAGACTTTATCCCTAAAATGAGGGAAATGAGGGGGCATTTATAGGCTAATTGGAATTCTCTAGAGAATTCAACGATTGAGATTGATCCAACAAAATCAAGATGAAGGGTTATGGTGAGTTGAGGACTCACAAGCCCTCACATCTTGACATGTGGAATGTGAGATGTATTAGGGTGGAGTGATGTGGAAGTGAGGTGGAAGAGAAGTTCATGAGGTGGATGAAGGACAAGTACCTTTGAGGTACCTTGGGGGATGAGAAGATTTCCTCAAAAAGGAACTTCTTATCCCCAAATGAAGATGAAAGAGACATTTGAGGAATTTTAGAATTCCTCAAAAATCTCCATGGGAAAAGGGGAAGTGGTTGGAAGAATAAATGCAAATTAAAAATTTACATTTATTGGAGAGTTTATTAGGTAAAAGGAGGTCTCCAAAAAGTTGGAGATTTGTCACATGTGGGTGATGTGACAAGTCCAAGGTTCTAGAAGTCCTTGGCACATGTAAAGTGACAAGTCAAGCCTTCTAGACCCTTGCATGGGGATGGGGAAGACCTTGGGAAGACAAAAGTGAATTAAAAATTCACATAGGGAAGAGAGGAGCCTTGGGCAAATAAATGTGAATTAAAAATTCACATGGGAAAGAGAGTCCAAGCTAAAAATGGTAAGTGGAAAGGTTGACCAGAAAAGGTAAGCCAAATGTGGCTAATGATTTTGATTAAGGTTGTGCAAACACAAGATTAGGATAATTAATGAGAGATCACAAGCAAGTGGGAGATTATGGAGGATGTGACACTTAATCCTGATTAAGTGGTGCACATCCTAATCGTAGATTAATTAATTTAATCTAGATTAAAAGAGGGTTATGGAGAATGTGACAAAAAGAGGAATTAAAAATTAGTTTTAATCCAAATAGATTAAATGACTAAATTAAATAATTTGTTATGTTTATTTAATTTAGAGAAGAAAAAGGTGTAAGGTAAAGTATTTAATTTATTTAATTACATACTTTAGGAACCTTAGGCAGAAAATGAAATAATGATTAAATAAATTATTTAATCACTATTAATGAAATAGATGAATATAATAGATGATTTTGATCATATGGAAGTGATCAAATCTGGATGTCTACATCCCTGACAACATATACAGTTGGAAAGTTTTCAATGATGATGTCGACCTTCTAAAGTTTCTTCATTGCATAGATCGGTACGAGGCACAAGAGATTGACTTCAATGCTTTTGTGGAAGAAGTGGATGGGAAACAAATTGTATTTGGGAAGGAAGTCTTGCAACTTAAAACCAACAAGCTCCCCTAAGGGCTTGTGGAATTAGAAAGAGTGTATGATGGGAATGATTTCTCTCTCATGAAGCAGACACCGGTCAAGAGAGAAAATATTGAAGAAATAAATCAAGGAACTGAGTTAGCACCAAAAAGGGTCTACATTGGAAAGAAGATAAGTCCAACCATTAGGGGAATGTTGATTGCATTATTGAGAAAATACTAACACGTGTTTTCTTGGTCTTATGAGGATCTCAAGGCATACAGAGAAGATCTTTTCCAGCATGAGATTCCACTTAAACCAAATACAAAGCCATTCAGACAAAAGCAGAGGCCTATTAACCGAACTTTGGAATCTAAGATGCAGGAGGAACTGGAAAAAATTAGAGATGGAGGTATTATTAAACCCATTAGACATTCAACATGGGTCTAAAACCTGGTTCCAGTAAGAAAGAAAAATGGGGATATTAGATTATGTGTAGATTTCAGAAATCTGAATGTTGCTTCCCTTAAAGATAATTATCCTCTCCCAAATATGGAGGCAATATTGCACAAAGTAATAGGGTGTGAGCTACTATCAATGATGGATGGGTTTTCTAGATATAACCAAGTTAAATTCAAAGAGTTTGAGCAATACATGACATTGTTTACTACACCATGAGGGACATATGTTTATCTTAGAATGCCATTCGGTCTCATGAATGCAGTGGACACTTTTCAAAAGGCCATGGATGTGGCATTTGCATATCTGATTAATGCTATAATGGTGGTGTACCAAGATGATCTTACTGCTTATTCCAAAAAAGTAGGAGATCATGTGGGGCACTTGGAGAAGATATTTATCAAAGATTTGGAATATGGTATTAGTCATAATCCTAAAAAATGTCACTTTGTTGTTACAAAGGGTAAGCTTTTGGGACATATTGTATCAAAAGATAGGATTAGAATAGACCCTGAGAGAGGAGATGCCATAGACAAAATCCCCATTCCTAAAACTGTCAAACAAATCCAATCATTTTTTGGTCAAATTAACTTTGTTAGGATATTTGTATCAAATTTTGCTGAGATTGTTAAACCTATATCCAAGATGCTGAAAAAATGAGAGAAGCTAGATTGGACTACATAAGCCATGGAAGCCTTTATATCTATCAAAAGAGCTATCAAAGAATCTCCCATCCTAAAGTCCCCTGATTTTACCAAACCTTTTCAGATATTTTTTTTGCTTCATTTCACACCATAGTAGTTGTTATGCTACAAAATAATGATGAAGGTTATGAGCAGCCTATATCGTTTTTCAGAAAATCTTTGCAGGGGTCAAAATTGAAATATGATATTATGGAAAAACAATCCTTTGCATTGGTTAAAGCAATACAAGTTTTCAGACCTTATCTTGTTGGAGCTAAAGCAATTGCCTATGTCCCACATGTAGCTATGAAAGATATCCTGGTACAGATAGAGGTGATAGGGAAAAGATGCAGATGGATTAATAAAATCCGAGAGTTCAATATGGAAATTCAGATTACCAAGTTGGTAAGAGGACAGGGTTTGGCCAGGCTAATGGCAGAAACAAACATTGAAGCAAACCAAATATGTAATATAGAAGGTGAGGAGAATGCAGTTGCAAGTATTGAACATACTCCTTGGTACACAAACATAATGTATTATCTCAGGCACATGAAATGCCCTAAGGGGTTGAATGATAATCAAAAGAGAACTTTGAAGCTACAAGCATCTAAGTATGTATTTATAGAAGGAGACCTATTTTGGAAGAATAGGGATGGAATGATACTGTCGTGTCTATATGAATCACAAGAACATGTCTTGAGGAAGATGCATGAAGGGGTGTGTGGAGGTCATTATTCTGCCAAAACCACTACACATAATATTCTCAGGGCTAGCTATTACTAGCCTAAATTTTTTAATGACTCTTTTGCACATGTGAGGAAATGTGAGGCTTCTCAAAAGTTTTCAAGGAAATTGAAGTATCAAGAAGCCTTACCACTTAGACCTTTGCAGGTAGAAGCCCCTTTCCACTAATGGGAAATTGATTTCATTGGAGAAATACAAGAAAGGTCAAGTGGAGGATATAAATGGATACTTGTAGCTACAAATTATTTTACTAAGTGGGTGGAGGCAATCCCAACTAAACAAGCAATGAGCAAGGTGGTGGTGAACTTTCTAATGGAAAACCTTATAACTAGATTTGACACACTGGTAATATTGATCACAGATAATGGGATTTATTTTAGATCTGATGAATTCAAATAATTCTACAATACATATGGCATTAATATTTCCTATGCTGCCCCTTATCATCCACAAGCAAATGGTCAGGCAAAATCAAGTAATAAAGGTCTTTTAAAGATAATAAGGAGGATGTTAGATACAAATAATAAGGCATGGGATTCAAAGTTGAGAATGGATGTGTGGGTAGATAGGATTACAGTAAAAAAGGCAATTGGAAAGTCTCCATTTGAACTTGTATATGGAACACAAGCCAAGATGCCACTACAAAATCTTTTACCAGTTTATAACTTTATTCTACAAGAGGATTTGGATGTTTCTTAACCAATGGTGGAAATAATGGAGTAACTTGTAGAACTTGATGAAATAAGGAGAATGGCCCAGAAGAAGAATGTGAAGTTGCAATCACAAATGAAATACCTTTTTGATAAAAAGGCCAAAGATCAAAAATTTGAGTAAAATGATCTAGTATTGATGTGGAATGCTCGATGTTAGGAGAAGGGAAAGCATGGAAAGTTTGAAGCTTTGTATTTGGGACCTTTCGTGATGATTGGAAAAGGAGGGGAGGACTGTTATTATTTGTAGAATATGTTTGGAGAGGAGCATGAGTTTCCTATACATGGGCAGTTCCTGAAGCATTTCTTCTCTTGACGAGTACCAGAGGATTAAGGATTGCTAGTGCATGGAAAATTCTTAACAAACCTCTTTAAGCATTCTTTTTCCATGCACAGTAGTTTAGGAATTCGAAAGGGGGCTAGGACTTGCTAGTACATGGACAATCCCAGAGTTCCCTCATTGAATTTTTTTTTTCTTTCCATGTAGTGTAGGGTCATTTCCATCCTCCATTTTCTGCCTCCTTTATTTTTCATATCCTTTGGTGTCTTGGTCTACTCTCCCAATGATATTATGGTTTCTTGTAGTGATTGGAAAAACACTCATCCCCAATAGGAGCCACTATTAGAACCAATTTTTTTTTAAAATCCTAAGGGATTTCATCCACTGGAACCTAATTTTATGCTAGCTTTTTTCATAGAAAATCATTCTTTTTCTCTCCACAATGTCAAAAGTGTCTTTTACCACCATACTCCTACTACATCATCTATTCTTCATTGACCTTACCTTATACCTCCCTACCATAGATCCTTACAAATTAGCTCGTGATATCATGGTCAACAACAGTCAGGTTATAGCCTTACCGCTACACCGCGGAAGGTCATCAAGTAGCTCACGGTTCAACGGTAAGGTGGAACGAGTAGTAATAAAGGATACTACCACACTGCGAAGGGTCAACATTATGCCCACGGTAGAGTGGTAAGGGGAGAAAAGCTAAGGTAGGCCACCGCGGGGCTGCTGGAAGAAAAAATGTAGTGAGTGGCAAGCCGATAGGGAGAGCAATTCTAGGAAGATAACCGCCATACCATGGAGGGTCGATAAGGAGCTCGTGGTAGAGTGGTAGAAAGAAAAAAGATTGTGAATACCGCAGTGCTGCTGGGAGCATAAATATAGCTCATGGTAGAGCAGTAGAAATGACAGTAAAGGGCAGGCCACCGTGGTACCACATGAGAGTTGAAGTTGATGCATGGTAGGGCGGTAAACTTAATAAAGGATCCAAAGACACATTGTGGTACCACCAAAAGAACAATGATGTTGCACGGTAGAGTGGTAAGCTGATAAAGGAGAAACAAAACTCACCGTGGTACCGCAAGAAGAAAAATGATGGCGCGAGGTAATGCGGTAAAGTGACTATTATGATTTGTTATTGTTATTATCTTGCAATTATGTTTTATTTTCATGATCAAATGGCACGACCTTTGGTTTGAAGCTAGTTGCCTCTCATGAGAATACAAACAGACCAAAACCAAAAGCGCAAGGGATTTTCTGAAGATATAAAAGTAGGAGATAGATAATGAATAGAAGTTATTGGTTAGATAGATACATATTTTTCCAGAATTTTTTAGACAGTATAGACCATGATGCATGTATAATTTTGAGGAAGATAATGAAAGAATTTTTCTTCAGTGGTTCGAGTTTGGTATCAATTGTTTGTTAAAATTATTCAATTATTTGATTTTCTCCAACTTAATGTTTTTTGGTTATTTAAGTTGATATATCTAGTATATATTCAATTTATCAATGCACATTTTTTGTATCTGTGTGATGTGATTATTTGGTTTCTTCAAGAAAGAATTAAATTCCTTTTGGTCAATCACAGTAATCTGGAAATATTATTTGGATCAGTAAGAAGAGTTAGATAATTAGGATTGGTATTCTGCCTCCAGTAGGGTTTGTCAGTCACTATCTTGCATGTTTAAACAAGTTATTAACAAATACCTATGTTCCAAACAATTTGAATTTATGCCAAATATAATCCATCCATCAAAGACTTTCATTGGACTCCGTTTTACCCACAGGGCACTGGTCTCGTCCATTTTATTCATTTAAATTCATTAAATATTTTTTAGACATCTGTTAACTGAACATATTTAATTATACAATTTATACCAAATAGGTTTGTATCTTTCCACTTACAAATTTCCATTGTGGATAGATTATTTAGAGAAAACACACAGTTCAAATCTACTTCATGCATATAGGTTTACCCACCTAGGTTTAGCAGAGCCTAAAGAGTAGAAGGTTCAAATTCACTATTTGGCCTTGTATGTTAGCCATAAATTCTATGAGAGCTTGAAAACCTCTCGTGGTGTAAACCTACATTTCTTAGTCCTAACAGGGTCAGGGATCATGAGAGGCTACCAGGGTAACCCAAGATGGGGGCCAAGGCCTAGGAAGATTTTCTAGGGTAACCCATGCAACTTTGTGATGACATTCCTCCTAAGTCAATAGTATGTTTGGTTTAGTGATGAAATTTATTAGTTAACTCTGGAAGCAATGTAACCAATGTGTTAGTGTTGTATTTGTATTAAAATGAGTTTAGTCTTGTGATAGCCTGTGTCTAGAGGTAGTTGGTCTTGTCTAGGAAGCCTTGTTACTATCTCCTAGCATAGGGGGTGGGCCTTTGGGTACCACTTGGTTGGGTGGAATGTGCACCTTACTCCATTGGGTTCCCTTCTTATGTTTGTGATGTTGAGATATTCTAGTTGGAGGGCTCATGTGCACCAGTTGTTTTATTCCATTCATTTGATTATTGTATCAGTTGGACATTTGTATATGTATCACTCCTCAACTCTATTTGAGGACTCTTGTAAATTTTAATTCTATAGTACGATCTTTCTCATTCTGGGAATGAGTATTGTAAACATTATTTGAAATTAATTTAATCCATGGATCTTTATGTACTTCTATCTTATGTGATGTTTATTGATTTGAATGTATGTTCTTTAATTTATGAGTAATAATTTATATGCTATGAATGAGTTATTGTTTTATGTTATGGGATTCAATTGTAAGCTTAGTCTTGTGCCTTAGAGGATGTTTGCAATAGTGTAGTGCAGATTTCATGTTATTATTACACTTTAAAAGAAAAATAGTTTACGCTTTTGTAGTAGTTGCATCTTCCTCTAGGGTTATGTGGCAGGTTGTTACTTTAAGTAATTGTAAAAAAAAAATATTTCTCATAATTAACAAGGAAATTAATCTAATCATCTCATTTATCAAACTCTCTAATTATTTGAATATAAATAAACATATACGTAGCAACCATGAGTTCCACTATTTAAAAAGTTATAAAATAAATCAATGTTCAGGGTTAACTACAAAAATAATCTAATTTTCTCTTTTAGAAAATATTCCCATTATTTGAATATATAAACTATATATTCCTATTTAATTTTCCACTTTATTTATATTCATAACCAAATAACCATAAGGAAAAAATTATTCCTTTTTATCACTATAAAACATATAAATGTATTCATGCATATATATATATATGTGTGTGTGTGTGTGTGTGTGTGTGTGTGTAAATTGAAACGAATGCAACGAAACAACTTACAAAGCTTTGAATATAACTTGTATTTCCTGCAACTAAAAAATCTACTGCTTTAAACATCAAATATCACATAAAAAATTTCCATTAATATGATGCATCGATTGCCAAATACACAACATGTAAATCAAATGCACATGGAATGAATTTCAAGTGTACTCAATCTAAAAACAATAAATGACCCTTACAGTGAACTACAAACAATGAAACTTTCATCAAATTTCTTCATAGGGAAAACACATTGACTCCCAAACAACAAGTTTCTAATTAGATGAAGATAAGCCAATGATTCCCAAACAAGCATAGACTTAGCAAATTGCCATGGCTAAAAACTTAGCAATTGACTTAAATCACAACATTTAATAACTATGGAATGCGCTCAAAATGGAATCAACGTTAGACAAGGAACTATCCAAATAGGGATCAAAACCTCTAGTAGAGCATGTGAGATGTAGGAGAAAAGATGTCATGGAATGTACACAATGAGAAGGTAAGCCAATTCTTGAAGACTGATAAGGCAGTAAATAGAAACAACTATACATAAATCAAACCACAACATTATATATACAAAAAGTATCAGAAGAAATAGGAGCATCAAACTCAACTATGGGAAACACCAGTGATATCACAATAAAATCATCAAGGTGGAAAATGAATGCAAGGTACAAAGCATTGAAATAAAGAAAAACCAACCCAAGAAGGAATACGCCAAACAATAAGCTAGGTAAATATTCAAATGCTGAACAAAAGGAAATTTTCATCATAATGAAAAGTGATATGCAGTGGCAATATTACTGGGAAGAAAACCCATCACAATACAATGACAGAAGAAGAGTCAATTACCGAAAAGAAAAGATTAAGGAATATTTCCATATATTCGAATGCCTATTCAAATTGCCTCTTCATACGGGAATAAAATAGATGGATCTACTTCATTACCAAACAATACCAAATAGACAAACACTCAATTTCAATGAACAAGAGAGAGAATGAATTCAAAATGCATTGATCAGATAACGCGACAAAGAATAGAGATGAAGCCAACTTGGATTCCAATGCTGGTAGGGACGAACTTGAAACCATGATCAATCTTTCACTATAATTCTAGCTTCTTCGAAAGCCCCAATCAAGAATTTCAAAAATAATGTCTAAGATCATCAATGATGGAATGCCAATAATTTTTTTACAGAAATTTTCTTGCAAATCAAAAAATTTCTTTTCAGAAAACCAAAAATCAATCACAATCCTCTATCTCTTGAAAATATGATAATTATTTACAAAAGGAAGCTAATGATTTTCAAAAACAAAAATCAGATAAAAATCCCACAAAATAACAAGTTTCCTTACGACAAACAATTCAAAGTCACGCATGTGCTCTGAGATAATCTTTTTCTAACTTTTAAATTGTCTTTACTACTTATCCATTATCTCCTTTCATTTTCATATTTTATTTTATAATATTTTTCCACATTTTAAATTTATTATAATCCCATAATTAATAATGAATATATTTATATTTAATTATCGAAATACTTTTTAGCTTAGTAATTTAATTTAATAAATTAATTAACCAAGAATGACCTTTATAATTATTTGTCAATCATGATTTATTCAATAACTTATTTAATTTATCAATTAATCAACACAATCATTATTAATAAATTTAATTTAAACCACTGAATATCAATAATGATCACCTAAGCATAAACAAGGTCGAAAATGAGAACAACTGACCGCAACAACATACAAGACTGACAGGATGACCAACTAGATACTCATCCTCTTTGAGGGTGATGGCTAGGGTAGGGGACCATACATTATCTTCGTTCAACAATTTACATTGGGTTAAAGGAACACTCAGACCTGTCAATTTAGGTGGAGTTGATGCCTAGTACCTACAACCTACAACAAACAAAACGATCAAACATATATATATATATATATATATAATCATACAGTCAGACACACCATGAAAGGAGATTGTAGTGTAGCAAGGTACTCATGAATGAGTAATGTGACACTATCCCTTTCACCAAGACACATCAAACAAGTAACCACATCAATATATAATAAAAAATTACATAACAAACAACATAGAACAATCACCAAATAATCACATAGTAACCATGATCAAATAAACACATAATGTTCATAATTAAATTAATTCACATAAACTAATGAGTCTATATAACTATCATAGCATGTGCATAAACTCAAGTAATAGCAAGAACATCAAAGTGTCATCCAGTATCATCAAAGCAGTAAATCTAATATCAATAAAATTTCATAATGTATGTCTTAACAAAATAGCTATCAGCCTAACAGAGAGCAACATGAGGGGCACTACATATATTTGTAAACCAATATGACCATTGAGCTTAAAGGATTGTGTGGTGTATCCCTAAACTATCTGATGGTATCTAGTAAATCTAAGATAAACTAAGTGTGCAATGTTGTCATTAAATAGGAAATATCATGAAATTATTTTTATTAGAATTGAGTTGTGAAGATATGAACATGTGGTTGGCTTATTTATGTTGCCTTGATTTTGATGATTATCAAGCATATTAACATGTGTCTCTAAGTGCATAGGTATAAATCCATCGCATATGGAATCGAAGATCTCTCAGGAACCCTATGTAATTTAACCATGTGATACCATGACCATAGTATATATGGATGAACTATAGTCTCATTTGTAATGTGTTTTATTTTGTAATGTAATGTGTGAATGATTGTGATATAATTAATTTGCAAAGATAGTTTTGAATGTTAACTTTTGAGTTATATCCGATTTAATGTGACTTCTAGGATGTAAGTTGGCATCCTAGGTGGAAAATTTTGGATGCCTTCTATGATGGGCTTTAAAAGATAATTTTTAATTTTTTTTTTAGTTTTTGGGACCCTAGGGTAAGTACCTACAGGTATGGGGTCCTTTTTCACCCATAACTTGGTTGAAGAATTTTATTTGACCCCTCTTGATGGATCATTAAGAGAAGTGATGAAAATCAAGTCTTTGGATGAGGAAGGGATGACTTGTCTTGTCTCAATCCCATTCCCCTAAATTCATTCATAAATTTGGAGAAACTCATAAAGGACTTGCATGTGTGAGCCTCCTTTGTAAGAGACCATGGGAAGAGTGCCCAAAGTACACTTCCCATATCCCAATAAGTGCTCACACGTGTGAGTACTTGTAGGAGAGTTTCCTTAAGGGAGGAATGAGAGAGTGACAAGTGTCACTCCCTCATTCATAAAACTTAGGTTAGTGTTTTCTACTTTACTCTCATTTGGGAATGAGAGAAGGGTCTCTTTTTTTTTTAGTTCTTGTTGTTTTTGTTGGTGGGAATTTTGGCCACTTGAGGATTTTGGAAGAGTTCATGCTGTAGGGGTTTTTTAAAAAAAGGCTTTGCATAAAAGAGTGGGAGTTGGAGAAGATTTCAATCCATGCCCTCCATTTTTATCAAAGCTCAAGGAGGTAGGCCTTCTTGGCTTCTTGCTTTATTTTGAAAAGATATGTGAATGCAACTAAAATTTTATGGGTAGTGTTTCATTATTGCAATTTATGTGTTTCTTGTTTTTGCATTTGAATTTGGGGTGGAATACCAGGGATAAACGCACCTTTATGGGCATAGAATCCCTAGTTTGTGTTTGAGAATATGGGTTTTATGGTGTTATGAGTTTTTGAGATTGTGCATTGGGTTTGGCATGGAAGGATGTATTTAGGGTTGATCATATGTTCATTTAGATTTTATATTTTGTTTCATTGAGTTTAAAAATGAATGTATGAATTAGTGTAATGCCCCACTAAGGGACTCGGTGGATAACACAAAAGACCTCAAACATCAAGCCAATTTTTTTTTTTAAAGAATCTAAAGTGACACAACTAATGCAACTCAACAATTTAACATGGATAACAACATTACATTAACATCATATATCATAATCACATTATTACCTAAAAGTAACATTAATCATAACCCACTTACACACCTATCCACCATGGTCCCCTAACTTTGCTGCTATAGCACATCAACAATAACTAAACCTATAGAAAGACATATGATACACTAAGAACACATCTAGTCAATTCTTTGAATGTAAATTAAAACTTATACAACAAATTACATACGATAAAATAATTATAATTAAACCTCATCTAACACTATGTGAATATGAACCTAATCCTAGTCAATTCCATGAAATAGATACATAAAGATATATCTCATCTACAGCTAAATTAATCTCATATGCATCATAAATACAACATTCCTATGTTAACCTTTACATTACATAATAAACAACAATATATATATATTCAAGATTACATCAATTAATTTACTTTTCCTTTACAAGAATGCTACAATTTACAAGATTCGTTCATCTGAGAGGCACATATATATAAGATACATATTGGAAACCATTTTCTTAGAAATATCATCTGCACCATAAAACCAACTCAGGAATGAAGTGGAAGGAAAGACTCTATGTTGCACATGAAATACACCACCTAAACCCCAATGGATAGTTGGAAAATACCATCCTACCATGTGGAACCCTGAGGCCCACTCCCTCCATGTTAGGAGACAACACTAGGCCCCACACACAAGCAAGAAAAAAAAAAAAGTGGCTGACATTAATAATATAAAGGTGACTACCTAAAAACAAGAATCAACCAAAAATCATAAGGACTTTCAGATACTTCTACAAACCCAACACATAACACAAACGGATAGGAAACCCAAAATTTGTTCATTATGCCACAACACATACAATGAAGCAATTACATCATTTGCACAATTTTATAACATGATAACCAAATTTTAATTTCTCTTTCTCGACATATCACAATCAAGACCAATAATGCATATCCTTGGTACAATTGATTCTTACACAGAACACAAGACCCAACAAAAGATTTCACAAATAGGAAAGAGTTATCAACATAAATACAATAACACATTATAGCATGAATGATACAACACAATATAGATCAAATGATAAAGCTATATCCTCCTATACAACCTTTGGAATTGAACTAATTCCCTCTCGACAACAGTGAATCTTCCAACCATAAAATAGTCATATCAACTTGAAATCTAAATCTGTCAAAAACATATTTCATATTTGGCTCTCAAATACTCAACAACATGGGAAAAATTGACCAAAAATTAATCATAAATTCACAAAATACAAAACAACAAACGAATCCCATAAAAACATTCTTGATAGCAGTCAAATCTACCAACCATAAAATAGTCATATCAAATTGAAATAAAAATCTATCAAAAACCCATTTCAGATTTGGACCTCGAATAATCAGCAACATGAGAAGAATTGAACAAAAATAAATAAAAAATAACAAAATACGAAACAAAAAATGGCTCTCTTAAAAACCTCTTTTCGACATACCCGATTACACTCAAACATCAAAATGAGAAAACCCAACATATAAAAGCATTTCATAACTTGTAAGAAACAATTTAAAACATTCAAATAACATATTCTATAACATCCATATATATCTCTATGAATTTAAAACACAAATTATAAATTAAGTCCAACCAACCTTAAAACATGAAAAATTTGAATGCAAGGTGATGAAAATTGAAGAAGCTTTCCAAACCTAAATTATTTAATAAAAATCACAATCAAAAGTTATATTCCACACAAACTAGCAGCAAATCCATTCCCCTCAAATCATAATTGAATTTCAAATCACTCTCCTCCAAATTTCCCAAATAAAAACCTTTGAAAAATTACTTCAAAACCATGTAGAATCTCTCCATTCTCAACCCACCTCCTCCCCCCTCCCCTCCCCTCCCTCCTCCACCCCCTCCCCCAAAAAAAAAAAATCTCTTCAAAATTCTCTAAATTTCATGCACCAAAGAAACTGAAAAACCCAATTTCCCAAATTTTCTCATAAATAAAACTAAAAAAGAAAGAAAAATAAATAAAAAAGTAAATTTCTTTCTTTTTCCCCAAAAGACTCTTATTTTCCAAAATAATAAAAGGAAATAATATCTCTCATAAATAAAATATTAAAATATTAAATTAAAGCACCTATCCTCATCCCACTAATGAAATAATTAAAATAAAATAAATAATCAAATTATCTCAAATAATTAACTCATTTGTTTAGGGTTTCCCACCAAATAAATTCAAAACATTATAAAAGATAAAATGACCCTGTTAAAATAGCCACTCCACCAAAATAGTAAATCAAAATACAAATATAACATATGCTTACATATTAATATTTAAATATTTACTAATATACATATTAATATTTAATAAATAACATTATAATATGTTAATATTTATAACCTTATTTTCCTAAAACATAATTCGTATATAATAATAATAACCAATATTCACTCACACCAAAGAATAACCATAGCAATATATATACATATATAATAACATTAAATCACACTTTAACACCCACATGACAACTATAGTTACCAACAACATAACCGACCTTGAAGCTAACTTCACTTAAATAGGTCATAATCAGAGACTAATAATAAACCACAAAATAACTTCTTACATGAAAGTGACATTCATATCAAAGCATAAATAATAAGAATGATCACAATAGTGACTGACCTGACTTACCAAAGGACTTAGCACCATTTAAGTTGAATCCATACTCAAAGATAGACATTGGAGTCACACAATCACATAACCCAACATAAACATTCACACAAGTGCAACACTCCACCCATAAGGTATAGGAGATCAGGCATTGTACCATGACAACCCGAAAAGGTGGTCACACACTGAATCCATTGTCCATAATTGGGGACAATGAGTAGGGTTAGGGTATAAGTTAGGCCTAGATTTTATCTCCTCAACACCCATTGGGATTAGAGGCACGCTTAGATGTGCTAATTCAGGTGGAGACATAGCCTAGTACCTGTTCACTCAAACATATAAATTAGAGCACATGTGCATAATAGCCGAAGCACTAGGAAATGAGCTCTAGCAATTGTATCTCATTCTCGTATGTCTCCCATACATCCAATGGTATGATGTCGGTCTTTCCACTTATCCTAACAAACATACTACTGCATCACTTAACTATCCAAGTAAATCTCTGCATAATAATAATAACATAACAATATGCATCATACTCACAAAAAGTACTAATAGAAGCTCATGTTCCATCTACAACCATAACAGTTGAACACAAGTCAATATCTCTTCATGATAATAAATATAATCATAATCAAAATCATAATATAATATAATCATGATAATAATATGTCAAAATCATGTGAAAATCCTAAAGATAACCAAAGCACTTCCATAGCAAAAATATGCCCATAGCTTGCATCCTAGTAACAATCATGTCTGAACACACACACACATCATGATAAACCTATCCTTAAACATATATAGTAAGTCCTATCCTAAACTTCTCACACAGTCCATAAATTCATAATATACAACATCAACTACTTAACATCATTAGCACATACCTTTAAATATCTCTTTTATTTTACCTTCATCTCCAAGTTCTAAAGTCAAACTATCTGCATATCTATGGTGAGAATGGAGGGCCACAAAATTCTCCCCCCTAAAACTTGACTTAATCCTAGAAGTCACAAACTAGGTGGAAACATAACACATTAGTACCAAAATTTCTCTACTCTATAATTGATGTACATCCTCTTTTTGAATAATTTCAATTAAAATCACTATTTGGCCACACATTTGAAAGTAATATTTTCCTAACCACCTTTATTTAGAAATCCATACATCTCTTATAGTATGATACTTGATTTTACACTAACAAATATAGTAGGTACACCTATTAACACAATTTTCCATTCCCAATACAAAAATATCCATTATCTCATATAAGGAAAACACATCAAATGATTTTTTGATATTAAAAACTACACACCATCTCATGTTTCAGAAACATATTTCAAATTATAATTTATGATTTTCAATAACATCCACTCCATTTAATACCAAAAATTCATAATACACTCACATTTAACATAGCATGGTTATCCCTCTTTTACATTAATAAGAAACAAAATATAAGAAATATACATCTAACACATACATACACAAGGCTACACAAGGGTCCATCTAGACACCAGAAAGAAACATACTAATCCATGAGCCAAGAGCCAATATCCATCTCACATGATCCATACCTCACACTCAGTGGCCTGATGGTGTTAGACCACACACACATGGTGAGACCATCCAAACAAGACCACAATGGCCTACCTCTTGTTGTATAAGGTGGTTATCCTCCAAGAGATTGTCAACACACATAGGTGGGTAGAGGGTCCTAGTTGTATAGCAAACTCACATAGCCCCATCCTCAAGGTTCTCTACGTCTAATTCCTCATATAAACTCACCAAGTCCACCTCATACATCCTTGGAGAGGAATTACAATACAACACATGGCCAACATCGAAAACAATAAGGATAAACTAGTTTAGCCACCAAAGTCATAAAGAAGAGCAAATAAAAATTCAATTTCAACAATAAAGCAATAAATGTGCATAATTTCAACACAATCAAATGTAACCATGAGGGATACAAGAAAATAAGATCACAAGGTGTGGCTAAACCATCACAATCAAATATAAACAAGGTGTCAACCTTTACAATCAACAAAAAAACATCAATAACTATAAAGAAAGTCTACAATCTTTGAAATTGCACTGTACAACACTACGTGACTAGATACTATCCACCAAACGAGGAAGGAGGGAACAACACCAAGCAATAATAGTAGCCCTCATGTGGTGTGGAATGAGCACACCATCCACATGGCTAAGAGTGTACTCCCTGGCTACACCCTGCATCACATCATCACACGACATGGACTAGCCAAGTGGCCCACGCACTCCTTGGTTGCCCACATGGGATGTGCACATCAGCCTCCATCCTACATCACATCTCAGTTTGACATGGTTATACACTAGCCAGAGAAGGCACACACTGGTCATATGTCGCATGGCAGTGTGTTTGTGGCTCCACGAAAGTAGGCACGTGCAGAACACACCCTGCATAGTGATACCTCAAGGAGAAGGCACATTAAGGTACTCACTATAGCCAGATGTATACATGGCTAGGAAATCCCATATGATAACTGACCCAAACATTATTGAAAAAAAACATGAGTGTCCCTCTACAAGTGTGTGAGGCCCCATTATGCTCATCACACAAGTAGGCTATCATAACACGTTCTCATAGTGTGCCTTCACGTGTCTATGCATGCGGCATCGTGTCCTTGAGCCGAAATCACTACCATCAACAACACAACATCATCACTAGAAATATGTCAGAACATTAGTGGGGTGTGGCATCGTATCCATTGCATCATGTCAGAACATGTGCACATACAGTATATATAATGCATATATGAGTATGTCAATATGGGGATACTCAAGCTCCATGTCTCATATGGATGAGGTTGACATGCTAATGCCAGCTCAACATCCCTATGGATGGCCAGGCATATACTAACAAACCAATGTTGTTGTACTCAAAAATATGGGGATTAATCTAGCACATGTGGATCAAGTACCCTGATCCATCATAATGAGAAGTAGTGAGTACGTTTCCTTAGGACCGGTTGAGCTAAGGCTGCTCTATGTCACAATATGCATACGTTGTACACTTCACCCAAGGAACTTTGTGGATGCTACTACCCCTTGACGGATTGAGGGACTAGAGAAGAAAAAGAAAATAATATGTGAAACTATCTTTTGGCTACTCTTATATATAAAAATTTCAACCACATGTGGGTTGGCCCTCAATCAAGTAAAAAAAACACAAGCACACATAATGGTATAGTTAATCCCGCACCAAAAATACAACATATTCCTCATGGATGGGTACACAGTATCACCATCCCATGGGCACACAAAGCAAGTACAGGTTATTCACAACACTCAACCAATGCACAGTTACTGGTTTCTCACTTTTACAGGGGGTACAATTACATACACAATTCCATTACTTCTCAAGGATCACATACCATGAGTACATTTATTTCCATAACTAATGTGATTCATATCATTACATATATCCATAACCCTTTATCAATTTTTATTTCACTATACTCTTTTCCATATATCACATGATGCTAAATGTCAATGTCAAGATCATCATGATCACTTAACAACTCCACTTAACAAATTCACATTCACTTTTATTCATTTGGTATAACATTCTATCCTCATAACATATGCATATGAAAACTAACTTTTCTTCCACACAATAAGAATTCTACATAAGCACCATGAATTTCTAAATGCAACCAAGAATCATTAATACTTTCACATCAACATTCATGCATCCAGAGTTCAAAAAATTATACACAAGTTCTATATTTCCAAAAGAACAATAATGATCCTCTACTTAACTCTCACTACTTCATGTAAGCCTTTCCTAAACACAAACAACTCTTACTTCATCACAAGTTATTCAAATTTTCAAAGAACAAAAGGATTCACATATTCGTTTCCAAAACACAATCCCACATTCTCTCAAACTTTATTCTAGGCTAGTACAAGTAGCACTAAATATTTACATAGTGATTATGCCTACTCAAACATCCATAACCCATACCTAAGCTTAATTACTTCAAATGTTACCCCCTCGTAACAATTCAACATGCAAGACATCCAATGCATAAATATTTTCTATTTATACAATAGTAAGAAAGGAGAAGGACATTACATCATGGGTTTCAGCTACACATAACAAACAAGATGTTCAAATACCAATATAGCCATCATAATTTCTCAAAATAGAAACCTAGTTCTATATACTAGCATCTTATTTATTCCACAAACATAGCCCTTTCCAATAAAACAAATATCACATCATGTAAAGAAAAACTTAATCACATAAATTTACTTCCAAATGCATAGATTAAATACCTAGAAAATACACCCAGTCTCATTCATAATCTATCTTTTATGCATAAACCAAAAGTAAGGAGTGCAGGTTTAGGAGAACATAAGATCCATCACTCAATTAATTTCAGACACAATTTCTTTGATTCCTAGTCAAGGTTTAAGGATACAAGTTTAAGGCCTAAATGATTTTCTATTATAATGTGCTTTAAGACTAATTCACTTTATTAATTATATGTGGGTTATGAGAAAGAGGAAACAAGATAATTTAATTCAATGCAAGGAACTTGCAAACACAACCTTTCCAAACAAAGCATCTATACAAAGGAAAATTAAGTCACACTTTCTACCCAACTCTTAACTACCACCCATAGGTAGATTTTTCCATTTCTAAACATAACTAAACACAAGATTAGGATTCCATTGCATCACTCAACATGCATTATATCAATCACAAAAGATCGATAATAATTCATTTATAAACTACCTAAATACTCTTCCTTAGTTTGTTCTAACAACCCTTTTACATGCAGTATATTCTTAACATCATGGAAATGCACTGAACAACATATGGGTATAGACACTCCTACAAACCATGGAAAAAAACACAAAGAAATGATATACTTAGGCTAGGACTTCCCTTTTAGACCACATAACATACATTCCCACTTGCATAGTGTAATGCCTGCCACATAACCCTAGAGGAAGTAGGTCTTGTCTAGAATCCTTGTTACTATCTCCAAACACAGGGGGTGGGCCTTCGGGTACCACTTGGTTGGGAGGAACATGCACCCTACGCCGTTGGGTCCCCCTTTCTTCATTTCGTGATGGCGAGGTCTTCTAGTTGGAGAGCTCGTGGATACCAGATGATTTATTCCATGCTTTGTTTATTGTATCAATTGGCACTTGTACTTATATTACTCAATTATTTTCAATGAGGTCTCATGTAATTTTTTAGTCTTATGTACGATCTACCTCATTCTAGGAATGAGTGTTGTAAACCTTATTTTATAATTAATGTAACATTTGGATCTTGATGTATATCTAATCTATGTGATAAAATATTAATGTTTTGAATGTATGAATTTTAATTCTTGTTTAGTAAGTTATTATTTGCTATGAATGAATTTATTTTATGTTATGGGAATTAGATGTAACCTTAGTCTCATTCCTTAGATGATGTTTGCAATAGTGTAGTGCATCTTTCATGTTAATATTGCACTTTAAAATAATAATAAAAGTGTACGCTTTCATAGTTATTGCAACTTCCTCTAGGGTTACGAGGTGGGGCATTACACATGGTATCAGAGCCCCAGGTTCATACACTAGGTACTCTGGGTACATTTGAGTCCAATATGTTTTCCTTGTGAATCTAGTAGTGGATTTTTTAAATGATCATGTGTTCATGGCTTTGACATTTAGCATGATGTACTCTGTGGAAAAGAGTAGAGTGATAGAAAACTGATAAAAGCTTATGGATGTAAAGTAGTGATAAGTATCACATGGGTTATGGAAGTAGATATACTTATGGAATCATATATGTAGTTGTACCCCTGTAAATGTAAGGAACCATTAACTATACATTGGTTGAGTGTTGTGAATACCCCATACTTGCTTTGTGTGTCCAAGGGATGGTCATATTGGGTACCCATTCATGGGGAATAAGTTGCATTTTGATTTGGGATTTACCATACCAAATTTTTTGTTTGCATGTTTGTTACTTGATTGAGGACCAACTCATGTGTGGTTGAAAATTATATAAGAGTAACCAAAAGTTAGCTTCATAGATTCTTTTTCTTTGGTTCTCTAGCCCTCAATCCATGAAGGGATAATAGCAGCCACAAAGTTCCTTGGGTGGAGTGTGCAGCATATGCATATTGCGGGGTAGAGTGTCTTAGCTCAACAAATTTTGAGGAAACGTACCCACTACTTTCCCTTATGATGGATCAAGATACCTGATCTATATGTGTTAACCTAATCCCCACATATTTGAGTACAACAACATAGGTTTGTTAGTATATGCTTGGTCAACCGTAGAGACATTGATATGGCATTATTGAGTTAACCTCGTCCATATGAGAGGTGAAGCTTGGGTAGCCCCATATTGATATTATCATTTTTTCATTATATATTTAGTGTATCTACACATGTTACAACATGATGCAATAGATACGATGCCACACCTCACTGATGTTCCAACATAGTGTTGGTGATGATTTTGTGATATACTATATTTGCATGTGTTCCAACATGATGCAAGAAATATGATACCACACCCCACTAATGTTCTGACATAGTGTTGGTGATGATGTCATGTTACATGATGCCACAGGCATAGACACATGAAGGAACATTATGAGATTGTTATGATAGCCTACTTGTGTGATGAGCGTTATGGGGCCTCAAACACTTGTAGAGGGATACTCATGGTTGCTTTGACAATGTTTGGTTGGGTAGAATATGAGTAGGTCCTAGCCATGTATACCTCTAGCTATGATGAGTTTCTATGCATGCCTTCTCCATGAGGTATCACTATATGGGGTGTAATCTACATGTGCCTACTTTCATGGACCCACAAACACACTGCCATGTGGCATACGACCAGTGTGTGCCTTCTCCGAATGACATATGACCATGTCGAGTGATGACGTGATAGTCACAGAGTACACTTTGGGCCATGTCGATGGTGTGCTCAATCCGCATCACATGAGAGCTATTACTATAACTAGACATTGTTTCCTCCTTCCTCATTTGGTGGTTAGTATCTAGTCACATAGTGTTGTATGGTACAATTTTAAAGATTGTGAACTTTCCTTATGGTTATTGATGATTTTCAGTTGATTGTGAAGGTCGACACCTTGTTATACTTGATTGTGATTGTTTAGCCACACTTTTTAATTTTATTTTCTTATAACCCTTGTGGTTATATTTGATTTAGTGTTGAAATTATGCACATTTATTGCCTTATTGTTGAGTTGAATTTTAATTTGTTCTTCTTTATGACTTTGGTGGCTAAACTAGTTATCTTAATTATTTTAAATGTCAACAATGTGTCATATCATGAATCCTCTCCAAGGACGTATGAGGTGGACTTGGTGAGTGTATACGAGGAAGCAGGCGCAAGGAACATTGAGGATGGGGGTATGTGAGGTTGTTACTTAGCTAGGAACCACTACCCACCTATGTGTGATGACTATCTCTTAGAGGCTAATCACCTTATACAACAAGAGATAGGTCATTGTGGTCTTGTTTGGATGGTCTCACCTTATGTGTGGCCTAACACCATCAAGCCACTGATTGTGAAGTTTGGTTATTGTGAGATGGATATTGGATCTTGGTTCATGGATTATGTATCATGGATTAGTATGCTGCTTTCCAGTGTCCAAATGGACCCATGTGTGGCCTTGTGTTGTGATTTTTAGTGATGTGTATTGGTGTGAAGGTGTAGAATGTATGTTAAATCATAGATGTGGTGCTTGATTTATGAGTTCTTGTATTTTACTTTCGACTATTGGTTGTGACTCCTTTCTTGGGTCATGTGTAGGATGCCTAGGAGAGGTGGTTGTGGAGTTAATCATTTGAACACTTCCTTTTTGAGTCCCCACGAGAATGATCATGAGGAGCACCTGGGTCCTCATTTACGTTCTTTTCTTGAAGAGATTCTTAACCGGCTTGGCCCTAGATAGGAGGGTGGTCGATAGATATTTAGGGAAAGGGAAAGGTTCCCTAGGAGGAGAAGTGATTCAAATTTAGCAAGACTTATGATGGGCCTTTTGAGGGAATGCTCTCTACTCAACAATCGTTCTTATGGAGGTTTGGAGTTTGAGAATTAGATGACTGGTGTTCTTTTTGATAGGGCATACCCAGTAGGCTTCAGGTTTTGGGGTGATTAGCTTTCACCTAGGAGGATTCAAAGTTGGTTACGAGCCCAAATCCATTGTCTGGGCCAATCAACTAAGAGCACGCGGGCTGCAACAAGTAGAGGTACAAGATGTTGCACTTGCTACCAGCAGGGCCAGATAGCTAGACAGTGTCCTTAGAGGAACTCACCTAATTTCAGTCAAAGGTTGGTGGCTACAGAACCAACAAGGAATGACGTAGGAAGGAACCATGGGACGAGTGCAACGGTTGATCATTTTTTAGTAGAGCATCAGGGCACAAATGTGGAGATTAATGGTAGTGGACAGGCAGCTGATTCGGGAGTTCATGGAAATCTTGTGGTATAGGAGGCTGAGGAAGTGCCTTCAATGTTGTTTTCTCAATATTGATATTTGTTTGATAGGTTGTGTGTTTGAGGCTTTGTTGGTGGTTGCTTCACCATGTTTTGGAGGATTATGCCACTGGTTACTATTATTTTATGTGTGATTATATGGAGTTTGTACTGGGCGTATTTACAGGCTTCTAGGAGTAAGATTGACCCTAGGGGGAGAATGTAACACCCCTCCATTTTTCTCTTATGTTTAAACAGTGTGCGTCTTTGTTATGCTTTGTTATTATTTGATTGCTAATGTTAGAGTGATGTGGATTTTATATTATGATGTGATGGTACCTTATTCCGATGTTATCATTATGACATGTTTTAATTAGCATAATGGTTATTTGAATTAATATTGTTATATGCACATGAGTAGATTATTGATGTTAAAATTATTGGTTTTGTGATATTGTATTGGTGAAGGGGACGGAATTGCACCACTCACTTGAGAGCACCCCATGATTCCACAATTCTCTCTTCACGGTGTGTTCCATTATGATGTATATATGCATGTTCTATATATGCCTTGTTTACAGGTTTGCAGGTACAGGACATTGAATCCACCTGGCTTTATAGGTTTGAGTGTGTCCATTTCCCAACGATAATGTTGATTGGGAGATAGTGGCTAGGATTCATGTGTCAAGCCCTTACCCTAGGCATAGTGCGTCGTTGGGTCTAGTTGGTTTTGTTTGTTAAATATTGTTTAATTTTGCTTTGAAATTATTATGTTGCAAAGTTTGTAAAAGGTAATTTAATGTATTTAAATATTTAAGATGATTATTAAATTAATCTGGTTTTAATGATTAGAAGATGTTAATTAATTAATTAATTAATTTAATTTAATTGGTAAATAGTCTAAACTTAGGATTATATTATTTATTAATTAATTAAATTAGTTGAATTAAGTTAAATTAGAAATGTTAAATATTTTAGAATTATTAAAAAAAAAATTATTCTTAAAATATTTGGAGGATTTTGTGCAATTTGGTTGTAAAAAATATTTTGGGTTTTCAACATGTGTTGGAAAAATTTATGAGGTTTGTTGGTAAATTTATTCACGGGGAGAAATTTGTGGTTGTAACAGGAAGAAGGGAGAAGCTTCTTCATGGAAGAAGGATGAAGGATATTTGGTTGGGAAAGAGGTTTTGAGAAGAATTTTTTTTTTGTCATTTGCATGTTGTTGGAATTTTTGGAAAAATTACTCTAGGGAAAAGTTTTTGTGTTCGGGGATTTTTTTTATTGTTCTGGATGAAGCTTTCGTTGATCTAGGAGGAAAAAATTGGATCTGTGGAGGAGGTTCTACATCAATTCACAACTTCACAGGTGTCGTGCATGAAATTCTCTGTGAAAATGAAATTCTCTGAAATTCTCTGTGAAAATGAAATTCTCTGTTGAAACAAAATATTTTGTGGAATCTATTGCAATATTTAAGTTGGTATTATTGTAAACATAGAAGAACCCAAAATTATTCAATTAGAGATCTCGAAAATTATCTATTGGGAAGAAAATTCTCCTGAAGAAATTATCTTCTGAGGAAAATTTGGGTAGAAGTTTTTGTAGTGAAATTTTAATCCAATTTTTTATTAAATTTGTTTTCTATAGGAAGTGATTGCTTTCAATTAACTTATTGGTGTGAATAAAATTTAGAAAAACCATATGTTGGAAATTACTTATGTATGTAAAATTTGGGTATTTTCCAATTGTGAAAATAATTTTCCCAAATAAAACAGTTGTTTGAATTATTTATATATATATATATATATATATATATATATATATATATATATTACCACATATATATACATATATATAATATATATATTTATATATGTTTACCAACATTGTACTGTTGTTATAAAACTCAATTTAATTTCCATACGACATCGGATTAAACACAGGCTTATTTTATTTGTTGAGGTTTCATTTTAAACAAGGGGAGGTGGGTGAAAAACCACTGCCACTTTCCAAAGGGAAGGGGCGGTGGACTCACCACAATCCGACCCCCCATTTAATGGGGTTCGGTTGTGGATATCACAACCCTCCCCAAAAATAGTATTCGCATTCCTTTTAATCTTGAATTTGTTAATTTTTTTTTTAGAATATGACTTCGAATTCTGTGTAATATTTTGTAAATAGTTTATTAAATATTTGACTTTGATTTGTTTTTTTTTTTAATTGATATTTAATCAATAAGATATATATGTATATATATGTCATGCCCATAAATTTTCCCTAGAAAAATCCAACCAATTTTTTTTTTCTCTTAAAGACATCAATGAGATAGGGAATTTTTCAAAGTCAATCTTGCACTTAACATCATCATTTCTTATTCAATTATCAATATTACTCTTATAGTCGTCCATATTATTTTTGGGTATTAATATCATCCCTATTATTTTCCAAACTAATAACTCTCCAATATTTAATTATATTGTGGATGCTTAAATATTGTATTTGCTTATTTTATTTTATTTCTTTGGGGTTAAAGAATAGACAACCATTACCTAAATTTTTCCACCTATTTAATGTATGTTTACATTTACACCTTAAGTAATTGACACCATAAAGTTACCATGGAGATATTACTATATGTATACACTATATATTATTAGTAGTTGTAAAACTTACACTATTCATGAAGATTCTTGCAATATAATAATAACTTATTTATTTATGAAATTACTTTGCTCCAACCAATCATGATAATCTACTTAACCGTTCACAATAATTTCATATTGTAATATCATGGTATTATTGCACAAATTTTAAAACTATTCTTAATATCTTGGTTGTCATTATTTTAAATCTCAATTTACCTCACTAATATTACTTCCACCTAAATAATAAAAATAATAATAATAATATCACTAACAAACTCGTATTAGAAATAAAAATATTAATTTTTACTCACAATTTTTCCTCTTAATGACAACAATAATAATATTTAATTGTCTAGTAATTTTTTTATTTTCTTTTATTTTTCTTTTTACTCCTAAATCGGCCAACAATAATGTTATTTATAACATTGAATAATAAAAATTTACTTTTTGTGTTGTAAAATATTAATTCACTGCAATTCCCCAAATAACAATAATAATATTCCCTTATGCTATATTTACTTCCCTCCATAATTTTATTAGCCTCATTATCCTCCAATGTCTCCAGTCTCATTTAGTTTAATTTCAAATAAAATAGTTATTTCAAATTCCCCACTGGTGAAAAGATTATCTTATTATTAATTTTCTTAATAAGGATAGTGAATTCACTTGCTACTATTATCAAGTGCAGCCATAACGTTGCATATAAGATATACCAAACATAATTTGAGTGGAATGTATATATTTACATTCTTCTTATTTATTTTACTTCCATATTAACATAATTATTATTTCTTTCTTCTTACTAATATATTTAACATTTTAACATACTTTAATTCTATGTAATTATGCACAGTCTATTCGATAAATACATATTTTCTTATTATTATTAATTTTTTTTTTACCACACTCCAAGGAATCTTGCCAATATTACGCCAACTAAATTTCATTTACCTCATTGGCACTTAAGCTAATGGCATTATTATTTAATAGAGCAGCTACACAAATATTTTTATGTGGCCAAAAATTAACGGTGATGTTGAAACTACTCATGTATTAACAATACCGTCAAAAATGCAAAAAAATGGAGAAGCAATAATTATGGATTTTCACAGGAGCAACATTCCATCCAAATAAATCCAAAAGAACTATTTGATATGCAAATTTCGCCAAGACATATTGATTTGAAATGCTTGCCAGAAGATGCAACCATACTCGTGCCCACTTTGACGTTTTGGTCTGTACGCTGAAAAGATGATAATCTTAGAAAAAGTACCAAAAGGTGAAAATGTTATTTTATAAAAAGGGAATGTTTTTATTTTATTTTTTATTTATTTTTAACACAACATTTAATACATATATCAACCGAAAACAGGAGAGCTTAGCAGGATTACATAAGTAAATTTAATAGAGATGTTATATGCTTACACAACTTTTGGCTGGGAGGCTGAATAATAATTATCGTAATTAAAGGATAGGGTCACATCCTTTTGCACTTACCATTGAACAATATGGCATCAAAAGGGATGGTCGAAACTGGATTCCACAGGCTGCAATAATTTCTTGTAGAGGGAGGCGTCTGGAAGCAGTGTTGACCCCCATTAATGCCCTTAATAACAATCGAGATAAAATCTTATTGGTAGGTCCTACAGGTGCAGCTTAAGACAACTATTAACGTAACCTTTATGGTGTTACGGTTTAGTTATTAATTCCTCACAAAATTGCGCAGGCTTTCACTGCCAGGGAGGTACTTCGTCGCCCTCATGGATGACAGGAAATTAATAACTTGGTGGAAACATGAGAGTAAAGAATTGCAGGCTAGCCATACCTCGCTTGACTGTTGAAGCATGCCATCCGAGTCAGCATTCAAGAACAATTTTAGTTCATTTATCCTAAGCTTAATATTGCAAGTGATAAGACACAATCTACAACATCTCCGCAAAGCCATTTCTACATAGTCAACAGTTTCAGAAAACGTGGGGTCGAAGGGATAATGGACTATGGCTAGATGGTAAATGTAGAATGACATAAGTTGGGGAGTTGTGGCGCCTCACTCCGCTTAGTTTTTTTTTTGTTTTTATATATATATATATTTCTTTTTTACTGATATTAATTTCCTAAGTCTAATTTCTATGCGCCAATATGGATTCGAGCATTATGGAAGTGGTGGAGGAGGCGAAAAGTTCCTGTCCAAGTCTTTACAGAGGTAAGTCGAACCCACAAACAACTGACAGCCCATGTAGAATGGAGAGGAAGGAAAGAAAATCATTATGTGGATACCATAATTATTATGGTAGTTTTTACTATGCTACTTGGGTTCACGTCGCTATAGCTATCGAAGACTCTTTTAGCAACGAATCCAGTTTTACTGACAAGGGTAAGAAGGGATAGTGGTGCTGGCTTGAAATAATATGTGGAGACATATATATATATATATATATTTTGTGAAGCTCAGATGTTCGAGACATACAGGACACATGCCCAACTTTGACCGGTGAAAGAGTTGAGGCTGATGCACAACAACAGTGTTTCACAAAACCCACAAAACTGTGAGAAAAAGGCTCGTGTTTGATTCCATACGACAACAATTGTAATCCCTGATTTACATATGGTTTTCTTTATATCAATAACGATATTTCTAAGTATCTGTTTATTTCTTTTATTATCACACAAATACCTCCATTTTATACAGTTCCTAACTACCTGAACAAGTCTTTAAGCAGATTTCAGCAATAAAAGAGACTTAGATTATTTGATATAGCGCATTTGAGTAGTGCATTATAATCTGACTTAACAGAGAGTATTTTCTTTAATGGTTATAAGAGGAGGATACGTATACTTGCTTAATATTTTATTATCCCTCAACTAAAGAGGATTCCCCAATCTCTTCTATATCTTGGAGTACCGAATCCTGAACGAACACATATATATCTTTCTAGCAAAGCAGATTAACATTTTCGTTTAAACCTTTGAATATCATTTGCAGGAGTTCACTCTTATTATCATATCCTATTTATACCCTTTTCATCAAGCACACAATACAACTTTTTCCTCTATAATATGAGTCCAAATCTTAAAATTTTCTTTCATGCCAGACAAACTGTTAGTTTTCCAAATTATAACTCATTTTAAGAAATACAATGAATGACATACAACTAAGTAAGGCTTGCTCTCCACCCTACCGTAATGGCATCATGGAGCCTCGTGTGATCTAGCCATACCCCCGAGCAAGAAATTATTTTAGCTCCATGAGGATGCATGGAGTCTTATCTCATTTTTTTTTTGAAGGGATAAACTAACATAGCCCAAATTTCATACATCTAGATTCTCTACTTTCTATTTGCATCCATGATCCATACACTATGTCATCTTCTCAAACAAGCAAGGGTAAATGAAAATAGGAAGAACTTATCTCTTTTCTTTTAGGCGAAGGGATTGTGCACTTTCATGTAGCTTTCTTTTTCTTCCTCCAAGCCAAGCATTCTCAATCACTATCTTCCCAAGAGTTGGACTCCTCTCCTCTTCCCATTCTCTTTTCCATCTCTACTCAATTTCTCCAAAAGGAGAAGTGGGTAACACCCCACTCATTCTTCTTCTTCAAAATATATAGAAGTTTCAACTTGCAATTCTTGGATGGGGATGTGTGGAGTGTACTTTCCTTCATAAATGAGGGTCTTTTCCTTATCAAATAAAATACATGCACTTGGACAACCCCTCCATCTTTCCACCCCATCCTCTCCTTAAAATTCGTCACTCATCATTATGAGGACTTTTCAGGGGTCAAATCATGTCTTTGGAGCACTATTGTATGCCTACTTGACCCCTACCACTATGGTATAGACCCTAGGGGGTTTATTTTTGCACCCTAACACAAAAATTTGAC
Source organism: Sequoiadendron giganteum (assembly GCA_007115665.2). NCBI lineage: Eukaryota > Viridiplantae > Streptophyta > Pinopsida > Cupressales > Cupressaceae > Sequoiadendron > Sequoiadendron giganteum. Next base: position 236,510,658 of record CM021105.1, on the reverse strand, counting down.
CAACAACTTTATTTAAAATCCCACTCAAGGTTCCATCCGAGTTTCAAACTTAGCTAGGGGTTTCCAAGACCTAATCCCCACTTACACTTCACATGAATCCCAACTAAATGCCTTCACACCCTTAGTCCTCCAATACATTAACTCCACTTGTTTCTAAGACTCAAATGGGGTCAAATTTATATCCTCATGAAGTAGTCTTTTGATTCACTCTTGATGGTTCTCCCTTCTCGTGCTAACATGGTTTCCTTCCTACATATTACCAACATGATCGTAAGTACCAATTATGTATCACATTAATCTGTTAGCCGAACATTCTAAGCTTTAACTATCTAATAATCCATTTAGAATCTAATTTGCATTCCATGGTATACGAGTGCAATCCACTTCCATGGTAATGAAAATAAAACATAATGTCAAAATGATATGCAAGAGTATTGCCAAAAGATCACCTTATTTATTATCCACAATACATTTAATCATCAATTCAAGAAAAACATATAACAATTTATGGTTGTATTTAGTACATACAAAGTAGGGTCTTACAATATATGTATATATATATGATATATTAAATGTATATCAATTTTAATACTGTTTGGGATATAATAAATCAATTATAATATTTGATAAATATATATATGTATAGATATATATATATAATTATGTATTTATTATATATATATATATATATCTAAATAAATATTTTTCACAGGTGCATGCAAATGTACAGTTAGAGGATTTAATGGAAGGACTTAGAAAAGGAAAGTGTTTATTTTAAAATTAGTTGAAATTGAGAAGGTGATTTAAACAAAGTAGACAATGTTCAGTAAAATATTTTTTAATAGATGAAATTGAGTTTAAATTAGTTAAATTGGGAAAATTGGAATATACAATTATATTTAATTGCTTTATTTCTTGTAAGTAAATTGGTATTAAAATTAGATTATTGTGAATAATGTACTATTATGTCTCTTTTATGTGCTTATGATTTATTTTGTTCACTTCAGTGGGGAAATTAGTTAGTCATGTCAGTAAGTCTTCCAATTGTAGTATTTTCAATTGGGGTTGTTGTGTTTCTTGGTTTCATCTCTTTAATTACCCTTTGGTAGTGCATATTGTAATTATTTGGTTAATCAACCGGTTTCCACAAACGAGGATGTGATGTCATTTGTCTTTGGATGGGGATTGAATATCCAAAGTGTGCTCTAGTTACCTTTGGTTGTGGATTTGTTCCACGTGTTGACAATAGGAGAGTGACTCTCGATGGGGGGTGGGGTCTAGGAAGATCTGCCAGGGTAACCCATGCACCTTTGTGGTGACACTTCTCCTAAGTCAACAGTATGTTAGATCTATGATATAAATGATTGTCTAAATTTGAAAGAAATGTAACCTTTGTAATAGTGTGGTTCTATTATTTGGTTAAGTTCAGTTTGTGTCAGCTTGTGTCTAGAGGTAGTAGATCTTGTCTAGGATCCTTTTTACTCTCTCCCAATCAACATTACCATTGGGCAATGGACATGCTCAAACCTATGAATCTAGGTGGAGTCGATGTCCTATACCTATGGACATGCTCTAACCTATGAATCCAGGTGGATTTGATGTCCTTTACTTGTAAACCTGTAAACAAGGCATATATAGAGAATGCATATATACATCATAATGGAACACACCATGAAGAGAGAATCACAGGGCGTTTGTAAGTGAGTGGTGCAATTCCATCCCCTTCACCAATACAATATCACAAAACTGACAATTCTAACATCAATAATTTACTCATGTGCATATAGCAATATTAATTCAAATAACCATTATGCTAATCAAAACATGTCATAATGATAACATTAGAATAAGGTACCATCACATCATAATATAAAATCCACATCACTCTAAAATTAGCAATCAAATAATAGCAAAGCATAAAAAAGACACACACTATCTGAACATAAGAGAAAAATGGAGGGGTGTTACACATAGAACCACATAAGTAGTCTAACTGTGAAAAATAACATATTATCCTAATGCATATTTAGTCAAACAAAAGAAATATGCATGCCAACTTGTCAGCTAATTAATCTGAACCTGCACATGCATTCCAAGGCTAAATTTGTACTTCTAAAGAACTAGAAGTCATTGAAATGAAACAAGGTCACACATGAAAAAAATCAACAATTACAAGCATTCAAGGAATCACACCCAATAGGAGAATACACAAAGCGTCTAATCATCTATCTAACATCTCAATTGGGTGTTTAGATTAAAACATGGTATCTAACAAAAGGGTCCCTATGACCTTCTAGCCACACATCAAACATCCAGTAACACATGCATGGGAAAAGTTACTATAACTAGACATGGGCAACAACATTAACAAGAGATCCCAGTGCTGCAACATTGACTCTGATACCAAATGTAATTCCCCGCTAAGGGACTCGGTGGATAACACAAAAGACCTCAAACATCAAGCCAATGATTAAAAAAAAAAACTAAAGTGACACAACTAATGCAACTCAACAATTTAACATGGATAACAACATTACACTAACATCATATATCATAACCACATTATGACCTAAAAGTAACATTAATCATAGCCCACCTACACACCTATCCACCATGGTCCCCTAACATTGCTACTATGACACATCAACAATAACTAAACCTATAGAAAAACATATAATACACTAAGAACACATCCAGTCAATTCTTTAAATGTAAATTAAATCTCATACAAAAAATTACATATGATAACATAATTATAATTAAACCCCATCTAACACTATGTGAATATGAACCTAATCCTAGTCAATTCCATGAAATAGATACACAAATATATATCTCATCTACTACTAAATTAAGCTCATATGCATCATAAATACAACTTTCATATGTTGACCTTTCCGTTACATAGTAAACAACAATATATATTCAAGATTACATCAATTCATTTACTTTTCCTTTACAAGAATGCTACAATGTACAAGATTCATTCATCTAAGAGGTACATATATATGAAATATATATTGGACACCATTTTCTTAGAAATATCATCTACACCATAAAACCAACTCAGGAATGAAGTGGAAGGAAAGACTCCATGTTGCACATGAATTGCACCACCTAAACCCCAATGGATGGTTGGAAAATACCACCCTACCACGTGGAACCCTGAGGCCCACTCCCTCCATGTTAGGAGACAAAACTAGGCCCCACACACAAGCAAGCAATAGAAACAACAAGTGGCTGACATTAAAAATCAAAAGACAACTACCTAAAAACAAGAATCAACCAAACATCACAAGGAATTTTAGATACTTCTAGAGGCCCAACACATAACACAAATGAATAGGAAACCCAAAAGTTGATCATTATACCACAACACATACAATGAAGCACATTACATCATTTGCAAAATTTTATAACATGATAACCAACTTTTAATTTCTGATTCTCAACAGATCATAATCAAGACCAACAATGCATATCCTTGGTACACTTGATCTTTACAAAGAACACAAGATTTCACAAATAGGAAAGGATTATCAACATACATACAGTAACACATTCTATCATAAATGATACAACACAATACAAATCAAAGGATAGAGCTATATCCTCCTATACAACCTTTGGAATTGAACTAATTCACTCTTGACATCAGTAAATCTTCCAGCCATAAAACAACCATAAAATTGTCATATCAACTTGAAATCTAAATCTGCCAAAAACCCATTTTAGAACTGGCCCTCGACTACTTAACAACATGAGAAAAATTGACTAAAAATGAAACAAAATGCAAAACAATAGATGAATCCAATAAAAACCCTCTTGATAGCAATCAAATATGCCAACCATAAAACAACCATAAAATAGTCGTATCAAATCAAAATCAAAATCTATCAATTTTTTTTTTAGATTTGTCCCTCGACTACTTAGAAAATTGGGTAGAATTGAACAAAAACAACTCAAAAATTTACAAAATGCGAAACAACAAATGACTCTCTTAAAAACCCTCTTTTTGGCATACTCAATTACACTCAAACATCAAAATGAAAAAATATAGCATATAAAAGCATTTCATAACTTGAAAGAAACACTTCAAAACATTCAAATAAGATATTTTATAACATCCATATAGATCTCTATGAATTTAAAACACAAATTATAAATTAAGTACAAAACCTACCTCAAAACATGAAAAATATGAATGCAAGGTGCTGAAAATTGAAGAAGCTTTCCAAACCTGAATTCTTTAATCCAAATCATGATTAGAAATTAGATTCCACACAATCTAGCAAAAAATCCATTCCTAACAAATCATTATTGAATTCCAAATCACTCTCCTTCAAATTTCGATTCAAAACCACTCCAAATTTTTGAAAAAAAACCTTTGAAAAAGTACTTCAAAACCATGTAGAATCTCTCCATTTTCTTTCCATTCTTAAAATCCCCCCAAAAATCTCTTCAAAATCCTCTAAATTTCATGCACCAAAGAAAGTGAAAAACCCAATTTTCCAATTTTTCTCATAAATAAAACCAAAAAAGAAATTAACTTTCTTTCTTTTTCCCCAAAAGACTTTTATTTTATAAAATAAAACAAGGAAATAATATCTCTCATAAAATAAAATATTAAAATATTAAATTAAAGCATCTATCCTCATCCCACTAATGAAATAATTAAAATAAAATAAATAATCAAATTAACTCACATAATTAACTCATTTGTTTAGGGTTTCCCACCAAATAAATTCAAAACATTATAAAAGATAAAAGAACCTCGTTAAAATAGCCACTCCACCAAAATAGTAAATCAAAATACAAATATAACATATGCTTACATATTAATATTTAAATATTTACTAATATACATATTAATATTTAATAAATAACATTGGAATATGTTAATATTTATAACCTTATTTTCATAAAACATAGTTCAAATATAATAATAATAATATTAATAATCAATATTCACTCACACCAAAGAATAACCATAGCAATATATATACATATATACAATAACATTACATCACACTTGAACACCCACATGACAACTATAGTTACCAGCAACATAACATACCTAGAAGTTAACTTCACTTAAATAGGTCATAATCAGAGACTAAGAATAAACCACAAAATTACTTCTTACATGAAAGAGACATTCACATCAAAGCATAAATAATAAGAATGATCACAATAGTGACTGACCTGACTTACCAAAGGACTTAGCACCATTTGAATTGAATCCATACTCAAATCTAGACATTGGAGTTGCACAATCACATAACCCAACATAAACATTCACACAAGTGCAACACTCCACCCATAGGGTATAAGAGATAGGGAATTGTCCCATGATAACTCGAAAAGGTGGTCACACACTAAATCAATTGTCCCTGAGACAATGCATAGGGCTAGGGTATAACTTGGGTCTATGTGTTATCTCCTCGGCCATCATTGGGATTAGAGGCACGCTCAAACCTGCTAATTCAAGTGGAGACATAGCCTAGAACCTATTCACTCAAACATACAAATTAGAGCACATGTACATAATAGTTGAAGCACTAGGAAAGGAACTCTAGCAATTGTATCTCGTTATCGTATTTCCCCATACGTCCAATGGTATGATGCCTCCCTTTCCACTTATCCTAAAAAACATACTAATGCATCACTTAACTATCAAATTAAATCTCTACATAATAATAATAACATAACAATATGCATCATACTCATAAAAGTACTAACAAAAGTTCATGTTCCATCTGCAACCAGAACACTTGAACACAAGTCAGTACCTCTTCATGATAATAATCAAAATCATAATATCATATCATCATGATAATAATATTTCAAAATCATGTGAAAATCCTAAAGATAACCAAAGCACTTCCATAGCATAAATATGCCCATAGCTTACATCCTAGCAACAATCATGTTTGAACACACACACACACATCATGATAAACCTATCCTTAAACATATATAGTAAGTCCTATCCTAAACTTCTCACATAGTCCATAAATTCATAATATACAACATCAAATGCTTAACATCATTAGCACATACCTTTAAATATCCCTATTATTTTAGATTCATCTCCAAGTTCCAAAGCCAAACTATATGCACATCCATGGTGAGAATGGAGGGGCACTATAGTTTTTGTGTGAAAACCGGTTCTTAGAGAGGTATCCTAGCTCGAGGGTGACCTATGAGTAGGTCAATTGTTGGGAGGTGAGCATCCCATAGCCATTAGAAAAATATGTGTTTATAGGTATGGAAGATTTGGAGAATCAAATCAGTTTGTGGACATGTCTACCTCCATTTATTTATCGTAAAGTATTATAATATATGAGTAGTAGTTATCTTTTCAAAACAATTCATGTAAGTATGTGTGTGAGAAGTATCCTAAGAATTATTCTTGAAGTTATTATACTTGTATATAAGTTTTTTGTAGGCAAGTGAGTTTTGCAAATATCCATCATTCAGGTCATGGGACTTGAAAGATTGCAAAAATATTTGGCATGTATGTATAGTTGAATTCCTTAATTTATTGATTACAAATAATGAAGACATATTATGGGTAAGAGAATTATTCATATCACATGCATACTTCAAATAAATAAATTTTGATATATTTCATTGGACCTATATTAACCTCTAAGTTGTGAAACTAAACTAGTCAAGAGAGGAAGACATGTATGCATATATATTGATAGTCATTTATTTAGTGTCCCTCAGATGATACTATTGTTTCAATTTTATTTTGACTGGTTTTTAGTCATTTAGTTGCTTTGGATGCTACATTACATTACTCTAGTTATGACATTGATGTTATGTTAGTTGTTATACTCTGTAGATGATACATTGGACATTATGATCATTTGGTTATGTTCTTATGATGACATTATGATGGACACATTTGTGTTATGGTGTATGTTGTTTATGAATGTTAATGTTGTTATTATGATGTTATGACGCATGTTAGTTTTGTTGAGGAAGATAGTTTATCATTACTCACTCGTGAGTACCCTACTACGCTGCAACTCTTCTTCATGGTGTGTTTATCGATATATGTATTGATATGTTTGACAATGCAGTTTGATGCAGTTTGTAGGTACAGACATTGACTCCACCTGCTTCATCAGGTACAAGCGTGCTAAGACCCAATGGAATTATGTTGATGGGAGTTAGTGTCTAGTCCTGTAATGCCCCGCCAAGCAACCTTAAAGGAAGTTGCAATTAACGTCTTATGCGAACTAATTTTTTTTATAAAGTGCATTTAACATACACATTCACTTACTAATTAACAACAACCTCTAAGGCTACAAGGTTAGAATTACTTAAACCCACACATACATATTACATATAACCCTATAACCATCATACATCATAAGAATACCACATAACATAATAATATAATCAACCATGATACAATCTCAAAATCATTATCTTAATCCAATAATTACATCACTCATTCTCAGAATGAGGCAATAGTACATAAGGTTACAAATACAAAATTCCACCTCATAAACATAAGAGGGATAAAATAACTTATACAAGTTAAAATATTACAATGCAAGGAATTACAACAAGAACCACAAGCTGTCCATTTGGATGTTTTTCCACCAAGTACTGCAGATAGATGGGGACCCAATGGTTTTGGTGCATGTTTCACCCAACCAAGTGGTACCCAAAGGCCCACCCCCCATGCTAGGAGATAGTAACAAGGTAACATGGACAAAGATTCTACTACCTCTAACCAAAGACAGACTCATACTGTTATAACCAACCAAAAACCATAATCAAGTACAACTCAAGTACAACATTTACATCACTGACATAGGTCACATTGCTTCCAGACATAAAATAGATCAAGTATGTTCACAGAACCATACACATAAAATAATTAACAACAGTTGTCCTAGATAGAGTTACATCGCAAGGTTTGTCATGAGATCTCCTCTAGGCATTCTTCATAGGCTCCAGCACAAGTAATCTTGGTGGCCTCAACCGAATCCTGGCACTCATACTCACTCATGCGGCATCAAATACCTCTCGTACTGACAAGATACATGACTATGCCATTCCAGGCCTTCTCACTCATCCCAAGTCTAAACAAACCCTTGTGTCTATGAGTGAGGATTAAATTATCTTGATTAGTGTGAACTGCATCCTAATCATCTAAGTACATTAATTTAATTATCACTTGATTAACTCACTTCTGAAGGTTACCCGGTTTACCACTTTGGGCTCCGGTCCCTATCAAAAGCCACTCTTCTAATGGACAACGCACTCACAACCAATCACCAAGGGAAACACAAGTGCATACAAACTAGGCATCATAACCACTCCAACACAAGGAGGATACAAATAATAGAGACTCACTCCAAACATCTTGGAGGAAACAACACATAATCCACTCCTTTCACAGGAGGTACAAAACATCCCCGTTCATGAGTAAAACTGAAAAGACACCATGCACTACCCAAGGGAAAACAACTGGATGGCATAAAGATTCAACAACCCTTATCATCTAAGTTCTTCTGGAAGACTTATAATTTAGGACTAACACTAATTCCCAAAACCAACAATGCAACTTGACGACATAACAACAAAAGCATTCAAGTCATCAATCAAATCTAATATTTGGATTTCTAAAATCCATACTCATTCAATAGGTAGTGTTGACAAAGTCAAAGACACGATAACTAGATCATCTAAAATAATCATAACCCCTATTTCCCTTTTCATTATTGGAAATCTAAAACAATTAAACTTACTTTCCCTTTACTGAATACAGAGAATTAAATCCTTTAAGATAATCATGAGGAAGATACTACTTTTGGATATACTAAATCCATATTTCTTTCATAATTCAATCACAATGATTCAATTAATCTAAATAGAAATTAATTAAATAACATAATTGATTGCCTCATCAATAAAACAACTTCTTAATCGACACAAATCCATGCAAGTAAACTCTTTCCATTTCCTAACCAAATCTTACATCTCATTCAATTTTCTATTTAAACATTCAATCACTTTAATATAATAACATATTGTTTCTCTATCCATTTTCCATATACACTAATCAATCCATTTTTAAATCTCTATTCAATAATATATTGCATGCATCTCATTAAAATAAAATACGATAATGAATTTTACACTTACTATATATATATATGCTCCATATTATATAGACACCAAATATATATATTAATAAATTTAATTACATATATTCTTTAATATTCCATTCACAATGACTAGATTACTCTATGGAACTAAATAAAATATAATAACTATTTGCCTTTTTCAATATAGTTAGTTCCTAAATTTACTTCTAATGCAACCTAACACTATTGCAAACAATCTTTTCAATTTTCTATCCGGAGTCTATGTCTCTTCAACTATCTATTTAAAAACATGCAATTTCATCAATGTATAAAAATATCTTTTGGTTTATCTATTTGACCATGCATTCATATTGTTTCTAATTGAATCTCATTAATTAAAACAACCATTTAAATATAAATATTTCTATAATTCTTCAATATATTTAAATATCTTTTTCCTTATCAATTTTGACCATACATTCAAAACTTATCTTTTAAACTCTTCATGCAAAGCTAAATTACACACACTTAAATAAAACAAGGTAAATACTGATTGAAAATACTCGTGGATATATATATACATTTCAATATATTTTCTTCAATCATATTAACAAAATAAATATTTCTTTTTAAATTAAGTAATTACTTCTATTAAAAATATCTTTCTCTATACATTTCTACACATACTAATCATTTCTTTTAGAACACTAATAATACCCAATTTGCAAACAACAGTATAAAATAAGATAAAATATTATTTATTCTCTCAAATGGATATATACCTTCAATATATATATACTAAATATAAATTAATATATTTAAATATATTTAATCATTAACATATCTTCTATTCTTTATAGACTATCAAATTGTTTAATTCAAAATAAAATATCCCTTATCATCAATTTTCCAAAATATATATATATTTTTTCAATTAAATCAAATTAATAATTGGACCTTTTACACATGAATTTAAATTTCACAATTAAATTTTAAATTATGTATTCTTTAAATCGAATATTTAACTCCTTCAATTCAACTTTAACATGTCATTTTAAAATAAACAATAATTTCCCATACGTTTATAATTTTAATTCCACTAATCTAATATACAAATTTTATTTAAAATAATATACATAAATATAATACTTTAATATTATAAATTATAATATAAAATATTATTAAATAATATTTTAATATTATAATAACAATACATAAAATATTAATATTTATAAATATCAATTTATTATTATTTTATTTTCAGAGCAGCCATGGGAAAAATAACTTAACAGCAGTCTCATGTTTCAAGTATAACTCAAAAACTACGATCTGGGTATTTGCGATTTTTTGACAGGGATAAGAAAATTTCAAAATGAAAAAATCCTTTAAATTTCTTGACAACCCAGTTTATCTAAGTGGAGTTATAGGTGACGCAACCAGACCATTTTACCATGAAAAATATAACTATCCTGTAGATTTTAAAATCCGATTTTTGATAATAAACAGAAGGTTTCATTTTCTAAAAAACATTCTAAATGCATTGTTCAATCTCTATGTTTGATTTTCCAATAACAACATAATTGATTTCCCCAAATAATTTAAATTCAAGTGAGGTTTTCACAATTTTCAATTAGGAATTTTCACAAGCAAAGGCTGTAAATTTATTTAATTCTTTTCTTCTAATATCAAATTTATTTTTTAAAACAAATTTAACAAACAAATATTTAATCACTACTATTTTAAAAAAACAATCAAGAACAATAAAACACAAAGAGGAAAACCTGGTACAAAAAGCTACAGGAAGAGATGAATTTCTGATGCAAACCTCCTTCAAAGATTTCTTTAATTTTCTTCAATCCTCCAATGAATCCAATCCAAAACTCAACAAATGCAAACAATCTTTCCTCCAATCAATCCAACAATCAAAAATTTTCTTCAAACCCTTATTTGTGCAAATTTTTCCAAATTTTTTTTCTCTACTGTAAAAATGTATTTTTCTAAAAACTTTCTGCCCTAAAATTAAAACATATATTCTTTATAAATCAAAAATACCTAATACAACCCTAATTCACATTACATACAATTAGATATTTCAATTTCAATTTCAATTTTAATTTTAATTTCAATATTTACAACCCTAATTCACATTACATGCAAATTAGATATTTCAATTTTTACAACCCTAATTCACATTACATGCAAATTAAATATTTAAATTTCAATTTTCGAAAACCCACTTTCAATTTAAAATGCAATTTGAAATAATAAATTAATTTCCAAAGTTGCAACTAATTTCCCAAATAAACATTTAATTACAATTTCTAATTTAATTCCCACACGTTGAAATTAAATTCCAAATTTAATTTTAATTCTTTTATTTCCTTTCATTCTCTTGCATCACGTTTAATTATTTAATAACTAAATTCAACCCCTTGGATCAAATTTAATTAATTAAATAAACTAAATATAATTAATCAATTTAAATATAAACTTTTATCCACATTGCATTATTTAAATTAAATAACCATCAACATGATTTAAATGTAATTATTCTAAATATCTATTTCCAGATCAAGAATCCTTCAGAATTAAATAACATTAAACAAGACAGACAATGACTCGACACACACGACTGACGACACACTAAGGCTAGGGTGTAAACTTGACACATGTTACCTAGCTACTATCTCTCGTTCAACTTAACTGTTGGATCGACATGCTCAAACCTGTGAAACCAGGTGGAGTCGATGTCATGTACTTGCAATCCTGAAAAAACAAGTAAACAACATCATACAATATATCCGGCATATAATACACACTATGAAGAAGGAATTACGGATTCGCAGAGCGCTCGCAAATGAGTGATGCGAACCCATCTTCTTCACCAATACACTCATCAAAACTAACACTTCCATCATAATCCAGTAATCTCATAATAACATCTCATGTTAACTCTACAACATCATTAATTCATAATGCATGTGAAACAAAATCAGATAACTACATCCCACAATAATAGTTGTCGTTCAATAGTAGCGATTAAAACATCATAACAAAATGTATTCAGTATCAAAGTAACTACAACCAAACATAGCATAAAGCAAACTGAACAAGAAGCAAAACGAAGGGGTATTACAGGTCCTCTATCGTGAGCCATCGTTCTTGTAAGAATGAGTACCCGTTCGTTACCCATTTTTGGTTGATGTATGTTCCGTCATGTCGTTTGTAATTTCATCATGTTTTTTCTAGTTTGTCATCTCATTCGTATGTTTGTCATGTTAGAGATTGGATTATTTAAATTAGTTAAATGATTTATTAGTAAGTAATGATTTTATTGTGAGTTTAATTGCAATATTGATTACATTTTAAATTAAAAGTTCGATTTAATGATTAGAAGATTTAATTAATTAAAATTATTTAAAGATAGCATTAATTAATATTATTTCCCTTTTGATTGTGCAACTTGAACATTAATAAATGAATATTTTTAAAAGAGTTGTTTTGAATAGATTTTCGTAAAATATCTGTGAATGTGAACTAGTTGTTAAGAAATTGTAACTTGTTCATTTAATTAGTTTTAATTACCTGTTCAATTATAGGTGCATGCAATCGGTCAGTTATGTTTTGTGAATTGCATTTAATTATGAAATTAATGAAAACGGGGATATGCAATTTTTCACGGCAATTAGTTTTTGGGTTGAAAGTTGTTCACGACAATATTTTTGGGGGAAGAAGAATCTTTTCTGTATCTCTGGGTTTTTGGTTGAAAAACTTTGAAGGTTTTAAAATCCAAAGGCTTTCCTCATACTAAGAAATTTACGTTGTCTGAATACTGTGTTTGGCTTCATCATTTGTTCGGATCCGAAGGAGAATACTAGGTTTTCTTTTGTAATCTTGTATGGTTTCTTGGATTTAAAAACTTTAAATCGTTGATTTCGGTATTGGTTTCCTTTATGCTAAGATTTCTCATTTGAAACCTACACAAACAATAGAAAATGAAATGATTAGTTCTATTTAAATTAAAGAGGAATTATAGAGAGGAAAGAAAAATTAGTGAAAGTTCTTTAAATAAATTTATGTGTTCATCAGAAAACTTTTGTGTTGTTGGAATTTGAATAAATTCACTGTTTTGAACATATTTGTTATGCTTTGATTTCTCTCTTTAGAATTCACTTTTTCTTGTGAATCAAAATTTTCATCGTCCTCTTGAAACATTTGATGCTATTATTCGAATTAAGCCAATTCTGGATAAGATTTGTAGTTTTGTCGGTCCTTTGTGAAATTTTATGCTAGAAAACTTGGTATAGCTGAAACCTTGTTGATTTACCTTTATTCACAAATCTTTCCCATCACCTCAGCACAACGACATTTAGTATTTTTCTAGCCTTGACTCATTATACTTATGTTACTTTTCCTTATAGATTGATTTTATACCTCAGTATGTATTTGTAAAAAAAAATCATTTGTGTATCGATGGTTCATGCATGTTACCCGTACATACTTGCATACACCCATTCATATCTATGTCCTTGCCAATTTATTTGTTCTTGTAATTTGGTATACCCATACTTGTATTTTTTTCTATTAATGTAGTCCTACAGTATGCCATTAGTGGCTAGCTTCATTTTAATACTGTGTTGATTTATGATTTTTTTGTATTTCATTTTCCTTCATACACAGATCGGTTGCTACTTTATCCTTTATGCTATGGATACTCTGAATAAACTTGGTTCTACTGCAAGCTTTTGTCCATTGTTTACTTTATAAAATGTGTTATCTTATGAAGAGGTATCTGGGGCTGCTTTCCTACCTGTAAATAATTACTAAGCAATCTAATACTGGTATTTATTGAAGGATTTATTTGACACTTATAACATGCTTAAATCACAAAAGACTATAAGGTGTTTTTCTGAGATTATCCGTTTGTGTTCTCCTTGTGTGCACAATTAAGCCTTAACATGCATCGGCATAGGAATTTTTTCCTCTGGTTTTTGACTAGAAATGGAAAAATTATTTCTCATTCCAAATTTTAACTGGAGCACCTGGCATTATATCTTATCATCCTTGTGAGATGATAACCAATTTTATAATGGTTTCTAAATCTGTTGATAATTCACTTGATCACACAGATACCAGTAGATATGTGTTTACCTTCCTATTTTGTATAGAATTCGCCTTCAAATCAATTGTGTTTTCATTTAAATCTATAGAATCTTATCTATTAGAGATTCGCTGCTACATGGAGCATGATGCATGCTCAACCTGATGCTATTTTGTATGGCGCAGTTCTAACTATTCAGATCTATCTGTGACATTGATATTTCCAGTGTACATGTGCATATTTAGAATGGTTGATCATTAGATATCTTTTGGAGTTTGAATATTTTAAGTTTCCCTTGTGTAATTTATCCCTTCCGTAAGTATAGGTATAAGATTTTATGAATATGTTTATAATTTAATAGAACTAAATGTATTTTGTCTAAGTTAGGAATATAGGAAACTAGTATAACAAACTTTGAAGTGACAGCCCATTATCAAATAATGATATTGTATATATGTATAAATGTTTACATTATATTTACTTATTTATGATGAATTGGCGAATGAGGAAGGTTAAATAAATAATAGATTAAAAATTGATTCTATTATAAATATGGATTCAAATAAATTGTATATTTATATATGCATTTTATTTTAGAAAACCATAGACTTTTAATATCTAATGGAATGGATTTCAAATAGAAGGAATTTATATTATTCTAATTTAAGGGTGATTATTGAATTACTTTGTTCATTTGAAAATAATGAAGATGACATTTTACTTTTTCAAGTATTGTCTTCATTGAGCTTTAAATTCATAATCTATTGAAAGATGATTGTGCTTGGAAACTATGCTTAAGTTGTCATTGAATTTTTAAAATGACACATATATGTTGGAAACAATAAATGGGACCTTTTAATTTGTTAAAGTAATATTTTTTTTGGCACGTAGAGTTCATATTGTGTTGAAAGATTAATATGTGGAAAAACCTTATTTGTTTAGTTGCCACTGATTTTTAAGGGCACTAATGGGGTTATATTTTCTTTTAAAATATTCCAGAGGCATAGAATATTAATTTGTGTTGATTAATATAGAATGCTTGATTATCGTCGTCCTTTGCACAATTTGACCTTTGACTTAGCCATGCATGTTGGATAGTCTTATTGAGGTATTTGAAATGTTTATGTAATGTCTTGATTATTCTGAGTATACAAGTGATGTTATTTTGCATGTATGTTGGCTATGTTGTCATTGTCAATAAGTGAGTTGTACCTAGGAAGAGTCGCTTTCGTTAGGGGATGGAACCCTAAAGAGGTTACCAGGCTAACCTATCAAAAGTGGATAATTCAGTGATAACTAAACTTAAAGCATTAGGGATTGGGTTGTAATCATTTGTTAACTTAGATAATTGTTTTTCCTTGCCTTGTACTTTAATGCTTGTTTAGGTTAAGGTAGGTTGAGATGGCTTGGAATGGCTAGTTGATCACTTCGTCTTCTCAAAAAGTGTTTTGGTTCCACATAAGATTGTTTACGGGTCGAGAATCATTAGAGATTTCCAAGATAACTTAGGACGAGGGCAAGTAATCTAGGAAGATTCTCCAGTGTAACCTAGTACGAATATGTTATGACACTCATATCCTTGTACATGTGTTGGGTCTCTTGTGTAGAGTCACTTGTGGTTATGTCATTTCCTTTGGGATTTTATCGGTCATCTCATGGTTTTGATGTCGATATGTTGTCATTGTTTGTTAGCCATGTGAAGTATGTAATGTATTCTTTGATGTTAGTTTGACTTGAGGACTTGATACTATCTCCTAGCACGGGGGGTGGGCTTTCGAGTACCACACGGTTGGGAGGAACATGCCTTATCCTCCATTGGGTCCCCTTGTAGGTGATGTTGTTCTTGACAAGTTTATGGATTCACATCATTCACCGAGATGACCGCTAGGCATGCTCATGAACATGATTGAAAATTGTACTTGTTCATCACCTTTATTGTATTCACTCATGATTAATACATGAGACTTCATTGTATTATGATAATGTTTGTATTGAGATTTGTCACAATCTCATTTGTTATATCTTGAACTTGTAACTGTAATCTCTTTATGATAATGTAAATGTGATATGACACATTCATATGTTTCTTGTATATGGTTCGTGATGAATTATTCATATTATGTTATATTGGTAGCATAGTTGTGGAACCCCGAGAATGCTCATATATATTTTGTTGTTCACATGTTGTAATTTAACGTTTAAAAAAAAAATATTCGACTATTTAGTTGTTTATCGTGTCGTTCTTTGGGTTCCATGATGGGGCATTAAAACTTGGTATCAAAGAAAAGGTTCTAACACTAGGTACTCTTGTTCTTGTGATCCCATTAGGTTGTCCTAGATGTTAGAATTTGTTGTGTGTGTGTGTGTTTTCTTGTTATCCTTGCGTCTTTAAACTGAAACTCACCATTGGTCTTGTGTAGGATCATGCCTAAACGATGTGGTAGAGGTCATGGATGAGGCCGTGAAGGTGGTCATGTGGATAATCACCAAGAAACTCCGCCACAAAGTTCACATGAGAGTGAGCATGGTGAGCAACCAAATCCTCAGGGTAATCAAGTGAATAATGAACAAAATTTGAATCAACCAGGTGTGGAGGTAGATCTATTGCGTCCTTCACTTGATTAGACCCTTGCTCATCTTGGGCCTAGGTGGGAGGCTGAGAAGGCAGTGGATAGAGAGCGAGACAGATCACCTCCTCAAAGGATTGTGCAGATCACGGAGTAGGATGTCGTAGCTATAGGGCACATGAGAGATTTGTTGAGGGCACACACTCCCACTTTTGATGGAACTGGTGGTGGTATGAAAGCGAAGACTTGGTTATTAGACATGGGATGATGCTTTTCTATGCATCCTTATGGTAGAAACACCAGAGCTAGTTGCGCCATCATGCATCTTAGAGGTTTCACCTCTACATGGTGTCAATTGGAGGAGAAAAAGCTTCATCTAGAGATTGGATCTATATCTTGGGATATGTTCTTGGAGTGTTTCAAAGCATGTTTCTTATTTGAGCACTAGAGACAACATCGTGTTGATGAGTTCCATGATCTATGCTAGATGGATATGTTAGTTGAGCAGTTTGAGAGTAGATTCTATGAGGTTAAATAATATGTAGGGATTGTTGGTAATGAGGCTATGCTGGTACAATATTTCATTAGGAGCTTGAACGCTCGTATTAGTGGAGGAGTCAAAGTCTTTAAGCTGAAGACAATGGAGGTAGCCATGGAGAAGGCACAAATTGTGGTGGAGAATCTTACTATGGGTTTGGGTGGACATACAAGTGTTTAGATAGGTAGTGCACCTACTGCAAGTTTTGGTCCGCATGGTGGTTTGACTTAGATAGGTGGCTCCTCTCAGAACCAATAAGAACCTGCTAAGGGTGGTCAACAACAACAACACTACCCATCGAAGAATAAGAGTACTCAATTTCAGTCGGGTAATGGTTCACAGTTTGGGAAGAACCGTAACTGGTGGTGTAATAAGAGAAACCATTAGGATCGACCAACATAGAGTGCACAATTTACAGTTAGCAAAGGCAATTTCCAGTAGTCGAATGCACCTTTGGGTGGGAAAGGTTTTGGCAGGGGTACTAGATGTTTCTCATGTGATCAACAGGGTCATATTGTGAGGCAGTGTCTGATGAAAGGTACATCAAGGTTTGGTTAGAAACCCACAACTTCGAAGCCGATGGTTGGAGATGTAGGTCATTCCCATAGAGTTTTTTCTACAATGGATAACTATCAGGCAGATCATCAGAATATTGTGGTTGAGGCTTCAAGTCAGTTGTAGGGTGTTAGTGTTTCTATTATTTTTTATTCTAGAGCATCTAATTCATTTATTTCACCATTTATTGTTGAGCGATGTGAACTAGTGGTAGTAAAGCAAGATGTTAGGTGGCAGGTAGAATTGGCTTCTAAGGCTAAGGTAGTAGTAGAATCCCTCATTCACAATTATGAACTTAGGATTGGATTGCTATCTACCTCAGTAGATCTTCGGGTTACACCTCTTGGATCGTATGACATTGTTTTGGGAATGGATTGGTTGGAAGCCCATACTAAAGTGATTGATTGTCAATAAAAGACAATATGTTGCTTAGATGATTCTAGTGCAGAGGTTGAGATAGTCGGGGTGTAGAGACCCATCTCCTTGTAGATTATATCTGCTATGCAATTAAGGAGATGTATGCGATAGGGTTGTCAACTATTTGTAGCAAAAGTTAATGACTTGGAGGTAGGGAAGAGTCAAGAGGTATCTCTTGATGATTACCCTATCCTTGGGGAATTCACATATGTGTTTTCTAGTGATATTCCCAGTATGCTGCTGAAATGTGACATTGATTTCAGAATTGATCTCATTCCTAGAGCAGAGCCTATATCTCAGGCTCCATACAGAATGACTACATAGGAATTGGAAGATCTTCATTTGCAGTTGTAGGAGCTTTTGGCTAAGGGATTTATTCGTTCGAGTGTTTCCCCTTAGGGAGCACCTGTCATATTTGTGAAGAAGGATAGATCTCTTAGGTTGTGCATTGATTATCGTCAATTGAACAAAGTGACAGTTAAGAATAGATATCCTTTTCCTAGAATCAATGATCTCTTTGATCAGATCAAGGGAGAAAATGTATTTTCTAAGATTGATTTGGAATTAGGTTACCATCAGTTGCACATTTCTGAAATGGATATTCATAAGATGACATTTTGAATTCGTTATAGGCACTACGAGTTCATAGTGGCATCGTTCGAGTTAATGAATGCACCATTCATGTTCATGAGTTTGATTAATGGTGTCTTTCACACATACTTTGATCAATTTGTTCTTGTGTTTCTCGATGATATTTTGATCTATTCGAGAGATATGAAGGAGCACGAGGAGCACATGAGATAGGTATTGCGGTGCTTGAGAGAGAATCAACTATTTGCAAATTTGTTGAAGTGTGAGTTCTTCCAAATTGAGGTGAAATACCTTGGTCATGTTATCTTTGGAGAGAGTATTGTAGTGGATCCTTCAAAGATCCAAGCCATCATTGATTGGCTCGTGCCTACCAATGTACTTAAGTTTCATAGTTTTATGGGTCTTGTCAAGTATTACACATAGGTTGTTCAGGGGTTTTCTAGAATTTCTCATCCCATTACTTCTCTTCAGATAATGTCCAAGAGTTGAATAATTAATAATACTATTAATGTGTATTTAGTTGATCAATAATAATTGGTTTTTATGTTTTTATTTTTTGTTTAAATAATAAATAAAAGTATCTTATTACTTATAATTTGGTGAATAAGTAACTAATTAAATAGATAGGTTTGGGAAGTAAATAGTATTCTTACCTTAATTACATTATTAAAATAAAGACTCATTTCAAATACTAAATTGAACAATAATGTTGGTCCTATAATACTATAAGGAGACTTGTTGGCAAGGGAACCCTAAAAGAGTCATAAGGAGAAATTCCTTAGGTTAATCTTTCCACGTCCCATGGAATGTCGCAAAATGATGTTGTGTGTTTAAAAGGATAGATTCATCATTATAGGTGACCAAATCCAAATCAACTCACTTGATTTTTTCTCCATGACTTGATTTGTTGTAGGAAAATATTTGGAATAGTGGGAAAAATATTTGATTAAAAAGCAAAGCACACCCCAAGTAGATTTGGGTCATATTCCATTACTGAGTGCCTGAAATGGATCTTGTCATGTAATTAATACATTGGTGAAAGAGGCTGCCAAAAAATTACCTTAAAAAGGGAGCAATGTTGGTGGGATGCATGCTAAACCAGAATTTGTTGGATGGTTGACACATTTAATTTTTGCTTGTTTTAGTTGTAATGGAATTTTAAGTGAGGGTGCATCTTATCGAGGTGGGAGACGGAAGGGAGGATGTTGGCGAATGTAGGGAAGGCTATCCTTACACCTTTAATTTGCATTTGTTTGAAAGTTTCGAAAGCCTTTTCAACAAATCCATTTTTCATATATCTTGCATTCATTGCAGTCAAGAGACCGTATTTTTGAGTCATTATGCTAACAATTCATGAGCCTTGTCAATTCTTCTACATTTTGTAGAGAAGCCTAAATGTGGTGGGGTTTCCTTTATACCTATTGAATTTCATTCTCTTAAAATTTTCTAAAGCCCTTCAAACTAATCCAATCTGCGCATACCTTGCTATTAATGCATTCCATGATAACAAATGAATCGACACCGGTAGCCTTTCCAAAGACATCCATGTCAGGCTCTAATAAGGGAGCCTCTGTCTAGCTTTCAGGTTGTTTCGTATACACCCCACTCTGCCTAAGACACCTAACTGTAATGCGTGGGAAGTGATCGGCACTGGTAGTCGCTTCAAGCTCATCCAAATTGGGCCCCCAGTAAGAGATTCCTTGGGAGCCTCCATCCTTTATGCTTGATGGGTGCCCATATCCCATTCCAAAGCTCTCATTTTGGCATCATTAGGGAGGATGATGAATGATCGATAAAATGAACGATTCTATCAAAAAAGGAGTGGAGGATTTTAAAAAGATCGATGTTTGTGGGGTGAAGAGGAGGAGAAGAAATGTTCATGTGGAGGGGGTAATGGAATATTTACTTCCATGACCCCCAACTTCATCGTTGCAAAAATAGAGGAGAGAATAAATGCCTAAAACAAAGGTTTTGGACTGGTTCGATGTTCCTTCCAATCATTCCTATGGATCACGAAGTGAATCTATTGATTTGCAGTCATGTTAAGGGTGGTGGTAAGAGGAAGTGGGGAGAGGGCGTGTAAGGGAGAATAAAAAGGGGGTTTTAGGTAGCAATATGAGGGAGAGGCATGGGAGGCCAAGCGTGTTGTTAGAGAGCCAAAAAGTAGATTTGATGCCATCGCTGCAAGCCAATAAGAGGGGTTTGATCTTGCAAGGCAACTTGGAGCCTTGTTCCTAGGATGCAGTGCAAAGACACCATCAACACAGAAAATTTCTTTGAGCTTATTTTGAAGGTATTTTGTAGACAATGCTTCATTATGATAACTTGTTATTTTAGTTCAAGCTATGCGTAGTATTCTATTAGAAAATCCTACAATGACTATTTGTTTGGACTACAAAATTAGAGCACAAAAAAAGATATCTAGAGGCATTCAATGCAATTTAACAATGGTAACACATAAGATTAAAATTCATTCTTAGTTTTTAAAAGATCAAGGAATAATAATATGTTCATGTTTAGCTTGTTTATATTTTATTGAGAGTCTTTTTCCCATTGAATAAGAAAACCTACCTAGGTTACATATAATGAACAACAACAAGGTTAGTTGTATATAATGAAATAAATGATAAATATTTCTTGTTTTTTTTATATTCCATAGTTTTTAGCTTCTAGTTGTTGTAGTTTTTAATTGACTATCTCCCAACAGAGGAGAATCCATTGTAATATTGATGGAATTTGGAAATATAGAATAAAAAAATTCAATTAGGTAGATTAGTTCTTAAATCTAGGAACAAGTCAATATTCTCATGTTCCCTGTCAAAAAGAAGTTATTATGTCAGCAATTCTGAAAAGAAAAAAAAAAAAAGTGTTTGTCTGCCTAACAACAACTTCTCACAAGATTTATTATCTTAGCTTTATAATTGTATTTGTACCAACATTATTCTATCAAAAATATATGTGTCAACATTTTAAACTTTTGTTACATTTGTTAAAATACCCTCTTGAACCCTTGCTCAAGAATCAATGATTACATTTGACAATGTTATGAAGGATTATTATTATTGTCCCTTGCAACACATGTTCATTTATCCTTTAAAAGAGCTTGAACACAGGATTAGGAAACCTTACAAGGATTTGTTCTATGCCTTTCAATTTCTCTATTGATGATATTGTCTTCTCAAAGCAAGGCATCTATATCATTTGCCTCATTGTTGTTCCAACATCTAACTGAAAATGATTTTACTAAGGGAACAACAGACCTTGACCCTTGCATCAAGCTAATGGTGTATGTAGCCTCGAACAAAATCTTGTGCGTAAATACTTCCAACTATATCAATGTAAGGTGCAGTGAGAGAGAGCAACAAAATAAAGTGCACATGAAATCAATGTAAGAACAGTGGACTCTAGTTCCACGCTCATTTACCATTAAACACATTAATGTCAGTGCGTGGTAGGATAAAGTGATTATATCCAATTGAACAAAAGGAAATATTCAATAGGTGAAAACATGGATAGTAAAAAAATAGCAAGAACAAACAATGGTGCACGCAAATCCTAGATTCAATTTAGTTATTTACTTATTAACACTAATCATTGATCAATTATTATAGCATGTTCTCAATTATATATTTTTTATTGGATTTTGTACATAAATAGAAATAGATAAATAAATAAAATAAAATACTAACAGTATTCAAAGAAAAGTAATAGTGTTATTTTTTTAATGCTAATCTCCAAAATTCTTTTATGCAAGAAAATATTTCAATACAATGTATCTGGTTTAATGACAACAGAAAAATAGCATTTAATGAATTAAACATTTGCAACAAAATATGAATTACAGAATAAGGCACTCATTTTAGTATTTATTTTATATGCTCCATGTATTAATATTTAGTCTTTGTGTATAGTTTAATTTGACATGAGTAATAAAATTGTGTATGTTGAAATGAATTAAGATATTTTTATTGTCAACTGTTGTTGTTTTGGATGAACTAGAGTTGTGTTGCAGAAAAAACTGATTGTGCATGGTTATGATTTTTGCAAAAGTAATTTTAAGTTTTTTTCCTTCATTCATCCACCATTCTAGAACATTTTGAATTTTTGAATTTGGCTTAGTAATATGAAAGTTATGATCATTTGAATTCTGCCATGTTTTGTTGCAAAACAATAGATCAAAAAATTGATAAGTAATAATATGATAAGAATATGGGACTTGACTCTTATTTATATATATTTATTATTTTTAAGGAATTTTGTTTCCACGCATTAAATTGACTTAGAGTTATCAAAATTATACCGTATGGATTGATATTTAAACGTTCAAAGTCATCTCTTGTAGTATGCATGTATTGTTAGTCAAGTCAAGTTCCAACTTGTTAGGAATTGTTGATAATCCTTATTCTTATAAAGTTCTTTCCTTTATAGTGTGGGTTAGAGACATTGAGGCATGATAGAATTGTTGTTCAAAATGTTTAATAATTGATACCCATGTGTATAAGGGACATATGTTAAACTATAGTTAGAATCTCTCATATTAGAATTAGAATGAGTTTGGTTATAATCTTAAGAACTTCAAGTATCCAAAATAGTATTAGTTGCCTTGTGATTGTAAATTATTACTTAGAGAGGCCATGTATTAAAAGTAAACATTATAGAATTGTTAGAATAATTAGTTCCTCTCTTCTAAACTTAGCATTGTCTTGCTAGATTATTTTATCATTATCTAATCTCGTAGTATTATGAAAGTACATATATGTGGTTATTCTAATCTTAAGGATTGGAATGTATATATGGTTATATATATGGTTATGGTTGAAAATGATGTCAATAGCACATTGTAAGTGGGGTTTTTTTATAACCAACTTATTATCATAGCGAGTGTGTATTGGAATGGTTAAACTAAGATTGAGTTTGGTTGTTCATGAGGATTGTGTAAGTTACTTAGTTGTTTTAGAGAATTCTTGGGAGATTAATATGTGGGTCCATTCATAATCCTTGACAATGAACTATTACTACCTATTATTATAGTGTGGAGAGGTGTTAGTGGTTTGAATTTGAAGTTGATGTTAAGCTATCTTTTTTAACCTTGTGATTACATTCCTTTGTTATCCAGCCATGTGGGAGATGATTGAAGTCTAGTTGTTGAACTATATTTCCTCTATGAAATATATACACAGAAAAGGTAATCTAAGATGAACCCTCAAGGAATTAGGTCTAGCCCCTAGGGCTTGCTCTATTTTCATTACTTTGTGTTAATACTGATATATTCTATTGACATAGCTTGTGAGTTGATTGTGTCTTTTGATCATGAATGTGTGTTGAAATATTTAATCCTACCTCAGTGATGTGGATTCTCGGTATCTCTTTGAGCCCCCACCCTCGATTACCTAAGAAATTTATATATCTAACTAAAATATTATAGTTTATAAATTGGTCAAAATTTATACGCTTTCATGTAGTACATGCTTTAGAAGTAAAGTTTGAGAGTTTGGCAGACATATGTGAATGAAATTTGGAATTTGTGTTTGTCTCTAATTGTAAATGTGAGTAAAATTTTGGGCATTACAGATCTCTACAATACTTGATGAAATGATTACAAATCAAAAGGTGTAGTGCCCCTCATGATTTTCTCAGATAGACTAATTTTTTTAAAATTTTGTGATGAGACATTATGGTACTTTGTTTGATGTTGGACTTATTCCTATGATGATGCTTGTGATGACATTTCTTTTATTTGAGTTTTACACACTTGGTATGGTTAATATACGGTTTTATTTGATCATGAGCATTATGTGATTATTTGGTGATTGTTTTTATATGTTGTTAAGCAACTAATTGTTATGTGTTGATTTGGTTACTTATTTAATGTGTTTTGGTTAAAGGGATAGTGTCACATTACTCCTTTGTGAGTACCCTGCTATGCTGCGACTTCCTTTCATGGTGTGCCTGATTGTATGACTATATATATGCTCGACTATTTTGTGTGCTATAGGTTGTAGGTACCAGGCATCGACTCCACCTAAATTGATAGGTATGAGCATGCCTTAAACCCAATGGAATTGTTGAATGGAGGTAGCTCTTGGTCCCCTATTTTAGTCATCATCCTTGAAGAGGATGAGTATCCATTTTCACACCCTATCAATGTTATCATATGGTTGGCTTGGTCCGTCAGTGGGTTGTAGTCTTGATTTTCGACCTCACTTTTTGGTCAGGTATTGTTTGGAGTTTAGTCCATTTGATTTAAATTCATTTGATAGATGTCTCTGATTAATTATTGCATTAAAATATAATTATTATGTTAAAAAAGAATTTTGTTAAGTAAATATAAATGCTTTTATATAATTATAGTTTGATCAAATAAATTATAATGTAAAGTATAAATTAATCAATAAAATATTTTTAAAGTTGATTATTAAGTTTAAATAAATAAGAATATGTTTTAATAAATAAAATAAAGATAAATATGTAAACAATAGTAGTGAATGTGAAAGATAAAATTAAATGATATATTAAATGGGGGTTGCATGCAGCAACATGCACTCCTAAACAGTTAATAAAATTGGTTATTTTGGAAAAATAAAAGGGGGATTGGAATTAATCTTGAAATAGTCTTGTTGGTTTCCCGTGAATGATTTTCTAATTTTGGAAATTTTACATTCTGCTAGTGGAAAGAGTATTTGTTGGTAAATTGAAAGTATTGGGGATTTTTTTGAAAGGAGAATGCTGTAAAATTATTTGGGGTTTTGAAGTGACTAGAGGTGAAAATTTGGAATTCAAAGCTCGACATTAATCTTTAGCTCAACCAATCCATTGAATCTAGGTTCCATTGTTTTTCTCAATTTTAATTATGTTTGAAAATGAATATTGAATGATTGTGTTGTTTGAAGCAAAACATTTACTTGTTAATTTTTGAGTTGTACAATTTAGCAAATGCATTTTCTGGGAATTCTCAAAGCCTTTCTTGTAAATCAAATTGTGCATATCATGTAATAGTATGCAGTTGTGAAACCCATCTACCCTTATTTGGCACAACCCCTCTACCTATTTCACCACTTGCCTTCGATATTTATCTCACATTTTGTAGTATTATATGTCTTAATATGTTATCGATTTATTTCCCCTTCTTGCCGATTTCATTTGCTTGAGAGTTTCTGAAGCTTTTTCAACAAATTCAATTTGTGCATTCACATTGGGAAGTTTCTAAGACCTTTTCACCATTTGCCTTGGTGCCCACCTACTATTCTCTAGTCATCATTCTGTGTGGGTTAGCTTCGGTGCTAACCGATTGCTTTCCCTTCTCTATTCCCTGTGGCTTTACCACTTTGGCAATGATTTAGAGTATGGTCATATTTTTATTCGATGACATAAACATCAATTACTTACCCTGCGTTTGGCAATTGATATTTTTGTTAAAAAAAATTGATAGACCCGCATGGTGGGTATTCGATGTTTCATCTTCAAAATCGACTGCTATGAGTTTTGATAGAGAGTTATAATATATGCTTGTTAATTGAGATAGGTTTGGCACATACAATCACTATTTGTATTACTTTTTAATTTGTTGAAATAGGTATGTATATTTTTAGCTTTTGGTGTATAGGCGTAGGAAGGAAAATTTGATATATTCAATGGTTTTGTTGCTTTATCTAGAGATATCTATGGTATTCAATACCTCGAATGGTGTATATTGCACGCTTAGTCTTTGAAACTATATAGTCAGTATGTGGATTAGTTGTTGTGTATTCAATATCAATTTCTGATTATTTCTTGCTTGGCATTTGATTTATTATATATATCTATGTATATGTGTATATCTTTATATATATATATGTTATCTCACTTAAATTTAATATGTTACTATTACAATGTAAATAGAAATTTATCAATATTATAAACATATAAATATATATATGTGTGTGTGTATATATATATATACGGAAATATGTATGTATTGATATATATAGATATATATACATGTGTATGTATTATGTTTGAGTAAAAGAATACTTCAGTTCTTATAATTAAATAATTAGGTAGACGTGTAAATTGGAAAATAATTAGATAAGGGAAAATGATTTATTTATATATTTAGATCATAAGAGATTTGATTATTCAATGTTGATTGCTTCTATAATTATTTAATAGTTAAATTGTAAATCTACCATGCAATCAGTCATTGAGTACAATCGTGAATTAGAGGCTAAGTTAATGTGTTTTATGAGATGAGGAAATAAGGTCTTTCTTGGATGTATGGTTTGTTGGATCATATGTAATGAATATTGTTTTGATCTTTCACATTGGAATGTTTTGGTAATTGCTAAAAGAGGGTGTCATTGTGTAAAATTGATAAGGTTGGCTTCCAGAGGATTAGGAAGGAGTATTTTGTATGTATGGTTTTTAGGATTGCTTGACTTGAAAGTGGTCTGTTACTATTTTAAGTTGGGTGCAAAAGGATCAATGCCTTCCTCAATGGTTGGATTTATATGATTATTTTTAGTGTGCATTTGGTTTATGCCTTTTTTTGCGTAGGGTTTACTAGTTTCCAGCAGGGGGAGTGGCTCTCAACGGGGGTCGAAACCCAAAGTGGTGTCCAGGACAACCCATTGAGGAGTTTTCTTAATCTAGTGATAATCTAATAATGAACTAAGGGGATGGGTAGTTTTCACATTAAGCAAGATAATGGATGTCTCACCCATTCCTAGAGTGCTTGTTTAAGTTAAGGATGGGTTGAGAAGGCCTTGTTGGAAAGATCAACTTCTTTGTCCTCATGAAAGGAACATTAGTACCACATGTGTCACTCTATGGGGGCCAGGGTCTAGTGAGAGACTGCCAGGACAACCCATATTAGGTCCATGTGATGACACTCTTCCCTAATGCAGTCTAGCATTCCCTAGTTGTGTTTTATTCTCTTGTTATGTGTTTATCCTTGGAAGTAATGTTTGTGTTCTATGTGATTTTAGCATTGTTAGCAGTGTTATGTTGGAGTCATGTATAGTCTTGTTATGTTAGCCTATTGTCTTCTTGATTGACTGCTTGTTGTGGGACCATGTGTTATCTCCTAGCATGGGGGTGGACCTTAGGGTTCCACATGGTCAAGAGGTTTGTGCTATTTAATCCATTGGGTACCCTTGCTTTTTGTTCACGTGCGTGAAGATTGCTCATGGTGTTGTGGACATCTGTACCAGTTCCTATTCGAGTGGCTATCTTTTATGTATTTGTATAGTATCATGTATTAGTTGTAACATTATTGGTAATTTAATATAATCTTCCATATTGTACTCAAGAAGACTTTGTTGTAAACTTTGTAACAATGTAGTGAAGGTAGATGAACTCTCTTGTAATGGAATTAATAAAGTGATGTGTTTTGCATATGATAGCTATTTGGTATGAACTTTAATGATGTTTATTTGATGGCATGATATGGAAGTTAATAATGTAGAATCATATAATGTGATGGTCTTTCATGTACTTTTCTTGTTATTTATATCTTGTTAAATATTTATAGTTAATGAAATGATCCTTATTCTTGATTAATAGTTATGTTAGTAGCATAGTCATGGAACCTTAGAGAACTTTAGTTTAGATTATGTGTTATTAAATGTGATGCAAACTATTATTGTTTACTTTTTATAAAAAAAATGTCCCATTCTTTTTTCATAGTTGTGTTGTCCTCTGGGGTTCCTTGGTGGGACGTTACAGAAGGATTCTAAAGAAAAATAATAATTAGGATTCAAGAAAGGTGAAAACTCAAAGACAAATCAAACTCCAAACAAGGCTGAAAAGAAGAATGACAAGAAGAGAAACTTCACAAAGGTCTAGAACCAGAAGAGTGAATTCAAAAGACCACCAATTAGACAACCAAATGCATAAAGGTACCCATCTTTTAATGGTTATTGTTATTCCTACAATAAGTTTGTATATAAGTATGTAGAATGTAGAAGCATAATGAATTAAAATATTCAATATTTATCTAAATAGTGCTTTACAAGCAATAGATTTGGTCATAAGGCTAGTGAATGCAAAAATTAGATTATGAATAGTTACAATAATGGCATAAGGTTTCAATCTTTCAATGGATATTGTTATACATGAAATGGATTTGGGTATAAGGATAATGTATGCAAATCTAGAGACAGATGGGAAGGTTGAGAGGGTTAATTAGGTCCTTGAGGATATGCTTAGGATATATGTCATGGATCAACAGACTCATTGGGAGGATTACCTGTACTTAGTGGAGTTCACATACAATAATGGGTACCACAGTTCTATTGGTATGCCTCCTTTCCAAGATTTGTATGGTCATCCTTTTTAGACCCTACTAAGTTGGGATCCTCTTGAGGATAGAGTCCTTCTAGGACCAGAGATGATTCAGGAGATGGAGCAATAGATTGTTCATATTAGAGAGCATTTGGTGGAAGCATAGGATAGGTAGAAGTATGTAGATGCTCATAGGGTTGATTGTTAGTTTTCAGTTGGAGACTGCGTATTCTTGCGAGTTTGTTCACAAAAGATTCTGATCCACTATGGAAAAGGCTCTAAGCTTGCACTGCATTTTTTTGGGTCGTTTGAGGTTTAGGAGAGGATCAATCCTGTTGTGTACCGCCTTGCTTTTCCACCCGGTCTATCATGCATCCATGATGTATTCCACATTTTTGTTCTCAGGCCATATTATCTTGATATTTCTCATGTCCTTAACTGGAATGTTTTACAAGTAGAGGACGGGTAGCTAGATTTGGAGCCCGTGGGAGTTCTGCAACACAAGAGACTCATCCTCAAGGGATGAGACATTGAGCAGGTGAGGGTCTAGTGGGATCCTAATGATGAGACTTTAGCTACTTGGTAGGATGCATCCTGAATGTGAGAGTTATACCCTTTCTTATTTGCAAGCTTCCGGGAGTAAGCCTAGTTATAGGGGAAGAGGATGTAGTGCCCCTCATGCTTTTCTCAGATAGACTGATAGTTGTTTAATTTTGTGATGAGACATTATGGTACTTTGTTTGATGTCATAATTATTCCTATGATGATTCTTGTGATGAAATTTTTGTTATTTGAGTCTTATGCACTTGGTATGGTTAATATACAGTTTTATTTGATCATGAGCATTATGCAATTATTTGGTGATTGTTCTTATCTATTGTTAAGCAACTAATTGTTATGTGTTGATGTGGTTACTTGTTTGATGTGTTTTTGTGAAATGTATAGTGTCACATTACTCCTTTGTGAGTACCCTGCTACGTTATGACTTCCTTTCATGGTGTACCTGATTATATGACTATATATATGCTTGATTGTTTTGTGTGCTATAGGTTACAAGTACTAGGCATCAACTCCACCTGAATTGATAGATCTGAGCATGCCTTAAACCTAATGGAATTGTTGAATGAAGGTAGCACTTGGTCCCCTGTTTCAGCCATCATCCTTGAAGAGGGTGAGTATCCATTTTCACACCCTGTTAGTGTTGTCAGTATGGTTCTTTGGTCTCTTAGTGTTGTCAGTATGGTTGGTTTGGTCTGTCAGTGTTGGTTGTAGTCTTTCTTTTCAACCTCTCTTTTTGGTCAGGTATTATTTGGCATTTAGTCCATTTGATTTAAATTCATTTGATAAATGTCTCTAATTAATTATCACATTAAAAAAGAATTACTATGTTAAAAAGGAATCTTGTTAAGTAAATATAAATGCTTTTATATGATTATAGTTTAATCAAATAAATTATAATGTAAAGTTGAAATTAATCAATAAAATATTTTTACAGTTGATTATTAAGTTTAAATAAATAAGAATATGTTTTAATAAATAAAATAAAGATAAATATGTAAACAATAGTAGAGAATGTGAAAGATAAAATTAAATGATATGTTAAATGGGGGTTCTATGCAGCAACATGCACTCCTAAACAGTTAATAAAATTGGTTATTTTGGGAAAATAAAATGGGATTGGAATTAATCTTGAAACAGTCTTGTTGGTTTCCTATGAATGATTTTCTAATTTTGGAAATTTTGCATTCTGTTAGTGGAAAGAGTATTTGCTAGTAAATTGGAAGTATTGGGGATTTTTTTGAAAGGGGGATGCTATAAAATTGTTTGGGGTTTTGAAGTGACTGGAGCTGGAACTTTGGAATTAGAAGCTCGACATCAATATTCAGCTGAATCAATCGATTGAATCTAGGTTCCATGGTTTTTTTCAATTTTATATCTATTTGAAAATTAATATTAAATGATTGTGTTGTTTGAATAAAAAAATTACTTGTTAATTTCTGAGTTGTACAATTTAGCAAATGCATTGTCTGGGAATTTTCAAAGCCTTTCTTGTAAATCAAATTGTGCATATCCTGTAATAGCATGTAGTTGTGAAACCCATCTACCCTTATTTGGCACATCTCCTCTAAATATTTCAATGCTTGCCTTCAAGATTTATCTCACATTTTGTAGTACTATATGTCTTAATATGTTATCAATTTATTTCCCCTTCCCACCGATTTCATTTGGTTGAGAGTTTTTGAAGCTTTTTCAACAAATCCAATTTTTGCATTCGCATTGGGAAGTTTTTAAGACATTTTCACCATTTACCTTGGCGCCCACCTGTTTTTCTCTAGTCACCGGTCTTTGTGGGTTAGGTTCGACGCCAGCCGATTGCTTTCCCTTCTCTATTCCCCGTGGCTTTACTGCTTTGGCAATGATTTAGAGTATGGTCATATTTTCTTTGGACAACATAGACATCAATTACTTACCCTCCGTTTTGCAATTGATATTTTTGTTATAAACAAATGATAGACCCTCATGGTGGGTATTCGATGTTTCATCTTCAAAATCAAATGCTGTGAGTTTTGATAGAGAGATATAATATATGCCTGTTAATTGAGATATGTTTTCCACATACAATCACTATTTGAATTTCCTTTTAATTCATTGAAATAGGTATGTCTATTTTAAGCTTTCAATGTATAGGCGTAGGAAGGAAAATTTGATATATTCAATGGTTTTGTTGCTTGATCTGGAGATATTTATGGTATTCAATACCCTGAATGGTGTATATTGCTTGCTTGGTCTTTGAAACTATATAGTCGGTATGCAGATTAGTTTTTGTGTATTTGATATCAATTTCTAATTATTTCTTTCTTGGCATTCAATTTATTATATATATATATATGTGTGTGTGTGTGTGTGTATGTGTATATGTTTATATATATTTATATATATGTATTATCTCACTTAAATTTAATATGTTACTATTATAATGTAAATAGCCATTTGTCAATATTATAAACATATATATGTGTGTGTGTGTGTGTGTATAAATATATATATTGAAATATGTATATATTGATATATATACATGTGTATGTATTATGTTTGAGTAAAAGAATACTTCGGCTCTTATAATTAAATAATTAGGTAGATGTGTAAATTGGAAAATAATTAGATAGGGGAAAATGATTTATTTATTTATTTAGATCATTAAGAGATTTGATTAAATGAATGAACTAGATTATCTTTGCATTGATTATTGAATGTTGATTAATTTTATAATTATTTAATATTTAAATTGCAAATTTTCCATACAATCATTCATTGAGTACAATTGCGAATTAGAGGCTAAGTTAATGTGTTTTATGAGATGAGGAAATAAGGTCTTTCTTGGATGTATGGTTTGTTGGATTTTATGTAATGAATATTGTTTTGATCTTCGATGTTGGAGTGTTTTGGTAATTGCTAAAAGAGGGTCTCATTGTGTAAAATTGATGAGGTTGGATTCCAAAGGATTAGGAAGGAGTATTTTACATTTATGGTTTTCAGGATTGCTTCACTTGAAAGTGGTTTGTTACTATTTTAAGTTGGGTGCAAAAGGATCAATGCCTTGCTCCATGGTTGGATTTATATGATTATGTTTAGTGTGCATTTGGTTTACACCTTTTATTGTGTAGGGTTTACTAGTTGCCAGAAGGGGGAGTGGCTCTCAATCTGGGTCAGAACCCAAAGTGGTGTCCAGGACAACCTATTGAGGAGTTTTCTTTATCTAGTGATAATCTAATAATGAACTAAGGGGATGGGTAGTTTTCACATCAAGCAAGATAATGGATGCCTCACCCATTCCTACAATGCTTGTTTAGGTTAAGGATGGGTTGAGAAGGCCTTGTTGGAAAGATCAACTTCCTTGTCCTCATGAAATAAACATTGGTTCTACATGTGTCACTCTATGAGGGCCGAAGTCTAGTGAGAGACTGCCAAGACAACCCATATTAGGTCCATGCAATGACACTCTTCCCTTATGCAATCTAGCATTCCCTAGTTGTGTTTTCTTCTCCTATTATGTGTTTATCCCTAGAAGCAATGTTTGTGTTCTATGTGATGTTAGCATTGTTAGCAGTGTTGTGTTGGAGTCATGTATAGTCTTGTTATGTTAGCCTATTGTCTTCTTGCTTGACTGCTTGTTGTGGGACCATGTGTCATCTCCTAGCACAGGGGGTGAGCCTTAGGCTTCCACATGGTTGGGAGGTTTGTGCTATTTACTAAATTGGGTACCCTTGATACGTGTTCGTGTGTGTGAATATTTCTCATAGTGCTATGGACATCTATACCAGTTCCTATTCGAGTGGCTATCTTTTATGTATTTGTATAGTATCATGTATCAGTTGTAACATTATTGGTAATTTGATATAATATTCCCTGTTGTACTCGAGAAGACTTTTTTGTAAACTTTGTAATGTAATGAATGTAGATGAACTCTCTTGTAATGGAATTAATAAAGTGATGTGTTTTGCATATGATAGATATTTTGTAATGCCCCGCCATGGAACCTGTTGATGTGTTTTTTATGCATTTCTCAACACAGGCGATACATAGGTGCATCACCTCTCTTGAAAGACAATCTTCCACAATTAAATTGCAGAACACTATCCCAAGGTCTCTAATGTAAGATCTTGATAGTGCTTGGAATATCTCACTTGATTTATGTGATTTGCTGGAATCACAAGGCGGTCTTATGGATGAGTTACAAAGTGGGAAAGTTGGATCTGCAAATGGAGTTATTTAGATGGGAGAGTTGTTGTGCATTTACTGCAGGTTTAAACAATAGTCTTGAACTCCATTTCATCATTGGATTTAGCTTTATAATGTGCAATGAACCTTATCATAGGTTACCTATTAAAAAAAAAAGCGCAGGGAGGAGACGAGGTTCCTGGACCCAAAAGTATGAATGAACAATGATCATTGAGGCTGATATAGTAGAAAAAATCCCTAAACTAGGTTTTTCTTAGCCAAGAGGATCCTACAGTTACACAAAACTAGTGAAATCTTCTAAGGACTGCAGATTTTCAGTTTGCATACACACATCATGAACATGCAAGTGAACGAAGTTGCAGTAGAAAAGTAAAGAAGCTTAGACTAGCTTTACAAAGTGATTCATCATCAACAAACCACAAAAAGCATGAGCTGGAAATTCATCAAATACTGTAACAAAAAACACCATCATCACTTCCCTTCAAAAAACTAACAACTAAATTAAAAGGGAAGTAGAACCATGCATGCAAGATGAGAAAAATCAAAGAGAACATCCATAAAATCATGCAATGTTGTCTTCTATTGCTGCAAATGCTTTTTACACCAGCTCTCCAACCCTTTACAAATGAGGGGAAGACCCCTATGTATAGTTTTCCAAAGCCCGAATGAATGGCCAGGATTGAATTACATTGTGTGGCCCAGATTCAATTACATTAGAGCTTCACCTACCCCATAATATTCAGCAATTTAAAATGCATTTGTTGTCTTTTCCCTATTTTGTCTTTTAGTGCCCAAGTGTTGTAGCAATTTTTTCTTCTAGCTGATTTCCATTTTACTGTAGCTGAAACTACCTAAAAGTTTCCCTTTGCTTGATGGAATTGAAACATTCTTCATTGGATCAAACGGGCTTGTCGACGACTGGAATCAATGGAATGGTTGCCCCTGATTTGAGTGGACAACCCCCTAAAGATCATCATCATCTGGTGAAAATTAGGATAGCTCCCTTATGCTTTCTTCAAGGCCACCCCCTTGAATTTTGGTCATTGAATTCCTTGGCACATGCCTTCTTCTAATGCAAGCTCTATTGATGGGTTCCACGAGTGGAGGTGGGCATAGGAGCTATGTGCTTTCCTTATTCAACTTTCTCAATGGGTCTCCCCGACGGACCCGTGGTAGGCTTCTTGAAACCTACATACATGAAGTTTCGTAAGTGCTTTCATACACAAATCAAGGTAAATGTTAGTCAAATCTTGCAAACTCCTTGTTAGATTCACCCATGCATCATTAAAAGATCATAATATTCATATTTAGAGCTCATTTGGACCATAAACATTAATGTGTGTTCTAGGGGGGAGGGCGCTAAGGCAGACGATGGACGGAAGGTGGAAGGAAAACAAACTGTGAACGAGAGACAACATTCCCCAAGGTTGGGCCCAGAAGCACCGATGAAAATCAGGCGGAGAACGAATGAGGGACAACATTCCCCAAGGCTGGGCACAAAAGTGCTGACCGAAGTTAAGCGATGAACGGAAGGTAGAAGGAAGGAAAAACAACAAAGGAGGGACGGAGTTCCAGAAATAGCCACATAGGAGTCAAGTTCTGGGAACAATTAGGGACAGACGAAGTTCTCAGAACAACCATAGAGGGATGAAGTTCTAGAAATGACCATGGAGGGGCCGGGTTCTCGAAACAGCCAGGGACAGATGAAGTTCTCGGAATAGCCGTGGAGGGATGAAGTTCCAAAAATGGCCATGGAGGGGTTGGGTTCCAGGAGCCGGAATGACGGGGGAGGATGGATGAAAAACAGAAAAGGAGAGATGAATTTTCAGAAATGACCATGGAGGGGTCGGGTTCCAAAATAGCCAAGGATAGATGAAGTTCCCGAAATAGCTGTGGAGGGATGAAGTTCCGAAAATGGCCACGGAGGGGCCGAGTTCCAAAAACGGCCACGGAGGGGCCAGGTTCCGGGAGCCAGAACATCGAGGGTGGATGGATGAGAAAATGGCAAAGGAGGGATGGAGTTTCAGAAATGGCCATAGAGGGGACTAGTTCCGGAACAACTAAGGACATATGAAGTTCCCAGAACAGCTGCGGAGGGACAGAGTTTCGGAAATGACCACAGAGGGGCTGAGTTTCTGAGAGCCGAAATGTCGGGGGTGGAAAAATGAAAAATGGAAAATGAGAGATGGAGTTCTAGCAATGGCCATGAAGGGGCTGGGTTTCAGAATAGCCAAGGATGGATGAAGTTCCCAGAACATCCGTAGAGGGATGAAGTTTTGGAAACGGCCATGGAGGGGCCGGGTTCTGAGAGCAAGAACGTCGAGGGCAGACAGATGAAAAAAATGGCAAAGGAGAGACGAAGTTCTAGAAATGACCATGGAGGGGCCGGATTCCAGAATAGCCAAGGATGCGTGAAGCTCCCGGAACAGCTGTGGAGAGATGGAGTTTCGGAAATGACCACGGAGGGGCTGAGTTTCGGGAGCCGGAATGCCAGGGATAGACGAATGAAAAAACAACAAAGGAGAGATGGATTTTCGGAAATGGTCATGGAGGGGCCAGGTTCTGGAAGAGGTAGGGACAGATGAAGTTCCCAGAATAGTCATGGAGGGACGGAGTTCCGAAAATGCCCAAGGAGGGGCTGGGTTCTGGGAGCTAGAACGCTGGGGCAGGACAGATGAAAAAATGACAAAGGAGAGACAGAGTTTCAAAAACGGCCACGGAGGGGCCGAGTTCTAGGAGCTGGAATGCTAAGGGTGGATGGATGAAAAAAATGGCAAAGGAGAGATAGAGTTCTGGAAACAGCCACGGAGGGGCCAGGTTCCGAAACAGCCAGGGATAGACAAAGTTCTCGGAACAGCGACAGAGGGACGAAGTTCTGAAATTAAAATTTTGCAACTTCTCAAAACTTAACAAAACCTTGCTAGTTCACTAAGGCACCACAAAACATCCTAAATCCATGGGAAACTTGTCCCCACAATCAAAATGAAGGAAAAAGTGAATCGAGCGAGCGAGGATGAGCCCTAGAGGACACTGGGGCAACTGGCGAAGGGAAACCCACAGGGGCACTTCCGCGATAGCAAAAGACTTAGCGAAACTCAGGTAGGTGAATTTAGTCAGGGGAATTTGATCGTTTGATGGAACGTGACTGATCTAGGCTCCAAGAAAGGGGCACACAAAATGAGATGAGAGAAAAGTAGCCCGTCTGGAGCGAAAAGAGGGGGTCCCTGCCTACAGTGGGGCCTGTGTGCAAAACATGCAAAAAAAATGGTGACTCGTTGGAGAAATGATCTAGAGTATTTTGATGGAAAATTAGAATCACAAACCTAGAATCTCTGGTTCTGATCTCCACGCTCAACCAAAGGATCAAAACCACTAGTTAATCAAACCTTTAGTGTGTTGAAAATCCAAGTGTGTGCAATTGCGTTAATTCCCATCCTTCAGTTGCCACATGAACCCAAGCTCCATAAAGTTAAGCTACGTAGTTTTTTCTAACTCCAAAAGCATCTGGGACATTGCCTCACTTCCAGTCAGGCATCCATAGCCTCGACGAGGTTGTCGCTGTGATTCTCCCAAAAATTGCTCTATTGTCGGTCGAGCATCCATAGCCTCGATAGAGTTGCTCAGATACCCTTGAAAGGCTAAATTTATTTTCTTTTGATTTTCAATATTTTGCTTTCTTTCTTTTGTTTCTTTTCTCTTTTCAGTTCTTTTATTTCAACCCACAAGCAATGAAGCTCTCGCTTGGGACTGAGAATCACAGTGGCATTGGAGCAGAATTTTAGTTTTTTCACTTAACTAGACTTCACAAAGGACCTAAAGTGACCGTTAGATTCTTAAAATATGTGAGAGATATAAGATTCTAGAATACTTCAGAATCAGACCAACCAATGAATTATCCACTTTGAATCAAACATCCAGATTGCTTGACACTAACAAAAGACCCTCACCATCCACTTTGAAAACTTGATTAGAGTTTGCCAAAGAAATACATAGAACAACCCTAGGTGATAAGTATGGTTTTTGTGTGCACAAATGAGCCCAACAAAAAGAAGAGGGACCCTGAGCAAAGCAGCAACAAAGTGAGAGAAAACAAAATAAAATGAAAGAAAATGAAAAGAAAACACCAAAACCAACCAAAGCGGGACATCGAAAGAAAACAGCGAAGAAACTACTCTAAAGCAAGCAATCCACAACAAACTGACTAACCTAAGGAAAGCAGGAAAGTGGATTATTTACAGGAAACCTACACTACTCAAAACGAGCTATGTACAAAGATATTTACAAAGAACTACG
This sequence comes from Sequoiadendron giganteum, assembly GCA_007115665.2. NCBI lineage: Eukaryota > Viridiplantae > Streptophyta > Pinopsida > Cupressales > Cupressaceae > Sequoiadendron > Sequoiadendron giganteum. Next base: position 236,472,480 of record CM021105.1, on the reverse strand, counting down.
TTCAGGCAAGGCCAACCGACACTGACGCCCATTGGATTTCGCAATGCATGTACAAGCAAATGGGCAATCATTATAGTTCTCAACCATGCAGATTTATCCTTATATTCAGAGAAAATAAATTCAATATTGCAGCATTCAAATTCTACCCCAACATCATGAAGAATCAACAATTAAGGAGGCTCATTAAACCCGTGATTAATCCATAAACATGTTTGTTTCCCCTCATTCCCATAATCAAAATGATAAGTGCAGCTATGCCAATTAACATGAGCAAGGACAGATAGAACCTGGATTTTGTCACATGGAGGTGGAAGCATTTGACAATAAAGAGCAAGCACTACATCATCGATTGTTACATCAGCAACCTCGAGTGGGCATGGTGGAGGGCACAACATTTCAGGAATCGAGCCTATATAAGGTAGGGAGAACGGGGCAGCAAACACTTCTTCCACATCTTGCATGGGATCGACAATCCCTATCAACTGTTCTTTGAGAAGATAGACTTCATCTTGTTGATCTTCTGCAAACCAAGTGTCCACTTGATTGCTGTCCTCAAAAGCTAGCACGATGTGCCACTTCCTTTCCCAAGTGTTGTCCTTGTTTATGTGGTGTTCAATGTTGTGGGACAATGACATGCACAAATTTTCCCTTTTGCAGCCATTTGAATATGAAGGAGGCTCAACAACGATCATGGAGGAAGGACTCCAAGTTGCATCTTGTAGTTGACTAGGTGCTTCATCTCTGTTAGCAGCTATCTCAACATCCCCGCCTTTGTCTTCTTCTCTTTGTTGTTCATGCATCTCATCATGACGTTCACTTATTTCCCCTTGCTCACTATCACTGTAGATGGAGAAGGAACCCCTCTCCCAATCTGTAAACTCTAGTGCATCACTTCTCGGATGCTCAAGGAGTATGTCTTCATTGCTACCATCTTTTGTATGTTTTCTTCCTTGGCATGAACATACCTCCGCAGTACAACTCCCAACGGAAAAAATTCATCAATTGATGGCACCTCATCAAGGGGACCAAAATCCATTACACAATCTCCCTCCAAGGACTTGTCATAAATCCTATCGTCCGTGGTGCACAAATTCTCTTGAAGAGGGAGAAATTTTTGATAACTGGTGGACAACATTCCTGTTTGATCTACTTTGTCACTCAGAAGCTTGAGATTGTATTTTTTTCCTTCTTCTATTGTTTTCCCAACATCCTCTTGAGGACCGCCTTCAGCTGAGTCATCACTTGGCTCAAGCTCTTGGTCCTCACATTCATCCTTGAAGCAACTATAGGAAATGGTGTGCTCGGTTGCCTTGATTGTTCTTTGACTTGGTTGATGGCTTCTTGGCATATTTTGCATGTGAACTCTAAGTGCGATGAATTATGAAGTCTGCACCAATTCGGCAGTAGTAGCACCTCTAAATCCACTTCGTATTTCAGCTCGGACCAATCCTTTGCTACTATAGAGATGAGTTGATCATATCTTTCCGCTACTAGGTCCTCATCATCACTTGGAAAAGAAGCATGATGGTAGACAGCCGTGGCGAGTGGTTGTCCCCACTCCAAACTTTCATTTTCAGATTCTTGATCACTGTCATTTATGAAGGAGAGATCTTCTAATTTTATTTCACTTATGCCTTCATCATCATTTTTTGTTTTAGCAAGGTTGTCATCCCTTTCCCTTTGCTAATTTTTCTCTTTCTGATTTTCAACATCCTCATGAGCTGCTGCAAACTTTGTTGACCCATCCTCAACTGCCAATGGCTCCTCTTCCTGAGTGGAGGACTGCCCCTTACTAGTGAAGGAGAGGCTTTTCAACTCCATTCTTAGTGAACCTTCACCAAAGCTTTTTGCTGTCCCCAGGAAATCAACTTCTCCTTCTTGATTTTCAGCTTTAGTGTTTGTTGTCCAAGCACTAGCTCATGTCCAATTTCTTGGTTCATCTTTACTTTGCTATCCTCCAAATTTCGACAACTCCTTTTCCTCATGGAATGACTCATCCTTATTGAAATTTAGCTGCTCCAACTCGTTCAAACAACATCGGGTTTGAGTGATAATGTTCATGCATGATGAGGAATTGAATTCAGAGTGAGGTGCATTATCAAATATACACCAAGTAGGCATCAACACCTCCTCCAATCTTGGTCCATCTTTGTTGTTCAAATGTTCTTGGATCAACTCTTCAAATGTTTTGGCTTCCATATTAGCCATTTCCTCTTCTGGATCTTCAGGAGCCAAGGGCTGGTATATTTCCCAAAAGGGAATTTATCCTTGCAAGACTCTTTCAATCCTGCTCAGAAAAGTACAACACCCCAATTCGTTATTCCTGCAAGTGTAATGGATCCAACATCTATCCGCCAATGTGAATTGCTGCAACAGTTTCCTCAGTCTTCTATTTAAATCTGCATGTAACTGAGTGATTTTAATTTGTACATGCTGCTCCATTTCAACTCAACTTCTTTTGCCTTCAGAATTTTTTGATTTTATGTTTCAGCATTAAAAAATATCTCTCTATCTCAGATTTCTTCTTTGAAAGTGTTCATTTCAACTTCCAACTTTCAACTTTTTAGCCACAACATGTCATTCGCTCCTTCTAGCACCAGTTCTGTTGATGTGTTTTTTATGCACTTCTCAACACAGACGATGCATAGGTCCATCACCTCTCTTGAAAGACAATCTTCAACAATCAAATTGTAGAACACTATCCCAAGGTCTCTAATGTCAGGTCTTGACAGTGCTTGGAATATCTTAGTTGATTTATGTGATTTGGTGGAATCACAAGGCTATCTTATAGATGAGTTACAAAGTGGGAAAGTTGGATCTGCAAATGGAGTTCTTAAGATGGGAGAGTTTTTGTGTGTTTCCTGTAGGTTCAAATGATAGTCTTGAACTCCATTTCATCATTGGATTTAGCTCTATAATGTGAAATGAACCTTGCCATAGGTTAACTATTAAAAAAAAAAAAGCAGGGAAGAGAGGAGGTTCCTGGACTTGAAACTACGAATGAATAGTGATCATGGAGGCTGCTATAGTAGACAAACTCCCTAAACTAAGTTTTTCTTGGCCAAGAGGATCCTATAGTTACACAAAACCAATGAAATCTTCTAGGGGCTGCAGATTTTTAGTTTGCATACACACATCATGAACATGCAAGTGAACTAAGTTGTAGTAGAAAAGTAAAGAAGCTTAGACTAGCTTTACAAAGTGATTCATCATCAACAAACCACCAAAAGAATGAGCTGGAAATTCATCAAATATTGTAATAGAAAACACCATCATCACTTCCCTTCAAGAAACTAACAACTAAATTAAAAGGGAAGTAAAACCATGCATGCAAGATGAGAAAAATCAAAGAGAACATCCATAAAATCATGCAATGTTGTCTTCTATTGCTGCAAATTCTTTTTACACCAGCTTTCCAATCCTTTACAAATGAGGGGAAGACTCCTATGTATAGTTTTCCAAAGCCCGAATGAATGACCAGGATTGAATTACATTGTGTGGCCCAAATTCAATTACATTAGGGCTTCACCTACCCCACAATATTCAACAATTTAAAATACATCTATTGTCTTTTCCCTATTTTGTCTTTTAGTGCCTAGGTGTTGTAGCAGTTTTGTCTTCTAGTTGATTTCCCTTTTACTATAGCTAAAACTACCTGAAAGATGCCCTTTGCTTGATGGAATTGCAACATTCTTCATTGGATCAAACGGGCTTGTCGACGACTGGCATCAATGGATTGGTTGCCCCTAATTCGGGCAGACAACCCCTTAAAGATCATCATCATTTGGTGAAAAGTAATACAAATCCCTTATGCTTTCTTCAAGGCCACCCCCTTGCATTTTTGTCATTCACTTCCTTGGCACAGACCTTCTTCTAATGCAAGCTCTATTGATGGGTGCCATGAGGAGAGGTGGGCATAGGAGCTATGTGCTTTCCTTGTTCAACTTTCTCAATGGGTCTCCCTGACGGACCCATGGTAGGCTTCTTGAAACTTGCATAAATGAAGTGTCGTAAGTGCTTTCATACACAAATCAAGGAAAATGTTAGTCAAATATTGCAAACTCCTTGTTATATTCACCCATGCATCATCAAAAGATCATAATATTCAAATTTGGAGCTCATTTGGACCATAAACAATAATGTGTGTTCTAGGGGGGTTAGCGCCAAGGCAGACAATGGATGGAAGGCAGAAGGAAAGCGAACAACGAACGGGGGATAGCATTCCTGAAGGTCGGGCCCAAAAGTTCCAACGAAAGTCGAGTGACAGATGGAAGGCCAAAGGAAGGAAAAACAACAAAGGAGGGATAGAGTTCCAAAAACAACCATAGAGGAGTTGGGTTCCGGGAAGAACCGAGGATGGACGAAGTTCCAAAAATAGTTGCGAAGGGATGGAGTTCTAGAAATGGCCTTGGAGGGGCTGATTTAGGGAGCAAAAATGTCGGGAGTGGACGGATTAAAAAATGGCAAAGGAGGGACAGAGTTCTGGAAATGGCCACAAAGGGGCCGGGTTCCAGAACAGCCAGGGACAAGCGAAGTTCCCGGAACAGCCGTAGAGGGATGGAGTTCCAGAAATGGCCATGGAGGGATTGGATTCTGAAAAAGCTAGGGACAAATGAAGTTCTCAAAACAGCCACAGAGGGATGGAGTTTCGAAAATGGCCACAGAGGGGCTGGGTTCCAGGAGTTGGAACGCCTGGGGCGGATGGATGAAAAAAATGGGAAAGGGGAGATGGAGTTCCAGAAACGGCCATGGAGGGGCCGAGTTCTAAAATAGCTAGGGACATACGAAGTTCCCAGAATAGCCGTGGAGGGACAAAGTTTCAGAATTAAAATTATGCAACTTCCCAAAACTTAACAAAACCTTGGCAGTTCACTAAGGCACCACAAAAACATCCCAAATCCATGGGAAACTTGTCCCCATAGTCAAAATGAAGGAAAAGGTGAATCAAGCGAGCGAGGATGAGCCCCGGAGGAAGCTGAGGCAATGGGCGAAGGGAAACCTACAGGGGCACTTTCATGAAAGGAAAAGACTTAGCGAAACTCAGGTAGGTGAATTTAGTCAGGGGAATTTGATCGTTTGATGGTACGTGACTAGTCTAGGCTCCAAGAAAGGGGCACGCAAAATGAGACGAGAGCAAAGCATCTTGTCGGGAGCGAAAAGAGGGGGTCCCTGCCTATGGTGAGGCGTGTGTGCATAACATGCACAACACAACCTAGAGAACAACACGTTAAACAACTAAATAACTGAATTAATTTTATTTTTTAAACATCCAATTACAGTATGAGAACAAAGTAAACATTACACAACATTCTCAGGGTTCCATGACAACGATACATAAAACAAACATAAGAAGAATATCACATCATAAAACCATAAACATGAAACATACGAGTATGTCATATCACTGATGAATAATCCCATCCATAATCATATAATGTAAGTGACATGTTCAAGATACAACAACAAGTGAGATTGTGACAAATCTCGATACATCAAATTATAATACAATGAAGTCTCATATAATCGTCATGAGTGAATACAATATAGATGATGAACAAGTACAATTTTCAATCCCGTTCACAATCACGCTCTGTGTCCAACTCCATGAACAAAATGAATCCATGAACTTGTCAAGAACAATCTTATCTCGAGCTGCATGACTTGCAAGGGGACCCAATGGAGGAAAAGACATGTTCCTCCCAATCGTGTGGTACACAAAAGCCCACCCCCCATGCAAGGAGATAGTATTAGGTCCACAAGTGAAAAAAACATAAAGGAAGATAGAACATAACATCAGATGGCTAACAACCAAATCAAGACACAACGACAGAATGTCATAGTGACATATCAAAACCACAAGAATACATACAAAGCTCCCAAAGGCACAATCTCAACAATTAGTGACTCAAAACATGAGACCACATACAATGTATTAGGATGATAGTTTCATCACATAATTGTTGTAGGTTACCCTGGTGAACCTTCCTAGATTACTGACCCTCGTCTTGAGTTACCCTGGCAATCTCTACCGATTCTTGGCCCCTAAACATACATAGGTGGAATATAATTACTTTTTGAGTGGACAAAGTAAACGACTATGCCATTCCAGGCCTTCTCAACCTACCCTTAATGTGTACAAGCATTAAGGTAATAGGCGAGGCATAAAATTATCTGAATTAGTAATGAAGACCACCCAACCCCCAGTACATTAATTAATGTTTTCACTGAATTACAAACTCCCGATAGGTTACCCTAGATACCACTTAGGGTTTCAGCCCCTATTGAAATCCATTCTCCCTAATTACATAACTCAAAATCAGGTACAAAGGATAGCCATGGCACATCATACAAAACCATGAACAGCCATATCTCAACCATGCCATAAACTATCTAACTATCAAATACCTCCAAGGTAAAAACAATCATGTGTGGCTAAATCCCAAGACAATTCATTGTCATAAAACAATAAACTATGATCATAATAAACTTTACAATTCACCACTTCTTTCCTAGCCTCTAGAAGATCTCTAATGTTCACAATGCAAGATATTTAAACATGTATCAAACTCGCTTTTCATCTCCAATTATATCCATAAACTTGTTTCACCAAAAACAATCCAAACCATAATAGAAAAGCAAACACAAGTGTGAGAATACAAAACACTCAAATCAGGTTACTAAATGGTCCACATAAGGTATTCTCCTTCCATTATCTACATGTAATAAATACAAGGAAAACTTTAGTGGAAAATCTTCACCAATTGGCGAATAATAGAAATCGGGAGCTCGAAAAATGGCAAATCGTACAAACTAAAACGAAGATTGAATCACCAGGTTTTAAAAAAAAATAGTTTCGTCCCGATTAATTTTCCATGTAAATTATGCGTCATTGGCACTGATTCACCAGAAGTTTATACAGTAATTAAAAATAGTAATAATATTTTCCAGTAATATTGTGTAATTCTGGAGAATCAAGAAGGGAATCTAGTATACTCGCACCAAGCTCCAGGAAGGACGTCCGATCAAAGCTCTGTTTGATCTCCACCATTCACTGTTGCCAATAGTTCATGAAATACATCATCATCATTGTATCGATGAGACATCCCTAAGTGTCCCACCAATGATGTTCACTCACACCGATAAGGCTTCCATACTCCACCTGGGGTCCACCAAGGTACAGGTACACCACTTGTGTAATTTTGGAGAATCATGAAGGGAATCTATAATATTTGTGCCAAGCTCTCAGAAAGAAATCTGATCAAAGCTCTGTTTGATCTCCACCATTCACTTTTTCCAATAGTTCATGGCATATGTCATCATCATTGTATGGGCGGGACATCCCTAAGTGTCCCACTAATGATGTTCACTCACGCCGATATTCTCTCATGGAATGAACTTGCAGCCGGCCGATTTAAAAGCTAATCGATGGTAAAATTTTCAAGTTTCATTTAGTCCTACTTTTCAAGTGAGATTTTTTAAAAACACTTCATCCATGTGTGCTCCAATGCATTTTCAATAGTGAATTTATTATTGGTGGTGAGGGATTTTTTTGAAAGGGGGATGCTATAAAATTGTTTGGGGTTTTGAAGTGACTGGAGTTGCTACTTTTGAATTCGAAGCCCGACATCAATATTCAACTGAACCAATCAATTGAATCTAGGTTCCATTGTTTTTCTCAATTTTAAATCTATTTGAAAATTAATATTGAATGATTGTGTTGTTTGAATCAAAACATTTACTTGTTAATTTTTGAGTTGTACAATTTAGCAAATGCATTTTCTAGGAATTTTTAAAGCCTTTCTTGTAAATCAAATTGTGCATATCCTGTAATAGCATGTAGCTATGAAACCCATCTACCCTTATTTGGCACATCTCCTCTACCTATTTCATTGCTTTCCTTCGAGATCTATCTCACATTTTGTAGTATTATATGTCTTAATATGTTATCGATTTATTTCCCCTTCCTGCCGATTTCATTTGGTTGAGAGTTTCTGAAGCTTTTTCAACAAATCCAATTTATGCATTCGCATTAGGAAGTTTTTAAGACATTTTCACCATTTACCTTGGTGCCCACCTCTTGTTCTCTAGTCACCAGTCTTTGTGGGTCAGGTTCGGCACTAGTTGATTGCTTTCCCTTCTCTACTCCCTGCAGCTTTACCGCTTTGGCAATGATTTAGAGTATGGTCATATTTTCTTTGGATGACATAGACATCAATTACTTACCCTGCGTTTGGCAATTGATATTTTTGTTATAAAAAAATGATAGACCCTCAAGGTGGGTATTCGATGTTTCATCTTCAAAATCAAATGCTATGAGTTTTGATTGAGAACTATAATATATTCCTATTAATTGAGATAGTTTTTCTGCATACAATCACTATTTGCATTGCCTTTTAATTCATTGAAATAGGTATGTCTATATTTAGCTTTTAGTGTATAGGTGTAAGAAGGAAAATTTGATATATTCAATGGTTTTGTTGCTTGATCTGGAGATATTTATGGTATTCAATACCGTGAATGGTGTATATTGCATGCTTGGTCTTTGAAACTATATAATCGGTGTGCAAATTAGTTTTTGTGTATTCGATATCAATTTCTAACTATTTCTTGCTTGGCATTCAATTTATTATATATATGTGTGTATATGTGTATATCTTTATATATATCTATTATCTCACTTAAATTTAATATTCTACTATTATAATGTAAATAGCAATTTGTCAATATTATAAACATCTATATACATATATGTGTGTGTGTGTGTATGTGTGTATAAATATATATACGAAAATAGGTATATATTGATATATATACATGTGTATGTATTATGTTTGAGTAAAAGAATACTTCGGCTCTTATAATTAAATAATTAGGTAGATGTGTAAATTGGAAAATAATTAGATAGGGGAAAATGATTTATTTATATATTTAGATCATTAAGAGATTTGATTAAATGAACGAACTAGATTATCTTTGCATTGATTATTGAATGTTGATTACTTCTATAATTATTTAACAGTTAAATTGCAAATTTTCCACACAATCAATCATTGAGTACAATTGTGAATTAGAGGCTAAGTTAATGTGTTTTATGAGATGAGGAAATAAGGTCTTTCTTGGATGTATGGTTTGTTGGGTTTTATGTAATGAATATTGTTTTGATCTTTGATGTTGGAGTGTTTTGGTAATTGCTAAAAGAGGGTCTCATTGTGTAAAATTGATGAGGTTGGCTTCCAGAGGATTAGGGAGGAGTATTTCACATGTATAGTTTTTAGGATTGCTTGACTTGAAAGTGGTTTGTTACTATTTTAAGTTTGGTGGAAAAGGATCAATGCCTTGCTCCATAGTTGGATTTATATGATTATGTTTAGTGTGCATTTGGTTTATGCCTTTTATTGTGTAGGGTTTACTAGTTGCTAGAAGGGGGTGTGGCTCTCAATGGGGGTCGGAACCCAAAGTGGTGTCAAAAACAACCTATTGAGGAGTTTTATTTATCTAGTGATAATATAATAATGAACTAAGGGGATGGGTAGTTTTCATATTAAGCAAGATAATGGATGCCTCACCCATGCCTATAGTGCTCGTTTAGGCTAAGGATGGGTTTAGAAGGCCTTGTTGGAAAGATCAACTTACTTGTCCTCATGAAAGGAACATTGGTTCTACATGTGTCACTCTAAGGGGGCCGAGGTCTAGTGAGAGACTACCAAGACAACCCATATCAGGTCCATGCGATGACACTCTTCCCTAATGCAATCTAGCATTCCCTAGTTGTGTTTTCTTCTCCTATTATGTGTTTATCCCTAGAAGCAATGTTTGTGTTCTATGTGATGTTAGCATTGTTAGCAGTGTTGTGTTGGAGTCATGTATAGTCTTGTTATGTTAGCCTATTGTCTTCTTGCTTGACTGCTTGTTGTGGGACCATGTGTTATCTCCTACCATGGGGGGCAAACCTTAGGGTTCTACATGGTCGGGAGGTTTGTGCTAGTTACTACATTCGGTACCGTTGATACGTGTTTGTGTGCATGAAGATTTCTCATAGTGCTATGGACAACTATACCAATTCCTATTCGAGTGGATATCTTTTATGTATTTGTATAGTATCATGTATCAGTTGTAACATTATTGGTAATTTTATATAATATTCCCTATTGTATTCGAGAAGACTTTTTTGTAAACTTTGTAATGTAATGAATGTACATGAACTCTCTTGTAATGGAATTAATAAAGTGACGTGTTTTTCATATGATATTTATTTTGTAACGCCCCATCATGGAACCCAGATAATAACATGTTAAAAAACTAAATAAATCAATAAATTTTATTTTTTAAACATCCAATTACAGTATGAGATCAAAGTAAACATTACACAATGTTCTCAGGGTTCCACGGAAATGCTACATAAAACAAAAATAAGAAGAATATCACATCATAAAACCATAAACATGAAACATAAGAGTATGTCATATCACTGATGAATAATCCCATCCATAATCATATAATGTAAGTGACATGTTCAAGATACAACAACAAGTGACATTGTGACAAATCTCAATACATCAAATCATAATACAATGAAGTCTCATATAATCATCATGAGTGAATACAATATAGATGATGAACAAGTACAATTTTCAATCTCGTTCACGAGCACACTCTATGTCCAACTCCATGAACAAAGTGAATCCATGAACCTGTCAAGAACAATCTTGTCTTGAGCTGCATGACTTGCGAGGGGACCCAATGAACGAAAAGACATGTTCCTCCCAACCGTGTGGTACTCGAAAGCCCACTCCTTGTGCTAGGAGATAGTATCAGGTCCACAAGTCAAACAAACATAAAGGAAGACAAAACATAACATCACATGGTTAACAACCAAATCACAACACAATGACATAATGACAAAGCGAAAAATCAAAACCACAAGAATACATACAAAACTCCCAAAATCACAATCTCAACAATCAGTGACTCAACACATGAGACCGCATACAATGTATTAGGATGAGAGTTTCATCACATAGTTGTTGTAGGCTACCCTGGTGAACCTTCCTAGATTACCGGCCCTCGTCCTGAGTTACCCTGGGAATCTCTACCAATTCCCAGCCCCTAAACATACATATGTGGAATAGAATTAATTTTCGAGTGGAAAAAGTAAACGACTATGCCATTCCAGGCCTTCTCAACCTACCTTTAATTTGTATAAGCATTAAGGTAATAGACGAGGCATCAAATTATCTGAATTATTTATGAAGACCACCCAACCCCCAATACATTAATTAATGTTTCACTGAATTACAAACTTCTGATAGGTTACCCTGGCTACCACTTAGGGTTTCGCCCCTATCGAAACCCACTCTCCCTAACTACATAAATCAAAATCAAGTACAAAGGATAGCCATGGTGCACGTTATACAAAACCATGAACAACCATATCTCAACCATGCCATAAACTATCTAAATATCAAATACCTCCAAGGTAAAAAAAATCGTGTGTGGCTAAATCCCAAGGCAATTCATTGTTATAAAACAATAAATTATGATCATAATAAACTTTACAATTCAACACTTCTTTCCTAGCCTCTGAAAGATCTCTAATGTTCACATTACAAGATATTTAAACATGTACCAAACTCGCTTTTCATCTCCAATTACATCTGTACACTTGTGTCGCCAAAAATAATCCAAACCATAATAGAAAATAAAAGACAAGTGTGAGAATACAAAACACTCAAATCAGGTTACTAAATGGTCCACATAAGGTTTTCTCCTTCCATTATCTACATGTAATAAATACTCTTGTGAAAACACAAGTGGAGAGCGTCGGGGCCGTTGTCCCTGGACCCCATGAGGGGTAATTTCCCCCTCAACCCCCACAAGGGGGCTCTGTCCCCTTGACCCCCGCAAGGGTCGCTGCCCCTTGACCCCTTCGGTGGTTGCCGCCCCCAGGCCCCTACTTCAATATTAAAAAGAACAAAAAAATATATGGTGCAGCTACGTCGACCAACTATGCAAATTTTTAAAGGAGATATTCACCATTGTAATTAATATTTCTTGTGATTATTCACTAGGATTCACCACTGTGATTATTATTTTTACCAATTATTCATTAAGATTTGCCAGGATTTTACAATTTTTTTAATAGTGTGCATAAGATTCGGCAAGAAAATTAATATGTTTTTCAAATAAAAGGAAGGATTCGCCAAGATTTTAAACCTTTTCCGAGGGGGGGGGTGTTTCTTAAATTTATCCCTGTCGAGAACATTCATGCTTTTTTTCTTGTTCACATGGTGTTATTTAATGTTTTAAAAAAACTTATTATTTGGTTATTTGGTTGTTTTATTGTGACGTTCCCTGGGTTCCACGACAGGGAATTACAGCTTGGTATCAGAGCAAAGATTCTAACACTAAATACTCTAGTTCTTGTGAGACCACTAGGTTGTCTTAGGTGTTATACTTTCTAGTATGTGTGTTTTCTTGTTTGCTTGTGTCTTTAAATTGAGACTCGACTTTGGTTTTGATTAGGATCATGCCTAGAAGATGCGGTAGAGGTCATGGATGAGGCCATGGTTGTGGCCATGCAAAAAATTGCCAAGACACTCTGTCACAGAGTTCACACAAAAGTGAACATGGAGAACAACCTAATCCTCAACGTAATTAGGTGAATAATGAGCAGGTTCTAAATCAGCCTGGTGTGGGGGGAGATCTATTGCGTCCTTTACTTGAGAAGGCCCTTGCTCATCTTGGGCCCAGACAGGGAATGCATAGGAGGTGAATAGAGAGAGGGACAGATCACCACCTCAGAGGGTTGTGTAGACCACGAAGCAGGATGCCATAGTTGTAGGGAACATGAGATATTTTTTGAGGGAACCCTCCCATTTTTTATGGTACTAGCTGCATCTTGGAGGCAGAGAAATGCTTACTAGATTTGGGACAATGTTTTTCTATGCACTCATATGGTAGCAACACCAGAGTGAGATGCACCATCATGCATCTTAGAGGTTTCAACACTACTTGGTGGCAATTGGAGGAGTAGAAGCTCCATCTGGAGATTGGATTTGTATCTTGGGATATGTTTTTGGAGAGTTTCAGAGCATGTTTCTTTTCTGAGCATTGCAGGCAGCATCATGCAGATGAATTCCACAATATGTGCTAGATGGCTATGTCGGTGAGCAGTTTGAGCGTAGATTCTACAAACTCAAATAATATGTAGGGATAGCAGATGACGAGGCTATGTTGGCACAAAATTTCATCAGGGGCTTAAATTCCTGTATTAGTGGGGGAGTTAGAGTCTTTGAGCTGAAGATGATGGAGATAGTCATAGGGAAGGCTTGGATTGTGGAGGAGAATTTTTCCATGGCATTGGGTGGACATACGAGAGTTATGATTGGTAGTGCTTCTACTATAGGTTTTGGTCTATGTGGTGGTCCAGTTCAAAAAAGTGGTTCCTCTTGGAACCAATAGGAACCTGCTAAGGGTGGACAGTAGTAGTAGTGTTACCCATAGAATAATAAGGGTTCTCAGATGCAGTCGGGTAATGGTTCACAGTTTGGAAAGAGCCGTAACTGGTGGTGTAATAAGCACAACCACCAAGATTATCCTACTTAGAGTGCATAGTCGATGGTCAGTAAAGGCAGCTTCTAGCAGTCAAATGCACCTTTGCATGGTAGAGGTTTTGGTAGGGGCACTGGATGCTTCTTGTGTGGTCAGCAGGGTTATATTGTGAGGCAATGTCCAATGAGAGGTACTTTAGGGTTTGGTCAACAACCCATAGCTTCGAAGCCAACGGTTGGTGATGTAGGTCGATCTCATAGATTTTTTTCTATAGTGGACAACCTTCAGGCAGATCACAAGAATAGTGTGGTTGAGGCTTCAAGTCAGTTACAGGGTGTTAGTGTTTCTACTCTATTTGATTTTGGAGCTTCTGATTCATTTATCTTTCCTTCCATTGTTGAACAATGCGGGCTAGTGGCAGTAAAGCAAGGCATTAGGTGACAAGTAGAATTGGATTTTGGGGCCAAGGTAGTGGTTGAATCCCTCGTTTGTGATTGTGAAATTAGGAATGGATCATTATCTACCTCAGTAGATCTTTGAGTTACACGTATTGGATCATATGACATTGTTCTGGGAATGGATTGGTTAGAATCTCATAGTGTAGTGATTGACTATCAACGGAAGACAGTAAGTTGTTTAGATGATTCTGGTGTTGAGATTGAGATAGTCATTGTGCAGAGACCCATCTCCTTGCGGATTATATATGCAATGCAGTTAAGGAGATGTATGCGACATGGTTGTCAGTTGTTTGCAGCTACTATTAGTGATTTGGAGGTAGGGGGAGTTGAGAGGTATCTCTTGATGATTACCCTATCTTGGGAGAAGTTGCGGATGTGTTTCCTAGTTATATCCCAAGTTTGCCACCGAAACATGACTTTGATTTCAGAATCGATCTGGTTCTTGGAGTTGAGCCTATATCTCGGGCTCCATACAGAATGACTACATAAGAACTAGAAGAGCTTCAGTTGCAGTTGGAGGATCTCTTGGCTAAGGGGTTCATTCGTTTGAGTGTTTCACCTTGGGGAGAACCTATCATCTTTGTAAAGAAGGGAAGATCCCTTAGGTTATGCATTGACTACTGTCAATTGAATAAGGTGACAGTTAAGAATCAATACCCTTTTCCTAGAATCAATGATCTCTTTGATCAAATCAAGGGAGAAAATATATTTTATAAGATTGATCTTAAATCAGGATACCATCAGTTGCACATTTATAAAGCAAATATTCATAAGACCGCATTCTGAACTCATTATGGGCACTACGAATTCACCATGGTACCGTTCGGGTTACCGAATGCACTGTCCATACAATGAGCTTGATGAACGATGTCTTTTGCACATACTTGGATCATTTTTTCCTTGTTTCTCGATGAAATTTTGATCTATTCTAGAGATATGAAGGAGCATGAGGAGCACATGAGATAGGTATTGCAATGCTTAAGGGAGAATCAACTGTTTGCAAATTTGTCGAAGTGTGAGTTCTTCCAGATTGAGGTGAATACCTCAGACATGTTATCTTTGGAGAGGGTATTGCAATGGATCCTTCGAAGATCCAAGTCATTACAGATTGGCCTGTGCCTACTAATTTTCCTGAGGTTCACAGTTTTATGGGTCTTGTAGGGTATTACAGATGGTTTTTTGAGGGGTTTTCTAAGATTTCCCATCATATTACTTCTCTTCAGAGAAAAGGGAAGAAATTCATTTGGTCATATCAGTGTTAGTTGGCCTTCTAAACACTTAAGGAAAAGTTGACGAGTGCACCTATATTAGCTGTTTCGGATCCTACTAAGGACTTTTTTGTTTTCATTGATGCGTCCTTGGAGGGTTTAGGAGTCATTCTGATGCAGGAAGGTTGTGTGATTGCCTATGAGTCTTGCAAGCTCAAGGATCACAAACTTAACTACCCTACTCACGATTTGGAGTTAGCTGCAGTCATTCATGCTTTGGTTTTTTGGAGACATTCTTGTTGGTACATTGCTTTGAGCTTCATAGTGATCATCATAGTCTATAGTACATTTTTACTCAACCTAGTCATAATGCTAGGCTAAGACGATGGATGGAGTTCTTGTGCGAATATGATTTTGAGGTGAAATTTATTCAAGGAAAGGAGAACGTGGTTGTTGATGCTCATAGTCGACGAATACATGAGATATTTGTCATGACTATAGGAGTTGGTTTGAGGAGTCAGATCTTAGCAGCACTTCCTATAGACATATTGTATCAGGAGGTGAAAGCATAGTTGGTATCAAATAGACCCTTGGAGGGTAGTTTTGTAGGTTATATGCTCGAGTTTGATGGTTTGTTGTGAAATTTGGGTCATATTTATGTGCCACTTGTAGACGGTCTTTGTACCTTTATATTTTCAGAGGCACATTGATCACCATATTCAGCTCATCTTGGTGTCAAAAAGATGCATGCAGATCTTCGACAATTGTACTTTTGGCCTGGGAGGAAGCAAGACGTTGCTGATTTTGTTGCAAGATGTCTTAAGTTCCAAAGGGTTAAGGCCGAGCACCAGCATCCTGTAGGATTGTTACAACCTCATCTTATTCCTGAATGGAAGTGGGACATCATATCGGTTGATTTTATTGTTTGGTTGCCTATGTCATCTTGTCGACATAATGCCATCATGGTTACTATGGAAATACTGACTAAGGTAGCACATTTCTCTCTAGTTCATTCATCCTATAATGCCTCATCTGTGGCAAAGATCTTCATGGAGGACATTGTTCATTTGCACAGAATCCCACGCAAAATCATATCAAATAGAAATATTATTTTCACATCAGCTTTATGGACATCTCTATAGTATGCTTTAGGTACGCAATTGAACTTCAGTTAAGCTTATCACCCCTGAGACTAATGGATAGAGTAAGAGGGTTAATCAGGTTCTTGAGGATATGCTCATGATGGGAAGAATATCTCTACTTGGTGGAGTTCACTTATAATAATGGGTATCATAGTTCCATAGGTATGCCTCATTTTTAGGCATTGTATGGACGCCCATGTTGGACTCCATTGAGCTGGGATAGACTTGAGGATAGAGTGCTTCTTGGACCTGACATGCTACAAGATATGGAGCAGCAGGTTGGTTATATCAGAGAGCATTTGGTAGCGGCACAAGACAAACAAAAGAAGTATGTCGATGCTCATTGTGTAGATCACTAGTTTTCTATTGGTGATAGAGTGTTTCTTTGGGTGCATCTGTAGAAGATTTCGATCCATTATGAAAAGGCTCTAAGCTCGCGCCTTGATTCATTGGGCCGTTCGAGATTCTAGAGAGGATTGGCCCTATAGCTTATCGATTGGCCTTACCACCTAGCATGTCACACATCCATGATGTATTCCATGTATCTATTCTTAGACCTTATCCTCCTGATATTTCACATGTGCTCAATTGGAATGCTTTACAGGTCGAGGACAAGCAGCTGGCTTTGGAGCCCGTGGGCATTCTTCAATGCAGGAGGCTCACCCTCAGGGGTCGAGACATTGATCAGGTGAGGGTCCAATG
The DNA here is from genome assembly GCA_007115665.2 of Sequoiadendron giganteum. NCBI lineage: Eukaryota > Viridiplantae > Streptophyta > Pinopsida > Cupressales > Cupressaceae > Sequoiadendron > Sequoiadendron giganteum. Next base: position 236,455,419 of record CM021105.1, on the reverse strand, counting down.
GGATCCTAGTGACAAGGCTTCGGCTACTTGGGAGGATGTGACATTTATGAGGGAGATATATCCCTACTTATTTACAGGATTCTAGGAGTAAGTCTCACCCTAGGGGGGGAGGATGTAGTGACCCTCCAAATGACATTATTGTTTAAGTTGCTTTGGATTGGTAGTTAGTAGTTTAGTTTCTTTTGAGACTATATTGCATTATTGCACTATTTGATGGATGTTATGTTAGTTGCTACACTTAGTAGATGATATACTTGACTTTATGATCATCTGGTTATTTTCATATGATGACATTATTATGGATATGTGCGTATTTTGGTATATGTAGTTTTTGAATGTTATAATGTTATTATGATGAAATTGATGTTGATATAGTGTTTCATGTCAGTCCAAGTGAAGGATACAGGGTAGAATTACTCACTCGTGAGTACCATGCTATATTGTGATTCTTCTTCATGGTGTGTTTTTTGATATATATATATGTGTGTGTGTGTGTGTGTGTGTTGTTATGGTTGACAGTGTGGTTTGTTGTAGCTTGCAGGTATAGGCATCGACTCCACCTGCTTCATCAGGTCTGAGCATACCAAGAACAAATGGAATTTTTTGATGGGAGATAGTTTCTGGTCCTCTATCTTGAACCATTGTTGTGGAAAGAACAAGTATCATTCATTACCTATCTGTTTCTGTTGACATTTTTTCTATCATGTCATTTGTTGTTTTGTCATAATGTTCTTTGTTCGTAATGCTTGATATTGATTTTCTTAAATTAACTAACTAGTTTAATTGTATGTATTGAATTTATCAGTGATTAATTGCTTTATTAGAATTAAGGTTATGAATTATTATATTTAATTGGAATGTATATTTTAATGATTAGAGGAATTAGTTTATTTAAAGATTATTAAAATATAATTTTAGAAGAATAATTAGTTGTAATTATTATGAAGAATAACTAGTTGTAATTATTATGAAGAATAACTAGTTGTAATTATTATGAATGTGCAACTTGAATGTTTTCAAAATTGGCAAATTTTAACAAATAGTTGTGGATGAAATTTTCAAAATATCTATGTTTTGAACATGATGTTTGAAAAGTTGGAACTTGTTGATTAATTGCATGCAATCTATCAGTTAAAGAGGGTGAATTTGCATTGTAATAAAAAATTAATGATAAAATATTAAGAAGAAAAAAATTCTTCGCAATAATTGGTTTTGAAAGAAATTTTTTCCTTTACCACAACAATTGGTCTAGAAGAAGTTTCTTTCTCTTTGTTTTTTTTTCAAGATTCATGATCAAAAATCTTGGAGATTGCTAATCCATGGGTTTTTCTTGTGCTAAGAAAAGTATCGTTGTCTGAGTATTTGATTTATCATCACTATTGTTCGTATTTAGGAAAAGGAAATTGTTGGTTGTTTTCACTATAACCAGGTTGATCTTCTAATCTACCTATAGAATTGCCAATTCTAATTAAGGGCAGCTCAAAGGACCTGGACCAACTGACGAGGATTTTAAAGACCTCCTACACTTTGGGCTCTACAAGACCTAAGAGCGTGATCCCTTAATGTGTTTACAACCTCTACACCATTATCATAAACAACATTAACAATAATAGATAATCTCACTCAATAGTTGAACAGAATGGGATAATACTAAATAGAATTGGTTGTTCATCAATAATATCAACCATTTGGACGATGAGATAATCACAACAATACTTCAAAGTAAAATATATTCATTAATTTTCAATTTGTAGCAAGCTTCAGGTGAACACAAACAAATACTGAATCTCACAAACAAGTACAACTTAGATCAGTGCCTTATTTCCATTGGAGGAGTCAAATTCACAAACATCTAAGGGTTTATAAAAGATTCAACACATAGCATACAAGATCTTTGATAACATTGCCTTACAATATCACCAATATGTACCATAACTCAATACTACTTATCAAATCCTTGTACAAAACATATCAACCTACAATCTCATTTAAGCATTTTAATTAATTCCTTGAATTAAAGCTAAAACAAGAATTGCACACACCACAATAGTGAGATGAACAAAATAACCCATGATCACTTTATTCAAAATTCAAATATTCTTGTACATAGGAGAGACATGAGCTTGAATTTATCAGTTTAATTCAAATGCCAGTAGTGTCATAAAACATTATATCTCCATGAATTCAAAACCTACAACAAAATGACCCAAAACCTAACTTTCATTTTCTCTATAACTATCATATTTTACAATTGCTCTGCAACTACACCTAGAGTCAACCAAAAATTTCTAACTTGCTAACCCGTACTTTTGGCCTTGAAATCCTTCTTATATAAAATGAAGGAGCAAACAAGCATCGGGCCAAAGAGCACACATGTCACCAGCCACTTGGACCGCTTTGTGACATTTCAAAAATTAGTTATAACAAATTCCTCCCCCGAAGAATCTTCTTGTTCATTCCTATCATGCCCGTTAAGGATGGTTTGATATAGCAACAAATCTTCAAGAACTTCGCGCTTAGACTACCACCTAAACCAAACTAGAAATTGTTATAACTGCAATATTTGATTGATTAATTGTTAGCAGCTTACTCCCGCCTTTACTCCTCTTCAGTTAAATATGTGACCACCCATCACTGGTATTCTTCATCAATCAGCCAATCAAAACCAATTAACTCATTTACTTTGACACTATAAGGTGTATATTTAGCTGCCACCTAGTTTGCCTCGCATTCAAAAAACTCAAGAAATGAACTGGTGCTGATGATTTTATCCATTGTTGAAGTGACCTGATATTACCTTGCTTATCAATTATATCAGGAAGAAGTGTGTCACTCCAATCATCAAAACTCTTCACCAATTACTTTATCTTCCTACTCAAATCATCTGGTAAGGCTTGAACACATTTCAATAATTTAACCAACACTTGAGTAGGTCTCAATGACTATGGCATATTATTCACATCCAATCTTGAAGCCTTATACATTACATCCAAGTCATTGGCCCTAGGGATCCACTTCTCAATCAATGGTATTGCTACTTCCTAATCCCTCTCAATATTATTTATTGCATCTACTAATAAAGAATAAGAAGAATATACATTTAACTATTTATCATCAACCTTTTCATTCAAATGTTGCAAAACAGTGGTAACAATTTCGCTTTGTCTTAAAATTTCCCTCTCCTCATTTACCTTCAAAGAGTCCTTTAGGTCTACAATTTTCTGCATTAACTGCTTCTTTGTTGGATCAATAGAGCACCCTAGCTCCTCAATTGGTTTCAATGTGGGACTAAGGGAAGGAGTCTGACTAGGGATCCCGGTGTGGAAACAATGGGGGAAATAGGAAGAAATGACCCTAATGTGGAAGGCAATGATTTAATCATAGGAGAAATTGATGCTTCCCCAATCTTCCTGCACTTTAACCTTTCCACTTCTGTTTGCAGCTCAATATTCCTTTGGTGCACCTTATTATACTCCCCAATCATAGATTTATATTTTTCCATAAGACTCCTTTTTTTTAGCTTCCTCTCTCTTTGCAGTCTTTTATGCCAATTTGGCCACATTCATAGTTAAATTTATAGCCTTTGTGGTTGAAGTCTCTGAAGCTCTTTTTATTATTAACCCTCCCCTCAAATTTGGGTTAATATAAGTTATACTTGGCTTTCTTCCTTGTGGGGCCAAAGCCCATATTGCCAAGGTTTCATATTCCTCACTAAAAGAAGAGTCTTGTAGTGATGCCTTGACTTCTTCTTCTGAATTCTAGAGGAGACGTTTGGATTTCAAAATAGCATTAAAACCCACTGCGTCAACAATATACCACTCAAGTAGAATCAAAACAACCAGCTTGATTAACCAACTTTCTACCTTATTTTGGAGTGATGTTCTTGAGTTCACTCATCACTTCAGCCTTCACCTCATCATCATTTTCCTGATCTGACCGCCTCTATTCTCTTCTTTTCTTGCACTTTTTCTGATATTCCTCCAACTTCATCCTCCATACCAATTGCAAGAAGACTAGTGTTTTCACAAAAGCATCATCATCCAAGAATTCTTTACAAGCCTCCATTCTTGCATCCGATACACATTTTCCCTTCATGTCCAGGTTTGATAAAATTAACTCAATTGGTCATGGAGGGGAGGGCATGCCCATTTTCATATCTTGGTCAATAACAATAATTTCATCCACCAAGTCCTCTTGGGACAGTTCAATCATTCACCTCTTGGGGCTTGGTGATGATGGTGGTGGTGAGAGACTCCTCTCATGTGATGACTCAAGATCAATTATTTTTACAGCCCTAGGTGTTTTAAGATGTGAGCTTGGTTTTTCATGCAACTTCATTACCTATTTTCCATTTCTATCTCTTTTTTCTTCATCATTGTTGTCATCCCCTTTTGTCCTATAAATAGTCTTGTCATCTGGAGGTTGGTAAGTTTGTCTTTCTTTGAATGGCCTTGTAGCTTGTTCGTGTATACCCAAATCCAACTCTAGATTTATTTTCTTTGTCATTAGAATGCCCATGATTTCCTTGAAATTCTCCATCAAAAAACCAATCTTCTTATGGTAAGGATTGAATTCTATCTATGGATCATATTTTGGATCCATCTTGTGTACAATAGCCCATAGCTTATCATAAGCTACCCATTTTTCTTTATTTAACTCTTGCCTATTCAAATCAAACTCATTTTTGATCAGGTCCTCAGGGAAATTGAATTCATGAATAAATTTAGCACCCTTTATTCTTTGTCTAAACAGAGCAAAGAAACCCTTAGGATCATACTGCCTTCTAGGACCCAACCTTAAATGATACAAATTAAAGAAGTTTCTAAAATGCACCCAACCTCCTTTTGCAATAAAAAAACCAAAAACCACTGTGTAATCAGGGTAGAAAGTCCCCTTACCCTTTCCAGTGAGGTTATCTTCATGAATGCATCCAATTTTCCACATGACCTCAACAAATCCGATCCTTGGTGGCACATTATAAGGTAGGATATGTGGGGTCCCCTGAGAACCATATACCCTCAAAATTGTGCTGACTAGATATGGGATAATATCACCCCAATTGTGACAAATCTTCAAATCAGGCCTCCTCTCCTTGGGCCTAAGGAAATCATGCAATTCCATAGGAACCCTAGGTAAATTCACCATCAATTTGGCTCTCAGTCTTGATGCAAAACAATTGTCGAACTGCACATAATTGGCATTCTCTCTATTAGATGAAAGGTCAATAGTTCAAACTTGTACCAACATCCTTTCTTCATTGATAAATCGATTCAATCTCATTTTCTTAGAGAAAAACTCAACATTCCTGAAAAAAACATGTGCATAAGCATAGAATACCAAAAGAAAGGAGTGCTTGTATCATTTTGTTGCAGTTTCAATAACCCTCATGTATCTTCTCAGCCAAGAAAGAAGAAAAATCATATACTATAGAGAAATTTGGGTGTTTTATTTGCACTCCCATGGACATAAATGCTATTGGCATTATGGTATTAGGGCTAAAACCCAATATTTGGCATAATGAATAGAAAGTGGCTAGGAAGTGCATGACAAAACAATCCAATTTGAAAGGCTCCTGATCACTAGGGCTGATATGAATTCTTGAACCTCCTGCCCTGGTCAAATGATGTGGGAGCATCTTAGCTCTAAAAAGGGACTTTATCTTCCCATATTCCTGTTTCATTCCTTAAAGATTGATAGGGACCAAGAATTCATTGTGCTCACACAAATCAAAGACTTGGAAAAATTCCTCTCTATTAATATTTAGCAGAACCCTTCCATCGTTATCCCTAACCACCTATGTGACAGGATCATACCTTGCGGCCACTACTTTGAGCAAATCTGCATTAGGAAACACATTTGGAACTACCAATTTCCCCATGTCATAAATCCAACCAGTTGAGAAAGGATGAGGCAGATTTCTTTGTCCAAACCATAATTTGAACATCTCCAAACCCTTAAGCGACACCCTAACATCAACTATATTAAAAAAATTATACACTAACCCCTCCCCAAGGGTTTTTGCTTGCATTAGGACCAACCCCTTTTCCTGTCATTTGTTGACAACAAAATTTGATCTAGGAAATCATCATACAAGTTTCTATTCAAAAATTCAATCTGGTCGGAATGATGTTTTAATGGTGCCATCCTAAACAAACTAGGGTTTCTCAAGAATGAGAAATTAAAAAAAAAGAAATTAGCAATTTCGAACAAATTTAACTCACTTATAACCTTAAAATGATTTTCAAAAAAATTCTCAACAATCAAATAGCAAATTCCCCCAAACTCAGACTAAAATTCTACCAAGAGATGCAAAATTCAACTTACGGCTTTGTGCTCTCAGAAACCCTAGTTCTTCGCTGCAATAGCTCGTGAATTCTTCCTCAGCTTTAAGATTTCTCTTTGAAACTACTTGAATGCTTTGAGATACAATATAACAAGTAAAATAATCATTTTATCGATCAAATCATGCCAGAAAATGTTTGTCTACCATTAAAGCTCACTTGCGCGCTACACTAACCACACCAGTCACATTTGATGTAGGTTTGAATATTACCCATTGATCTTTCATTTTGGCTAGATCATCCAATGACTACATTTCAATCAATCTGACATTGACTTCCACTGTGGCCCATGGCCCACCGCCTTTTGTGTCGACAAGGAAATCCACGTGTTGTCTTTACCTGGATATCACAATCACTAACCACCCTACAACTTGTGATCATGCGATGGTGAGCAACCATAGATCTCAATCATCAATGATCCTGCTCGCTTAAAATAGCTGCCAACTCTAACCCTAAACATCAAGCATCTTTCCTACTAAGATTAAAACATCTCCGTTCATTTGAAGCATGTGTGTTTTATACCTACTTAGTAACCCGCTAGTTAATGTATTAAAACTAGCTTAATATATTAATCACTACCAACATTCCTTCGGCTTCACTAGATGTGCCAAGTGGCACCCGCCCGTGATATCACAATCAGTCAAAACCATGTGGTGGGGTCATCACGGGATAGCAGGGAACGATTGAGATCAAATGACCACTCATCAACGGCCACAAAAAATCATCCCTCTACAAAATATAAAACATTTATTAAGACAAGAGGGGACATAGCTAGGTTGACGAAAAAACCATGACATGAAGTTTTTTTTGAAAGGGGAGCATGGGACCATCATAGACTTAGGAAGAAATAAAATCTAGCAAAGGAAAATATAGCGGCAGATTAGAAGGGGACCAAACCTAGACGGATCAATGGGATTCAAGTTGTTTTTAAAACCCTCCTCCAAAAGTAATGACCAAATAGATCCAAGCCAGGCATAAGATAAGAAAGTAAGGTTTACACAAATACTTAGAAACAAACGTAAAACCCCAACCCTAGACTTTCTCAAAACACTTTATAGCAAAAACACCATGTAGAACCAAAGACATAGGCAAGATCAAATGGAACTTGTAGAACAGAAAATAAAGTTCCATCAGAAACTAGGTTTTCTTCTTGCAATACTTATTCTTGAATTTAAAATCATAAATAACATGCTTGTATTATGTTTATCATATCCTGCAAAATCTTGATTTGGAACTTGCAGAATAGAAGAAAATGAAAACAAGAATGAAAATTTGACTGTATTGGTATCAGAAACTTTAGATTTACTTTGTTTTGTGAATTTAAATTCTTCTTTAATCGTGTTCCTATTGTGTAGTTTGTACTTTCGATAGTCTATGGCTCCCCTCCTTTTTGTAGTGCTATTTAACTCTGCTCTTTGGCCAACAATCAATATTTTATGTCCTAGACTATTCTTTTATTACCAATGATCTAAACATTGAAAACTTCAGCCGTTGCTATGATTTTCTTTTTGGGAGCCAATGTATACCTATATTTGCAATTTATTTAAATATTAACCAACACTGGTAAAAGAACATTTTGCAAGAGATATTCACTCATGCAAGTTGATTGTAGTTTAATCCAACAAACTTTAAATGGATTTTAATTGTGTTTATGCCTGCATATTATTTGAAACATTTTTGTGCCTTTGTCTGTCAAACTGTTCATTATGATTGAGCCACCAATCCTATCACCTTGTCATGTGTCTGAACTACATCCGATAGATTGGTATATCGCAATTCTCATGTGATAGTCACTTGTATGCTCAGACTATTCTGTAGCTTGTTCACTATGGTTGTTACCTCTATTTCAACTTTGATTATTACGCCATCTCTAATATGAGACGTTATGAATATCCTTAGCTGGTCATTTTTCCTTTTATCTCTCTTAGTTATACATTGAACTTTGGGTTTTTACCATCGTTTGTTGTAGGGATGTGGCTATCTCGAACTTTGTTCATACTGTGATGTGATTTAATGCATATTTTATTAAACTCTTTTTAAAGTGTGCATCACTATGAGGTTTGGCGTAAAGGTCACTGTGAATGGTTTTTTGGTTTTTATTCTTTTTGCTTGTCTCTTTGGAGGCTTTGGTCGATGGATAATATTGTTCCTTCTTTCTTATTTTTGTGATGTTTGCTAGTTGGCCCGATTTCTTAATGTTCATAGCTTTGTTGTTCATTCTTGGGTGTTTCCCCTATTCATTGTTTTCATTTTAAACAAAATTCTACTTTCATTGAAATGTTTGGCAGCCTGATTATGTAAGTCGAGGTTTCTTTCATGCAGATCTGACCTTACTAGTTAATGGCAAGCTTACTTTTACTAACTCAATCCTAAGCCTGTGCCACTTTATTAAAATTTAGGAGAAATAATTGCTCATTTTAAAGGGAAATTATGCAAACTTACTTTTTTTTGCTCAATTGAAGAAATTGGCCAATACAAGTTTAATGGGTTGACTTGACTATTTTTGTAGGGAATAATCGGTCATCGAGCAGTTGTTACAAAAGTTGAACCAACACATGCCTCAAGTGTGGTAAAGAATAGATGTTGTGAACCTACTCCTGAATATCGGGATGATGCACCGAGGATTTAGTTTTGTTCTTTAAAATTTTGTTATCAAAACTTCATGGCTCTTCTCGAGCCTTCTATATGTTTTATGAGCTTTAAAGACATAAAAGTTAGTTTTAAGTTATCTATAAAGATGTAATTTTCAGAAGTGATGAATAAGACTAAGGAAGTATCGTTATGCTGTTCACATGGTTTTCAAAATACTGTTGAATGAGTTACCTAATTTCTGTCTTTTGATACACTGTTGAATTATGAATGATGGTGACTATTCGTAATGGAGAGACTCCAAAACTTGTAGCTTATGTGATTTAAGGACGAATTGTTAACCCGCGAGCTAGCCACTTGAGGGAAGTTAGTTAGATAGATAAGTATTTTACTATAATGTTGTTAATTTTTTTAAAGTTAGATAACTATTCAGTAGGAGGTAATTAAGTTTGTTGAAGTTGAGTCTGAAGTTCCGGAGCACCATCGTTTTTAATTTGTATGAGTTATCTTTCATAGTTGATAAAAAAATTTATTGTTTAAAAGATGTTTCATTGTCTGTTCACTTAATTTTCTGCTTCTGTAGTATATCAGTTATTTAGTTTGCTTATCTCAATGCTTTCTAGTTTAGTTGTGATGCTTTCTAAATTAGTTTTTTTATGCTTTTTATTTTAGTATTTCCGATTTTTCTTAGAGTAAAATTATTTTCTAGTTAAATAGTAATGGTCTTAGGTTACAATTGATTCCAATAGTTTAAGGTAAATCAGAAAATATAAAATGAGTTATCCAAATAATCTCCTTCTACAAACTGCCTTGGACACTGCCCGGTCTACTAATTGGCATTCAATATTTTAAACTAGTAGGACCTAACGACAGCCTATCACATAGTTTTTTTGTTCATTCTTGGGTGTTTCCCCTATTCGTTGTTTTTATTTTAAACAAAGTTCTACTTTCATTGAAACGTCTGGTAGCCTAATTATATAAGTCGAGGTTTCTTTCATGCAGATCTGACCTTACTAGTTAATGGCACCGACCCTGGCTGTTTTAATATTGAAATATTGGTTATCTTTCCTATTTGTTGATTTATGAGTTTGCTAATTATTACTTTACGTATATTTTATCCGCATGCCATGTGAATGTGGATGTAAAAGAAACGTCTGTTTAGATTCTAATCGCATGCAGATATCAGTAAGCTTTACTTATTGTAAGTCATTAAACCTATCACTTGACTACTGTTAAAGTTCAGTGTGGAAGTTTATTAACTTTGCCTAGTAGACTTAGATCGTAATTATTACTCTTGAAAACATAGAATTATACTGCAGTTTACGGGTCTTAGCAAAATCTATTCCTATCGTAGTATACATAAATGAGGTTTTATGAGAATGTTCATGACTTTTGGGAACAAAGTTTGATTCAAATAAGATGAGATTGTTGATGACATTTATTATAATCTTAGATTGCTAGGTTATTATTAAATGAAGATGTTAATATTTAAGAATTCACATTTATATTATATTTACCTTTTAAGTTTATATTATATGTATAATCTTCATATTGTAATTATGAATTTAAACTAATTAAATATATATTTATAGGTGGATTTAAAGGATTGGTTTCTTTCTTTATATAATGAATTTACGTCATTTGTAGATAATGAAATTTATTGCTCTATATTGTTAGATATAAGCAATAGATTTAACTTTTATTCTGATTAGTCATATATGCTATCTTTTGTATAGTGGGATCATAATGAAATGAATGAGTCATGTATGTTGGAAGATAACTAGTATGGAAAGTTACATGAAAAATATGATTTGGACCTCTTTAATTATCAAGTAATACTATGTTTGGACGATATGGTTATGAGGAATTTTGGGGATGATTATGTTTGAAAAACTTGGTATAATTTTCCTTTTTGCCTATTGGTGTTGTTCTTGCTAAACCCTTCCAGAGGCATAAGTTGGTGGCTTGTCTATTTAAAATTAAGCTCAAATGTTGTTTATCATTGTTATTGTACGATTTTCCCTTGACTTAGCCATGCATGTTGAGTAGTTTGTTGTGGTATTTGAAATATCATGGTATCTTTTATTATTATTATGGGTCTATGTGAATGGATGTTTTACATGTAGAATGGCTATGTTGTATTTATCTGTCAGTGAGTTGTACCTAGGAGGAGTGGCTTTTGTTAGGGATCGAGACCCTGAAGAGGTTGCATGGGTAACCTTTCGAAAGTGAATAAATTAGTGATAACTAAACTTTAATCTCTTAGGGGTTGGGTAGTTATAATTTGATAGTTCAAATAATTTTTTTGCCTCACCTTGAACTTTAATGCTTGTTTAGGTTAAAGTAGGTTGAGATGACCTAGAATGGCTAATCGAATACTTTGTCTTCTTGAAAAGTGATTCGATGCCACAAAAGTTCATGTAGGGGCCGAAAAATCATTAGAGGTTTCCAAGGTAACTCTGGTAGAGGGTCAATAACCCAAGAAGATTATCTAGGGTAACCTATTACATTTATGTGATGACACTTCTATCCTTGTAAATATGTTGGGTATCTTGTGTTGAGTCACCTATGTTTATGTCATTGCCTCTAGGAGTATGTCAGTTGTCATGATGCCATGTAAGTCGACCATGTGTTGTTTGCTATCTCTTTTTGATGTTTGTTTGACTTGAGGACCTATTTCTATCTCCTAGCACGGGGGGTGGGCTTTCGAGTTCCACACGATTGGGAGGAACGTTTCTTTTATTCCATTGGTTCCCCTTGTAGGTGATGTTGTTCGGGACGAGATTTTTCCTCATAGGTTCTTTGATACACATCGTTCACAGAGTTGTTCATTGGATGTACTCGTGGACTTGGTCTTCATCTATTCTTGTTCATCTTCTTTATATTATTCACTCATGATGATGACATGAGGCTTCATTGTTTATCAATGTGGGATGTATCAAGATTTTTCACAATCTTGTTTGATGTTATTGAACTTGTAATGAATCTCTTGTTGATAATGAAATCTTGATATGGTATATTCATATGTTACTGTTTATAGTACTTGATGTGTTGTACTTCTTGTTTAACTTTAGTAGTGTAGTTGTGGAACCCGAGAACATTCATGCTTTTGTTGTTGTTCACATGGTGTTATTTAATGTTTTACAAAAAAATTATTGTTCGATTATTTGGTTGTTTTATCGTGACGTTCCTTGGGTTCTATGATGGGGCGTTACAGATAGATCATCAAGCTACTATAGATTGTTACAAAAAATGGGTAGAATGTTTAAATAATTATGGAAGAAGGAATTCAAGGAAAACAAAAACCCATAAGTATGGAAATCATATCATCTATGCAATTGAAAAAGAAGAAGAGAAAGGGAGCTCTAATATACATGGTTTCCATGGATGAAAAAAGGAGGCAAATACCCCAACCTTCCAAAATTCCCCTTATCTTCAAGACTATAGTTCCAGGAGTTGAACCTGTGTCTAAGGAACCCTATCAAATGAATACAATAGAATTAGTAGAACTTAAGATGAAATGAGAGGAACTACTTTGGAAAGGTCTCATAAGACCAAGTGTATCTCCTTGGGGAGCACCAATTTTATTTGTAAAAAATAAAGATGGAACCCTAAGGCTATGTATTGATTATAGAATGTTGAAGAAAGTCAAAATAAAGAATAGATACCCTTTGCCACGCATTGAAGACCTCTTTGAATAAATGAAAGGAGAAAATGTGTTTTATAAAATAGACCTTCAATCAATGTATCATCAACTTAGGATAAAGGAAGAAGATATTCCAAAAACAACTTTTAGAACAACGTACAAACATTATGAGTTTACAATTGTACCTTTTGGTGTGACTAATGCTCCAGCTATCTTTATGAACTTAATTAATAGTGTATTTCATGATTACTTTTTTCTTGGTCTTCTTAGATGATATCTTGATTTATTTTAAATATGAGGAGGAACACCTAGCATATCTTCAATTATTTTTGAAAAGGTTGAGAGAACATAAGCTATATGCAAAATTACCAAAATTTTCATTCTTTTAGAATAAAATCTATTACTTAGGACACATAATTTTAGAAGATGGAATAGTAGTAGATCCAAATAAGATAAAAGCATAGAAGAATTGCATATTCCCAAAAATGTGTCAAAGGTAAGAATTTTTATGGGGCTTGCAAGATATTATAGGATATTTGTATAATGGTTCTCAAAAATTGTAAATCCAATCACCTTATTGCAAAGAAAGGATAAGAAATTCTTGTGGACTAAATGGTGTGATAAGGCTTTTCAAGTTTTAAAGGAAAAAATAAACACAACTATCTTAAAGGTTCTAGATCCAAATGGAAATTTGTTAGTTGTGAAAAATTCTTCAATTGAAGGTCAAGGAGGAGTACTCATCCAGTTTGAAGGTGTGATAGTTTATGAATCAAGGAAATTAAAGACTCATGAAGTAAACTATGCATCTCATGATTTGGAACTAGCAGCCATTCATCCTCTTCAAAAATGGAGACATTTTCTCTTAGGAAAACTATTTGAGTTAAAAACTTACCATCAAGGACTTAAATATAATTTAACATAGCCTCACTTAAATGATAGACAAAGAAGATGGTTAGAATTCCTAAGTGAATATGATTTTGACATAGAATATATCAAAGGAAACGAAAATAGGATTGTATATGCATTAAGAAGAAGGCACTTGATGAATATTACAATATTCAAAACCAATTTTAGAGAACATGTATTAAATGAGAAAAAATAAGATCCATGATATGAAAAAGTTAGGTCAACCTTAGAAATTGACCCAACTAACCCTAGAATAAAGGGGTACACTCTATATGGTGACAAGTTGCCTCAATACAATAATAGAATATATGTTCCAAACTCTAAAGAATTGAGAGGGTTTTCAATTAAGCCCACAATATTCCTTATTCAAGACATCCAAGGGCCACCAAAATCTATTCAAATATTAAGAAGATATATTTTTGGCAAGGAATAAAAAATGGCAGTACTTTATGTAGCTAAATTCCTTGAATGTCATAGCGTGAAGGTAGAACATAGTCACCCAACAAGACTATTATACCCTCATGATATACCACATCATAAGTGGCAAGTCATTAGTATGGATTTTATACAAGGATTACCTAAAACACCTTACAGGCAGTGGTAATTGACCTACTCACCAAATTTTCTCACTTCATAGTAGGAATTCAATATATGATGCTCCAACTTTGGCTAAACATTTTGTGAAGGAAATATTCAAGTTGCATGGAGTTCTAGAGAAAATCATTTCAAATAGAGATGCTAGATTCACTTCAATATTTTGGACAACTCTTCAGACAACCTTAGGAACAATTGAATTTTAGTACAACATATTATCCTAAAATAAATGGGAAAATAGAAATGACAAATCAAATTGTGGAAGATCTCCTACGTATGTATTGTATGGATCAACAATCTAAGTGGAAAGAATATCTCCCACTAGTAGAATTTGTATATAATAACTCCTTCCAAGCCTCCTTAGGGATGGATCCATTTGAGGCACTTTATGGAAGAACGTTTTGAACACCTTTGAGTTGGGACAACCTTGATGATAGAGCAATAATTAGACCTAACATGTTGAAGGAAATGGAAAATCAGACCAAGTCAATTAGACAAAGGTTAAAGGAAGAAATAGATAGGAAAAAGAGTTGTGTAGATAAGAATGGTTCACAAAGGGAATTTTCAATGGGTGAAAGAGTTTGTTAAGACTAAGGTCATACAAAAATTCTATAAGCTTTGGGAAGAAGGAAATGTTAGCACCCTATTGTGTGGGACCCTTTAAAATTATAGAAAATATAAATATGGTTGCCTACCGATTGGCCCTAACTCCCCAACTGATTTGTATCCATGATCCTTTCAATCTATATCTTCTTAAGAATTTTGTACCTAATGAGAAACATGTTTTGAACTAGAATGCATTACAAGTCCAAGAGCTCAAAAAAATAACAATAGAGCCATATAGAATCTTAGAGAGGCACTGATACCAATAACACAAAAGGGTGGTTGATAAAAGAAAATTTAATTGGGATCAATATGATGAAGATAATTCTACTTGGAAAGATACAATTGAACTACCACAATCATTTCATTTCTTGTTTTAAGCACTGTCTAGACACTATATTTATTTTCTTGTTTTAAAATACTTCTAGATATTATTTCTTTCACTATTGTAAAACTTAATAAATTATGAATAACATGATAGTTTTTCTTAAAACCTTCTTTCTCCTCATCTTCATGTGTCATGCAAGACTTCAATTCTTTTCTTATTAACTTCCTCTTAAAGTATTCTTTATATTATTTTTAGTTTTAATATATTAAATCAGATCTTTTTTAATTAAGGTATAAACTTCTCCCAAATCATTTGAAGAACATGTAAATATATATCAAACAATCTCTTCTAAAACTCTTAAAAATATATAAAAACAAACACATTTGTTTCAATCTAGTTAAGACATTTAAATTTAACTTATATCAACATTCAAACCATACATAAAATATTAAAAATACTTAAGCACCATTAGCTATTGTATCATTGTTCATTCCATGTTCAGTGTAGTTTTAAAGTAGTTGGATTCATTTAGAGATGTATTTAACTATTCATTTTGATAAATCACTTCACATTTAGAATAGTTGGGAACATTTATTACAAAGCATTGTGAAGAGAATCATAAACTTATTGAATCTTTTACACTTAAGCTAAGTAGGCTCTTGAACATAGATTAGACACTCAATATTCAACATTAAGAAAAAAATATATACTTTTTTTTTTGGACATAGATAACAGTTTATTTGTTGACCTAATAATGGTAACCCCAATTACTATTTTAATAATATTAACTACCATGATAAAGTATAGAATAATAACAAATTAAGATATTTACTCTTGACAATTTAAAATTTAATTATTATATAGGTGTTATATCTCATTAAATTATACAAGAATTTTCCATTGAACCTCTATGAAAATCCTTATATTTAAGGTTTACACATCATTTGATATATTAGATAGGATCACTTAAAATTTAATTATTACATAGGTTTTATGTCTTATTACATTATATAGGAATTTTCCATTGAACCTCTATGATGATCTTTATATTTAAGGTTTACACATAATTTGACAAAATATATAGGATCACTTAGATTAATTATAAAATACTATAAGATGTTGAATTTTTAGACCACTAATGGTTTTATCTCATATAATAAAATTGTTGATAATTGGTTAAATTGTGATTATTATTGAATATTTCTTGAACCAGATCGTTAGAAGTAATATTATCATTTCCATTTTTATTAATATTAGTTATCATTTACATTTAATTGTTATTATACCTACTTATCACACAAGATTGTCTCGATTGATAAAATTATGTAAAGATCTAATTAATCACAAAGATAGATTAATAAAAGAATCTAAACCTAGGGAAATCTTAGATAAAATAACTAACATGGACTAGGAAAATATGTATTTTTATATATTGATGTTCCATTAAATAGTACTATATGGTTATATTATAATTTTTAATAAGTTGTTATCCCTCTAAATATTTGTACCAATTTTTGTATATCATTTTATGAGCGTAGAATCAATAGTTGCGGATCATCAATTTGATTAATTGTTTTGATTAAGATAAATATGGGAAGGGATCGTGCCCATTACAAAGAACTAATAAAGGAAAAATAAAATTTCACAAAAAGTGAGACAACCAAGAAACTTAAACCTAAAACCTCAACAAAGACCAACTATTCTTTTTATCAAAGCATAGAATCAGAGAGAAATGAGAAACAAGGGTCTCGAACCTAAACAACTGACTTGTCCAAATAGTTAGAAGAAGAGGAAGAAGTAGAGGAGAGAACTTTACTCCTTCTACAAACTACAGTCCAAGCGATAATATCTTCCAAGAACCCACTATGAGGGGAGGAAAGAGGCTCCCCCATGGGAATAACATCAACACCCAAGGGGGGGAAGGAGAATGAGAAAGGAAATCCCTAAGCCCATAAGAAATTAAGGGTGGAGTGGGTAGAATTGGAAGAGAAGGGGAAGGACCCAAAGGAGGAGTGTCAACAAGGCCCATGAGATCCACCAAGATCGAATCAAGAATAGGAAGCACATAAGAAGCCTCGGAAGAGACATCCTCAAAAGATACAATTGAAACAACCAAGAGATCATCATTAGCATATTTCTACCAAGTAGTTGAACCGAAGAAAATGGCGCAACAAGAGAGAAAGGTTGAATATGGAGGCTTTGCATGGAACGATGGTAGTTTTCAAGCCATGATAGGGCATGCGTGCCCTTCACATATGTAGTCATGTTGCATAGGGGACTGGGGGTCTTGGGTGTTCTGAAGGGGAATTCAAGGGTGTCATGGGAAGGGCCTTTAAGTGTTTTGGTGTGGGATTTGTGCAGGTTTGTTGTGAGGGGTTTCCCCTCTTTTTCCTTTTTTGTGTATTTTTATTTTTCTATATGGCTTAGTTATGGTGAGTAGGTTAGGATTTAAGGAGACTGGATCATTTTGTGATGTGGTGTCAAGGTTTTCTCAACCTCTGTCTAATAATTCCAAAGTGATTCATTTTTTAAACAATACCATGCAAGGTGAGGGAATTGTCCTGAATGGAGGTCCTTAGATACCTAAAGTGAATGGATGCCTTGAGAGAAGCAAATATCATCCGGTGTTAGTGATATAGTCAGAATTTGTGGCATAAGATGTAAGTCATCTATTGAACCATGCATTGATATGTAAATTTATGAGTATTTGGGTATCTCTTCCTTTCGTGGAATCATGGGCTCGAAGGGTTTAGAATCTAAAAGGTGATATGGAGGTTATGTTGGCTGCCAAAAACTATTTTGCAGTGGTGTTCTCATGCTTGGTGTATCATAATAAGTCCTTTGAAGGGATCCTTATTTTTACAACCAGGTTGGTTTGTTCATTAAGTCTTGGCATGCTAGTTTTAACCCAGCTGAGGAAATCTCTTCAAGGGTTTCAGTTTGGGTGCGTCTCCCATGGATCCCATTTGAATTTTAGAGAGAATATATCCTACACATGATCACTCTTTTACTAGGCAAGCCGCTAGGTCCATCACAACAAACAATGGATAAGAAGATAATTTATTGTGCTCGCATTTGTGTTCAGATTGATTTAAATAACCCACTCCTAGATTCTCTTGAAATATGTCTTAGGTCTACCTCACATGTTCAATAGCTATATTATGAGGCTCTCCCTTTTTGATGTTGATATTTCCATAAGTATGGTCATTTTTAATGAAAATTCCCAAAACATACCTTGGTTGAGCCTTCATCCAATAGGGCTTCAACTAATGTTCCTCCTTGTTTAGGGTAGAGTTCAGGCAAGGGGAAAGCCCCTATGGCATTAGGTGATGTGGATAAGGAGGGTTTTGTTCTAGTGAAAACTTATAACAAGGGTAGAGGTTTGAAAAGGACCTTTAGGGATAAACAGGGTGAGGAGACCTTTAATAGGTATGAGGCTCTAGAGAATTTGGATAAGTAGGAGGTGGATCCTGATTTATTGGTCATGAGGGAAGACCTAGTGGGTGATGTAACACCCTACCACGGGAACCTAGAGGACAACACACAACTACACATAAAAATGGTACAAATTTTTTTTATAAGTGAAAGTGTGACAAATATTACAATGAACTTTAATCTGTATTTTACCTGGGTCCTCTAAGGTCTGTGACTACGCTACTGGGATCCCATAAACTAGATTAATAAGAGTTAAAATTCAACACATTAAATCATAGCAACTAGTATTATGAACTATCCATATCATAACAATAATAATGAATAATAAGACCATCTATTTAGATATCATAAACAACAGTCAATATGAGTCTAACATTGAATTTACAAGAGTTTGTAACAAGAATGATAACCATATTCAAATTTACATAAGTCCAATAATGCCAACACGAACCACCTTCACGTACCATAATGTATTAAGTAGTACCGCAAGATAAGATATCTTGAGTAGTAACTTCTCGAGATAAAAAAACCCAAATAAGTCACTCCTCAAGATATCGAATCTTGTGTACTTCTCGTTATCCAAGATGCCCTCAAGGTACACTAGCCATAACACTCATTTGAATTAAAACATATATCTCAACTTGCTAATATCAAAGTAACATCATTAATCATAATGAATCCTCTATAGAAACCATTCAATTCAATATCATTAACTTGATCAAATACAATAGAAGTTCTACAATAAGTTACAATGTTGCAATATTACATTGAGAATAGTAGTTTCTCCTTGAGCACAAGAGGAGAGTCCATCAAATGTATAATACATGATACATCAAATTATGTTATAATACAAGTAGTAGAGTATAGATCCACATGAGTTGATACAATGCAAAGGTCTTCAATCCAATATAAGTCATCACAATCTCGAACAAGAAGAGGAAACCCCATGGAGAACATTATGCTTTCCACCCAACCATGTGGAACCCAAAGGTCCACCCCCCATGCTAGAAGATAGCAAAGGGTCCTGCCAACACAATCAAGAAAGGAAAAAAGACAACACAAGGTTGACAAGAAATCAATGTATAAGTAAAGATCAACATTAAATGAGAGTGACATTACTTCCAAAGGTACACCACATCAAGGGAATCAAGATTCAAGGGAACACAAGCTTTCCATAAGAGGAGTTTCATCACATAGTTTACATGAGTTACCCAGGCAGATCTTCCTAGGCCCCAACCCCCATCCTGGGTTACCCTGGCAGCTTCTACCGATCTTCAGCCCCTCATGTAACCCTATGCGGAATCAACATACCCCTCATGAGGATGAGGATGTTTATTTTTCCATTCTAGGCCTTCTCGACTCATCC
Organism: Sequoiadendron giganteum; assembly: GCA_007115665.2. Classification (NCBI taxonomy): domain Eukaryota; kingdom Viridiplantae; phylum Streptophyta; class Pinopsida; order Cupressales; family Cupressaceae; genus Sequoiadendron; species Sequoiadendron giganteum. Next base: position 236,435,611 of record CM021105.1, on the reverse strand, counting down.
CAAACCTATACGAGCAAATGGGTCATGAGCGAGGCATTAAATTATCTTGTTAAGTGTGAATTACTACCCAACTCCTAGTTCATTTTAGGTTTTCACTTAATTATGGAACTCCCACATAGGTTACCCAGATGCCACTTTGTGCGTCGACCCCCATTGAAAGCCACTCCCCTACTAACAACAAGGAGACCCCAATAAAAAAGAGCAAGGCCACTTGCACAATCACAAAGCTCATTCCCATAAATATTTAAAGTGATGCATAACCCTTCCTACTCACATAAACAACCACATGGGAAAACATAAAGTGCAAGGCTGAAGATCATCACTTACTCTTAAAATGCAAGACAAACATCACAGGGGAAAAATGAAGAATGCACCGTGAAAAAAAGTTCTTTTAACCTCTATAAGACTCATAGTATCCTCATCACAAGATGAAATAAGCATTGAATATTTCCCATCTTTCATAACCAAACCACAACCATTCACATTGCTTCACAAACAATGCAACCACATAAAGAAATAAGAACATGAGAGTGGCATTCAAACATTAATTTAACATTACCACAATATTCATCTTAACCAATTGATAATATTTTATTCTTATACTTCACTCTTTCGTTCACACAATACACCTATTCTACATATTCAAATTTTACGCTTAATCAATTATTTATCATACAAACTCATTTTATAATTAAGGCAGTAATGTTCAATATTTAATTTCATCAACTATATACACATATGACCGTATATATATGTGTATGTATATATTTATATACATATATATTTACATAATTATATATCATTTCACATAAATTCTATAATATCAAATGGAGTTTTGTTTCCACATACAGAGAGTAAGTTTGAACCATGGAAATGTACAGATAAGTATCGATTTACACACACACACATATATATAATATATATGCATAGCGATTTCCATATGCATTTTTTAATGTAAGATAACGACACATGCAAGGAACTATTGAATACAAATATTCAAGAAGCACATGTATATATATTTACAAGGGTGTGCAAATATAACAAAGTCGACGCACAAAATACATGCTTATACAGTATGTTACGGCCAACACATATTAGGTATACAAAAAGTGTAAGCTACATGTCGATGCATATAATGTGTGCTTAATATGTAAACTTTAGGTTGACGCATATAATGCATGCCTATAAATATAGGCCTAAAATTCATTTTGAATGCATAATTAATATACTCTTTTAAGGGTATAAATAAATTAAACCCAGTCTATTGTATAAGCCATGGGAGTAAATTGACATTTAATCTCAGTTTGCATGGCTTCAGGATTGAACCAAATCTTGTACAGAGGTAATTGAAATGCAAGAAAAGATTCAATACCACTTGTTTGAAGAAGAAATAGAATTCACCCAACTTAAAACTCAATTATAATAGGAAGAGATAACAGATTTTAATAGCAAAGAGGTTACAATCAGACAATTTATTTGCAAGAAAGGTTTGCAATCCTCTGCAATAATAATCATAATTTAAACTGGAATGCACCAATGAATAGATATTGTTTTATTATTCTTCATTGTAACTTTATTTTCAATAGAAATGTATGAAGATTAAAATAAGAAAGGAACCTGATTTTGGATGCAAAACTGAGCTGAGATCTTAATGCTGAGCTCTACTATTTCCAGTTTCTAGCTCCAAAATTTCTAGCAATACCTCAAGAGTCCAACACAAGAAACCCCTCAATTCTTCAAAGCTTCAAGAAAAACCAGATCCACTTTTCAAGAACCAAATAATTCCAAGATTAGGGAAAATTATTCACGGTAGCATTCCCGATTAGTTTTTCCCCAAAAAAGAAGAAATAATAAAATTTCCCCTCCCCAAATAACTACCACTCATTTAATTATTATCCTCCACTCTCTATAACTGCATCCTCTCTTTTTTATATAAATTATTTATTTTTCTTTTATTTCACCACAAGTCACAACTTCCATTTCACTATTATTTTTATAATTTCATCTTACCATATAAAATTCCCATCCATCATTAATTCCACTATAAAATATTTAATTTATTAATTTAATCCCTTCATTCTAATCCTTGTATCATAAAATAATTAATATATTATTTAATTAGTTCTATGTTGAACTATAGGTTTTAATTTATTTAATTTAACCAAAACATTAATAGTATTTATTAAAATTACAAATTTTATTATAATACTCATTAATTTAAAATAAATTCCATCAAGCATCAATCAAGCAAATAACTCAAATGAAGTGAATACCCAAGATACCAAACCATAAAATGAAATGGAAGTCAAAACGACAATAACAATGACAAACCAACTCAGACGGACCACATGAATAGGGAACGACAAACGAACACTCACCCTCACCAAGGATGATGACTCAACATGGGGAACCCAATGCTATCTCTGTATCAACAACCTCGATTAGGTATGAGGCATGCTCAAACCTAGAAATTCAAGTGGAGTTGATGCCTAGTACCTACAGCCTACAACAAATCATATGGTCAAAAATGTACATGGGAAAAATAGTCAATCACATTGTGAAGGAAAATTCACAGCATTGCAGGGCACTCACAAGCGAGTGGTGTGATCCTATTCCCCTTCACCCATACATCGACACACAAAATAATTGATGTCAATCATGATAGAAAACACATAAAATTTATATCCATGATAACTCATATAAACAAATAAACTAATCTAGTTAGCATGGTATCATCATAATAGAGCATCAAAGATTCATAACCATCTCAATATCATCAAATAGTGTCATAATGTCCAAATGCATCCAAGTAGTTGTCCAAAAACAAAAGAAAACTGAGGGGCACAATAGGTGATGAGCATATGGTACCTAGGGATATTGTTAGTCATATTGGATTGCATGGAATTATCATTGTTTCTCATATGGACGCTAACTAGGTGCTTGGAGATCTTTGTGTAGAAAAACAACCCAAGAGTAATGAAATGGTTGGTACATGGATCTAATTCCTAATTTACAACCATCAAAAATGGTATCTCTAGATCTAGGTAAAGTTAGTAAAGTATCACCATCATTGGGTCTACAACAAAATTCCAATAAGAAGGGTGGCCTAGATAAGACTTCTAAAATTGGATGAAAGAGAGATCAAGATAAGTTGAAAGTAATGGGGCGAAATTTAGTGGAATCAGGTTTTGTTAAGACTATTGATTTCCACTTTTCTAACCCTCATTATAGATGATTATCCTATCATAAAATGTGAGGGGTTTGAACAACATCCCTCAAAAAATGGTAGTTCATGACCTGATCAAGGAGAATTCTCCTGTTGTTATGTTTATTCAAGAATTTAAGTTTACAATGGAAGGAATAATGAACATTGCTACTAAATTGTGGTGGAGGGGTCAGTGACAATGCATTGGTGCTTAGGGCAGTTTTGGTGGGATTGCATGTTTGTGGGATCTATTTAATATTAGCCCTCTTTGGTGGATTTCTAGTAGGCATTTGATGTCATTGGTTGCTTCTAGTGTAGAGACTAGAGAAGTTATTTTTCTCACCAATGTGTATGCCTCAACTGATTATGCCAAAAAATCTCATCTCTGGACCCACATTCATATTGTGTGATCCTTAGCTCCTTATTTTCCTTGGATCATGGTAGGATACTTCAATACTATTATTTACATGGAGGGACAATGAGGGGGAGTTGATATATTGGAGGCTTCATCTACAATTTATAAGGATAATATACTTTCTTTGAATTTGATTGATATTTATCCATGGAATGGAGTTTTCACCTGGATCAACAAGAGATGGGGTGACAATTCTATCTCTAAAAGATTGGACGGGTTCCTCATTTCTAGTTATTGGATTTTCAATAAGTGGATAACCAGGTCTGAGATTTTGGGCTAGAGGGGCTCTAACCATTGGCCTACCATTCTTTCAACAATTAGGCTTGGCATTTCTAAAAACCCCTCTTTTAAATTCCAATTGATGTGGCTCTTTGAGTCTTAATTACAAGATCTTGTGGTTGATTGGTGGAGTCAAGGAATGCCTGCCCATGGAACAACAATGTACTCCTTCATTAAAAGGCTTCAATATGTGAAGTATCAGCTTAAGAAGTGGAATAGATGAAGTTTTGGAAATATCTTTCTGGCTAAATTAGAAGCCCAAAAAAGAGTTGAGAGCATCACCGAAAAAAATAGAGATCATGTATTTATTGAGGACTCCTTTAAATAAAAAGTAGAAGCTATGAAGGACCTTACAGAATGGGAACTACATGAATAAATTTATTGGAAAGAGAAGTCTCACATTGATTAGCTATTAAGGCTAGGAGGAATAGGAATCTAATATCTTCAATTGTGACTTCACAGGGGGTTCAACTATCTTCCTACAGAGATATCTCTAATGAGGCTATCCAATATTTCTCAACTCTATTTAAGGATGGCCCTCTTGATGCAGTGGTGGAGGAGAACCTTATTGTAGAGTGTATTCCTTGAAGTGTTCCTACTGAGATGAATGAGATTCTTATTAGTCCCATAACTTTGGATGAATCAGAGAGGGTTGTGTTCTAAATAAGAAAAGGGAATGCCCCAAGTCCTTATGTCTTTCCTATTGAATTCTTTCAGGAATTATGGTAGGTCATCAAAACTGACTTATTGGAGGTAGTTCAAGAGTCACAAAGAAATAAGAAGATTTCGAGAGCTATGAAATCCAGGTTTCTTATGTTCATCCCCAAGAAAGAATGGGCTAACTGATTGGATATTTTTAGTCCTATCACCCTTTGTAGCATGGTGTACACAATCATTAATAAGTTGATCACTAAGAGACTCAATTCATGGCTTAGTAGAGTCATTTCTGAGGAGTGGGGAGGTTTTATTATTGACAAGAAAATTATTGATGGGGTGGTTATTGTAGCTGAGGCTATTCACTCCGTAGAGAATTCCAAGCAGAAAGCTATGTTCATCAAATTAGACATGACCAAAGCTTATGACTATGTTAAATGGTCTTTTCTACAAAAGTTCCTAGCATTTGGTTTTGATTTTGACTCGGTCAATTAGGTGATGAGTTGTGTTACTTCTACTTCTTACTATATTATGATTAATAGTGATCCTTTAGTTCTCTTTGGTGCTTCGGAGAGCATTCATTAGGGGGACCCGTTTTCACCTTATTTATGTATTCTAATGGTAGAGGATCTTGGAATAATTATAAAGTCACAAGTAAGGTAGGGCTTGATTCAAGGGTGGAGATGTGATGATAACCTAACTCCCTAATCTCACTTACAATTTTTGGATGATATGGTGTTGCTTGGGTTAGCCAAAATCAAATAATATATGAATATTAGAATTTTTTTGGATATTTATCTCACAACATCAGGGCAAAGAATTAATGAAGCTAAGTCTTCTATTTTCTTCTTTAACACCCCTCCTACAATTCAAACCAAAATTGCTTAGATCCTCAAATTCTATATTGGTGAGTTTCCCTTTGTCTATCTAGGAATTCTACTCTCTATTGGCCCCTTACCTAGGGGGACTTGGAAAAAAATTCTTGATAAGTTTCATGGAAGATTCAATCATTGGGTTGTCAAGTGGCTATCCTTTACAGGCAAAGTGTTGTTGAAATCTATGGTGCAGGCCCTTCCAATTTACAAGTGTATGGTTCATATGACTCCTTTAAGTTTTCTGAGGGAGTTGGATGCCTTTTCTAGACAATTTATTTGGGTTGGTAATCTTGAGTCCACAAAGTGGAGTTTGGTGAAGTGGAAGACTATTTGTAGATTGAAGTAGGAGGGTGGTCATGGTCTAAGGTAGGCTATTCTCATAGGTTAGGCCATGGCTGCTAAATTATATTGAAATTGGTGCTCTAATTAAGATCAATCTTGGGCCAATATTCTCACTTATAAATACCTGGGAGGAGTGGCAATTGAAGAGTTCCCTAGGAATAGCTTGTCTAGGAAGGGATCCATGATTTGGGATACTCTTAAGAGAGGTACTAAATTAATTCAATAGGGTTTATTTTGGATTTTCAATATGGGGTCTAAGGCCCTATCATATTTTGATTCATGTGATGGAATCCATCCCATCATGTCCATTTATCCACACTTACAAGCTCTATTTCATGCTTTCTTGGAATTTGGTTGGCCTAGGGTGGAGGATTTTAAGGTGAGTAGGAATTTGGGAAAGGTGTAAGTGTGTAAGTGGAAGGGCCCCTCAAATTGGATGTTGGGTGGGTCTATGGAGGAACATGAAGAGTTATTTCATATTCTTTTTGGAAGAAATTCTAGCTCTCAAGTGGCTAGGATAAGAGAGGAGCGTATTTGGTGGCCTTTGGAAACTAGGCTCTGGATAAGCAGAAATATGGAGGAGATGAAGTCCCTTGTTTGAATCATGTGTGGAGTAAGTATGCATGGCCCAAATGTATTTTTTCATTTGGTTAGTTTCCTATAATAGATGTCTCACTTGGGACAATCTGCGCAAGAGAGGGTTCCAGGGACCATCTATCTATGTTATTTGTGTAAATGATGAGGAGACTGCCTCACATTTTCTTTTCTAGTGCTCTTTATTATAGACCATTTAGCACCTTTGGTGGGATGTTTGAAAGTAGGAATGTGTGAATTCCTCTTCCCTTGTTGATTTTTAGAGAAGTTTGGGAAGACCACTAACAAATAAATTTTTCTTTTGGTGGTTTGGAATTGAAATGGTGAAATATGGTAGCTTTTAATGATGCAAAATTGAATGCCTAAATGAACAATGCACTACTAACCCTAGATCTAGGATGATTTGCCTCAAATTTTAGAAGGTTTATGATGTTAACATTTTAGGTTCACCAAAATGAAATGGTGGAAAAGGTAAACCCTAGGATTCTACTATAGGTTTTGGGCACCTTTTCCTAATGAATTTCATTTAGAGTTGAGGTAGAGAGGGTTTTGAAAAATTTGGACAAGGTATAGGATTGAATTACAACCTGAAAGGTGATTCAACTTCCCCTTGACCAAACCTAGAATGAATTTCAGAATGAAATGCAATTACCTATTCTAATACAAAAACAATAGATTTAGAAAGTCACAAAAAAATTCAAAATATAAAAATAGACTAAGCAGAGAACTATGCACTTGTGATATGAATTTGGAGCTGATTTTTGAGGACCCAATCATCATGGGTGACTATGTCCCAGTAGGTGAATTCGATATATAATTTCATAATCCTTGAGTGCTAGATCAGAGACTTTTTTTTCCACTTGTTACACTGTCATATTTTTGTTGATTGCTAAGAAATAAGTTTTTGTTTGTTGTCAAGGTGTAGGGTTTGAATGCAATGATGAACAATTAACCTTCAAAATTCTCTGAATATTCTTTAGATCTGAAACCTTCACATTCAAAGAGAGAGGAAGGGTTGTGCCATATAGGGGATTTCCTTAGTCAAACCCCATGTTAGTGTTTCCACCTCCGTAATAGCAATGTCAATGAAAGATAGATAAATTATAAATGAATGATGAATCAACAATGGACTGCAACTCACCACCCAAAAATGGCTTCCTTAAAGGACTAAAGTCATACAAATCTTCTTAAGGCTTGATTATTGTTGGCTTTATTTTCTTGAAGACCTAAAAGGGTTAGATCTTAGAAACAATCTGATAACATAAATGTTGATGGTGAAGATGACACAAACAACGTTAAAACATAATATTTCTACTCTATTTATCTTAAAAAAGAAAGACAACATATAGTAGCCTAACTCCCAAGGTCCTGGTAGTTGGTTCTCAACTGTCTGGTGTCACTCAATCGGTTCATTCAACTATAATATTCAAGGGGCCTGTGCTGGTAACAAAAGGTTCAAGCAATGACTCATTTTTTACCAACTGCTTTAGTAGATCAATGGGGTTTTCAAATAAAAGAAAAAAGATAGGACAAAGGGATAAAACAATAAGTATGAATCAAATTTATCTAGTATCTGGACATATACCTTCAACAATGAATGTTTCCTAACAGATCATAAAACCATAAAATGATATAGTCTATAGCATAATCTATACCACTGCATACATTTTAGGTGCTTAATTAACTTCGCAATTACTCTTCACAAATATTTCAAGGGTTTCAAAACAACACACATTCATTCATCATCAAAATTATAGATCAACAAAATTTTTAATAACTTCAACTCAATGACAATCTAATAAGATGATCCTTAAATCTGATTCCTTCAAATGACTTTCATCATTCAAGAAACTCTTATGTTCAGCACAATCACTACATACAGATAGATCATAACTTATCAGCCTTATCAAACAAACAATTTAATTCCAAACATCATATTTCGAGTAAACCTGTAATTCTATTAACTATAAAAGATCAAGTACGATGTATCTCTATAAAATCACTACAAAATTCTATCTCCTAGCATTAGGTAAGCCAATCCAATTCTCAATTAGCCGACCTTTACAATATGATACCCATTTGGTATTTATAGATATACAAAAAGTTCGAACCTCACTTCTATTTTAGGCTTTCCACCTTTTTAGGAATTTAGACTCTCTTGGAAACTCAAATCAATTTGATCTTGAGTCCTTACATTAGACTTTCAGTCTTAACTAAAAATAGAAGATAGAAGAAAAGGAAAGAAGTCATGCGCCCCACAACACTGTTACTGTTGTATGCATGCAACATGCAAAGAAGGAGAACATCATGCATGTAAGGATTCATGCATGCGAAGCTGGATCTACTAGGAACTCATCATAGCTAGCGAAGACTTGCTGTAGAGTATCCATCTCTGGCCCATCAATCCAGTCATCTTTGAATTTAATCCGATCCAGCTCAACTGCAACAAACTCCTTCATACTTTTCACCTTTATTAACTCTCTCCCAGCAGCTTTTATCTCCTCTTTGACCTCTACTAGTCGATCTAAAATCAACTCTCTGCCATCATCTCCCTTTTGCATAAGTCCTTGGAATATTTCATCCCACTTTTCCTTTATTTGATTAAAAGGCATGCCCTCTTTTGTAAATGCATTTATATCTACAATAATGGCAATAGCTGCTTCTAATTCTTCCAATTACTCAGTTAAATTATTTACAGTCTCCTGAATCTCATTCTTATGCTTACACCAAAAGTCAGTCCTAAACCAGAGTATACGAGAAGTTTTCTCTACAAAATCCTTGTTGTCTTCCTCAAGTATAGACTATTCCAAGAGAGTTGTTAGAGGCAATTCACTCACCTTTTCTAACTTCTGATTGTATTCTTTGTATTCCTCTTCTTGCTTTTCTGATGCCTTAATGTATTGATACATCTCTTTAATCAACCCTTCAGTATCCTTGTAGGCTTCAAATCCTTTCACTAAAACCTCTCCTACCTCTTGGTTCAATTTATCTATCCACCTGTCTACCATCTCCGCCTTTCCTCTAACCTGCACCAAATCATCAACCTCCTTTTTGCTTAGTAAAATAGGAGTCTCAATGGCTACTACTTTTTGTGACCTTGGAGAGGAGACACTCTTCAAGAATGAATGCAACTAATCCAATTGAGCTTTAAGCTCATCCTTCTTTTGCTTGTCCTTAATCATTCTTGACTTAGTCATTGAAGCCACCACATCAATCAAATTCATTTGCTGATTTCTAGTGGGTCTTCCCAAATTGACCGTACTCGGCTAATAATCTATTAACTGCATCTCCCCTACCTCCTTTTCTATCATCGACATGACACATTCAGCAACAATTTCTCCTTTGTCTGTGAGTCAGGTAGAATGTAGAATTTTAGCCTTCTTTTTAGGCCTCTCCTGCTCAATTCCCTTCATCATATCCTCCCAATTGAGAGGTTGTGAAGGTATTACTGCTCTCTTTTGTAGGTCTAATTTTAGCCATGTAGGTGCACTTGGAGTAGTAGTCATCGTAGAGGAAGAGGGAGCAATAACTATAGAAGGTGGCTGCATACTTACTTGAGATTGGGATTCAACCCTTGCTTTCTCTTGTTGTTCTTGTAGTATATGAATTTGCACCAGTCTTTCAGCCTCTTCTCTATCCTTTTGTTCTTGCATTTTCTTGTCTTCTTCTTCTTTTCTCAATCTCTCTTCTTCCAACCGATCCTTCTCCATTTTTTCCTTCTCTAACCTTTCCTTTTCCAAAACCTTTTGTTTCTCTTTTTCTATCCCCTCTATTTCTAAGGCCTTGAGCTTCTCTGCCTTTTCCCTTTCTTCTTCAACTTGTTGTTTCTTTATTAGCTCTTCAGCATCTCTTTTCTTTCTGTCGAGCTTCCTCTGCAAGTTTTAGTTTAGCAACCAGGATTTCCTTTTCCCTTTGATTTCTTGCTTTCTCCTCCTCAAGATCATGGATCTTTTGTATCAATTCTAACTTGTCATTTTCTGCTTTGACCTTGAGCTCATGCTCTCGTTGCCTCATTTGCTTCTCTACTTCATCAGTTGCTGCCCTTGTTTCAATTTTTTTTGCCTTTAATTGCTACTGGTGAAGTAGAGCATCAGTTTGCACCTTAGCATCCATTTCCTTTTGCTTCTCCGTTGCATCCCTTGCATCAGAATCTCTTGTAGCATCTTCAAATAGTTTCCATTGCTCTTCTTGTGTCAGAATCTACTCAATAGTATGCTCTAGAGGCATGTTTTCTTGCAAATCCTTCTCTAACAGAGTTTCATCTGAGTCTGTCTCAACTTCCAGAATTTCTTCGTCTACTTCTTTTCCCTTAGTAGTTTTAGCCGTGCCATAAAGTGCTCCCTCCTGAACTTCTTTACTCCTTTTCCTTGTAAGTGGGACTTGTGTGGATGACTCACCCAATGTGGGCGTAGAAACAACAGATCCTATTGGAACATCTCCCTCTGGTGCCTCTTCTTCTTCATCGACCACCTCAAGTTCTATTTCTTCAACATCTAGAGGAAAGAATTCTAATGGCTCCTTGGAAGGTTTCTTTCTTTTAATTCTCTTGTATCCTTTACCCTTCTTAAGGACTAGTCCTTGAGGAGCTTGAGCTTTCATCATCAACCATTGCACACTTCTATCCAAAACTGTTCTTCCAATTTTCTTAATATCAATTGTTTCTTCCTCATTCCAGTCTATTGGATCTAAGCTTTCGGTGCCAATGTTCAAGGCTCCATATGAGGGATCCAATACAATTCCATCATCCACCAACATGTCAGGAATATTTTCTTTAACACCCAACTCTACCATACGTGCAACCGGCAATCTTTCATAGTTCTTCTTCCTTAAGTCATACTCATCTTGTCGATCACACCAAAAGTCCTCTAACAAATTAAAGTGTCTAGTGAACACTGAAGGTAATAAGGCATACATTTTCTTCTTTGGATCAAAATACTTACGAGCTGTATACAATCCCAATTTCAATTGTATCAACTCATTATAGATCACCTTTTCTCCCTTCAAGTGTTGACAGCTATATTCACCCAATTTCATGGGAAATTTATGGCATCCAATTTTATGCTTAATCCCGAACCGAGCATTAACTCCAATGGCTTGATATACAAATTCCATTAGCACCATCCTATTACTGCAGCACCTTGGAAGTAAATGTGGGTGGCCTTCAAAACCAAATAACCTGAAGTATGTAAATTTAGGGTATTGGATATACCAACTTCCCCATTCAGCAATGAATGCCATAGCTTCTTGACTTAACCTGTATCCTGCATCTCCATTCAATTGATTGATGACCACATATAAAAATGCATCATTGACTCTTCTAAAATGAGTCTCAGCAACCTGAAGAGATAATTGATCATATTGCTCCCATACCTTCTTTTGTCCATCCAAGGCTCCCATTACACCCACTCTGTTCAAACCTGGGAAAACACCCACTCTTGTAGCTGCATAAACAATGTAAGAAGTCATGAAGAAACACTTGGTTTCTCTAATCTTGGTTAATTGATCATGTATGGAATCAGAAACAATCATTTTCCAATCAAACTATTGTTCTCCTTTCAAAATAGTCTGAATAAAAGGAAACATCCACTCCTTGAAGCAAAATTCATCTCTCTTTCCAAACACCCTAGACAACATCACAATCAACCTTGCTATCTCCTCATAGAAATCTGCCCTCTTTGGCTGATCTGCAAGTTTACTTAGAGATTTCTTTTCCGTCGTCAACCACTTCTTGTTCAAGTGAGATTTATTCATTCCCTTATGCTTACTATATTGCTCCAAGGCCTCTGCCTCATTTAATTGCACCAAGCTCTTTGGATCTAGAACATCAAATATAGTCTGAAATGCTTGAGGAGTGAGATTAATAATCACATTGTCTTGCAAATCCATGTATAATCTTGTAGCGGGATTGTAAGCACTGGCTACTATCATGATTAACTCCAGGCACTGGACAGATATAGGAAATAAGGTGATATGAGCTAACCCAAAGCTGAAAATTCTTTCTGTAGTCAATGTAATATCCTTGTCAAATGCTTCTGAATAACATTCCTCAAAATTGTATTGACCTAAATTGGTGTCAGTGATATCAGACCAATCTGATTCCACCTTGCTCATCTTCACAACCAGACTCCTATGATTATACCTTAATGTATAAGGCAGTTGTTCTGGCTTTAACTTCTTTGGTTTCGATGCTACTTTTGATGTTTCTGTAGGTTGATTTCTTATAGCAGCTTCCCCTGATGTTCCTGACATCTTTCAACGTTCCTGCAAGCAAAACCTTTAATTAGATCTTTAGATATTATCATCAAACATAATTTACAACCATACCTTTCATATATGCACTGGAGGCGGAACCACAACCTAAAACAATCTCTTTTCACAACACTGTTGGACTCGGAGCAAAAACCGATATAGAAACTTCACTAACAATGAACGGGCTTGGAGTCGAAGTCGGGAGGTTATTGGAACCGGGATCGGAATGAAAAATGGATTTGGTTTTCTTCAAATTTTCGTTTTTTCATATTCTATTTCCATTCTGCCTCCACCTCCGATTTGGTCATCGTTACTCTGAAGAAAGACTTTCCCATTATGCGCGGAGCCGGAAACGAGATGAAACATGGAATCAATACCTTTTGCAAAATTGAACTTTCAAGTCCAAGATCGAATCCAATCCCGTTTTCGCCTAGGTTGACCATGATTTCCAAAGAAGACTTCTTGCTATACACGGAGCCAGAAACGGGATGAGAATGGAATCGATAACTTTTGTAAAACAAAATTCTTAAGTTCAAGATCAATTCCAATCCTGTCTCTGCCTAGGTTGAACATGACATCATCAAGGATTTTGTTTTAACATATAACTTCATGATTAAAACCGAGGTTGCTTTAAAACAAAAAGGGGCTTTAAAAACACCACATTCATATGACCATGGGGAATGACTGAATCCTAAGATATCATTTTTTTAATCATTTAAAGTGGTTACAGAGACCAACAAAACCCTAATCTAACAAACCTAATAAAAACTAGGGCACAAATTTTAAACCTTTCCATTTTTACTAGACTAAACGCGACAAAACCCTAAGTAAAAAAAAATGATGAATCAATTTACCCTAACTCACTGTAAATCTCTAATCTAACTAGTCACCATTTAAAACCTAAACCTAATCTAACCCACTACAAAATCCAAAATAGCACAACATAATCACGATTAAAACGTGAAAGCGACAGTGCCCTAAAAATAGAAAGAATTAACAATAAAAACTAGCAAAAACAAAGAAACAACTCGACCAACAATACAAAAGACCCATTCAAACCAGCACACCAAGAATCACGAATGTTTAAAACGAAACGATAACAACAATGCGATTCAAAGTACGGGCAAACATATATACAAAACACACAACAGTAAATGAAACGAAGAACAACAATAAGAAAACCTACCTCAAAACACAACAACATAGCTAACCTTCTGAACTGATCCATTCACAACAATCCTCTGCTCTTTCAATATTTTCGCTCGAATGAACTCTGTCGCTGCTCTTTCATGCTCTTCAATCTTCTAATAATGATAATAATGACTGGTTTAACCCTTATATGAAGATAAACATGAATATTTCTACCTACACGACCAAATGTCATTAATGCATTAACACGCAGTTAAGGAAAAGTCGGGACTGAAAGTGAACCAACACTTCACAACAGTGTGATTTCAGTCAAAAAGTCAACGATCCAAGCAACTAGCGGGGGTGGAACTAAAATAGAAACTGATTCGAAACTTTCTGAGAAATTTCCAAACTTCGTTCCAATTCTGGTTCCAGGTTCGCCAACTAAACATAACACAAAAACAAAGACAAAAAGTAAAACAAAGACCGACATAACAAAACTAAACAAAAAGACAAAGACCAAAACCAAAAGTCAAAATAGCGGAGGCGGGGGTGGAGTTAATTATGATTTTGCAATCTTTGGTAAAGACTAAGTTAACCCCCACTCCGACTTCAAGTCCGCTAAATACAAAACAAAAAGACATAAAGAAAAGACCATCGAGATGGAAACCAAAACAAGTTTCAAAAGAACTTTCAGAACCCGATTCTATTCCGGTTTTGATTCCGATAGAGAAACCAAAGAAAAACAAAGTATTGGCAAAACTAGACTCCAAACTCTATTTCAAAAACAACTAAGTACAAAAATAACAAAGGGGGACCCATTTTGACCAAGGCAAAAGATGGGGTGGTTATGCAAGGCATAACAATAAACATGAACAAAATCACATACACTTCGACATGATGCTTTGATATTGAATAATTGTTGCAATAAATCTTCTCTTGACTACTCTTGCATTACCAATAATGCTCTTGATAATAACTTCTCCAATAATTTTCACTTAGTTTTTAAATGGTGAAATGACTAATGCATTTATATGTAATTATTTTGATTTCCCAAAAAATAATCCCGACAGTCGACTTTGGATATTTGAAATTCAAATAATAAAATTTTGACATTGACATATTCAATTTTGGAGGTAAAATAGGGGGACTAATTTTCCCTAGGTGACTGTGTCTCAACCCTATTTACAAGACTTAAGGTGTTGAGGAAAAATTATTAAATGAATGCTTTTGATTTCTACTTGCAATTTGTTAGAAAACGATAAAATAGACCACAAAATTCTGAATTTATAAAATTAGGTGTACAATTAGGTTCATGCGCTTATGAGGGAGAAAAAAATAGTATGAAATTTTCATAGGTGATAATTTATGATGCTAAATTTAGCCCCCACTTTAGTGAGAGTATGAATTTACACTCAAACTTACACTAAAATAGAAAATATATCAAGAGGGGTCTGATTGTCCAAATGTTGAAGAGATAGGATGACAGTGAGTCTAGGAGGGGTGCACAAGCCCCCATGATTCAAGATCCCATGAAAAACCAACATAAGCACAAAGGAACACACATGTATTAAATGCAACACATAAATATACACAAGCATACATGATGAAAACACATATAATACATGATTAAAAAACTTGGCATGATATAACATAAAGATGATGATGAAATGAAAAAAAACATGATGTAAAAAAATATGCAAACACAAAGAAGACACATAAAAGATACACAAAAAACACAAGGTTAATATTAAAGATATTTGAGTCAATAAGGAAAAGAGACCTTAGTCTTAAATTTGTCTCATATCAAACATCATCCATTGAATAGATGTCAGTCACAAGAATGCTCCCATGAGGACTAGAAAGTTACATTATTCCAAATCACTCATGAGCTACATGGATCTACTAGCTAGCAAGCTATGCTATGCTAGGTTTCCATGCAATATGATGGGTTCCACAAGCCTATCAAGTTTTGTTATGCTAAGACACTCATGAAACACATAGCTCTACTATCAAGCAAGTTGTGTTATGCTCAATGGCCATGTTAAAAAGAGGTGCTTAAGTTCATGAACCAACAAGCTAAATCCATGGACTATATTTCCAAATTTTTAATGTCCAAGGGGACAAACAAACCTCACCTAAGAAGGTGCATAAATGTCCAAGGGGATGAACGAAAAACTTTCCTAAGAAGGTGCATAAACGTCTAAGAGGATGATGAAAAAATCACCTAAGAAGGTGCATAAATTTCCAAGAGGATGATAAACTCACCTAAGAAGGCACATAAACATCTAAGAGGATGACGAAAAAATCACCTAAGAAGGTGCATAAATGTCCAAGAGGACAAACAAGACAAGGCCAAAACCTCAAGGGGTATTATAAACAACACTACCACAAAATTTTCTTTACAAAAATGACAAAGGGGAATTTTTTAGTATATTAAGGGTCACACCTTAAGGAATATCACACATGATACCACCACCAAGAGAGGACAAGTCTTGGAATAAAAGGTCACAATTTAGGGAATACTAACCGTAGTATTATCATCAAAGGGAACATATTCCAAGAAGATTCACATTCTTAAGGGATACCAAGCCTAATGTCACCACAAAGGACACACTAGCATGGATTGAGAAGGCCACACTTCAATTATCATAAGGTCACACTTTTTTAGGAAATTTATGCTATCATCACTAAATGGGACCATTATTTATGCAAACAAGGAGTGGGGGACTATATGCCCCCCTTTAAAATATTAGTGTACTTACAACTACAATAATATTTTAAGGAACTACAAAGGGATCTCTTATGATAAGTAATGCACCTAAAACAAGGCTACTAACCCCTTGCCCCCACCCCAAGCGTAAGGATAGAGATGAGACAAAATGGGAAATCCTATGCTACTCCTTGCAAGATGAAATATGATTTATAAATCCTAGTTTATATCCCCAATGCATGGTACTGAGTATGTTATGATACTACAAATACCACATGGCAAGGATTAAAGTACATATGTTAGTATATCATTTGATCAATTTTATAATTGTAAGGATCAAATTCTTCCAATTTCTTCTTTAAAACATGGCATTCATCCATGGTGTGTCAAAATATTCTATCATATGTGCAATATGATGTGTTATTTTTATTTCTTTTAGTATATCTTCATTCTTGAATGGTTGGTAATGTAATCTATCCCAAGTTTAGAAGTGTGGCTAAAGTACTCTCATTATCGTATAGAGGATTTGGAGTGGGTAATACACATTTTTTAGTAGGACCATGAATTTTGTGTGGCTTGGTTGGTGAAGAAAATGTTTGATGTAAAGGTGGAGGACCTTGGTAACCTATTTCTTTTATGCTTTCAAATGGTTTTTGTTTCAAATGGGAATGGATTTCATGTTCATTCTTTATATCACATCCTTTTTTATCAAGATCCTAAATCCTTGGACATAGCATTGCTCCAAGGTAACAAGTGTGTTTGTAACTTTGTTCTCATATGATGGAAGATTGGGTGATATGTTTTCCTTGTGATTGTTGGTTATAGGTACTTCCATGCATATTGGTTGAGGTATGATTACAAGTCACTTTCCCTATGTGAAGTGGAGAAAATTTTGAGAGGTGGTATGGTAGGTGGTGTTGATTTTTGGTATGGGTGATCAGGACATTTTGTTAAAGGGTAAAGGACCACATTGTTTTCAAGGCTAGGTAAGTATTGTTTATGAATTCATTCATGATGTCCTCTTCTTGTCTCAAGATATCTTCTTTAAAAAGATATACATTGGAAGATGATAGATCATGAGTTTCATTATTAGCATTAGGGTAATTTCCAAACACACAACACAAAACATCAACCAAGTATTTCAAGGAAGACAACATTTTACCAGAAAAACTTAGCCATTATAGTAATATTATTCTTGAAATGAGGTTCAAGTTGGTATACAATAGTATATTGACAAAAAAAACTCATATTTGTGTTGGTGTGAATAAGTTTATTGTACCTAGTTAATTCATTGACTAGGTAATTAGTGAAAATATTCACATGTTAAGTTTACTTAGGATATAAGATTCCTTCTAGAAGGATGAGTTGTCTTTTCTAGAAGCCTTATCTTATCTATGCATCATTTCCTAGGTAGTTAGTTAATTGTCACATGTGATAGGATAAAGACACTTTTCATGACCTTTTCTAATCCTATCTCTCTCCTTTCCTATATAAGCAAGGCTTCATATGTACATTTCATTCATCCAAAACTTAGTTGAGTATTGTGTAAGTCCAATATATCATTGCAATCTTGAGTATTGCATATTGGCCACATCTTACATGCATTGTTGCAATTTTATGTTCTTGTTTTTCCCTCTTATGGAAGGTTGTTGTTGGTTTTTACAAATGATCCTGGAGGCTTGAGTCCTTGAGTGACTCAAACATGTTTTATGAGCTATATTTCAGCTCCTACATGGTATCAGAGCTTCAAAGTTGCAAAGCCCCTTCTCAAATTTGAGGGTGATTCGAGCTTGATATTTTTCAAGGTGCATATTGGTGAAAAACAGACCTCAAGTTTGTATCTAGAAGGCACAAAAACCCCCATTTTCATATATAATACTTCATATTTTTGTGCAGGAAAAAAATCAACTTTTTTTGGGACGACTATCTTAAATTTGACAGCCAAATGACCGTCAGAAAACATTGTGTTAAATTTGATGGTAAAATGACCATCATTTAATAATGTGTTAAATTTTATGTTTAGTTGGCCATTGAGATTCATTGTTAAATTTGACGATCAAACGAATGTCACCAAGTCACTCAAATTGGACCCCTTCTCCATTGGTAGTTTTCATTTTAGAGGCAAACTTTGGAGGCTCATATCTTGGTCCTATAGACTCCTTTTTTCAAGCAATTTCATTTTGATTTGGGGTATAATTTCATGCTCTATGCAGTGGTGTAATTGGTTTTTGATTTTTATGCTTGGGTTTTTTTCTAGAATTACATATTTTCAAAGCTATTGTCGAGTCATTCTCATTCCTATGGTAATATTTTTGAGTGAATTTTTTTTGAAAGTGCATAATTTTATGTTTACTTTATAGTGGTGTGATTAGATTGATCTAATTCTTTGCAAAAAAATTACTTTGAGCTTGGGGCCAAATTTGGCAATCTGTATGCACTAAGATCAAGCCCACTTTGTTATTTTTAGCTAGTGGCACCTATAATCGCACTAAGTATAAAGTGCCATAAATCAGATATTGCTTGGTAGGTTTCATGATTGAGTAATTTGTGGGGTAATCTTTTTCCTTTGTTGGCTTATGTCTCTTGATTGGTCTCTTTTGTGACTAAATTGAGGAGTTTAATATGGTCATAAGAATTCACCCTGTTGTAATAAGGTTAAATAGATGGAAATTTAATTCTTGGAAAGATGGAATCCTAACACATTTTAGGTGGCTTAATATTTTTCCATATCTCTATGGACTAGTTCCTAAACCTTCATCAACATGGAAGAGAGTTGTGTGGGACTTCAAAACAGAACATATCGTGGGAGTAATTGGTTGCACTTGTGATATTGATACACTAATGGCCATTGATGGTATTAAAATACCTTGTGACCTTATGAAAAAAAATTGTGAGATGTATGGAGACTCGAATTAACCTCCATTCCCAAAGGATCCTATTGCATATTGTCTTGTTCCACTTGCAGAGTTTCGACCTATTGATGATAAAATAGTTGAAACACTTGCCAATTGGTAAATTTATGGTAGTCTTGATGACACGAAACCTTCTCCTTCTCCTCCTATAGAGAAATTTATTGATACTTTAGTTTCTATGGCTCCTAATCTAGATTTAGAGGGTTTATCTTCTTCATCTATGATTCAACATCTTGAGGCCGAGGGCTCTTCTAATCCAGTATTGGTAGAATCATCTACTGTTGTAGTTGATGATGCTCATATTGGCATAGGTTTGGCCTCTTGTGATTTAGTACATCAGGACATACATCGTCTTCTAGCTACATCCATTTGGGATGTATACTTGATAGAAATTGGTGGGTTGTTTTTTGAGTCTCATATTTTAGATTTGGGAGACATCATCGATTGTATTCATCTTCTCTTTGATGGAGATGATTCTTCTTTAGTTGTTACAAGGGAATTCTTTGAACCTCTTTTTCATTCTCTACATGATCATTCTTTACATATTGAAATGAGTGTGGATTCTTTTGGAAAAAATTTGGAGGAGGAATCTTTGTCTTTAGAGTAGGTATAATTGTCTTTAGATTGTGTTCTACAATCATTTCTAGGTGATTCTATATTTTCTTCTTCATTAGTGTGGCCTAGAATACATGTTTAGAGTGTGACACCTTTTGGCATCGACATGGAGAGACTTGAGCATTCTTCAGAGACATCATCCATCATCCATCTTCCTAATATCCTACATACCATCTAGGTTGTGTTTCTTCCTAAGGGGAGGAATGTTGTTCGACGATATTGGATCAATCAATGATAATAAGTTTCCACAATCCATATTGATATTGCTTCGACAAGATTGGATCATCTTCAACATTCAATGTCAAGCTTCTATCATCATTGTAGGAGACTCACCATTGAGGGGGGACTGCATGGTCTCTCTTTTACTTCTCTCTTATGGGGGGGGACTTTTTCCTCACATGGGGTTTTTTCTTTCTCATTGTTCATTGAGAGCATTTTGTTTTGTATTTCATCTCTCTTTTGGAGAGGATTTTTGTCCCACTAGGTTTTGTCCTTTTCTTTGTTTGTGAGATATTTCTTTGCATTACATTTGTACATGGGTACCTAACATGGCCTCATATTTGGGACCCATACTTGCATCATTTGCATAATAATCTTCTCTCCTAAGTTGCACTTAAGGGGGGATGTTGGTGTGAATAAATTTCTTGTACCTAGTTAATTCATTCACTAGGTAATTAGGGGAAATATTCACATGTTAAGTTTAATTAGGATATAAGATTCCTTCTAAAAGGATGAGTTGTCTTTTCTAGAAGCCTTATCTTATTTATGCATCATTCCCTAGGTAGTTAGTTAGTTGTCACATGTGATAAGATTAAGATATTTATCATGATCTTTTCTAATCCTATCTCTCTCCTTGCTTATATAAGAAAGGATTCATATGTACATTTCATTCATCTAGAACTCAGTTGAGTGTTGTGTAAGTCCAATATATCATTGCAATCTTGAGTATTGCATATTGGAAACATCTTGCATCCATTGTTGCAATTTTATGTTCTTATTTTTCCCTCTTTTGGAAGGTTGTTGTTGGTTTTTTTAGATGATCTTGGAGGCTTGAGTCCTTGAGTGACTCAAACATGTTCTATGAGCTATATTTCAGCTCCTACAATTTGGACAAAGAATCCTGAGAGGGTCCAATCATAGAAATCTGAGCACAAATAGCTTGGACTAGGTCACTTAGGGAGACTATGTCTAGAAAATATTTTTGTAAAATTCAAATTTTGGTTGTGTTCAATACTATTTAAGGTTCTTAGGTATGTGTTCAACAAGTCTAACAGTGAATTATTTTCCAGAATTTTCCCAATTTATGAATATGTCATTTAAAATGCAAGTGTGCAACAATTTGCAAAATGATCCAGCAATAATGATAATTGTAAATGTAATTTTCAGATCTAAGATGCAACAATTGACTGATCCAAATATTCAAAAAATCTAAAAACGATGATGTTGATTCCCTTTTGAAACAAAACAATGTGATTTCTCACTTTTTGTACTATATGCAAGATGCCTAAATGAATGCAATGAGCAATTTCAAATTTGATTTCAAATTTAAATGACCTAATCAAAAAATTTAAATACAATTGTAATAAAAATGAGACCTAAGATGACTTAAATTAACCGTAATGCAACCTATAATGCAATATTGTATGATTTTTTTTATTTTTTATGTCTTTTATGATGCAAAATTGAATGCCGAAATGAACAATGAAAAAAAATGCACTAATAACCCTACATCTAGGATGATTTTCCTCAAATTTTAGAAGGTTTGTGATGTTAACATGTCAGGTTCACCAAAATGAAATGGTGAAAAAGGTAAACCCTAGGATTCTACTCTAGGTTTTGGGCACCTTTTCCTAATGGATTTCATTTAGATTTGAGGTAGTGGGGGTTTTGACAAATTTGGACAAGGTATAAGATTGACTTACAACCTAAAAGATGAGTCAACTTGGCCTTGACCAAACCTAGAATGAATTTTGGAAGGAAATATAATGAAAAAATATGATAATGATGCAATTACCTATTTTGATACAAAATTAATAGATTCAAAAAGTCACAGAAAAATTTAAACTATAGAAATGGACTAAGTAAAGTATTGTGCATCTATGATATGAATTTGGAGCTGATTTCTAAGGACCAAGTTTCCTTGGGTGATATGTCCTAGTAGGTAAATTCTAGATTTTATTTAATAGTCCTCGGGTGCTAGATCAGAACCTTCTATTGTTGGGAAGGTTGGTGCCTTCATCCCTTGGATAGGTTGGTGCCTTTCTATCCTGTCATGGATTTGTGGCATGGCTTAACTACCTCTCGTGGATCTTGTATAAATATGGCATTTGTATCAAGTGTTAACAGGTTGATCTTTTGGAAAAATCCATTGCAAAAAATGGTATCAGAGCAAGTTCATGGGTTTGAATCCTGCAACCATGCTATGGGGCATTGTTGGGAAGGTTGGCACCTTCATCCCCTTGGAAAGGTTAGTGCCTATTATTGGGAAAATTTCTCAGTCTTACAATTACATAAAGTACCATTGATACATAAGGTACTATTGATACGTCAACAATGGGGACATGAGGGGGTTTCCCCCCTATGAGGGTTCTAGGGGATCATCCCCCCTAGTTGGGGGTCTAGGGGAAGCACCCTTGAAAGGAAAATTTTATTTATATTTTATTATTGTAAATTTGGATCACTCATCATTATGTCTTAGATCTGACGACTGATATTTTATTAGCTTGAATTTCCTAGAAGGAAACCCTATTTTATGAGGGTGTTGTATTGTGGTTGTATATTGTGATGTATTCTAAGATTCTGATAGTAGTTGTGTTGCCTCTAGATCTCTAGTTGGTGATATTCCTATGAGAAGCTTGCTCTGCAAGTATATTGTAATCTTCAAGATTTATGAAAAATATATTGGGTAGCTTTTGGAGTGTGGGGTTTTTCTCTTGAAATAATTTTCCCTACGTAAATTAATTTGCTGTGGTATGCATGATATTTATGGTTATTTATATTTAAGTTTCTATAAATGTTAAATATCTTTTAAAAAAATGCATTATTCTCCTCTCAAGAGTAGTGTAGGAAGTTTTTCCGCTACTTTAGCTTCCTTACACCTGCCAGACCCACCACGGATTTGTGACATGGCCTAACCATCTCCCATGGATCTTGTATAAATCTGGCATTTGTATTGAGTGTTAATAGGTTGATATTTTGGCACAACAACAAATCCATTGGAACATTTGTTTCCACTTGTCACACTGTTGGATCTTAGTCAGTTGCTAAGATAACTAAGTTTTTGTTTGCTTTCAAGATGTAGGTTTTGAATGCAATGAAAAAATAACCTTCAACCTTCTCCCAAACTTCTTTAGATTTGAAACCTGCACATTCAAAGAGAGATGAAGGGTTGTTCCATATAGGGGCTTGCCTTAGTTAGACCTCCTATTACTTTTTCCAGCTCCACAATGACAATGTCAATAAAAGATAGATAAATGATAAATGAATGATGAATCAACAATGGACTGCAACTCACCACCCAAAAATGGCTTCATTGAAGGATTGAAGTCATACAAATATCCTCAAGTCTTGATTGTTTTTGGCTTGATTTTCTTGAAGACCTACAAGGGTTAAATCTTAGAAACAATATGATAACATAAACATGAACAAACTCACATACACTTCGACATGATGCTTTGATATTGAATTTCTACAATAAATATGCTTCTGATTGATCTTGACTTGCCAATAATGCTCTTCATAATAATTTCTTTAATAATTTTCACTTAGTTTTCAAACAGTGAAATGATTGTGCATTTATATCTAATTATTCTGATTTCCCAAAAATTAAATCCCTACAACCGACTTTGGACATTTGAAATTCAAATAATAAAATGTCAAAACTAATATTTTAAATTTTGGAGGTAAAATAGGGGGAATAAGTTTCCATAGGTGACTGTGTCTTAGCCCTATTTTGCGGGACTTAATGTGTTGGGGATAAAATATTAAATGAATTCTTTGGATTTCTACTTGTAATTTATCAAAAAATGATAAAATGGACCACAAAATGCTTAATTCAGGAAATTAGGTGTACAATTAGGTCCATGCACTTAGGGGGCAGCAAAACATAGTGTGAAATTGTCATGGGTGAAAATTTATGATGCTATAGGAATATTGGTCCTTCTTGCATTATTTGGGAGGCATGGTTGGAAAAGGAATAATAGGATCTCCCAAGGGAAGTAAATGGGAATTCATCAGCTATGGAAGAAATTTGGGAATGATCCAAGAAAATATTCAAGATAAATGTGTGATTGATACCCCTTTGGAGCATGGAGAGGTGGAGTTTATGCAAATAATTGGCCTTTCAAGGGGTGATCAAACTCCTACCTTAATAAGGGGGATTCGTCAACCCCAAAAAAAAAACCCAATAGGAGGGGAGATGGTCCCCTCCTCATATTAGTGTCTTTAAGATCAACACTGGTGGTTCCTCCAAGGGAATCTCGGGCCAGTTGGGGTTGGAGGTGTTAGAAGGGAGTATTTTGGGGAAGCCCTATTCTTCTTTTCCCTCTTTAAAGGGCACCAATCTAATAATCTTATGGAAGCTCAAGCTATCCTTATGGCTTTGGAAAAGGGATGTGCTTTAGGCTAGAGCAAAATTATTTGTGAGTCAAATTCTCAGATCTTGATTAATATGTTGAATAGGTAGGAGATTGGTGAAGCTAATTGGAAGTTTGATTCAGTGGTGCACCAGATTCATCATATTAGTAATTATTTGGATTATGTCCTATTTATTCGCATCTTAAGAGAGTAGAATAGAGTGACAAATTGTCTGGCTAAATAGGCATCTAAGTTTATGGATGATTAGAGGGTTGATGGCTGGGAAAACCTACCTTCAAAGTGTTCCTTATGTAAGGGAGAATCAACCCTCATTCACATACAACAATCTGAAAATGTAACTTAGAAATTGTTTAATACAACTCATAAATATGCAAGAAGTAACTTTGGTTTCTTATTCAAAATCTCATGAAATTACATGTAAAACATAAAAAATCTGAAATCAGATTATTTGCAGCCATATGGTCTAATGGAAACCATTACAAAATTGAAATATGACTCATACAAAATAGAAAATACCAAAAAGAATCTAGTCTCCTTCAATCTATCCTCTTTCAGTAACTTCTAGCTCCTTCAACCTACAATCTTCAATGGAAAAACATTGCTGTAATAAACCATGGATTAACTAATCTTCTTGTTGTCATACAATAACCTTCAAACCTAAAAAAACATGGAGTTTTTGTATGTTTCTATAAGAGCTACGCCTAGGGCCTCCTCTCCCAATTTTTTGAAGAATGGCTTACAAATGTGGAGCTTAGTAGCTCCCTCAAACATGGGATTTTCTACCTACATTAATCTACAATCATGGATTCATACATCCTCCTAAAAATCCTACAACATCTCCCCATCTCAACTTTCAAAAACTCCAAAGCCCCCTCCCTAAATGACAAGGCATCATAATATAGAAGTTTAAGAATGAGAAAACCACTATAGTTTCCAAAACAACATGTTGAAAACCTCCTTGGAAAACACATGCCCACCTTGAGAAGAAATCATAAAATAATTAAAATTACTAAATTCTCACATGACGCTCACATGGGCACCTAACTCATGGCCAATCAAATTTGGTCAATTATGGAATCTCCATAACTCCTCGATGACTCCAATGGCTCCAAATATGAACATTCACCAACATGAAAATTTGGTGGCCCAACATGCAAATCATGCAATTCAACATGTAAGAGCATGATTAGAAAGTGGTCCCCTCTAAGAAATGGGACACCCAAAGAGAATATTCTCCCTTTTATGCCTTTGTAACATTTACTAGAGTAAATACCCATCAAAATCACAATTATTGACTCATATAGGAAATATTACAATATTTGGAAATTTAAAATAATTAATTTCCCACACAACATTAGCCTGCATAAGCCCTTATTGAAAATTAAAATAAAGAAAAATAATATTTTTGGTGTTGTTGGTTGCTAGTAGCCCCAAATGCTCCTACAGCTAACACCAAAGGTAGGAAAAAATATATGAATATGGATTCATAAAATTGAGTTGAGAGGTAGTACCACCCTTTCAAATTTCAAGCAATCCTCAAAAAACTCCATCACTAAATTTGGTACCTCCAATTGATTCTTTTTTCTCCTCTTCTAGCACCTAGTTGGAATAAGAATCCTCCTCCTTTGACAACTCTTCTCTTTACTCCTCTTCCTTGATGTGGAATCAGCTCCACCATAACCTTACCACCTCCTCCAAGTGCATCACACATTCTCCTCCAATATTGTGGGATTCAACCCACCATAGTCCATCCACCTCCACCAAATTGCACTTGCACTTAAATTTGCAACACCATACAAACCCTTCTTTGCATACCAATCATCTATTAAAAACTCTAACTAAATTATCTCATTTGCATTCATTAATTCATCCATCTCAACATGAAAATCATATTTCTTAAATTCAATAAGAATTTTTTTTACCTTCTCATCACCTGTTGCAACTTCATTATACTCACACCCATCTTCATAGAAATATTTAGTATAATTAAAAGTTACCTGAGTTACATCCACTACTACAACTCTTTCACTTTCCTCATTTATTGTCATCTCCTTCGAGTCATCACAAATACTTCCCTTTACTACAATTTCTGAAATCTCATTCTACATGTCGTCCAACAGACATTCCTCAACTTCAAATTCATCAACTTCTTCATATTTGTCCTCTTCTTCTTCCTCTGTGCCACATGCATGACACTTTTTTGCATCTTCTTTCCTTCCTTGCAACCAAAATACCATTAGAAGGATAATTTAAATTACCTTAAACTCTTCTCTTTTCTTGTTTTCTCCTTTCAATCTCTTCTCTTAATTCATCCACTTTTTGTTGCAATTCTATCATCCCAACTCTTATTTCTTCTTGTTGTGTCTCTAATTTTCTCAAGTCTAGGAATCCTTGGAATGCATCCAATGGAAAAATTCATTTTCTTCTTCTATTCCATCCTTAAGGCCTCACAAATCCTTAACACAAATTTTAAAAACCCTTAGGTTTTGCACATGTAAACTGCCTAACTCGACAATCTATTTATAAATCAACACTATCCACCCCCAAGTCCTAGTGCAAATTGCCTCATATCAACGCTTCTTCCTACACACTCAAGAACTGCTTTGATATCATTGATGTAAGGGAGAGTCAACCTTCATTCACATGCTCACAACAATCTAAAAATGAAACTTTGAAAATTTTAAAACAACTCATAAATTTTCAAGAAGTGGCTTTGGTTTCTTATTCAAAATCTCATGAAATTACATGTAAAACGTAGAGAATCTGAAATTGGGTTATTTGAAGCCATATGGGCTGATGGAAACCATTCAAAAACTGAAATATGGCTGATAAAAAATAGTAAAGATGAAACACAAACTAGTCTCCTTCAATCTATCCTCTTTTAGTAACTTCTAGCTCCTTCAACCTACAATCTTCAATGAAAAAACACTGCTGCAATAAACCATGGATTAACCAATCTTCTTTCTAATGTAAAAAAACCTTCAAAACTGAAAAAACATTTTATTTGGTATCTTTCTCCAAGAGCTACACCTAGGGCCCCCTCTCTCAAATTTTGGAATAAAGGCTTACAAATGTGGATCTCACTAGCTCCCTCAAACATGAGCTTTTATACCTACATAAATCTACAATCATGCAGTCATAAATCCTCCTCAAAATCCTATAGTATCTCCTCATATCAAGCTATAAAAACTCCAAATCCCCCTCCCCAAAATGACAAGGCATCATAATATAAAAAAATTAGAACAAGAAAACTATTTTGGTTTCCAAAACAACATGCCAAAAAGCTCCTTAGAAATCCCATACCCACCTTGAGGAGAAATCATAAAATAATTAAAATTTCTAAATGCTCACATGACCCTCACATGGGCACCTAACTCATGGCCAATCAAATTTTGTCAATTTTGAAATCTCCATAACTCCTCGATGACTCTAGTGGCTCCAAATATGAATATGAACCAACATGCAAAGTTGGTGGCCCGACATGAAAATGCATTCAAATAATGCAATTCAACATGTAAGAGCATGCTTATAAAGTGATCTCCTCTAAGAAATGAGACTCCCAAAGAGAATATTCGCCATTTTATACCTTTGTAACATTTATCGGAGTAAATACCCATCAAAAATACAATTACAAACTCACATAAGAAATATTACAATATTTAGAAATTTAAAATAATTAATTCCCCACACAAAATTAGCCCACATAAGCCCTTATTGAAAATTAAAATAAAGTAAAATAACATTTTTGGGTGATGTTGATTGCTAGTACCCCCGGATGCTCCTACATTAGTTCCCAACAGCTGAAGTATTAGATTCTTGAAGATAGACTTTAGTAAGTTGTGTTATGGTTGGACTTTTCTTTAGCTTTGTAATTGTTTCATTTTTTTGGGTTGGATGCTTGGATTGGGTGGGCCCCTCCTAAATGGGTTTGTAATGTTGAGATTTGCACTTTTTCTTTTTTGATCTAATAAATTTTTACCCCTCTTTTTCATTAAAAAAATTATTTGAACCAAAACAATGTTGAATAGAGAAAGATGAAGCCAAGTGACTAGTAGAAAAGCAATGACGACACCTAAATGGAAGCCCCTAATAATCCAATAGTTGAGACCATCGTCAATTCCCAACCAAAATAACCACATCCTCATGTAGAGGCAAGGAGAAATTTATGTCCACCGAAATACGAGCAAAGCTTGAGTGCCCCATAAAGGAAGTAGAATTGCCAATCTTCCAAAAATGACCAATAAAGTTACCAATGGCCTCAAAACAAGTCTTCCCAAAATTAGAGGGGGAGATTCAGGAGCCTAACCCACACCCAACGCACATAGAGAGTTTTAATGAGCATATTGAAGGAGGAAGTCCAAGGTTTGAGTGAGAGAGAGTGTTCTCCCCAAGCCCAAAGGCACTCCAACACAAAGCCATGACCCTCAAGCGAAGAAAAGGTAGCAACAAATATGCCTTTAGCATAGGGGAAGAGCTCAATCTTATTGTCCACTAAGACCCTCCAAGAATCCAAAACCCACTTGTACAATTTGGGAAGATAAGTCTAAAGATTGGAAAAATGACAGACCAAACCTTGCCTCTCATAAAAACCAGCATTGTCAGTAGCATCATCCTTGCAAACCACTATCGAGGTTGGTTTGGCACAGGGGAGGGGGCACCAAGGAGGGCGCATAGGATCTCTTGCTGCCTAGAAAAAGGTACAATCAAGGAAAAAATACATAGGAGGCACCTGAGCAGGAGCATCCCCAAGCAACCTTTTTCCAACCCGCACAGAAGCCCTCGAGACAGGTGCAGGAACAAATTCCACAACATCCAACACACTCGTAGAAATATGCCCAATAGTCATGGGACTATGGGCGAAAATAGGCTCAGAACCAAACTCACCCAAAGGAATAGAAAAAGCCTTAGCCACACTTGTTTCATGCACAACAGGAGGTGAATGCATAATAGAGTCATAAAAACCCTCCATTGGAGCCCACACAGAAGGCACTAAGATGTGGGGAGAGGCATTGTAGGCAGTAGTAGAGAAATAGGTGTTGGCAAAAACAAACACATGAGCACCTCTTGAAAAGCTTGCCACATTAACTGGAATCAAGCCACTCACAATACCAAATGAAAAAGGAAGGGCACACATAAGAGAAATCAGGGCACACATGGGAGAAGGCATCGCAGAGTTAAAATTTACTACTGTCTTAATGTTATGCTCCTAGATCCTTCAATTTTCATAATTGTTATTAAGCATGACTAGTATTGTTCTTACTTAATTAATTGAGTTATTATCTTAAATATATTTTTATTTATTTAATTTACATGTATTCTCAATATGATGATCAAGACAATTGAGTTATTATCTTAAAGGGGGTAATCTAGAATTGTTACTTTACGAAGTGTTAAAAAAAAAATAGAAATCACAAAAAGGGCTTGCTTATCAAACTAGTATTAATTTAGATTATGATTTAAAGAACAATGACTTTTTACTTTATTAATCCTAAACTAAGAAAACAAAACTCAAAGCATCATGATAAATCATCTCAAAAATAATAGGAGAACAAGTTTAGTTGTTCTTGAAACTTCCCCAAATAATGTAAAACCTTTTTGGAACTTTTCTAATAATGTTTTGGTTAGAGGTAAAAAAAAGGTTTTGAAGGGGCTCAAAACCCTTTACAAAAAAGAGCAGCTGAACCAAAAGATACAAACAACTAAAACATATCAGCCAGACCACAACAAAACATCAGTAAAAAGTCATCAAAAAAGGAGGACCCCAACAAACAGCATCACATATTTTTCAAGATATTAGCAGCCTCCACATCACACACCACATTCTTTAGGCCTTCATCACCAGCAACAAACAAATCATTAATAGGAGCACCTTCCTAAGCTTTGGTCTTGTTGTGGGTCTTAACCCTAGGCCCGCCCGGTTTACCCTCACTAATCAAAACATAACCCTTCTCACCACCCTTATCCCCAAGCACCTCCCCTTCCATTAGCTTGCCATCAGCACCAATATCATCAACCTCCTTACTAATTTTGACACTATCCATAGGGGAAGTAATTCCCATAGATTATGCCCCTCCCTTCCTTTTTCCATATTATCATATAACCTTTCAATGTGATTTTTCAGTGTGGGATTCTTCTTTCAAGATTTTGCTTCATCAGAAGCGTTTCCTCTGCCACAATTTTCAAGGAATTCATCATTTCATCAATTTGATCTTGAACAGGAGAATCCTCTGATTTGCTCATTACAACGCACACTTTCACATTTGTCATATTGAGTTCATGGAAGATCCATTTAAAAATCTTATAAAAAATAATGGAGCCCTCTTTTGCGGCTCCCAAGACAACAACAATATTTTCTTTATCAATTTTAAAAACATCCTTACCCTCATCATCCTCCTCATTCAAGGAGCTCACCTTGTCCAAGTCCATAGCAACATCCTTACCCTTATCAACAACTATTGGTGTGGAAATCGACGTCTTGATTTTATAGATGGACTCCACAATTTCTACAACAACCGCCCTCCTTTTCATCTACCTCTCCAAGTCCATCATAGGTGAATCCACAACAACCTGCCCCACCTCAGCCACAACCATCTTATCCTTCTTCATATCCTTGAGTCCACCCAAAGAAACCACAACATCCTGTTCCCTGACCCCACCAGGGGAAACCACAACATCCTATCTGACAACACTTTTAAGTGGAGTATCCAACTCCAACATTTTACTAGCAAACCTCACCACCCTCTTCTTACTATCACCCATGCACAACTCCCTTTTTTCCAAAGCAGGGGGAGGCGAAGACACCTCACCATTTGTATCCTTCTTCTCCTTTCTACTACAACTGAACATCTCATCAGCAAGCTCCTCACTATAGGTGTCATAACCCTGATTAGGGATCGAATCCTATTTATTATGCTTCCCCAAGGAAGGGGACCTCATAGCCTCATCCATAGTTGCTAGAGAGTCTAACACAAAATCCACATCATCTTTTGATGCAGACTCTTTTTTCCAGAATAAGCTTTCTCTTCTTCCATTTTTTGCTCGCCAACTCCTCCTTAGATACCATCTTGTGTATGAGAAAATGCGTCAATTAAATTGAATCTAATCTAATACACCAATGCAACATTAGATTGAAGAAAACTAAATTAATAAAGTAAATGCAAACTCTAAACAACAGCTTCTTCAAATTCGCTTCAATATGTTTGCTCTCAGTTGTGCAAACATAGCTTATAGAATGGCACTTGAGAGAATGAGATTATTAAAATGCATGTGCATCTACAAGATTGAGCTTATTGAATTGAAATGCTATGAAATGCTTAATATGCGACTATAATAACTACGCATGAAAGTATGAGATTCGAGCTCCTTTTTAGTTCATGAAAGAGCTGTATTTATAGATTTTTGAAGGTAGGAATTCAATTGGCCAAGATCGACGGTCGAGTTCAAACCTGTTGAAATGAACGGTGAGAGATCAAGAATTCGAAAAGATAGAATTATGAGAGACAGAAAATGAAGAGACAAATTGAAAGGTGTCTCTCATAATTAAATAAATAAATATTTAATTATGTGTGAGAGAAATGTGAAAAGGTTTTAATTAAATATTGTAAATATTTGATTATGAGAAAAGGAAAAATCCTTTTAATTAAATATTAAGAATATTTAATTTTTGTGAGAGAAGTGGGAATTAAATATCAAAAGTATTTAATTAAATGTGGAGGGAAGAAAATCATTTAAATTTAGAATATAAGCTTTGATAATTAATGTAAATAAATTGTAAAATTTATTTAATTAATTAAGAGGAAGATAGCATTAATTAAATAAATGAATTTATTTAATTAAATTAGAAGAATTTAGAAAAATGAACAATATAAATAAATAATTAAATTTATTTATATGTAGAAGACTTAAGAACATTAATTAAATAATTCATATTTAATTAATTAACAGGTTCGATCGACCGTGACCATTTTTAGATGTGTACACATCTCATAACCCTCCTCCTTCTTTTGCTGCCCGCCCTTAAGGGTAGCAGGTGGCTTAACCACTTTAAAGGCCTTGGCATAGTTATAAATTAAGAGGATCAAGCCCACATGAATAACAGGGTTCTTCAAATTTTTCATATGATCTGTAATACCAACATCTAAAGAGGCCAGAAGGTAAAAGGGAAAGGAAATCCTTTTCTTGCATCGAAAATGGTTAAGTAAAACAAAGTGATGAGAATTTATTGTAGAATATTAGCCTTCAAGAGAAATGAACTGCATTATCTCCTCTACCACATCCCCCTACAATGCTTTGATAGATTTCCTCTGATATCCCCCACTCTTCAACACACAAGGTCCCAAGCTTCATCGCCTTTGAAGAAGATTTTCCTGGCATTTTGTGCTTCCTATTTAACTCTAAAGAACTTTATGCCTCCTATCAAAAAACCAATAATGTGAGCTATGAGGTCTTTGTTAACATCAAACTTCGTACCTCCCAGTTTTAGAACTTTGTTGTTCCATTTTTTTGCAAACAAAGCAATCGTCTAAGGGTTATTACCATGAAGCTTCTCAAGATAAGGCATCAACCCTCCCTTCTCAATAATTTTCCAGACCTCCAATTTCTTTCTCACCGCGTTGCACGAGAATGGCTCTACGTGATTTTTGTCTCCACCCATGGCAACCGAATTAACAAAGTCAAGAATTTTTAAAACTTGCAGAATAGTGATGAAGAAACTTCTCAAGAAAGAAACACTAAGAGTGACCACAATCTATGTCAGAAAAAAGATGTGGTAGAGGTGATTAATTAACATAGTAATCTGATCACTATAGATATCTCTCTTAGTACCATCGACGCAAGCTAAAACCTGATTACCTCTCCTCCATATCATGACCTTCCAAGTCATGAATAACATGCACACCCAAAGCCTTAAAATATCATAAATCATCTTAGATTTGGGCATCATTATTAATAGTGACAATAGATTCTATATGTAAAGGGTCATTCAAATCCCACTCCCGAGCCCCTCTGACTCCCAAATTAGCAAAAATATCAGCCAGACTATTTCCCTCTCTCAAAATATGAGAGATATAATAATTATCAAAAGAATTAAGGATATCAATGGAATCCCTAATTATATTTTCAATAGTCCAAGAGGATGTAGCACACTTATTCAAATTATTAATAGTATTGAGAGAATCCCCCTCAAGCCAAACTTTCTTGAATCCTTTCTTTTGAGCAAATTTGAGTCCATGATAGCCTGCATCCGCTTCCACATAATGGTTTGTCTAGGTTCCCAAAGGGAGTTCCACAACAAAAATGAGCCTACCATTAGAATTTTTTATCACTCCCCCACAACCAGCAAGTCTTGGATTACCTTTAGCCGCTCCATCAAATTTCACCTTAACCCAACCATATCGAGGAGCTCTCCAAGCAATATTCTCTCTAGAAGCTTTCCCTTTAGCAATTGGGAGGGAAATATCATAGGGAAACTTCCACTTCTATGCAAAAGAGATATCATAGTGACTAAACATTATCTTCTGCCTATTATAAAAGGATATCCCTGCCATAAAATTTTCCTTAATAACTGCACAGATTTTAAAGGCCATAGAGATAGAAGGGAGAGAAAAATTCCTACAGATCATGTTATTACATTCAAGCCACAAACCCCAAGCAATATGGGGCAAAGAGAGAGACCAAAAAGTCTACAGAAAAGGATTGGAAGTAGGGAAAATCCATTGATGCCACAGGTCCTTGATCGAAGCAAGGAACACCCAACTATAATTCTAAAGATGAAGCACATGTGCCCACACACCTCTAGCAAAACTACAGCCACTCAGCAGATGGAAGGAATCCTCAGCCTCCTCTTTACACAAAAAGAACCTATTGGGCATCATAAAACCTCTCTTGACCAAATTATCAATAGTTAAAACCTTATTATGGCATAAAATCCAGAAGAAAATATTAACCTTAGGAGTCAATCTTGACGACCAAACAGAGGCCCAAAAAGGGGTTGGTCCAACAAAAGAGTCATTAATATGAAAATTCGAAGCAACAGAAAAGTTACCATTAGAAGAAGGTTTCCAAATAATTTTATCAATAAAGGGGATGGAAGGGATATGGACCAAGGATAAAACCTTGTATAGGGCCTCCATCCTTAGATCAGCTTCATGAAACCTTTTCCAACATCCTTCAGCAATATAATCAGCAAAAAATCTTCCAAACCACCGCAAACAATCATCCATAAGAGGTTGAGCCCATGGCTCATCTTTAAGCGGCCTATTCCCAATCAAACTATCCTCCCAAAACATAATCTTTCTTCCATTACCTAGCTACCAAAAAAACCCCTTAGATAACAGCCTTTGAACCTTGACCATACAATTCCAAAGAGTAAACCTGGACGGAGGAGAAAAGTCAGGATTCAAAAAGTCTCTCATAGCATCAACACCCCGTAAGTACTTGCTCCAAGAAATTTGCAACCATTCACTCTTATCATAAAATAATTTCCACAATTGTTTACCCAGAAGAAAAATATTAAATTCATGGATTTTGCGAATTCCAAGACCACCAACCCTTTTATTTTTTTAGACATCATCCCAAGAAACTAGGTGGATTCTTCTCCTCTCCTCAATGCCAAATCAGAGAATTTTTTTTGAATTCCTTCCATCTTATCCATATATTTCCTAGGCATGAGAAATAAATTGAGAGCATAGACATGGATATTTTTGAGTGTAGACTTAATCAACTACACTTTCCCAGCTTGGCTCAGCACCACTCCCTTCCAACCAGCCAATTTAGAATTAAACTTATCAATCAGCCCCCGCCATAAAGACTCGGGAATATCAGAACACAAGGGGAGCCCCAAATAGGAAGCTGAAAGATCAACAATCTGGCAATTTTAATTTGTCTGTGGACCGAAGTATTAAAGAAGATCACACTCTTGGGTAAGCTAACTTTATGCCTAGAAGCCACTTCATACTTTTCTAAAATAAGTTTAATAGCCTTGGCTTCCTTAATAGAGGACTCCCCAAGCATCAGAGAGGTCATCCACAAACTGTTCATGGGAACAAATAAAATTTCTAGAAGAAGGGGCTAACCCAACCATAACCCTTGTGTTAATAAATCTCTAAATAAGACACCCCAAAGATTCCACCATAATGATGAACAAAAAGGGAGATATTGGATCCCCTTGAGTAGACAAAAAAATGAGAAGGTGAACCATTGACAAGAACATAAAACCTAGGGGTGGAGATTAATTGATGCACCAAAGCCACCATCTTCTCCCCAAATTCAAACAACAACATAATCTTGGAAAGAAATCCCCAATCAACTCTATCATAATATTTAAGTAAGTCAAGATTCAGGATAAACCCGACATGCTTATCAACAGTTAATGAATGAATATTCTCATGCACAGAGAGAATGGAATCCAAAATTTTCCTACCCACCACAAATCCATTTTGCTAAGGAGAAATGAGAAGGGGTAGAACCCTTTGCAGCCTAATCACCAACACCTTGGAGAAGATATTATAGATCGAATTACATAAACCAATAGGATGAAATTCATCAAAATAAGAGGCCCCTAGTTTCTTGGGAACCAAGATAATAAAAGAGGAGTTCAACTCATTTAGAAGAGAGCCAGTCCAAAAAAAATCTTTAGTAGTTGCAACCACCTTCTTAGCAATAATTTCCCAAAAAGACTGAAATAAAAACATGGGGAAGCCATCCAGGCTCGGTGCCTTATTCCCTTAAAAGGAGAAAACAACACTTCTAATTTCCTCTACCGACGGAATTTCCACCAACTATCTATTATTCTCTTCATCAATGATCTGAGGGATATCCCGAAGAATATCCACCTAACAATCTAGGTCAAGCTCCCCCTCCACCGCAAGAAGATTAGAGAAGTAAGAGGAAGCGACATTTTGCAGATCAACATCATTTTCCAGAGCTTGATTGTTGAAGTTTATAGTCTTAATGTGATTATTAGCCCTATGTTTCAAAGCATACAGGTGAAAAAGCTTTGTATTCCTATCCCCACTATTTAGCCACATAATCTGAGACCAATGCTTCTGGAATTCCTCTTCCTTCACAACAATATTATGCAATTTAGAAAGAATTAAATTTTCTTTCAAAACTAGTGCTTGATCATACCTAGAGACTTGGATAGAATGTTGCACATCATTAAGCACCTTAGTCACCCCCTCCTGCTCAAGAAAAATGTGACCAAAGGAAAATCTATTCCATTTCCTAATATTATCCTTCACATTAGCAAGCTTCTTAGCAATTTTGAACATAGCAGACCCATCCACTTGAATGTTCCACCATCCAGAAACCAAATTACAGATATTCAGGTAACAAGTACACATCTTTTCAAATCTGAAAGGGAAATTTTGTTTTTCCCACAAAAGGTCTAGAGACAAAGACAAAGGAAAATAATCTAAGCCAAATCTAGTCGATGCTGAGAGTGAGCAAGAGTAAGACATCAACCAATATAGGGTTATTAAAGCCTGATCAAGTTTCACCTAGATGAGAGCATCTCCCACCTACCTATTAGACCAAGTAAAAGAAGCACCCTTGAGATCCAAATCAAGACTTGAGCATGATCATTTAAGAGGTCATTAAGTCATATGTTCTATCATCCACACTCTACAACCCACCCACCTTATCATCATCATTTAAAGGTGTATTAAAATCCCCCATGACTAGCCAATTACCAACAAAATACCTCATTTTAAAGGCACCAAGGCATTCCCAAAACATTTTTCTAGCACTCTTACTATTGTGGGCATATATATTAGAAAGAGTCCAGGTGAACTTATCCCTCAAGTTAAGGAAAGAAGTAGCCACATGATTGCCATCTCTGAATACCCCAATCCCCTGGATCAATCTAAGATTCTAAAAAGTCAAAATCCCTCCCAAAGCACCCACAACATCCAAACAGTGCATACCATAGTCCTTAAAAATCTTATTCCTCAATCTAGCTAGTTTATCCATACCCATCTTAGTTTTTTGAATTAACACAATATCAGGATGATGATCCCTAACTAGATTAGCCAGGAGATAATGCTTATGAGGGTGATTTAACCCTCACATGTTCCATGAAATAATCTTCATAATAACTTATGCGAGGTGCTCTTTGAGCACATCTTTAGCAAATTCCTCTGCATTTCGTCAATAATATCTAGTTGACACTCCTTCTCCCTACTAACATTTGCAGGAGGCCTACCTCTACCTCTCAACTTCGATCCACAATCAGAATGTTTCCTATTTCTGGTCACCACTCCCGATGAGGGAGAATTCTTCTTTCTACACCCTCTAACCAGACATAAGGAGGATTATCCAAGTCCACATCTCCATTATCTTTTACATCAGATAGAACCTCCAGTCCTTCTACCTTCGACCCATAATCATGTTTTTGACTCATTTCCACCAGGGGAGAAACAAGACTCACATTCATGAAATCCTTAGTATTTTCCATAACCTTAGTTTTCTCAATAGACTCCTCCATAACCTCCATTTTCTCATCCACATTATCATTAATAGGAGAAATAGCATTCTCCCCACCCAGATCCTGATCCTTATCCAGATCAACCACCTTTGTCCTACACTGCAACTGCTCACCCTGCTCAGCCTCACTTAGGCCCTTCTCACTAGGAATGATAGCCTCATCCACACTGCTCAGGCGAGACCCGACTTTCTCCAAAGGCTCCAAACACTGCTCAGTGGTCTTCGCCTTCTCATGCCATTTTTTAGACATCTGCTTTGATGCTTTGAGAAGAAATTTCTTCACCCAGTGCCCAACCTTCTTGCAATGAAAATAAGTAAACAAAATGGACTCATATTCAACTGCTTGTTCCCACACACCAAACTTTGAACTTATCTTTATCATAGCAGGAAAATTAGCATAATATTTTACATCCATACTGAATATGGCATAAACCAGACACTTCCTAGAATTCGTCATTTGGTCAATAGACAATAATAAACCAAAGGTACTTGCTATCCCCTTAAACACTTCCTCATCCTAGAATTCCAAATGGATCATAGGAAATATAACCCAAACCGATGCAGACACAAGGAGCAAGATTTTGGGTTAAACCTAGGTTCCCACTTTTTCAGCAGGAGTGAGGACTTCCCCAAAAACTAGGGGCTACCCGTCAATGCTACCACCAAATCATCTTCACAGTTGAATGTAAAGGAGAAAAAACCTTTGGCTATAGAAACCACATCTATCTGTCCCTTAGGCCTCCAGTGACTAACAATAAATTTGTGCACCAGCTCAATATGAGGTCAGGGACCAATGAATCTACCCAATAAAGCCATGTCCAAATTTGACATACTCTTTTCAACAATACAATCTGGGACAGAGATAGAGTATTCTCCAGTAATATCATTAGCAACAAAAGGCATAGGTGGAGAAGTACTTTTACCTTTAAGCTTCACCCCACACAGATTCTTCCAATTAATAGACGAGCTTGACAAAAAATCATTCTTAGTCTTATCAATCTTAATATCCATGCCATTAGGAGTCCCATCAAAAGCACCAAACAACTATCCTAGCCCAAAATTTTCAGCCCTGAGATTCCTCTTTTCAAGAAAGGACGTTGGAGAAAGAGTATTGCACGCAACTTTCGAAGCCCCATTCCTCCCAAAAAATTCATTTCCCACCAAAGGCGACCCACAATCCTTACCCATAGCAATAGAACCAACTGACATCACCTTTGCATTAGAAGACTATCCACCATTAACGCCAACAACACCAACAAGAAATCCTACCTTTTCGAAATTTGAAAATGCACCACCGCCATCGTCACCACCCAAAGAGCTCTCCATGCGTCCCCTATACAAAGGTGACATTAGCAAGATATAGAAGAAAGAGAGCTAGAAGAACGAAATTTTCAGACTTACCCAAAATAACTCTAAAAAATAATCATCTTCCTTGATTATGGATATTAGATACTAAAACCCTCACAACAACACTAAAATGGTTGAAGGATAGAAAGAAAGTACTCATCAAAGAAAAAGAAGAATAATGCATATATTTAACCTTAAGTACTCACTTTTAAATGTTGCATAGCAATTATTTCTATGAGTAGATATTGCTTAGTTATTTATTTAATCAAGAAATAAATGGTTAATATAGATTACTTCTTTTACTATCAAAGATAAACTATTTTTTAGATGGGAAATTTATTACAAATTCTAGAATAGTGCTTGTTAAATTATTAAGTCATCTTGAGTATTGTTCTTTCATGAATGTTATTAAAGCTTTTTATGTATTATGAGTTTTAGATTCTTATGAATTCTTTCTTTAAAGGATTTAGTTATGTTAGATATAGCTTTGAAAACCTAATCAAAGAATGGAAAACAAATATAGCAACATTCAATATTAATGGTGCCTCTAATTCACATTTCTAGGTGATGTCGTTGCACTTAAACTACTACACCTATATCCTAAAAAAGTTACAACAACGACATTTGTGGCATCATCCTTATAAATCACCAGGGAGAAATAAGGGACATTTGATTGATTAAATCCAAAGGAAGGGAAATCACCTTTGCATCGAAAAATTTAAAAAGATAAAAAGGAAATAAACCAAAGCCAATAGTAACAACATAGAAAACCAAAGTAGGAATTTTCTTTGATAAAAATGTTACTTGAATTTGAAACTATATTTATGTTAATGTATGAATATTTTATTGTATTATGAATTTTTTTTAAAGTGTCAAGGGCGACACTTATTACTAGGAAATAGGTTTAGATGAATGTTATTAGGAAAACAAACTATGGTCAAGTCGACCATTTGTTATTCATGATTACCTTCATTGGTGGCGGGGATAACTTTAAGAACCCCCCCTCAGAAAAAGGTGTAAAAACTTGGAGAATCTTGTATTATTTCAAAAAAAAACTTTCAAGAAAAAATATAAATTCAATTAGTGAATCTTTTATAATCACTAGAATTTTGTAGAAAATCTTGGAGAATTATAATTTTTTGAAACCAATAAAATATTTTCATTAGTGAATTAAACTTGTTTTGAAACATAATAAAATATTTTTATTGGTGAATAAAACCTTTTTTCAAACCAATAAAATATTTTCATTAGAAAATTAAATATATTTTCAAACCAATAAAATATTTATGTTGGCGAATTAAACTTGCACTCAAACCAATAAAATATTTTTATTGGCAAATTAAACCTATTTTTAAACCAATGAAAACATTTCATTGGCGATTAAACTTGTATTCAAACCAATTCAATTTTTGTGGCAAATTAAACTGGTATGCCAATAAAAATCATTGCATGGGTGGAAAAATTATCAAATTCTATATATCATTCTATTTCAGGATGAATTTTCCACACACCCAAATTCCTACATGAAGTCTCTAGAACGAAAACAAGTGTCAACATATTTATAAGTTCTAATTAGAAGTGAGCAAAATTTATTGGGACTTCTTAGTGGATATTGATAATGATTAAGTTACAAAAATCCTTTTAATTCTCTATCTTTTCAATTCTTTGAAGTACTTTGTGTGAAGCCAATGTCAATCCAAACAACATTTGCAATGGCTCTCCCATGTGCTAATGAAGTGTGAATGTAGGAATTACCATTTTTTGATACAGGAGCATCCAGGTGTATGGGAAATATTGCACACCAAAAAATATTTAGTTTTTTCTCTTTGATTTTTTGTTTTGGTCTTGTTGGTTGTGTCTTGTAGGCAAGAAATTATTTTTATTTAAAATTCCTCAATTTTGAAGTTATCTGGTTGAATTTGAATTGGAGTGATTAGAAAATGGGAATTAATGAAGTCTTGGGAGTTACAAAAATCCCATGCCCAGGCATCAAGGAGATATTCTTGAGTAGTGTAACTCCTCAAAGCATTTAAAAAATAACATTGAATAGATGATGAGGAGATGCACATGCGCTTAGGAAATAGAGGTAGTGAAATGGGATTGTGTAGGGAAAAAATAGTAAATTGAAATAAAATATTGCAGGAGAAGTGGAGGGAGGGAATTTTTTTAAAACCTAGGAACAAAAAGAGTTATTATTGCAGCCTATAGGTGAGGAAGAAGGCCACACCCAACAAAGGAGTGGAGTCCAGAAAATGGAAAATGAAACACAAGATTTTGAAGAGACTTGCTTGTGAAGTGAAGAAAGGGACGCCCAGGAGTGAAGTAAGGGGCATTTTGAGAGTGATTTTTCTATTGTTGTAGTGGATTGGAGGTGTATTGTTGATGATCTTTGGTTGTTGAAGGCATCAAAATTTCTTGTAGATGGTTCTTGTTTAATGTTTTGGCTTACAAACTGTTGTTGCAAATTCTTGTTGAATTAAATCAATGAAATCAACATGCTATCTCTGATTTTTCATGTCATTTCATGTATTGGAAGGCATGGATTGAGCTCTCAATGATTTCCATTATTTTTTGTGAGTTTGGTGTTCCTTATTGAATTTGTGAAACTAGGGATTTTATGGGTTTTTTACTATTAAATCATAGGGGTATTGTTGGGAGAAAAATTATGATCTATTTATCTTCCTATAGATGAATGTAGGGGCTTTCATTTTTCAAGTTTTCAATAGAAAAGTCTTACATTTGGTGGTTCAAAATAATCTTCAAAAGAGGGGCTGCCAAGAGTTTTGGGTGTAAATTTAGAGCTACACGAATTTGTTTTATGGGGCTACAATTTCCACACTTACATTTTTGGATTATTGGTTCTTGTCTTGCATTGGATGGTATCATAGCCAGAAGATCTTGAGAGTGCAAAGTATGCACCAAAACCTATAGGTGAAGAGTGATGAAGAGTGAAGCAATGAAGCCACAAAAGAGTTATGAGAGAATTCATTTGTTGTAGGTACCAAAGAGGGCTTGTGACTTCTATCCTCCAATAGAGATAGATTTGGGTAGAAGGTGTAGAGTTCCTCCATTGAGAAAGGGTGGGTAGAGGAAGCATCTTCCAACGTCTTTGTTGGGTAGAGGGTAGTGTGTTGTGAGAGTTTTTTTGTAGAGTGTGTGATGTATTGTGGTAGCAAAAGAGATGGGTATACACTTGAGGAAGAAGCCTATGATGTGGGAAGGTTGGAGAAAGTATCAAAAGAGGAGGATCGCTTGGATGATTATGGATATAAATGCAAGGTTGGATAGACTGGAGCTACTACAGTGTGGAGAGATAGTCAAGAGCCATGAAGAGCTAAAAGGTGCAACAGAATGTTAAGGAAAATAAATTTGGATAGCAAAAATAAATGAGGTACAATCTAATGATTTTGAGTTTGATTTGTTTATAGATAGAGGTGTGAAAGTGGGGTTCTTTGATGAGTAAATTGGCGAAGATTAAGAATATCTCCTATTGAGAGAGGAGATTATAAGAGGGATAGAAAATTTATTGAATAGAGAGGTAACTTCTGATTTTTTTGGAATTTTGAAGAGGTAGATTTGTATGTAGCATGTTTGTGTGAAGAAGTTGTTGAAGATGCTACATTTGGGACAACAATTGAAGACATTAAGATGATGGTAAGAAAATATGAGATAGATGAAAACCTCATAGCAAAGGATGAGATAAAGGTTGCAGCTAAAGAAGACACTGAAAACATTGCAGCGAAGAAAGAGGAGGTAAAATTGTTTGCATTTTGTGATAATAATGTTTTTTTCATTCATTTGTAATGTTGAAGGTTGAGAAGTATGGAGAATAACATATGGAAATTGTTGATTTTCATGACATGTAGGGGCAGAATTTTATGTGTATGTTGCAGGTGTTGATGTGTATGATGAGGAAAATTGGTGGAGGTGGTTAGATTTTGGTGGGTTGAGTCCCATGAAAGAGGTTAGGAAAGGAGAGAATCATTGGAGGAGAGGGATGGTTCATGGTGGATATAAATCCATGACAAGAAAGAAGAATGCTGAGTAGAAATGTTGGAGGAGAGAAAAGCTAGTCCCAACAAGATGTTGGAAGAAGAGAAAGAAAAAATTTCAAAAACATAAGGAAGAACAGTGGATCTAATGCAAACATATGGTATTCAAATGTTCATAAGCTTTCAACTTATGAAACATTTCACTTACCCTAGGTGTTTGATGTAGGAGCATCCAAGGTATCAAGCAATCTTGCATCAACCAAAAAAAGAGTATTTTATTTTTGGTTTGATCAATAATGTTGTTAGATGAATAAATTGTAGTATTATGCCTAAGCGATATATATTAAATAAATCATCTTATTATAATGTTGCAATTTTTGGTGTTGGAGATAGTTTTGGAGGCAATTTTGAATCTTGAAAAATAATAAAGGGAAAATTGGGCGTAGATTTTTGGGAGATACACTCTATGAAAACTCATTTATTATTACTTAAATGTAGCAGTGGAAATTGGGCACCCAAGATTGAGTTGTTGGCTTTTTCTATTTTGAGGGTCCTGTTGAGTGCAATGGGAATCCAAGTTGTCATCAAAAATTGGTAATTTCATGAAGGTGGGTTCAAAGATTATTTTAACATTTAATATGTTCATCTTTAATGCAATTTTGTGAGGATTTTCTATGTTGAGGTATGGAAATTGGGGAGTTATAGGAAATGGTGGTGGATTATTTGTTAAAAGATGCAAACTTGATAATTTTCAAGGGGGTCTTGATGCCAGAAATTAGAGAGGAAGGCCTACGGGCGTAGCCCTTGAAAAAAAGACCAAGATACCATGTTTCTTTTGCAGGTTTGAAGATGAAGTTGCATAAACAAATGGATGGGGTTATAGAGGTTTAATTTACAACAAAATGGATCTACTTAAAGTATGCAACTTGCAAGAACAAAATCTTGTTAAAGAAGTTTGGATGAACGGAATTATTTTATGATTGTTTCTTGTTGTTTTCAATTAATTAACTTCTAGATTTTTAATGGAATCCATCAGCCCATATAGTTCTAAATGAATGTATTTTCAGTTATTCCTTGAAGTTGTAACAATTTAGGAGATTTTGAATG
Source organism: Sequoiadendron giganteum (assembly GCA_007115665.2). Taxonomy (NCBI): domain Eukaryota; kingdom Viridiplantae; phylum Streptophyta; class Pinopsida; order Cupressales; family Cupressaceae; genus Sequoiadendron; species Sequoiadendron giganteum. The sequence continues at coordinate 236,391,106 of CM021105.1, read as the reverse complement.
AGGATTATGAGACATTTCTAGCAGATTTGAGTTAATTTCTTGTATTTTATGAGCTGCATGTATGTGTTATGAGTTTGAGAATGAGGGTTTGAGGCCCCACTTGCATCAATTTGGCTCACCTTTCAATTAATTTTAGTTATTATTTTGACAAAATTAAATTTAAAACATGTAAATCGAGGTAAGATAACAAGAATATATTTGATCAGATTATGCAATATCTTTTGTATTAAATATTTTAACTATCGGCTCATACTTCACCATAGTGAGATGTAGAAACAAGGTCCAAAATTTTCTATAAATTCAGTTAGAACTACTGATAAAGTTCATCATAATCTTGATTAAAGCTCTATTTTAAAATTGTTATGCAATTTGATACACCAATTTGTCTAACTTGTCCTCAATGACAATTAGCCTTCCTAAGAACAATTGCTAGCCAAAGGCCTACATAGATTTTTAATTTATGCAGAAAATGAACTATGGTCTTTATCAAGATGGTGTTGGGCATCAAATTTGTAGAAGCAGTAGATAGATATTAGGTGAACACCAATATTTCTTCACGGTTTGTGGCCTCTTTACTAGACATTGGAGTTTCACATGTTGATGTGTTCCTAGTGAGTTTGATGGTTCGACACGATTAACTAGGAGGTATAGGGGATGTTTTGGCTATTGTGCACATTGGAGTGGGAATCCTTGTACCAAGAGATATTCCACTATTCTTAAATGAAGGAGACATTGTAACCTAGCATCTTTTTATGTCAATTTTTTGTAATGTCACTTTAGTGGGACATCATCAACTGGTCACTGTGGGATATGATTTTTGAGGAATGAAGTTTTTTCATAATTTTGATAAATGTGTGTGAATATTGCATTCTTCTACTAGCAGGATTCTATTACTTAGTAACTTTCTTATGTACATTTTGAAAGAACCTTTATACGTGCTACATTATCAAAGATATAAATTTCAAAATGTATATTTAGATTATTTCTATTAATATTAGTCTTATATTATTACATCTTTATTCTATGTTATTTTAATGTAACAATTCAATAATTATCTTATGTTATTAGAATTAAACTTGTATACGCAAAAAAAATGGTGTAGGTGGCGAAAATCTCAAACGCTATACTTCTAATCTGGGACAAATTTTTCACACAACCAAATCCCTACATAAATTCTCTGGAATGGAGACAAGTGTCAACATATTTATAAGTTTTGAGCAGAAGTGAGTGAAATTAATTGTGACTTGTTAGTGGATAATGATAATACTTAAGGTACAACAAGATATTTGATTATCATGTGTTACTTCCAAGTATTGATGTCTCCATGCTTTAATTTTTCATCTATATATTTCATGGTCAGACCTTATTTTTGCCTTCTTATGTTCTAGTTATTTTTGCATGCTTCTATTATTTTTGTCTACTTCAGAGCTTTTGTTATATTCTCCTTCTTCTATAATTATATTCTTTTGGCTTGAAATGGGGCTCCAATTCAAAGTGTTTATCACTTTTTGTCAATAGGAAATGAGAGATAATTTACCTTTCTCATGGGAGAAGCTATGTCATGTTTTCTTATATCAATGTAATCAAGCAGAGTTGGTTGTTACAAGAGTGGTTGGTAGAGACTAAATTCATAATAATCATTTGGCTCTCTCATCTAAGGTTGCTTCTCTATTTGTTTTAAATATAATGGATATTCTTTGGTGTGTGAAATTGGTCAAGCTCCTCATTGGGAGTTATCTCCATCCTTCTATCTTCTTATTTTCTACTCTGTCTAAAGCTTTGGAGAGCTACAATCTTAGCTCTATTTTATCCATGATGGGACTAGGTGGCTTTCTTGATAGGGACAATCTACTAAATGGTGACATTAGTTTCTCAATTCTATATATGATGGTCAATGGACTTGTTGGCGACAACCCTTCTAATTGTAGTAGAGAATCAAATGGTTTGTGTTCTCCTATTGATGAATTATTATATTTTGTCATATGATATTTTTAATTATGTTCATTTTCTCATAAAGCATATTAAAGAGGACCTACATGCATGTCCTCTCTTTCTGCCACCTTTTGATCTTGCAAGTTCAAGTGAGTTGTAGAAATTAGTCTTTTGTATCGATGTAATATTACTTAAATTCCAATATAAATTTTATTGTGTATTAAATTATTAATCATCTATAAAAATATTTTGTCATGGTATGGAGGTCATGGTCAATATTTTAATGTGTGGGCCTGGTCAATGTTTTTGTAAATACGATTATTTTTTTGGATTAATATAATAAATGCAATCCTAGGTTGCTCTTACAAATCAAAAAATATATACTCAAAAAATTCAAATTAATGTACAAAAACAATTCACCATTCTATGAATGTTTGATGAATTGATGGAATTCTTCGATCCATTCCTATTTTCTTAAGTTGTAATAGAAAATTAAAAGTATATACAAATGTTTCATCGTTCAATGGATGACTGTAATTACATTTTGGAATGAAATGTGTGAAGTGCTAGACTTGCAAAATCGAACCTCCATAATCACCCTAGAGCCATTAGATTTACAAAAATTGATGTTTGACCTTTTATTCATGTGTCTTATTAAAAACATAAAAAACCTTACCCTTTTAGCTCGGTGTTATAATCCTTCATTACCTTTTTCAGGTGCCCTAATTCATAACCTTATGTCCCATTTGCATCGTAAGATTCCTCGGCCCCCTTTATTTCCTAGTGCTCACTTAAAAATACTTTTCCACATGTGTTGAAAATAAATCACTTAAGTGAACCCACACTTTATATCTTCAATGTAATCTACATTTATTCAATATAAAAATAAAACAAAAATTCACTAAGGAAGAGGGAAGTCACAAATTGATAGAAAGTATGACACGTGTTTTCTTTTTATCGATTCTGAAATTATATGGGATTATTATTCATTAAAGAAAATATGGTTGTGAAATCATAGATTAATGTCATATGTACTTTCATGATCTTAATTTAATGTTGAAAGGAAACTTTCAGCCATCTAATGACAATTTCCACATAACCCAAAAGAGAAATCTATGTAAATAAGTATTTAGAATCCACATGCAAGAGAATAGACAACATACCCATCAAACATGACACAAGATATACCCTGGGAAAACCCTCAAGAGGGAAAAACCCATCCTCCAAAAGCATCCATCACTCATGTATTATGCAGCAATAATGATTACAATACATCTTCAAAGTCTCCATGAACACCATTGAAGCATCAAGCTCTATCCAAGAAATCCATGTGAACAAGCATGTAACCACACATCCCATGCTATGCTTCAAACCCTCATAAATTCTAACAAGAGCTAACATACAAACAAACCAACCTTAAACAACTACCCTTTTGGTCGCTTTTATAGGAACAAGCTCCCACAAAACCACCAAGCGGTATTACATATAACCATGTGACTAAAACCATGAGATTACAAAACCATGTCCCCACATTTAATATTAGTTACTTTATTTAAATTAATTTCCTCGATATAAAATAAATACATTTTACAACTTAACTTATCCCCCAATGTTACATACAACATAAAGTGGCCGCAAGAATAGTAACACCTAGTGATGGACGTACTTCTAGGTCCCCTAGGTGCACAAACACATAATAAATAAATAATTACATTATATACATTATTCAAGGTGTACAATACACCTTTTCCTAACATTCTCCCACTTGTTGTATACATTTCAAAAGGGGAACAAGTAACCTCAAATATGAATCAAGTGAACAATCTATATAGTCACATTTACCATCAAGGAATCAAAGTGATTCATGTGCTCCATCAAGATACCTGCAACAATAATCAAAGTGACCACCATCCCAAGAATGACTGCTCTCATCCTCCATCATGCCAATGCACAAATATAAGAATTCATCCAAAGATAAGCCACACAATCTGTCACAATGAAGCATAAGTCCTACCTCAACTGATATCCCAAACACAAACACTCAATCCAAAGGTATCAATATGCATGAGTAGCTATCAAGATACATAAAGCCATAGCTGAAATAGTACCCAAAACAAGTGCCAACACATCCAACTATCCATACCTCCAAGGTATACTAAACATAGTAAACTCATGCCATAAACATATACACCCATAAACTGCAATCATAAACTCCATGTGCAAACCTATCAAATAATGGCATACACATCCAAGAGATCCCACTATATGGGTGTTGTGTAGTTTTTCACACACACCCCAGTGAAAGTGGGGACCCTCTCTTGGCCTGCCCCTTTTGGCCCGTTTCTGTGGCTTGCCCCTCTTTTTAGCTTATCTTTGAAAATCATGGGGTTTTGGTCTTTGGTGCTTTCCTTGCTTGTGGGTGCCTTTATGTTGAGTTCCTGATGGTTTTGGAGTCTCGCGGATGTCCTCTTTGGGGTGGTCTTCTTTTGCCTTCTATTTTTTCCCTTGGTTTTTTTATTTGGGTCCTAAGGGTTGGTTTCCTCCCTTAGGTTTTCCTTTGTTTGCCTTGTTCCTTTTGTCCTACCAGAGCCGAAACTGGGATGGGACTTAACTCTGAACTTTGGCAAAGTTCAGGGCTTGGTTCCCATTCCCGTTCCCATTTCGGCTCCACTTTCCGCTCTCTGGATTTCTTCGCCATTTTGTTTGTCTTCGTCCTAAGGGTCACTTTCCTACCTTAGGTTTTATTTTCTTCACTTTTTCCTTCGTTTGTCAAAGGCGGAACCAGGATGGGAATGAACTATGAACTTTCACAAAGTTCATGGTTTGGTTCCCATTCTGGCTCCGCTTCCCGCCTTCTTGTTTTCTTTGTTGCTTTGCCTGATTTCGGCCTAAGGGTTGGTTTCCTCCCTTAGGTTTTCCTCAGTTTTCATTTTCTTTCATTTTTTCGGAGGCGGGACCAGGATGGAACTTAACTCTGAACTTTTCACAAAGTTCATGGTTCGCTTCCCATTCTCATTCTGCCTCTGCCTATTTTCCTTTTGGTCCCGTCTTGGTTTCGTCTCCACCTGTTTTCCTTCCGGTCCCGTCTTGGTTCCGTCTCCACCTTTTTTCCTTCTGGTCCTATTTTGGTTCCATCTCCACCTCCATTGGGGTTGGTTATGTTTCCACCTCCGCCTATTTCCCTTTGGTTCCCATTCTCGTTCTGCCCCCGCTTCTGCCTATTTCCGTTCCTTTCCCGTCTTGGTTCTATATCTACTTCTATCGGGGTTGGTTTTGTTTCTACCCCCACCTGTTTCCCTTCCTTTCCCATCTTGGTTCCATCTCTGCCTTCGTCGGGGTTGGTTCTACTTCTGGCTCCACTTGTTTTCCTTTCATTCTTGTTTTGGTTCTATCTCCACCTCTGCCTCCACCTCCGCCTGTCTTTGGTTCTACTTCCACCTGGGTTTGTGCATGATTTTCTTTCCTTAGGAACTCTAATCGATCAGCTTGGATTTTGATGATGTGTTGAGCATTGATGGTGGCCCATTTGAATGCAGGTTGGATCAAGCTGGTGGTTGATGTTGGGGTCAAAGGAAGAATGGGTGTACTTTGAAGATTGGCACGATCTGCAAGTACATTCGAGTGCTTTGCGGTTGGTTTCAAATGAAACCCATTCCTACACACAAGTTCGACGCATTTGGTGGCCATTAATCATAGGCAGACATGACATGGTGGACTCAACCTAGTATGGCTCGATCTGAGTCATTCGTTTGCCCAGGTCAGATCCGATCTATGGCTTGTGTTCGAGCTGATGTTTTACACATGTTGTTGTTTGCGCGGGTGGAGCATTGATGGCAAGCATGGCTCGAGGATCTGTTCCCCCGACTTTGTGCGATCCCAGATCAATCTGAGGAGGTCCTTGTTGCATTCAATGTTGGACGATGAGTTATTGTTGGCTTTCAGGGCCGATTTGGTTGGTGGTCGAGCTTCTTTGTAACCCTAGCTCTGGTTCACACGGGCATATTTTCTATAAGTATGGCATTCCGCCTCATTTGTAGGGGTTCGGTGGAGTTTTGAGATTAGTAGGTGAGATTAGAATTCTTCCACTGGTTGATTAAGCCAAAAGACTTGTAGATAGTAGATTTAGTAGTAGAGTAGCATGTTAGAAGATTAGGAGTTAGTTTTACATTTCAAGCAAGTGTTGTAATAGACCAGAATTGTTACTAATATGATGATTTAATACAGAGTGTAGACATTGTGCTATGATTGGTGCCTTCTTTGGATTGAATAATCTTGCATGGTTCTTGTTCTATCTTCTAAATTGCTTGGAAATGTTTGAAAGTATCTTAGGTTTAGTTAGTAATGCTTGTGATTTAATGTTTGGAGTGTTGTAGCAATCCCTGGTTCATACTTTGGGCAGCTTCTTGATTATGGCAATGTTGTGCAAGGTCAACCTGTACCTGATACTCATGTGCTTAGTTCAACTATAGATATTCACCCAATTCTACTGGATGAATGCCCATAGTCTGAAAATCTCTAACACCTTAGAAGATTGCATTGTTTTCTGCAAGATTGCAAGTATAGCCTGGGTTGAACATAAATTAGTTTAAGGGATTGGTCCATTCCAAGTATTTCATCATTTGCATGGTTAATCTTAGAAGTAATGTTAACATTAGGACTTCTGAAACCCTCATCTTTTGATGTTTCTTTTATTATTGGTTAGAATTAAAAATTAAAGCATCACCATATCTCAAAATCTGATGAGTTTAGAGCTTCCAACATTTTTTTGTAAGACCTCTTGTGATTACTAGCATTTTCACATTTATCTCTGAGTTTGTTCTACTGCATTGTCATGACCTGACACCCGTGAGACCTTGGGGTTATCTCTTTGTTCGTAGAGATCAACATTTCAAGAGAGATAGGATAAATTTTATTGTGTCTGATGTTCTTGCCATGCAGAAACACCAAACAACAATGGGTAATGCAAATCTGAAAATGATCAAGGCATACCAAGTCTACCAATAGCATATAGGAACTGTAAACAACATCATGCAGTACCAAGGAATATCCACAATGATATGAAAAACCTATAAACCAATAACATCTAATAACAACTCTCACCATAAGTCTACATAGCTCTCCCAAGTTCTCCACACCCAACAAAGGAAAGAGATAAAGAAAAATCCATGTCATCACCTAATAACATAAGTGAAAACAAATGACCACAAGCTAGTGATCACAATAGCTCCAACCAGACCTCGAACCAATGTAATGTGAAACCAAACATCTGGGAAGATAACAAAGACCAAAGAGAGAAACTTTGCACATCATATACCTATAGAAAATCCTCCTACATACAGCTCTAAATGCCAACTATGTCAAGTATGATATCCTCCACAACACCATAAAATAAAATCCATAACAACACCCAACCATTCAATCACAAAGATCAAATATAACATATATATCATGTAACCAACATGGATGTAAGCCTCTCATAACCAAATAAGATTGAACTAAATCCATTCCCAATGAAAGAAATAAGCCCAATACATCTCCTAAACTCAACATAAATGAAATTAATCACAATGCATAATGAGTTAAACATGCCAAGACTCCCTAAATGAACCTTCCAAAACCATATATCCATAGCTCAAGATCCATATGCATGAGAAGATAAAGCATAAACATAATGCACCTGAAAGAAACAAAGGGAAATACCTCTCAAGTAAATTGTCGAGTAGACCAAGAGTGGGGAATGAGAATGCTCCTCCAAGATATTCAATTCATCATGAATCATCCAAGAACACTGTCCTCATAGGTCCATGTTGAACTCACCTCCAACCAAGTTGTAGGCTCCTCGGACTTCCTGCTGAAATCTCATCAAGAGTAACCATCTCAACACTTGTCTCTAATCACAAGAGAACTCTAGCCTTGCCTATGTCTCCAAGTACCCATGAGTACCTATAATCAACCAATCCATTCCAAACTCCATATGCAATATATCACCATCATGAAAAAATCAAGTAAATGATCAATGTACCCAACACCAAGAGAACCAATGAAGATCAAAGTCAAAATCCAATCATGAATCAACAATATAACCATGATATCATGATCTCACATCTCCTCAAAAGAATATCATATGATCCAAAGAACATATCATGCACATGTATCATGCCAAAACTCTATCATACAATCAAGATTAAATCATGACATAATAACATAACCATTATATCAAAACAAGGATCACATGTCAGAATAACAAGTCATGACACCTCAACCAAAGAGTAAATAAGTCTTGATGGAAAAAAAAGATGTAAACATATCCAAACCACATGAATATACCATCCTCTAACAATGAAACCAAATATGCCAATGAACCCTCACTACATAGAAGTAGTATCCAAGAGTCCATCCATGACACCAAAAAACACTACAGAAGATCATCCACCAACAAATGGTGAATCCACATCACTGCCAACAACTCCCATTGAAATTTGACACTGAGATACACATGGCATCATGACTACCATCCTCTCCATGAATATAATCTAGGTCTACACACATAACTAAAATTCCAGTAACATAACAAGTAGAACCAAAATATCCAAGCCAAGAAGATACATACAACCACCAAACCATCATATTAAACATATCCAACACCGCCAATCCATCACTGTCAAAATCTCCCACTAAAAAGTGTAACCAAGCTATCCATGACATAATGATAAACCACATGCTAAAATTCCCATAATAAACTATCCAAGTACTATAAACATCATCCATCCTCTCATCTCAAAGCACACACACCAATGTATAAATGACCATAAACAAGGCCAAATGATAAAGTCTCCAAAAATAATGAATCAAACCTAGTGAATATAGGAAATCCAAAACCAAGTCACCCCACTGCAATAAATGGGTAGCTAATCCACAATCTACATAACTTGTAGATCCAATCACTGAAACATGCAAACTAATATATCCAAGAGAATAACCATGTAGACCAAATGAATCAAACACCAAATCAACCTTCGATCTGATTTTCCAAACATGTACAATCCAAGTACCATAGTCAAGGAACCAAAAAAACATCTAGGAGATAAGAAACAACCTCCTAACACCAAACTAAAACACCACCAAAACACCACCAACAATGCATCTATATAAACAATCATTACATGCCAAAGTCTCTAAAGCACAAGAAACATCCATGACATCATGATCACCACCAAATGTACCATCAATAAACAATCCAACCATGTCCCACATATTTGCATAACATAGTCAACTACATAGGTCTCACATCATGACTACACCTAGTAATACCATCTCTCCTCTGCAACATGACAAATAAATGAGCAAACCAAGTGACTAAACCAAGACACCAAACTGAAAATGCATCAACACTTAAATATCTATGGGTATAGACAACGCATGTCCAAGTCATAAATGCAACAAGTAAGTATAGACCGCCTACAACATTGCACAACTTGCAGATACAAGAATGAAGCATATAAATCCAACCAAATACTGATAACCATGTCAAATGAGAATAATCAAAGATGCACAAGTGAGTATACAATGAATCCAACATCAAATCTCCAAGATCCGATCATCCATAAAATCATAATATCACTATAGTCAAAGTAACCCATAAACAACTCAAATAAGCTAAAACAACTCCAAACATGAACCACCTTGAAGTGATTTGAACAAGCTTTGTGTTGACTATTCGAAGTCCTAAACACGACTTTGTATGCACAACATATGCCCTCTCAAAGTTCAAAATAAACACTTGACTTCCAATAAGAAAAAAACTATCCAAACTAAAAAATCTCAAAAAATCACTGGTATCATAGTGTAGAGCACTGAGTCAACTTTCCAAAGAATCCAAGAAGAGCAAAAACAAACACCTTGGGTGAAATTTATGCCCTCTAGAAAAATGTTTCCCAACTTGACCATATAGGTGCAATCAGGGGTGGCCCCCGAGTGGAGCCACCGGTGGTGGTGGCGCTCCAGGTAATGCACCAGTGGTGGAAGCGACCAATTTATAAATTTCATTTAAATTTAAATTTAAAAAAAAAAAATTGGGTTGACCTTTTAAAATTCATCGGATGGCGGATTTTATTTTTAATGGGCAATAAATTTTAAATATTAAAAAATGCATTTAAAAAGGTTTTTATTGCCCACATGGGGTAGTGGTAGTTGGGCCCTACCAGTACTGGCGATACTTCCAACAATCGTACCCTAGTGGTATCGTTGTTAGTGGGTACCAAAAGGTACCACACTAGTAATGTCAGCACCTTAGGTACGGTGGAGGGGGCCGACCCCCCACAAACTTTTATTTATTTTTTATTTTTATATTTTCAATAAAGACAATTTCTATCGGTATTTTTAACAATTGATTTTTTAATTTTTATTTTGCAGGACAAATTTTTGAAGACTGATAGAAATAATATTTTAATATTATTTTCTGCGAACTGTACCGTCGACGTTTGTACGACCGAATAGGGTTAGGAGGGCAAAAAATCTCCATTTTTTTCACAGTAACAAAAATAGTTTGAGTTTTATATCAATCTTTCTCTTGTCCAACCTGAATCTAGCCATGAGGTTTGTTTTATCCCAAGAGGTCATTTACAAAATTTTCCCCACAAAACCCCCATTTGAATGCACAACCAAAAAACCTTTTTTCCCAATATTTCTCACACCCCAAATCTGTAAACTACCCATTATAACAGCAAACCCAAAACCCTTAGATCTGTAATAAAGAACTTGCAAAACCCTCATATCTTTCCATGTCTTTCATTCTCTCATGCAATACATAGATTCAAACTAAACAAGATTTTTTCTCAACCTAGGGTTATACAACCACAACCATGGCTCTGATACCAATTGAAATGAAACTTGCAACCATCTAGTGACAATTTATACTTAACCCAAAAGAAAAATCTATGCAAATAAGTATTCAAATTCCACATGCAAGAGAATAGAAAACATACCCATCAAAGATGACACAAGATATACCCTAGGAAAATCCTCAAGAGGGAAAAACCCAACCTCCAAAATCATCCATCACTCATGTATTATGTAGCAATAAATATTACAATACATCTTCAAAGTCTCCATGAACACCATTAAAGCATCAAGCTCTATCCAAGCAATCCATGTGATCAAGCATGTAACAACACATCCCATTCCATGAACTTCAAACCCTCACAAATACTAACAAGAGATAACTTGCAAACAAACCAACCTTAAACAACTACCCTTGTGGTTTCTTTTATAGAAAAAAGCTCCCACAAAACCACCAAGTAGTATTACATAAAACCATGTGACTAAAACCATGAGATTACAAAACCATGTCCCCACATTTAATATTGGGTACTTTATTTAAATTACTTTCACCAATATTAAATAAATACATTTTACAACTTAACTTATGTCCCAACATTACATACAACATAAAGTGTCCCCAAGAATATTAACACCTAGTGATGCATGTACTTCTAGTTCCCCTAGGTGCACTACACACATAATAAATAAATAATTACATTATATACACTATGCAAGGTGTACAACACACCTTTTCCTAATAAATGTGTCATTGGAAAATCTTTAAAAGAAGAAATAATTTCCTCTTCTGATGCGAAGCATCAAGTGAGTGAAATGTATTGATTGGATAACTTGATATTGAAAACTACATGACGTATTGTACATGATGATGTCATGAATTCAATTATCAATCGAAATAAGATTTGTAAATAGATTTCATATGCTCACATAAAAATAATTTTCCACATGCTAAAAATAAATCACTTAAGTGAACCCATGCTTACTATAGTTCCCATGCTTAGAAAACCTTTTTCTCCAATCCGCAAGGTTAAAATTCACAAGGAAGAGAGAAGTTGCAAAAATGGAAAAAAGTATGGCACGTGTTTTCTTTTTATTGATTTTTGCAATTCTATAGGATTATTGTTCATTGAAGAAAATATGGTTGCAGAACCATGGATTAATACCATATGTACTTTCATGATGTTCCTAATATAATGTGTTAGTGGGAAATCTTTAAAAGATAAGAAATATTTTTCTCTTCTAATCTGAAGCGAGTGAAATGTATTGATTTGATAACTTGATATTAAAAACTACACGACGTACTCTACATGATGATGTCATGAATCCAATTATCAATCAAAAAAAGATTTGTAATATGTTTTATATCATTTGAGTGCTTACTACTTGAGGTACTCTCGATAACTACAATATGCATGTAGCCAGATGTCAATCAAAATAACATTATAAGTGGCTCTCACACAAGTAGAGTTGGTTACTTGCTTAGCGCAAAAAAAGAAATTATACCTCACACGACTCATGATTAAATGTCATAGCCCATAAATAGGGATGGTGAGTTCAACTAAAATGATTCTTAAGTCCATAAAATGGTTTTGAGTGCAATGTTTTGAATTCTGATAATGTTTTTCATTTTGTGAAGTTAATAAGGAATAATATGATGTTGCGGTATTATTCGGGGTATTCTAAATTCTCTTACCTCTAGCTATGTACTTATAGAGTAAAAGAGAGACCAATTTCCTTCAAGTTTAGAATGGGAAAAATTGGAAAGAAGTTGATCTGGTTCACCTAGCCCTTGAGCCAAGTTTTGAACCAAGATGAGGAGCTCTGATAGAGAAAATTGCTTTCACAAAGAGTGCGGCCTCATAAGTATTTTAATCTTTTTCACATTAAAAGTTGTCTATTTGTCATACTCCATTTTTACAGAGGCCCTCAAAGAGGAATTGTGGACTTTCAAATTCATTTTGTTCTTTTCTGGTGCGTTGGAGATGCTCGAAGAAGGTGGGAGAAGATTTACTACCTCTTATCTTTTGCATAATTCCAATTGGTAACTAGGATAGGTACATTTTATATATTCACAACTCCCCTTTTCCTAGCATGGTAGGTAATCCTTGTAGATTTTTAATGTCATTTTGGGTTGTTCCAGTGGGATTGATTGAGAAAATTATGCAGTATCTTTTGTATAAAATTTTATAACTATTGGCTCGTGCTACACCATAGTGGGATGCAGAACCAAGGTCCAAAATTTTCTATAAATGAAAAACCATAGTGGTGGATTGGAGCTATCATGTGAAATCCCAAGATCCCAAGCATGGTCAGCAAGCCCCATGGTTTGAGAATATGATATGCATCCCATAACACCACTACCAGCTTGGAATCAATTGTGTTTGATGTAAAGTGGCATGTGTCATTTATACAAGAGCTTGCATGCTCTACTCATCTTTAAAAAGTTGTGTAACATTGTAATTCAATTGTAATAAAATAAATGGTTGTGTTATTATTTGTTATTCATTTATAGTAAAGAATTATTTTGTGTTTAGTGTCTATTCAAATTACAAGTAATTAGAATTAATTACTAGTACTTGTACCTAAAGGAGGTTCAAGGATTATGCCGATAGAAGACTAGGGTAAGTGAAAAAAGAAGGTTCCCAAAAAGGGGGCTTAAGTGGCCACTTTTTTTTTTTAAATTAGGAAATATGGACCTTGGACGTGAAATTTAGGATAGTTACACTCAAAATTTTGAGATGGAACAAAAACAAGGATCGAAGTGCTCTGAGTCTACTTTCTAAAATACTAATTTATTTTGAAAATGGTTGAGATTAAGGGGTTCAAAAGAGGGACGTACACAAATTGGTGTTGTTTTTGTTAGAAAAACATAACATAACAACTCTTGTATGACCCTAGCATAGTGAACTTTTTTATAGTATTTTTAAAATCGCTATGGTGAGAAGTTAGCTAACAGTATGTAGTTGATGCATGATTTTTCTAATAATTTTTTAATGAATATTTGATTTTTTAACTAATTTTTTGAGTGGACACTTCCTAAAAAATAGAATTTTGGCCATGCTACCCCAACAAATTTTGGAAACTAATTGAATTTTTTTTTTTAAATTGTAGAATGGAGTCTAGTTTCTAAAAATCTAATTTATGTGAATTTTGATGAACAGTTAATTTATAACGAAAAAAACACCAAACACTTCTTTTTTCGAAAAAAGAGACACAAACAAAATAAATTATGGATGAAAGTCTTAACATTGTCAAAAAGTGAAAAAAATTACATCATTGGATAGCTAAGAGAGAACCTAACATTACCTAGGTGTTCGATTTGTTCGATATTGAACCACGTGCAATCCTGACGATGAGCACAAACCTAATTATGTGAAATATTGTAGAATTTGCAAAAACTCGTCTTTGGTCATTGGGAATTCCCTCCAATCCTTTGGGTTGGTATTCTAAGGAAAATACCAATCCCAAGGCTTGGGGATTCCCAAAGCAAGATATCACGTGTGCACCTTATAACGCACTTGCATTATATCTTAGTTTTGACATGGTTTTTTGTGTTTGTGGGGAACATGTCTAGCAAGACATAATGTGAGTGTGGTATAACACGCTCACATTATGTCTTGCTTTATCTTAAATACTACTTTATTGAATGTATGTTTATATATTTGTATGTTTGTATGTACATGTATTCTTGTATGTCATGTATGTATGTATCTATGCATGCTTGTATGTATGTATGTATGTATGCTTGTATGTATCAATGCATGTATATTGTATGTATGCCTATATGTATGTAAGATTGTATCTACACATGTACATGTATGCTTGTATGTATGTACGATTGTATGTACATATGTATTATTCTTGTATGTATGTATTTATGTATGTCTTTAGAGGGAGGGATAATTTTGAGAGAGATTTATCTAGTTAGGGTGGGAGAGAGAGAGAGAAGAGAGGGAGAGGGGGTGGAAGTGAGAGTTTAAGAGAGGGGGAGTGGGAGAGAATGGGTTGGAGTGAGAGGGACTTATCTAGGTAGGGTGGGAGGGATAGAGGGAGAAAGAGGGAGAGGGGGGGTGGGAGAGAGATAATTGAGAGAGAGGGAGAGAGAGAGAGTGGGGGGGAGATGGAGAGAAAGAGATATTTATGTAGGTAGGGTGCCAAAGGGAGAGACTTGAGAGTGTGAGAGGGGTGAGAGGGAGAGACTTGAGAGGTAGGTAGTGAGAGGGAGTGTGAGAGAGAGGGAGTGGGAGAGCGAGGGAGTGTGAGTGAGAGAATTGAGAGAGGGAGAGGGTGTGGGAGGGAGTGACCTGAGAGGGGGAGAGAAAGAAGCAGGTGGAGTGAGAGGGATTTATCTAGGTAGGGTGGAAGGGATAGATAGAGATGGGAGAGAGAGAGAGAGAGAGTTACCTAGGTAGGTTGCCAGAGGGAGAGACCTGAGAGAGAGAGGGGGGGTGGGGGGGAGAGACCTAAGAGAGAGGGAGAGAGAGGGAGTGGGAGAGAGTGGGAGGGATATAGAGAGAGATAGATTTAGAGAGAGAGAGTGAGAGAGGGTGGTAGGGATTGATTGAACTAGAGGTACATAGAAAGAGGGAGAGGACCTAGATAGAGACAATTAGAGAGGGTAGGAGAGAGGGAGGGAGGGAGAGGTGAGATGTATAGATAGAGAGAAATATATAGGGTTTGAGGGTATAGGGTCGAGGGATTGGGGTGGAGGACCTATAGGGGTGATGGTTTCTATGGTATTAGGGTTTAAGGGCTGAGGGTTGAGGTATTAGGGTATATGGTTGAGGGTATAGGGTAGAAGGTTTAAGGGTTTAGGGTTTGGGGTATAGGTTTGAGGGTATATTGTTGAAGGATTAGGTTGAGGGTCCAATGTAAAGGGTAGAGGGTATAGGGATTGAGGGTTTAGGGTTTAAGGATTGAGGGTTGAGGGATTAAGGGTTGGGGGTTGAGAATTGAGGGTTGAGGGTTTAATGTATAGGGTAGAGGGTAGAGGGTAGAGGATTTAAGAGTTTAGGGTTTAAGGGTTGAGGGTTAAGGGTTGAGGGTTGAGGGTTGAGGGTTTAAGGTTGAGGGTAGAGGATTGAAGGTATAAGGTTGAGGGTTGAGGGATTAGGGTTGAGGTTCCAATGTATAGGGTAGAGGGTATAGGGGTTGAGGGATTAGGGTTTAAGGGTTGAGGGTTGAGGGTTGAGGGTAGAGGGTTGATGGTTTAAAGTTTGAGGGATTAAGGGTTGAGGCTTTAGGGATTAGGGTAGAGATTTTTCTTGGATTTAAGGGTTTAAGGGTTGAGGTATTAAGGTTGAGGGATTAGGGTTTAAGGTAGAGGTTATTGGGTTTAGGGTAGAGGGTAGAGGTTTTAAGGGTTTAAGGGTTGAGGGTTTAGGATTTAGGGTTGAGTGTTTAAGGGTTTAAGGGTTGAGGGTTTAGGGTTGATGGATTAGGGTAGAGAGGGAGAGATTGATGGATAGAGAGATGGAGGTAGAAGTGAGATAGAGAGAAGGAGAGAAGAGGAGGGAGGGACATAGATATATGAGGGTTGGGGATCCAATGTATACGGTAGAGGGTTGAGAATAGAGGGTATAGGGTTGACGATTTGTAGGGTTGAGGGTACATATGGTTGAATGATTGGGGTTGAGAGTCTAATGTATAGGGTAGAGGGTATTGGGGTTGAGGTTTTAGTTTTTGAGGGTTCAGGATTAAGGGATTAAGGGTTGATGGTTGATGGTTTAATGTATAGGGTAGAGGGTTTAAGGTTTGAGGGTTGAGGGTTTAAGGTTGAGGGTTTAAGGTTGAGGGTAGAGGATTGAGGGTATATGGATGGGGGATTAGGGTTTAGGGTCCAATGTATAGGTTAGAGGGTATAGGGGTTGAGGGATTAAGGTTTAAGGGTTGAGGAATTAAGGGTCAAGAGGGTTGAGGGATTAGGGTTGATGGTAGAGGGTAGAGGATTGACGGTAGAGGGTAGAGGGTTTAGGGTTTAAGGTTTGAGGGTTTAGGGTTTAGGGTTGAGTGTTTAAGGGTTTATAGGGTAGATGGTAGAGGGTAGAGGTTTTAAGGGTTGAGGGTTTAAGGGTTTAAGGGTTGAGGGTAGAGGATTGAGGGTATATGGTTGGGGGATTATAATTGAGGGTCCAATGTATAGGGTAGAGGGTATAGGGGTTGAGGGATTAGGGTTTAAGGGTTGAGGGGTTAAGGGTCAAGAGGGTTGAGGAATTAGGGTAGAGAGTTTACTAAGTGGGTTTAAGGTTTTAAGGGTTGATGGATTAGGGTTGAGGGTAGAGGGTAGAGTATTGATGGTAGAGGGTAGAGGGTTTAAGGGTTGAGGGTTGAGGGGCTAAGGTTGAGGGTATAGGGTTGGGGGATTAGGGTTGAGGTTCCAATGTATAGGGTAGAGGGTATAGGGGTGTAGGTATTAGGGTTTAAGGGTTGAGGGTTGAGGGATTAAGGGTCAAGAGGGTTGAGGGATTAGGGTAGAGAGTTTACTAAGTGGGTTTAAGGGTTTAATGGTTGAGGGATTAGGGTTGAGGGTAGAGGTTAGATGGTTATAAGGGTTTAGCGTTTAAGGTTTGAGGGTTGGGGGTTTAAGGTTGAGGGTTGAGGGTATAGGGTCGGTGGATTAGGGTTGAGGTTCCAATGTATAGGGTAGAGGGTATAGGGGTTGAGGGATTGGGGTTTAAGGGTTGAGGGTTGAGGGTTGAGGGATTAAGGGTTGAGGGATTAGGGTAGATAGTTTACTAAGTGGGTTTAAGGGTTGAGGGATTAGGGTAGATAGTTTACTAAGTGGGTTTAAGGGTTGATGGATTAGGGTTGAGGGTAGAGGGTATTGGGTTGAGGTTAGATGGTAGATGGTTTAAGGCTTGAGGTTTTAGGTTTTAGGGTTTAGGGTTGAGTATTTAAGGGTTTAAGGGTTGAGGGTTGAGGGTTGAGGGTATAGAGTATAAGGTTTAAGGTTTTAGGGTTAAAGGGTTTAGGGTTGAGGATTAAGGGTTGAGGGTAGAGGGTTTAGGGTATAGGTTTGAGGGTATATGGTTTAAGGATTAGGTTTGAGGGTATATGGTTGAAGGATTAGGTAGAGGGTAGAGGGTTTAAGGGCAGAGGGATTAAGAATTGTGGGTTGAGGGTTTATGGTTGAGGGTAGAGGGTTTAGTGTTTAGGGTAGAGGGTAGAGGGTTTAAGGGTTTAAGGGTAGAGGGTATAGAATTTAAGTGTTAAGGGTATAGGGTAGAGGTTTAATGGTAGAGGGGAGAGAGAGAATTGAGGGGATAGGTTTGAGGACCTATAGGGTTGATGGTTTAGTGTATTGGGTTGAGGGTAGAGGTTAGAGGGTGAAGGGTTTAGGGTTGATGGTTTAGGGTTGAGGGTAGAGGGTTTAGGGTTTAGGGTTTAGGGTTGAGTGTTTAAGGTTTTAAGGGTTGAGGGTTTAGGGTTGATGGATTAGGGTTGATGGATTAGGGTAGAGAGGGAGGGATGGATGGATAGAGAGATGGATGAAGAACTAAGATAGAGAGAAGGAGAGAATAGGACGAAGGAACAAAGATATATGAGGGTTGAGGATCCAATGTATAGGGTAGAGGGTTGAGAATCGAGGGTATAGGGTTGACGACTTGTAGGGTTGAGTGATTAGGGTATTGGGTTGAGGGTATAGGTTTGAGGGATTAGGATTAAGGGTA